>CM056471.1:7319865-7954865 GCA_029783895.1 Triplophysa bombifrons
CAGAAAAATGTGTTGAGTTTGATTGTGACAGCCTATGACTTTACAACAGCGTCAATATATTTATTAGCCCAATGCAGCTTTACACTTTACCACAGCGAGCTCAAAAATGCAGCACCCCAGTGACACAGCAGCCAATTTGAGAAGAATTTTTTATTTGTTCTGTTTCTTTCATGTTGTTTTAAATGGAGAACAAGTACAAAATATCCTATTAAAGGAATGAGCCATTGGTTGCAATGCGCAACCTCACCACTAGATGTAGCTAAATTTCATACACCGGACCTTTAAGAAGCCGTTGTGTGCTTTTGGTTGCAGATAAAACTATAAAGTTGTGGAAGATAAGTGAACGTGACAAGAGACCAGAGGGATACAATCTTAAAGAAGAGGATGGCCGATACAGAGATGCTACTACTATCACAACTCTACGGGTACGTACACTCGCTACCTACTGCTATAGCCTCTTAAGCTACATTCACACCGCCAGCGCTTTTTAGCTGTACTGTCATGTTTTGAACCTTTAGGAAGTCATTGACATTATATCATATTATAGTGCACTCATGTGTATACACAAAGTATTATTGTTGGCATTAGTAGCACAAATCAATTTGATGTTAATCAACTATTATGATCTCTATTTTTTGGCAGGTGCCAGTATTCAGGCCTATGGATCTCATGGTGGAGGCCAGTCCACGCAGGGTCTTCGCTAATGCCCACACCTACCACATCAATTCCATCTCGGTCAACAGCGACAACGAGACTTATCTGTCGGCAGACGACCTGCGCATCAATCTGTGGAATCAAGAGATCACAGACCGCAGCTTCAGTATCCTACAATGCACAAGAAGATAGAAAAGAAAACCCTAAATGATGTTTGATTGGTATCGAGTAATCTTGTGTATGCAGTGTTGTATTTCTTTAACTCTGTGCCAGACATCGTGGATATAAAGCCAGCCAACATGGAGGAGCTGACGGAGGTGATCACAGCCGCCGAGTTCCACCCCCACCAATGCAACACATTCGTCTACAGCAGCAGTAAAGGAACCATCCGTCTGTGTGACATGCGAGCATCAGCACTTTGTGACAAGCACTCTAAATGCAAGTATCAGACCAGAAACTTCACATGCAGAGCGATTTGACAAAACCCACTGATGTCATTTCCTTATAGCTGAAAGGTGATTGCTCTTGTTGTTAACCCTTGTAGTGTTTGAAGAGCCAGAAGACCCCAGCAACCGCTCTTTCTTTTCTGAGATCATCTCCTCAATCTCGGATGTAAAGTTCAGTCACAATGGCCGCTACATGATGACCCGAGACTACCTGTCCGTCAAAATCTGGGACATCAATATGGAGAATCGTCCCGTTGAGACATACCAAGTGAGATTTTCAGATTAACTAAATATTAGAAATAAATAGAATTGATACATCCGTTTCAATATTCACTAGTTTATTAGCTGTTTTTATATCAGATTCATTACTTTAAGACGACATTTGTTTTAAATAACAATTATTGACAGGTTAAGTTATTTTTCATCATTGGTTTAGAAATGTATTGGTTTAAACTGAAGTTCTTGACCAATAACAGTTCGCCTGTAACCAGGCATTGATTCTAAATGCAAGTATGTGTATAAATAGATTTTTAAGATACTAAATATAGTTACAGCCATCAGAGGGCGCTTCATGCACTGTGTTACCGGACAGTCTTGAGATGGAAATAAAAAGGGAAGTCAGCATTTTTTGTCTAACAGCATAAAATTAAAAAGGTCTCTCTTGAATCATACCTTGATTGTTTTAATTGACCATCATGGGAGAGATGAGAGAATCGCTCCTACACTTGAGGTTTTTATTGGTATTCTGTCATGACCTTCTCTTGTTGCTTCCGCAGGTTCACGAGTACCTCAGGAGTAAGTTGTGCTCGCTATATGAGAACGACTGCATCTTTGACAAATTTGAATGCTGCTGGAATGGGAATGACAGGTAAAATAATCCAAATAAATCTATACATTTTCATTTAAATAAGGGAATAACAGTTTTACAAACACTTTGATCCTCATCATTGAAAGCAATGAACAATACACTCTGCCCATGATTCGATACAATACATAATGGGTTTGTGATATAAAATTAGAAAACGTTTAGTTTTAGATAGTTTGCTTTAGAATTGACAACATTCAAGGTTTATTTGAGCGTATGATATATGAATGATTAAAAATGTAGTAGGTAAATTCCGGAAAACTCTGCTGGATCACATGCTGGAAGCTCAAAAGAATTAAACAGACATCATTGCGCACAGTTATATTATTTGTACCACAATGTGTTTTTGTTTCCTGTCCGAAATTTTCGTTTAGGTTTTTTTTTTATTTGAAGCTCGTTGTACAGTGTCTCTAAATTTTCAAAACACCTCTCATACTGCTTGTTACGGATACATAAACAATCGGGAAATCAAACTCATTCAGACTTTTTTATGACGGACGAAAATATTGGAGGCAGTTTGTAATTGTGATTGACACAACGTGAGGTTGTATTTCTTTTTTAACCCGATTAAATTTCATATGCGAATTTCGGACTCAATGTGCAACGGCCTTTATTCTGAACAGTTTCTGCATGGTCTCCTGTATCTGTGTTGGTTGTTAAATGTTGTTTGTTCCAGACTTTAATTATATTAATCAACCTGTAGTTTTAATTTGTTGTATTTACATACAAAAATGATCTGCAAAAGTGTAGCTGTCATTTTCATTTAAATAAGATAATTTTTATTCTTCGAGATGGCAAATGAATACGGATGTGAAATGCTCGAATAGCTGTCAGATATTATTTGCTGTATTATCTCACAAAAGGAGGGTGTGACTAGTTTTCCCATCTCTGTCTTTAGAAGCTAAAGTTCTACAATCTTACTACCACTGTCAAAGTTTGTCTAAAATAGCTATTCACAGCAGTGATTACATGGTTGTGTGTTTGTGCAAGAGAAATGCTAGAGTCTCATGCGAGTTATAAATGTAGCAGTGGACTGTTGCACCAACCCCTGAGTGCTGTGGCACTCCTGCATGGGCACAGACTGACTTCTCTTGAGAGAACCCTGTTATCACTCTGAAACAGACAGAATGAATGTGGTTATGGCATGTAAAAGATTAGGGTAACATGTCATGAAAACGTGAGTTTTTACAGATTGCTAAATTGTGACAAAGTGACTCGCAGTGTGTTTACCACATTTTATGGGTCAAGTGTCTTGACCAGTGGTGGTAGTCTATGAATTGCTGCATGTGGTGTTTGATAGGATAGCACATTATGCACATTATTAGTCAGGTTTAAGAAAACAATTACAACTGTCTTTAAATAATATGAAAGCATATAGTGTGGGGATTTAATAGCAATTTGTTACTGCTTTCAGGATGATGACCGATGTTAAATCTTGTTGCACACTGAAATTCACCCTCAAAGCATTTATTTTTCACTTCTGTAAAAGCGATCTTTAAACTTCCTTAAAGCTGAAGTGCAACGCTAAAGAGAATTAGTCTATATTAACTCGTAACCTGGGAGTCTCTTAACACATTCTTGCTGTTTTTTGCTTTTGTTAGCGTGGTGATGACTGGATCCTACAACAACTTCTTCCGAATGTTGGACCGCACCCAGCGGCGGGACGTCACCTTGGAGGCCTCACGTGAGAGCTGCAAGCCCCGGCAGGTCCTGAAGCCGCGCAGGGTGTGCGCAGGTGGCAAGCGGAAGAAGGATGAGATCAGCGTGGACAGCCTGGACTTCAACAAGAAGATCCTACATACCGCCTGGCACCCGCAGGACAATATCATCGCCGTGGCAACCACCAACAACCTCTACATCTTTCAGGAGAAAGTGAACTAATGCTGTCGTCGCGGGGAAGGAAAGCTCCAAACCTCAGTCTATGTGAAAAAGATGAACTAGCGAAAATCATTTCTGTGACGACCACCACCATTATCACATACCAACCTTGGCCTACTCCAGGACGGGATGAACTAGTGAAGCTGGCTAGTGGCTGCCAATACTGAGTAAACTGGTTCAATCTGGTCTGGAGAGAGTGCGACCTGGCTTTGGCCTCTATGGCACCGTAATACGCGCCTTGCTCTGGTGACGTGCCAACCTCTGTCTGTACCCTCCATCCTTTTTCCCTTTTACCTATAAGTTCGAGCCCAGGGACGAAATGGGCGGCAAGTTCCAATCAGATTTCAACAATAGTTTACTTTTTTGTTTGTTTGTTTTATTTGTTTTTGTTTTTTGGCTTTGGTTTATTCAAGGTGTCTGTATAAAAAACTAATCTGAACTCATGTGGATGTGTCCCTGTGTTCTTTAACGCCCAAATATGTCTTTTGTGCCATTGTAACCGTTTTTTAATTTTATCAGAGAAACTGCCAAGTTGTTTAGTTTTAATTCTGTTTCAAGAATAAGTGTTTTTTATAGATTTTTTTAGTTAACTACACATTCTACACATTTCATACTGTTAACTACAGTCCATACAGCTAGAAATGGTTTTGGCTGTGTCAAAGTGCAGGGCCGTATTTCTTACACCCTTGCATACACAGACCCTCTCGGTGCCCCAGCGCTTTTTTGTTAGCACAAACAGGCCTGTGGCGAAAATTGTCACTTGCTTTGTTTGCTGTGGTAGTCTAATGTCTGCACTTGTTGAAGCACATACACCCCGGTTGGACTGCTCGCTCATGTACGAGTCATACGGGCTTACAGGATTTCTTTTCCGATGTGATCCATGCCTACTTTATGTCTACTCTCTCTATCTCTCTACAAACTGAGAACGATTATAGAGATTATGATAATGAAATGGTATTTATAAACTGAACAAACAAATCAGAGTTGTGTTCTTTCTTTTACATTTACAAACCCTGCCTAGTGACAAACTGAAAAAAGTAAAAAAAACATAAATGCTGTTGGTGACGAACAAAAGTAAATAATCTTGGTGGGAGAATATAAAATACTTGATATGTGTTTGAAATATAAAATACATGTTGTTTATTCATCCTTTTTGGAGATAGACATTCATTCAGTTGCTTGCTTCGGGTGATTAGTGTTAAATCGGAAGAAACTGAAACGGTCTTTTTCTCACTTGTGCCGCCAAAAGTTTGAAGATTTACCAATATATGCTCAAGATGAATGAATAGTAGGTCCTAGGAAGAAAATTCTTGTGTTTTTTCTGATTCTATGTCTGAGACACTAGATATAAGGCCAATTTGTGGCGATCGTCCAGACATACAAACACAATGCTTCTGAGTTGCAATATTTGCCAGGATTCATCTGCGCCCACTATTTGAAAGTAAAGGTACTTGCATGTTTTTGGACCTAGTGCCACCTAGTGAAAAAAACTAATTAAAAAGTGTTTACAAAGCATAAACATATTTTTTTAGTTTGCTTATTTTTACATCCCGTAAACGGATATTTCACCCAAAAAAAAAAATTCTGTCATTTCAGATTGTTACAAACCTGTATACATGTATTTGTTCTGTTGAACAGAAAGGAAGGTATTTGGAAGAATGTCAAATATACAATTGCAGTAAATGGAGGATGAGATCTATTTGGTTAATGACATTCTTCCAAATTCCTTCCTTTGTTCTCAACAGAACAAATTAATGTATACGGGTATGGAAAATCTGATGGTGAGTAAATGATGACAGCATTTTAATTTTTTGGTTGATCTGCCCCGTTTGAGTCATGTCTGGTACGGTGATACCAAATTGGCCCATGATACCTACAGGCCAAACATTTATTTTGAACTCCTAGACTTTAGGTCCGTTTTGCAAGAAAGTTTGTGTGTACAATAAGGACACTGGCAAAAAGTTACAAAAAGCTGTTCGATAGACCAAGCATGTCAACAATACAGATGTCATGATGCTAAAGTTATTTTATGCCGGATGTTTCCAAAGGTTGCATTTACATTGTCATTTAGCAGACGCTTTTACAGGTGGGGTAAGCAGTTGGTTGTATAACATGAAACAATGCATGAGTTATTGCCACCACAATGCATCACTTTTTTATGAGGGAACCTCCTAATGGTCCAAAGTTATTATTTATCGCATAAACGATTTTAGAGGGATAGTTCACCAATAATAAATAATCTGTCGTAATTTACACACCCTTATGCTGCTCAAAACCCGTGTGTGACCCTTTGTTCGGTGGAACACAAAAGAGATATTTAGAGAAATGTCTTTGTGGTATTGTGTCCATACAATGGAAGTCAATGGGGTTCAATGTTGTTTGGATACCAGCAAAAATAGCTTTTTAAGTTTTTCCAAAATGCAGAACTCTCTCTACATTACGTACTGTTAGATTCTTTGTTATCAGAGCTGCTCACATTTTAGCGCTGCAGGAAGTTCGCGCCTCGTCCCCCCCTGTTTAAGATCGGCCGAATAGATGTCTTCACCCAAATCCGATAGCGTGTGATTCACATTACGTCCGATCCGCAGTCAGGCTCCGTCACGCGTGTGCGCGCAGCGCTGTATGTGAGCGCGCAGACTGTGTTCGTGCTGCTGGCAGTTTTACGCAAGACACCCAACACAGAGCCACGATGTCCGACGCTGCCGCTCCCGCAGAAAACCACGGGGAAGCTGGATTAAACGGTACGTACAGCTGAAACACCTCCTTATATTTAGTTGTCATCCTTACGGCCTGTCAGAAAAGCCTTCGACGTGTCTAAATGTGTGTTTTTGATACTTGTTTTGTTTAGCGTGAGGTAAATAGCTCTTTGTCTAGTTCAAGTCAACATTACTTTGCTATAGATAGAGGGAGGGGGTCGCTGTTGGAGACGTGCGTCATTGCAATTGACAAGCATTCTGACCAATGGGGTTTAAAGTTTGCTGTCGAGGCGGGTCTTAAAAAACGACTGATTGCATCTCGAGCCAATAGCGTCGAGGACGGTTTTGAGAGGCGGGCCAAAATCAGATGTCAACAAGGCGAATTCTTAACTAGAACAACTCGAAAACGGTGATTGTGCATATACACAAAAACACGCTAACTTGTGCACAAATGTGCAGTTTATGTGTATAGATGGGTATGTGTTTTAATTTCCAGCTGTTCGTCTTTTTTATTTGACATAAAACATGACATGTGGCCACACATGTTAGGTCATCGTCTAAAGGCGAGCTTGACGACAATTTGATTGTGATCGTCAACATTATTTAATGTTATTTAATTCTACAACTGTCAACACAAAATAGTTTGAAACACCTTAAAGATAAATTGAAACTAAAGTTTAAGAAAAAACAAAAAATAAACGGTTTACCATTTAGTTAGCATATGGGATTTAAAAAAGTAACGTCAGATTTCACCTCTTAAACTGTTATTTTGGTAATTGGTCAATCGATTGAAAAAGTCCTTAACATTTTGTACGTTTAGTTGAAGTGATTATATTTACAAGCATAAAGGAAGACATTTTTATAAGGTGAACGGGCATAAAAACGAGTGTCGTTGATATTCCTGGTATTTCTATGAAATCCAAAGAGCAGACTGCTATATCTTGCCCTGTCTAAACATTAAGACCGCAGCTTTTGGTCAAGTACACTTAAGCAATCGTGTCATACATCCCAGAATAAACAACCCGTCACTGTAATGCTGAGTGAGCTAATTTACGTGCGCACCAATGAAAACGGCAGTAGTAGGCTTGCGTCCTGACGCTCCGCACGTGCCGTACATCAATTAATTAAAGACTTGGCTAATGAATATACGTTTTCTGAAGAGTACTGTGAACGAATGTAATATTTATAAATGTAATATTAATTGTATTGTGAAGTGTCACTAAGATACTGCATAGTGAGAGACTGTGAGTGTGATAACAAAGAACCTTATAGCATTTACCATACAAAACTGTAGTACAATTTAATATTATTTAAACTAATCTCAATGTGAAAGCAGCCTACCAAAATGTCATTAACATAGAAGATAAATGTATTGTAGTTTTGCGAGTGAGAGAAAACCCGACTAAGCTTTTTTATGACTTATAGCATCATAATGGTTGCTTCCATTCGCTCCCGAATAAACTAAAAGCTTAGACCTTAAATTTTGCTGACCCTATTTTTCCGAGAAAGAAATGCAGTCTTAAATTCAGAACATTATGGCACACTGTAAATAAACATTGCCGAAGTTTTTGCAGCATGTTTGCCAGTTACTTACTGTAGATTTAATCACTACTTAATATTCTTTCCATTTCGTACTGTTTTCAATTACTATAATAAAAATTAAAACACTTTGACTTCTGATATTCAAAATGAGCTAGAAGAGACTGGCATTAGCACAGCAACACTGCACAAAAACGACATTCTTCCTTTGCATTTTTCTCGTATTTTCTGTAAAAATATTTAAAACTTACGATACTTGACATTTACATGACAAGAAAGGTGACCCAATATATTTAGTCTTGTTTTATGATATAAAAATATGTAAACTAGGTAAGTTTATGCTTAAAACAAAAGTGTGCATTAAATCTACATTAAGTTACTGGCAAACCTGCTCTGAAATTACACCAAAGTTTTACAGTGTAGTTTCAAAGCCGAATCAAAAATGTATGAGAATGAAAAGACGTTAAACAGGCAATTAATCGTCATAATCGCAATTGATTTTTTAGAAAAAAATGTGTCTATTGAGATGCTTTTACGCTGCTGAAAACGGCAGCAGAAGGCGCAGTGTTCTGCCCCAGGTTTACTATTTTTCAACTCTGGGCAGCCGGTCGAACACCCGTGCTGAGCATGAGAAAAATGTGACTTTTCCATTGGAAACGATTGAAAAAACACACCGTACCCCGGCAGAAACAGCTTGGTTGACACAACACCTAAGTCAAACAAATACTTTACAACAAAGTGCAAGAGGGTGTGTAGAAGGGAAATGAAATATGCGTTAAACATCAATAACTTTAAATGATTCTTGTGTCTCATGACTAGTTGTTATGATATTTTAGACACGCAATAACCAATTAGATTTTAAGCTATAATTGCATGGGATGGCACCAAGGGTATATTTACAAGATCATTTTTTATTTTTGGCTGAATGACTCCTTTTATTTTTATGAAAATAACTACTTCTTTGTTTGGAACAACACAAGGGTGAATAAATGTTGGAAGAATTTTTATTTCTGTATAAACCATCTCTAACATCTTTTCATATAATATGGCATACACCCTTCGGTCGTTAATCCTTCAGTTCTGATCTACAATAATTCAATACATCAGTGTACATCTGAACATCTGATATTTTGATCAGTTTTTTTTTCCTGATGTGAGCCAATGTTTCACCAATGTTCCATTTGAAGGGTGTCATGGCAACATCGTTTATGTCACTGGATGAAATCAAAGGTCAGCTGCATAACCCAGTTCACAGGGTCTCTATCAGGACTCGATGGAAACGTGTGTGTGTGGTGCGTGCATCCTAATAGGAAAATGTACATAGGGAGAGTCACGGCTGCCTAGTTAAATCTGCCCTTATATCAGCTGATCTACAATCAGTTTTCCTGAACCAACGGAAGTCATGTGATCTGGCTACGGCCTGGCCTTTATCTGCCAATTTTGTTGTTTTCCTGGAAATGCTTTGACTCAAAGTGTGAAGTTTATACTTAGCTCATGCGGTTGGTCAGCAGCATGTGTGGGAGAACATAACCGGCATGTCAAACCTGCAGTCACAAACAGAGGGTTCTCTGTGCGGTCACACATGCTTCCTGATGAGACAGCACAGCAGATGTGTGTGGAAGGGGGACACAGGAAGCTTATCTCTCCTAATTCTGGGATATATGCAGTCTGTGTGTTTGTGAGACTGTTCATTCCCTCGGAGCGTGTCCCTGCTTGTCATCACGTAGGGCACGGAGCTGTGAGGTCAGATGTGAGTCATGTATCAGTAGCTTGTAATGGACCAGAGAAGGAGACATTTACTGCCCTTTCACCAGGCAGTGAATAGAAGCAAAGCTAGATGATCAGTGACCCACTGGGAGATCTCTATGTCTGCCACTGTCTGCCCAAGTGTGTCTCTATTTACCTCGGTGCATTCTAGGTACAGAATCAGAAGTTTTCAACATATTTTACAGTTTTGTTGAATCTCAGAGAAACATGAGCTGGTCACATTTCACTTTGATTTTTGTTTCATTGTTTTTACAGCATTATGTAATAGGGCCGGGTATCGATTCTGATGTTCCGATTCGGTTTGATTCCCATTCACAAGCTCTCGATTCGATTTGATTCTCGATTTGGGTCAATGATTACAGACTTAATACAAATCCTATAGATATTTCTAAAAAAGATCAGTAAATATCACATTACAATGGTGCTAAAAAATTGAAAGAAAATCCACAAACCTTTATGTTAAACTTGAGTATATTGAGACAGAACAGGTTCTTTTACATTAAAGATACAGTATAACAAACATCATTTCGCAAAATCAGCTTTTAAGAGGGGCTGTAATCATATGAACCGCTGCCTTCCAAGTCAATGTGATTCGACGACACACACTACGTTAATGCAATGAATAAACGATGCGCTCCATGTTGTAACATCCACCCGTTGTACAAAGAAAACTGAAATCTAGTGGATAGTAGTAGCAATAACATTCACTTTAAATAGTTCATATGGCGGAAATACGTGTTTTTCTGTGTCTTTGGTGTGTTATTATTTGCCCATGCATGTATTAGAAATTTAAGTGTTGAAACAAAAGAAGCGTTCTATCTAAAAGCGAATGCGAAACGGCTCGTGTAACCACACCCCCACGTATGTACGTCACTAAGTAAGGTTGGCGGTCTTGTAAATCTTATTTTACCATCCCCGGCGCAGCCTGATGTTCCGAACATGGTAATAGGCGTTACATTTACGTGCAGTATACACATTGTATTACATCTAAAGCGAACAATAGTGTCAAATGACCTCTTTAATGAGTGTTCGGTGCTTGTAGAAATGTGAAAGAAAGAAATAGATTCACAGATTTTGAGAATCGATATCGAATTGACCGTTTAATAGAAACGATTATTCAGATTTTCTTTCCTTTTTTGCCCCAGCTCTACTATGTTGTATATTAGTGAAAATGTGTTATATAAAAGTGTTGCCATCACTGTACAATAAGGTTGTATATGTTGACTTTAGTAAATGCATTAACATGAACTAACAATGAATATAGTGTTTCAGCATGTAATTATCTTAATGTTAGTTATTCATTTTAGTTCATTAACTAATATTAACAAATACAAATTGATTTTAAAAATGTATTAGTATAAACTAAAATATTACGAACTAAAATGTTATATTAGTGGGCTATTGCTAATCTTTATTAGTTTAACTAATGCATTAACTAATGTTAACCAAAGATATTTATATTAACAAGATGCGCCACTGCCGTTACAATGAATGACGAGGAATGCAACGCTCAACATGGCCGCTCTGGCAAAGAAAGTCCCTCCTTCCAGTAAAACGACCCAATCGTCAATATGTAAAGACAGACGATTCCTGGGTCGACTCGTGGCTCTCGTGAGGTGCTTGCCAGCCGGTGCGCAGGCACCGTAGATGTGGCTATCTCAAAAAAGGTGAATTTTAGCGCAATTTAGGCTTAGCAAACCAAAGTTATGATACAGTTCATATCATGTTTAAATATTGATTGGAAATATGCTGTTTAATTTAGATTTTTGTAAGTGATTTTAGAAATACATGCCTTCCCCCATTCAAGTAGGACTTGCTATGATGTAAATAACTTCCAGTGGTACGACTTCCGTAAATGGACTTTGTCTTAACAAATTCAACTTTATTGTTATTGTAAGTGTTATCGAAACTACAATAATACACAATCCCACATACTACTCTGACAAACATTAGCAAACAGAATCAAAGCATCATTCACGGGGTAAAGTCAATACCTAAAGGCTCTTTAAGGACGAACTACCCTTTCAATTTCATAGTCAATTCCAATCTTTACCATTCAGTTTTTATCATTCAGATGTTTTAAATAGCCAACTATTAATAGTAACTATCTTATGTTCATTGAAGAGTCACCCCTTCTCTATTTGTTGGCCGTTATTGCTTCTTTGTAGGATTTCTGTGAATTGAATGTACAAAGTACGTTGTCTCACAAAAACATGTGTTCTTTTTGTCACTTATTAAAATATAAAACTCATGCATAGACTGATATGTTTTTATGTCTGGACATCATAAACAGATTTTTAATACATTTATATTTCACGTTTTGACTGAAAATGTCACATCCATAACGCTGGAACTGCCCAGGCCCCAAAAAGCGCAATTAATATAATCATAATATATGAATTCTTAACAATGTTAATTTTTTTGGTCTTTTTATTATTGCGTAAATGATATATGTTATATGTTATTGCAATATGGTAATAATAAGATTTAGTGATGCTTTACTGTGCTTAAAACTTGGCTAGACAGTGTTTGTCTTAAACAATGTTTGTTATTCTGGTTGAAAGTCTCTTCACAACCTGAGAGCAAACATTATTAAAGTGGCTTAAATATTAATATATTCATTTATTATTTTGGTCTAAGGATGTCTCAATGCCATAAAGTGTTTGATGAATTACTCTGTTTACACATACATATTGAGATTACAAACTGCCAACAAAAGATGTTCTAACACTAGCCAAAGGTTATTTACATATATGTAAATTTTAACGTTATGTGCTTTGTAGTGTAATGACATGAGGAAGTGTGTCTTTGAAGAGTGCTCCGAAGAGAGGGCAGCGTATAGTCCCCTTTTGTGCATTTAACACTGGCTTGCTATTTCTAGCCTCTACAAAACTGCCTACCTCAGCTTTAATAAATAATATAAAAATGGTCCCAATTCATAGAAATATCATCATTAAGTCTATTCTACACAAATATTGCCATTCCTATAAAAAGCAATCTGTTTATCACTGTAGTAACTGTTTTATGATATCTGTGTAGGGTCATGGGTGGAGCTGGAGATGAACAGAAACTCTGCATCGCTAACGTCCTCCACCGCCTCGGTCCCGCCCCCTTTAGTGCAGGTTGTAGAGGAAGATGATGGGATGGTGGGGGGGTTAGAACACGTTCCTTCATCATCCTCCATTCACAATGGAGACATGGAGAAGATCCTACTAGATGCCCAGCACGAGTCAAGTCGCAGTAACTCCTCTTGCGATAGGTAGATACTTCTTACATTTCGTCTACTTTAATGGTAAACATTACATACAAGATGTGTGTACATCATGTGCAAGACATCTGAAAGTCATTCAAATTTAGTTTTTTATTTGTTGAAGACCATCTAAATGTGTCACACACAACTATTGTAATTATGAGTTTGGGGGAACTGATTCTTTCATTTTTCAGCACAGTTATCTTTGCAATGTTTGTACAGATGTTGTTTACATATAACATGTGCATACTGTATCTGCAAATGTCACATGAGGTATTGAGTATGACCTCATTTATAGGGAGCAGTGCAGGCATTGTAGATAAATGACTTGTTGACTCTAACCTGACACTGATAGGATACAGTCATAATAGCACTTTATCTCTGAGTCATGTGATTCAGGGTGTTAAGAATATGTTTCTCTCACATGAACTTAAGGATAATTTTAAAGTCGATAATTAAAGTCGCTTTAAAAAAATGCATGAATATCATAGCTCAACAAAATATGAAATCAAATGGTGTTCCTTTCAAAGCTTAACTCTATAAGACTTTTATAACTTTTTTAACTACACTTTTACAGTGAAGTTACCTGTAAACTGGCTTCACACTTTATGTACATACTGTTATTATTTCAGTTCAAACTAAATCTCATTGATTTCTCCCTCAGCCCTCCTCGACCCCATAGTCCTCAGGATGAGGGGCAGATCATCTTTGACGTGGATATGAGGAGAGATAGTCAGGTACTTCCTCTTGAGAACTGTTTGTTGACTGTCCTGAAAGAAATGATGGCACATGTTTTAGCTTATCTTTATAGCCTGTCCTGGTTTGTTTACATATGTCTCTGTTTATGGATGTGTGTGTGTTGTATGTGTGTCCATACAGGAGGAAGTGTTGGAGAGAATCAGAGATGATGACATCTTAATGAAGGACTCGGACCGCGTGGCAGATTGGTCAAGTAGACCGGAGAATGTTCCACCTAAGTAAGCCGATGTGAAAACACTAAGATATAAAAACAGCCTCCAAAACACACTGCATATTATTTATAAAAGTTGAATGTTGTTTAACAGTAGTAACCATGTCAGGTTGAACTATACAGTTGTAACCATAGTAACCACTAGGATAGTCATTCTGCTTAAGAAACACGTGCTGTGTCCCAGTTCTATGCCTTTATAGTATGTACTGCTTTTGATATGGTAACGTATGTTCATTTTAGTGCGTAGCAGAACTGTAGGCACACACTGGGACATACTAACGTGAAACGGAAGTGACCGTTGTTGCCTAGACGACACAGTGATCCTTAACAGTCACGAACATCAAATTAAAGCTCTTCTATGCTTTAAGTATTTATTCATTCATTATTTTGTATGTAGTTTCTAGTATATACTTACATTTATTCATTTAGAAAAACATCTTTTATTAATGCAATGTAGCGTAACTAAACTCCGCCCACTCGCTGTGAATTTTGGGTAATATTAGCTGCCCATGGATTCACACTTCGAATTTTCACTGGAAACAGTCTGAGTACTTTGAGAATACTCATTTCAGCAAACTATGATTTGGGACACACTTGGCTTACATTACAGAAGCTTGGCTTACATTTATCAAAAAATATAAACATTTATATATAATTTAAATTGTTGGTAAATATAAATGTTAATATTTCCTAAATATGTATACATGTATGTGTATGTGTTTCTTAATACAAATTAATACGCACATTACATTGTGATTAGTTGTTCGACAGTCCTACCAAAAACATAAAGCGCACATAAATGTTGAGTGATAATATATATTTTTATAATACAGTTTTGGATTACATTATCAATGCATAGAGAAAAAAGTAAGTTTTTATTTCGAGTCAGCTCCATTCAGCATTATCATTTTCAGCTGTGTTTGTTGCAGTACATTGTGGGATAGTATTGCATCAAGTGTTGATTTGAATAAATATGATATGGTGCTTTTGTGGATGATGTTGATGGGTTGTTTTTTGTCTGCAGGGAGTTTCACTTCCGGCACCCGCGGCGTTCAGTGACTCTAAGCATGAGGAAGACTGGAGTGATGAAAAAAGGAGGCATCTTCTCTGCTGAGTTCCTCAAAGTGTTCATCCCCTCGCTGCTTCTCTCCCACATCCTGGTCATGGGACTCGGGTATGTTCAGCTTGCACAATCACAATCCCAGATATCAATGTTGTCATTTAAAAAACTGTGATGTAAAGATGTAGTGTGGGGTCTTTGATCTGTTGAGTACGGGGCGATCTTAAAGAATGTTAGATTCAGCTACTGTAGTCTTCCAGAATTTGACAATGAGTATAACATTTGTCAACAATTGATACTCATATTATTCAAAAACCATACAGTACACAACAGACAAAAAGAAACTGGTAAAACACTTATAGATAATAATTATAACTATCATTTTTTAATCTAAAGTTATTAAGTATTGATTGATTTAGAGATATAACCTAACAAAAAATCTCAGAGAATGTATTTAAACCACCTGTTTATATGTCACATCCATAACTCAAAATGTCACATCTATAGTTGCCCTAATATCGAAGATTCTGTTATACAAAACTTGCAAATTTTGTTGAATCCAGAGAGGCTCATTAAATCAGCCGTTGTGTACAGAAAAGCACTCTTGACTTCTGACAGCTCCAGAAAGCTAGCCAATCAGATTGGAGTATGTGGATTTTGTAACATGCATTTTTCTCTGCGGCGTGCATCAAACGCTCAGTCTATCTGCAGCTGAGACTTATATTCAGCTGGTGGCCACCTGTTTGATCCCTCTGCGTACACTCCAAAAAAATTCATATCATACCACTAGGGCAATTCACACATCTGAGTATGTGCCTTGACAACAGTGACCTTGAATCTATGGGGGTCCTGTCGAAATGCCTGACTTCCCCTCGGCTCTCTCTTTCTCTAATACAGGGTGTACATCGGAAAAAGACTGACCACTCCTCCTGCAAGCTCCATTTGAACACACATAAAGTGCCTCAGGCATGGCCCGGATGGATTAGAAAAATGGTCGAAGTTTGTATGAAGATACAAACCTTCACCCACAATCCTTTGCTCGTTCCTCTTGCAGACTCTCTCACCTCTGCTCTTTTTATCCTTTTTTATTTCATTGGCCCTTTCGACATTGAGACATTCTTCTGTCTGAGATTATGAACTTTTCAAGCTTTCTATTTATCTTTTGCTGTGTCCACATTTTAGTTTATTTTCAGTGTTAAATCGTATCATATCCCTTTAAAGCTCAATGTTATAGTTACAGTTGCAAATTCTGAAGGTGGCAATGGGTTCAAGCAAACACGCTAGCTCATCTGGCTAGAAACCAGTGATGTGTTTGGCTGGCTGCCTTTTCGGGTCCGATCAAATGAGCCATGAATGAGCCACAGACAGAACAGTGACTAGATAAACAATCCCTGCAGTTGTTGGTCTCAAAACGGGATTAACCAAAATATAGACTTATACCATGTATGAGCATGCCTGAGTGCTAGCTAACATTTTATTTATTAATACAAATTATATTATTTTAGTTACACCACAGAAGATGCTAGAATGATGAATTTGTATGTGGTTTGGAAAGACAGGGCTCTTCGTAGACCCCATTTTCATCTAACGATGACAGAGAATGGTAAACTGGACTGTACCATATGCACGTTTTATACCAAATTTAGCATGATGTTTTACATTCAGCATTGACAGTACACAGATACAGTGCCTGGTACAATTGTCTGACAGATTCATGTTTGTTAATCCATAATCCATTCGGCTGGATGAGCTGGCAGATCCCTGTGTGAAAAGAGATTTTTATTAATATTATTTTCTCTGTCCTTGTTTCTGTGTGTTTGTTGTGCAATTTTTGCCTCTTGTTTCCTTGACATACATATTAGGACCTAGTGATTTTATAACTAGGCTTCTACGACAGTTACACATACATCTTTTAAAGAATTAATCAATACTAAATTTTTAAATGCTTTGAAAACCCATGGACTTTGGGATGTTCTAACAAAAGCAACCGATTAAATGTTGTGCAATGTTATAGCCATGTCAAGTTTTTAAATGTTGCCTATCTCTTACACTTTTTTTTAACGCTCTAAGTTTGGGGTGACTTTTGCAATGTCAATGGTGTTTGCTTTACAAAACACCAAGTTTTTTATTGAAAGGAAAAGTTCATCCAGAAATACAAATGCTACCCTCATCCCCTCACATATCACTCAAAATCTTTTTTTTTTGATTCGGTGGAACATAAACTGTGAGTGCAGATGGGATCTCTGAAGCTCAAATGTTGCAATAAGAAACATAAAAGAGATCTTGCGTCTTTCTAAATATAACATTTGCCCTCCACTGTAGTTTAAAGGATAAAATCTTTTTGATCTGGACCTCTTGAAAATGTGTGTTTTGCAAAAAAAAAGAAAGCCATACAGATTTCAAATGACAAGAGGGGGAGAAATGATGACAGAATTTACATGTTTGGGTGAACTACCCCATTAAAAGAAGAGCACTTTAGACATTCAACATTCTTCAATACAGAACACATTTGTTCAGGCAATAATACAGATTTTGTTTAGACAATAATACAGATGACATGAGGGTAGATAATGAAGGAGTTTTTTGGTTGAACAATCTATTAATGTTGTAGATTGGTGTTCTTGTGAACGACATCAGTCCTGGGTGTGAACATCATATCCCTCATTGTCTGGAACAGGGTTTGTGTTTTTCTAAAACCCTGATGTGAATTATTCTATTCTTATTGTGTTTTTGTCAAATCATGAGATTTTTATGTGTATTTTGGATCCGATTCACCTCAAACACAGCTGCCAAAACCAACTGAGAGCTCAAAAACATTGTGCCTCGTCTCCTCAATCATGTTTGATACAGTGTGATGTCATCACTTCCTGTCATCATGTGTGCGTGTTCCTTTTTTCGTTTCGTCGCTTGTTTTGTGCTACCTTCTTTGGAAGGTTTCTGGCATGATTTGTTTTGTATATTCTTTAACATCTGAGGCAAACTAGTACACACAGAAGAGAAGGTACAGGAGAGCTGTTTAGAATACATATATTATAAAGAGTATTTTAGTTTGTTTTTCCATTGTTTTGGACTTGTGAGTGTGGTTTTTAAGAAGTGGGTAAACCTCCTTTGTTGAGGTATGTTGATACTTTTTTGAGACTGCGAAAATGTAACTTTTTTTTGATTTGACAAACATTTTACCCCCATGTTTTAAAATAAAATTTAAAGGATGACCTGTATTTCAAACACTTGTTTGATTTTGTGTGTTTGTGTTCTGATATCATTGATCTCATTCTATTACTTCTTTCATGTTCAGAATCATGCATTAAAGTCAAGCAGATTATCTGTATGGTCTTCTTCTTTGCAAGAAACTTAATTTACGAAGTATAATATTCTGCTGTTAATACTTCTCTTAAAGGGATAGTTTACCCAAAAAAAACAATTATCTCATCATTAACTCATCCTCGTGTGATTTCAAACCTCTTTGACTTTTCTTCTTCTGCAGAATAGAAAAGAAGATATTTTAGTCAGAATGTAGGTAGAACATTGACCCCCCATTGACTTTTATTGTATGGACACAAAACCATTGAGACATTTCTTTAAATATCTTCTTTTGTGTTTCACAAAGTCATTTATGCATACAGTATATGAACAACATGAGTATGAATAAATGATGACAGAATTTAAATTTTCGGGTAAACAATCCCTTCAAATTCTCAATACATTTTTCTCTTGTCATTGTAGTACATTTACATGAAGGCATTGGTTTACATTTAGTAAAAGCAAGTGTCATTATTATTGCGCATACGTAAACTTCAGTGTTTTAATTGTTAGTGGCCTCTTTCGATTCATTTCAGTAACAACCTAGCCATGTCGAAGCAGCCACCCAGTTTACTGAACAAAGTCAATGCATAGGAGCTGTGCATCATGACATCATAGCGATCCCAAGCAGGTGTGTGGGAATTTGACCATATTTGTGGTCTAATGATTATGTCTGTTGTCCTGGTATAATATTACATTTACATTTAGGCATTTGGCAGACGCTTTTATCCAAAGCGACTTACATTGCTTTATCCTATACATTGGTATTTGCAATCCCCTGGGATCGAATCCGCAACCTTGCGTTGTTAACGCAATGCTCTTACCACTGAGCTACAGGAAAGCTAATTTATCTAATATTATCACTACTTTCATAAGTGTGTGCGCATTCTCTATGCAGTAGTACGCCATGTTAATGCCTCCATATTTAAAATGCCTATTGTGTGTTTCTTTGTCTATTGAGATTCAGTTTATGGGTTAAAATGGGGTTTTAGCACCCCTTTGTTAAAATAACTAAAGTCTATTAGTTAAAATTAAATAACCAGTTATGAGGGACATACGATTCATTTTATTCACTTTGAAACAATGCATAAAAGTTTAACAAACTTATTACTAAATCTAATCATTTGATTGTGTGAGAAATGAGATTGATTTGTACTATATTCTCTAGGGGTGTTGCATGCAATAACTCACAGCTAAGAGGCAAAAAAAGTGTTTTTCACCTGGTTTTATTTTCATTTATATAACTCCATTAAGGTGGACACAAAGAGGGACTCTCAGAAGGGAATCTAAAGCGTGACGAAACTGCCCTCTAGTGGCAGAGATGGTAAACGGGGTGTGTCAAATTCTGAGTAATGTCTGAATGTGTAAATTCAAAAGTTTTCCCAAAAATTGTTGTATCCGTTTCGTATTTCACAGTTTTCCTCTCTTAGGATCCGTATTGCAGGAATTATTTGTAGCATTCAGTAGAAACCAAACATGACGAGTCCGCAATAGCTCCTCCATCCCGGTCTGTAAATCTCTACTATTTCAATATTTTAGTTTCACAACATTCTGCACATTCATGTCTACATGACTCAATGTTCAGCGGTGTTTGCCATATTCATATACTTTGTGGAAAATAACTGTGTTGAATGTTCAGAATCATATGGTAAGGCTCTTTGAAATAAACAAAAAACATATGTAATAAGTAGTTCTGTATTTCACTATGCATTGTTTTGTAAGAGATGGAATATGTCTTGGATTCCAGTAACCCATAGCAACTGCAGGATCTGTAGAGGGAGGAGCTGAAAGTGAATTTGCAGTGCAGTGATTGGCTAAAACAGGTGTTCTGAGGTTGAATGATGACAGTAGTGCCTTTGTGTGTGTGTTGTGATTTTAATGTAAAAATTTGGAAAGTTAACTGTGATTAATAGGTTAAAGAGAAGGTTTGGTGAATAGATTTTTACAGTTTAAACAGTGCCAAGCCTTCGCATTGGGACGCACCTATTATGCCTCTAGAAAGTCCCCATAAAACATGGCAACACAACGTTTGCTTGCGTGTGTGTGCGGTTGCTGTAACACAAGACCATTATTACAGCTACGTTAGGGTCCACAGGGACCACTATGTCAGAAATTGGTTTGGAAAAACGCATTAAATAAGTTAGCTTGTTGCTGCATCTTACTTCCATGCCTGCAATTTGATTTGAAGATCTTCAATGATTTGCACAATGATCCGTGGTCCCTTTTGTTACCCAAACTTCATTTCTCACTGTTTCCCCAATGCAACAGCCTGCAAAGACCGTAGCCAAAGCAACTCTTTTGAGCGGGTTGGGGCTAAAGATGTTGTTATGGAAACTAGGCTTTGGGATCTATTATTGTGAGACCTCTATAGAGAATCCAACAAAATGGGCTTGTGTCTGCAGTGGGTGAAATGGAGTGTGGAAAAACACACCAGGTGGACCAAGGACCAAGAATAGCTCCTGCTTAAAAACACTTTAAAAAAGGCCCTCAAGGGATAGTCCTCCCAAAAAAATGAAAATGCTGTCATGAATTTACCTCAAGATGTTCCAAATGTGTATAAATGTCTTCATAAAGAAGACAAAAAGAAAGATATTGAGAAGAATATTTGCAACTGAGATTTCAACGGTTGTCAAAGGTGCACCAGAATTGGTTTCCAAAATTCTTTAAAAGATCTTTTGTGTTCAACAAAACAAAAAAAACATTTCTACTATATGGTAGACAATGGTGCCCCAGAAATCTATATGCTAACATTCATCCAAATATCTTTCCTGGTGTTCACCAGAACAAAGAAATGTATACAGGTTTGAAACAACTTCAGGATGAGTAATTCATGACAGAAATTTTAATTTTGTGTGGACTATTCCATAATTAATTTAACAACGGGTTGTTTAAGTTAAGCGCACCTAATAAATTGGTCCCCCTTTTCGAAGGCCCGCGTAACCATTTTAATGCCATTCGCGATCATAAAGAGCTACGCTTATTTCCCGGGAAGCTAACAAAAACGATGCAGTTGCTGACGTGTGAACAATACAAAGAATATATAAATTGCACTGAATAAAGCACGCGCCCTGTTGTGTCTTGTCAACGCAACTTGAGTCATACCTCGCGGGTGACGCATGTGGTGCTGAACGGACAGCGCCCTTAACTTTTAACCTGCATGGGCGTGGCGCTTCAACTCTCCAAATGATTCCTGAAGACCCCCAGAAAATAAACCAAAAACATTTTAATCCAGTCTTGCGCTTTAAGTAAACCTGTTATACACGTCTCATGTTGCATGTTAATCGCGTGTTCACCAATCATACTTGATGTGTCAGATGGTATCGCGCAGCACAACAGTCATTAAGAGGCATGTCATCCGGAAAAGAGAGCCTTCAGATATGGACATTCAATAGTTAACCCTTAAAAAGCCGCATCACTTCCGCTTTTTTGCTTCCCAGCTTTCCAGCAGAGCGTCACATCTTCATCCGTCCGATCTCACGCCTGCTGTACGGTAACATTGACTGTCTACCTGGCATCGCCTCTATAAATATAATGTTTTAGATACAGTTCGTCAATGCATGTGTTCAATTGAATAAAAATGACGTGTTGCATGATAAACGGTTATTGGCGTCTATTTTTGTAATTTTGTATTGTTTAACGAATTGTTTAGTGATTTTCATTGAAGGGTTGCGCAGTTGTGATGAACAGCATGTTAATGTGCAGGTCTGGAAGGTGTGATTGATGAAAGCTTGTGGACATCATCTTCCGTTTTACGTGCCTTTGCATTCAGAGTTCTGTAACAAAATTGTCTGAGAGAAATGTCTTCTGTCGGCGATGCCCTCTTCCACAACATGGGAAGCTCCAGTCCCAACCAGCCTCGACAGAAATTCTGTGGCATGTTCTGCCCGGTGGACGGTTCCACAGACCAAAAGACGCTTAACGATTCGCTGTCCTCGGCAAGAGGTCGAGTGATAGAGAGGCAGAGAGATATCTCCAAACCACGAAAGGTTGAGATCAGAAGAAGTACCGGTAAAGAAATTCTCCAGAACCTAAACGACGAGGTAAGAGCTGCAGGGGATTGTGCATTGTCATGCGGGTGGAAACGCCTAAATCTTTGAATGGCTGAGAGTCTGATTGCCATCAGTTTTAATCACATATCGTTTTAGAGCAGCTTGGCTTTCCAATAATAACCATTAACCAGTGAAACGTTTTGCTATTTTGTGGTGTGATTTTCACGACAATATAGTTTAAGGAATGTTTATTTATCTCCAGACTGTTTTCAAAGTATAAGCTAAAATAAGTGGAACGCCATGTAGTTATGAATACATACTTCATGATTAATCAATTCTTTATTTTATTACTTTATATATTTTTAATTAAAAATCATATCTGACCCAATACTGCAGCTGTATTTGTGCATTTATACAGAGTGCAGTGTAGTTGTCAAGTTAGAGTGCATACCGTCAATAAGACATAAACTAATTATTTTTAAACTAAGCTATTAAATCATCAACACACTGAATGCAGCATATTTATAGCTTAGTGCCCTTTTCTATAACTTTAAACTTTATCTTACTTTCATAGGTTGACTGCCTGCTATTAATATGAACCATGTTGTACTCACCGTTAACAGACACGTTAGTGTTTTACAAAAGAGAGAGCATTCAACATTTTGTCCTATGCGTTTTCTTTATAGACACTTTACAAGACACTGGTCCAGAAGCACTTTTATTTGATAACTTCTATAATCTTACACATATAAAGAAATCTTAAAGTTTGTTTCACATTTTGATTCCGTTTTAAATGTTTTATTGGTGTTTTTTTATCCTAACTGTCAAATAGTATTAAGAAACTGAAACAAAATTCTTCTGGATCAGCATTGGTTACGTTTTCCAAAGTGGTCTATATGTTTCAAAATAAAAGTCAAAAGTTGAAAACTGTCAGCACACACTTTTATTTGCAGAAAATGAATAAACATATTACATTTTGTAAACGAGATCCACAAGCACTTTATTAGATTGTTTCCACAATGACAGGACTTACTCCTTAGAGCCCAGTAATCCAAGAGGTTATATGTGGCCATTGATAGCTGTGCTGCAGTAATAACAGAGGGAATTATTCTGTATGATGCTGAACGATGATTGAAGAACCCCTCATCAGATATAAACAATGCACAACATTACCACCTGTATTTTTTATTTTATATTCCATGTCAGTGCAGCTATTCCTAATTATTTTTACTTTAATACCCGCTAACATGATGTCACCAAGTCAAGCAAACAGGAAATTGTTCTGTGTTCGACAAATGGGATTTAATCCTTTTTACCTCACTTATGGACCTAATAACTGCAGAAATCAATAGTATGTTTAGGTTTACTGCATTGAGACCGTAAAGCACCTGGAAGGATAAGAGCATATAACCTTAACACTTTGTTAACATAATCAAATAAAATATGTTAAGACCAGTGTTGGGTATAACTAGTTACTAAGTAATTATTTACTGTAATTACATTACTTGTCCCTTGAAAATGCAAAGTAAGGGATTACTCTTAGTTTTTCTGTAATTTAATTACAGTTACTTCTGATGAAATTTAACTAAATACTTTCTGTAATATATGTGTGTGCAATAGTTTAATTGCCATCAAAATTCAAAGTCTGACTTTAAAATATGTGCTTTAATATATCGTTCTCACATTTGTAATACTTTGGTCAGTCAATAATACTACTTTATGTAGTTTTATATTATTTATTTGAATAAATTAAGAGCTGTTTGATATCTATGCTTGAATCACTTAACTAATCAAGGTGGATGTAGGACATTGAAAGTAATTAGTAATAAGTAAATTTTTGGAGATAGCAATTTTTACAGTAATCTAATTACACTATTGAATATGTAATTAGTAACTAGTACTTAATTTACTTTTTGTTAGTAACTTGCCCAACACTGGTTAACACATAATATTATGAGCAAAGCATCTGTGCGTGTACAAGTGAGGAACATATTATTGCAACCAGGTGTCATATTCATTTTATGGGACTGATATTTGACATCAGTGCTCATGACTATACAAAGAGAAAATAACTAACATAGACTTCTGTTTTCTTTCAGTTTTCTTTAAATTAGAATAAAGGCTTTTTTTAACATTAAAACTGTTGTCTAAAGCAATTGGTCACCCTCTCTGGACCCGGACTCTGGGAGGAGCTGTCCTGGGCGGGGTTGTGCGCATGCGCGCTGCTCTCCGCTGTGAAAATCTCGTTTTGTCTCATCGAGTCTGTGTGGACTTGGTGCATCAGTGGAGAAAGAGTGAGGAGAGGAGATATTGGGCGCAGGTCCTTTGTCTTTCATAGCGCTTCAGTGTCCTCCATTCGGCTCTTTATATCACCAGGCTCATCTGAACTAAGTCATTTCCCCTCCCAAAGCAGATCTCTGCATCCATTATCGCAGCGATAACGGTTCGTCAAAGGGAATAAAGCGTCACGAAGATGTCGGGCTATCAGGGCAAGAAGAATATTCCCCGCATAACCGTGAGTTATGGAATATCTTCTTTCATTGGGCCTATTGGTCAGAAAAATGCGTGTTTAGCGGCATTTGACATGTCTTGAGAATTCATTTATTCAATCTACGATGACGGTTCCCAACAGTCGTCAATCGAGGTCTATGTGAGTGGATTAAACGCGTTCGTCGGGTCGAGCCGGTAACGCAAAACCCCTTGGACGTTTTCAGCGAAGTCGAGCTGTCAAAGTCTTTGATACATTTGTCTCGCTAACAGCAATGCAGCACACACCCAATTTACACGGCAAGCGACGCGACGGCGACAAACCCGAATCGCGCTCGTCAAACGAAGCTGTCCACGCCTGGTTATAATGCGCGTTTTGGTTCTCCTATGTTGTATTGCTATTGTTACAATGAATCACACCATTCAACGTGTATTTGATCATTTAAATCGAAAGGGAATTTCCGCGGCGACTCCATTTGTGACGCGAAGGAAACGCGCGGACCGGTTGCGGACGCGATGCTTTCTTTGGCGACACGGCGACGCTCTTTGTTTTAAGACAGTCGCGGCTGCAGAGGCAAATGTGATGGATTTCCGCGGGTTCGGTTATGTTTTCGGTATTGACCTGTGGTCGTCAGTGGGGGTCTTCTCGTCTAGCTCACTGAAAAGTCGGATCATGGCGAAATGTGGGAGCGGTACAGGATGACGGAAAATAGCAAACGTGGGGAAAATGATCTAATTTCCTTCCTCGTCCCATTGCTTTTAGTATAATGTATGTGGTAGAAGAAGCCCTGTATATTTATGCATTTATGCATTTATGCATATGTGCAATGCGAGCTTCACCAATCTCAGAAAAGATCAGACATTGTCATGCATTCCCACCCCTTATAGATGAAGATGATAATATAATCATCAAGATGTTCAAATATGCTTAGTTTTGGGTTTTTCATGGTAGTAATGTATGCTGGGAATAGATGTCAGACAGTGGAGCGGAGATTTCACCAAGCTCGGCTGGTGGCGATGTGCCTTTGTTTCTTTTCGATGGGAGCACTTGGGGGGGAGTTTCAAGACACCCTTTCAGATTCTTCAGGCTGTTAAATGAGAAGTTTAAGCTGCGGTTTACATCCAGCATGTTCCGGAAACCATGTTCAACTGCTCATAGTGATCTAAGAGGATGGAGACAAGCCAGCCCTAGAATGCATCCCTAGGCACGCGCAGAATCGCAGGCGGAAAAAGATCACATCTGCGGCCAGAAAATCGAAATATTTAAAAGTGGGAAATTATCATAGAAAAATGAAGGACAAACCACCCTGTGCGTGGGGAAGAATGCTGGTGGAGTTATTCAAAGCTGTGTATGCCACACCCCTGCACAATGGCTGTCCTTCAGTGTTGTGTCTATGCCAGATTAACTCAATTTACAGTAAAGAGAAAGGAATGTACACTCGACTGTCGATTTGTTGATTGACATCGAAGGCATTTCTTGCACGTGGTCTCTTGGTCTGTAGTCACTCACAGCTTGGCTTCGGTCTGTAGTGGAATTTATGTACCGGATTGCACACAGTGGACCTCCCAGGCACACCACGACCTGAAGACCCCGTGCATAAATATTGTCCTCGAAAAGGCTTCGGCACAATTCTGTAAATTGTTTCGGGAGGAGTTGTACAGCGGTGATATTTAAGAGCATTGGCAGCTATTCTCACAGACAGTCAGAAATACACAAACACAGATACAGCTTGACATCATCATATTGTCTGATTTAGAGATCTTTTATTAAACTTATAGACACTGTATTTTCTTTACCGCAATTTGCTGTCTCCTCACAAATAGACACAGGCGTGGTCTGAATACACACATATTTCACAGACACAAGCATATGGCTTCATTGCCGGTGTGATGGAGGGCTGCTGGAATGGTTAATGGGGTGGGTCTGGGCAGGCCAGCTGCACTGGTCAGCTGCGCAGACAGGCGGAGGTGGGTGACACCTTCTCGGGCCTCAATAAAGATGAATGTTGACTTAAATTCACCACCTGCCTGCTCACGCTTAGCTATAGTTATGAGGTCAGATTTCAGGAAGCAGTTTTTGTAAATTAATATATGGTTAGTTAAATTATGTAGTTGTTTCATTAGACACTAATATAAATGCGATAAGCATTGGCAGTGATTTTATCATGGGTAATGGGTGTTTGCAGTCATTTTAAATATGGCAAAACCTCTAAATAATGACTTTTGTTTATTTATTTTCATTTTTTAGTATGTTAAGATAATAACTTAAATATGAATCTGCATGATACACCCAATGATCCTTCCTTTGCTGTTTGTTTAATTATGGTGTCTACGATGCCCAATAAAACAAGAGTTGTCTGGTTGCCATGGCAACAGGTCCATTACACACTAGTTAGCTGTCCCAGTAGGCTCGGCTGACCCGTAGTGTCTCCTGCTCACCTTCACATACATCAGAATCTCAGCTCTTACTCAAACTGTCTGCCAGGAATGTGATTTTCCTCCAGATACACTACATACAGGATTTCCCCATTCAACAACATAGTGAGCGGCTGTGTTTGTAAAAACAAGCATGCTGGTTATAAACACGCATGCACATTAGCTGCCAAACACACTTGTTGAGTTTTCTTATAAGAGGATGATATGGATCAGTCTGGCATTTGAACCAGAATCATATAGACACACATATGCCTCGCAAATGTGGATAAATATAGGATGACTCAATTAGCATTTCTATATTGATCTTTTCTGCTTCTCAAAATGTTTATGGCACAGACGATATTTTTATTTTCAGGGCTGTCAAACGATTAATCGCGATTAATCACATCCAGAATAAAAGTTTGGGACATAATATGTCTGTGTACTGTCCATATTAATTTTGTATTTGTAAACACAAACTTAACACATACATGTACAGTATATATATTTAGGAAATATTTACATCTCTTTATTTTTTATATTTAGCAATCTTTTTATAGTTATGTTTATTATTATTTTACTATGTTATTTTTTATTCATTTATTTTTTCCAAAATATATGCATGCACATGTATTTTTCTATAAATAGAAAATTAATATCCACAGTACACTTTTATTCTGGAATTAATATATTATATTATATCAGATTATATTATATTATATTCTGCATTCATGTCAAATTGAGCACAAAATACATCACTGCAGTCTTAATGTTAGTTGAAATTCAAAATATTAAACCAGCAAACAATAGGAAAGGGTATAAAACGTGTATGCATGACTGGCATATTCAACGGAAATCTGTGGTCCTCCATATGGCTCATATCAAATATAAATCCTGCTTGATTTGATAAGTGTGTGTCATTAAGACTTTGTTTTAAAAGGTCTCATTCGAGGGTTAAAAATACTTAGAAACTGTAGACAGCGGGTAACAATTTAGGCATGTTTGGCAAAGCCATGGTGCAGATACGGAAAACGGGACTTAACCCAGAAACCTTTACAAGTGACTAGTGGCAAACATTCAAATATACACATTCATTTATGGCAGACAGTGGTTAAGCTGTGGTTTAAAACTATAACATTCAGAGCACAAGACGAAAGACAAATGTTTGTTCTCAATAAGTTACACGCTGATTTCATGGAGAAAGTCCAACACAAATGGCAATTTGAGGATAAACTCTTTTTATTTCAGACTTCCTCTTGTTAACGTTTCGACTAGATTGATGATGTCATGATGCTTTAGTGCAGTTCGTCGGCTGTGATTGGTCAGTGATTGCCTGTGTTATGTAATGGATGTCATGAAGCAGCTGTTCAGTGTGGCTGACCGCCAAAGCCACATGCATGGTCTCAGAGGCCCATGAGCAAATATCCAAACATATAAAGTTCTGCTATGATAAAGCATCTTTTCTCTGTACAATCTTTGTGATACAATTATCATTCCCAAAAGCTGGATTGGTATGTCTGTAAACTCTCTAAATGCTGTGGAAATTCACAGACAATGTTTTTTTTCGGTCATGTTTTGCTTGTTTATGGCATCCAGAGATGTGCAGTAGATGTCAGGATACAGGAGAATTTCCTTTCATCACAAAGTGAATTAGGGCAGGGCCTGAGAATCCACCCAGGGCCTCATGTTGCTGGGTTACCAACAGGCACGCAAAGAGGCAGAAACGCAGACAGAGGCGCCATTGTCCCCTTACGATGCTGAAGGCCTTGTGATTGGACTTGTTCCACTGTTCCCCTTTCAGAAAAATGAATCTTCTGCTGGGGTTGAATGTAAAGTGAATTCTAGATGGTGATGGCTGTACCAGGATGTCTGGACAACTTTACCGTAGACAAGTTCAGCTGTGTTGGGAGAAACGTATTAGTTTATATCATTCATTTGTTGCTTGATAAATAGTTTTTCTTTATCTGTTAAATGATACACTTGACACTTAGTCCTCATAATACAGAAGAACAGCTTTCTTTTGTCATTTGTTTACTAATCAGATTCAAAACACTTAATTTATTGTGTTTTACAACTAAGAAATGTTCTCAGGTGCCACGTGTTTCATGTTTCGTATAGTGACATGATTTGATAAAATATTCTGTATGTGAGTAAATATTTATGTATTGTAATGAGGTTCAATAAAAGCAAGGAAGGAGGCGGGAACTGGCAAACATTTACACATTTACACTCTCTCTTTCCAGAGCGATCAGAAAGAGCAAGCGGAGAGAGGGAAAAAAAATTATAGTCCGGTTCCCCGACATACTGCCGACGGTCCTTAACCAGCCGGGGTACTCTCCTTCGCGGTGCCTTGCGGTGGCCCTGGGCGCTCGGTGGTTGGCTCGACCGTCTGCGCCCTGGTGGCGGCTCCTCCTTTACATTTACATTTATTCATTTGTCAGACGCTTTTATCCAAAGCGACTTACAAGTAGGGTGCACTGGGCAGCTATCACTGTAGAGCAAACAGGGGTAAGGTGCCTCGCTCAAGGGCACTTCAGTCATTTCCTGGTGGCACTCAGAATTGAACCAGCGGCCTTCTGATTACGAGTCAAACTCTCTAACCACTAGACCACAACTGACCCTTTAGCGGGCAGCAGCGCTTCCGCCCCCTGCTCCTCCCCCTTGGGCGGATGGACGCAGGCTCCGCCCTCTAACAGGCGGTGGCAACTCCCCCGCTCCAACTTGGACGATAGCCACCCCACCTCGACCCAGGAGCGCGGCAGCAAAGGTCGCCGTCCCACAGAAGCTTTGGCGGCCCACAATGGCTCCGCCTCTTCTCCAGAACCACCGCTTCGGGCAGCCACTGGCGGACACGCCCGAACTCTCCGGCACCGCAAGGCCACTCAGCGGCGAGGACTCTCCGACAGAATGTATCTCCTTCCTTCCGGGTTTCGGCACCAATGTAATGAGGTTCAATAAAAGGAGGGAAGGAGGCGGGAACCGGCAAACATTTACACATTTAATAAAATCAAAAGAAAGTAAAAAGACAGCCGGCAGCCCCTCACGGATGACTGCCGGCGAATAAAACAGTAAATAAACACAAACCACAACTAAAACCCAGGCCTGGTCTTCTCTCATCGACGGTCCGGTCGCTCTTTCTCTTATAATCCCGATCTCCTCCGTGATACGAGACCGGTGCGTGCACAGCTGACACTCATTAACACTCACTCACCGGCCTCGACTCACGGTCTCGCCCCGCCTACTCCACTACATGTATATTACTGTATTTTTTTACATCATTATATATTAACAAAAATTATATATACATTTTTATTTAATTAAGTTTGTACAAATACTATAACATTATTATATATTTTTTTACATTTTATTAGATTTTTTTTTTTTACTTAAATATGACTGTCTGTTTGAAGTAACTGTTCCAATATCAAATTTTAATGTATAAAAGTTCTAGTCAGTCTGTAATTTTTTTGTAGGATCTATTGACAGAAATGCAATATAATATACATAACTTTGTCTTCAGAGGTGTTTAAAGAGCATTATGTTTTTATTACCTTAGAATGAGCTATTTCTACATACACATTACATGGAATTCACCATGTTGTTTCTACCGAAGCTCTTAACCAGTGCTTTTGAAACTCTATCATTGTGAGGTACCCTTTGTGTAGAGTGCATCACTTTGCGCCCCCCCCCAAATAAAGACTCATCATTTTAAAACTTAGAATTTAAACCTTTAAACCAAGCCAAAGACATATTGTTGATGTTTGATGGCCTACAATTTATGATAAATTTCGTATTAGGGATGCACCGATGAATCGGCCACCGATAATAATCGGCCGATATTGCATAACAGAAATAGCGTGAAAAATGCAGATGCTGATGGTTAATTAATTAACTGCATGGAGGCAATGAGTTGCATGTCTGAATAATCCAAAGTTTTTCTCTGAGCAAAATAATGAAATAGCAATTGCACAGACTTTATTTGTATTAAAGTGTATTAACGAAATGTTAAATTTCAAGTCAAATATGAGTTAATGTTGTTAATGAAATAAATATTGGATAGAAAAAATCCCCTTTAGCACCTTTGAATATTGTCATTTTGTCTTATTTTATTTCTATCTTAACTTAAATGGATCCAATTCATGTTCAGTAAAATTTCTTTTATGCAGAAAAACTGGCTAGTATTTTTCTATGCAATTGACCAATATCGGTATCAGAATAGGACGATAGCTGTTAGTTAAAATCGGTATCTGCCAAAAAAATCCTATCGATGTATCCCTATTTTTCCGGATATACCACAAAATCTGCAGCTCCACCTTAGATCCATCTTGGGCCCCCCAGGTTTGAGAACCACTGCCTTAAACATATAAACTACTCTATAGAGCGTGTTTCTTAAACACGTTATCTCCTTCGACAAAGAAGCGAAAATGTGATGACATCTTAGTTAATGAATCTAAAGTTTCTACAGTACATCTGGGACTAGCCTTAGGTCGTGACTACGAAAGGCCAATAAGATATTTTTATCGATATAAGTTATATCATCCAATCAGGATGTTGGAAAGTGCAGGTGAGAACACATTAGACTATAAATCATACACACTAATAAATAACATCAGTTTTTGAGACCAAATTTTATTGAAGTGAAGCAGTATGTTTTACAGCGCACATCTTTGTTAAACTGAGCTCATTGTAGCGCAGTGTTAGATAAATGTTTTACGATGAACATGTGTTTATAATTGTGAAAGCCACAGAACTCACTGATGCTTCTTGTAAAGAATGTTTGTGTTACTGCAATTGTGCTCAAATCTATAATTGTCTAAATGATGCTGTGCCTGGATCAGTCAATTTGCATCATATTTCCTTGAGCATGATAATAACGGTGTTTATATGTCTCTGCAGAGTGACCGTCTCCTGCTTAAAGGAGCTAAGATTGTCAATGATGATCAGTCCTTCAGTGCAGACATTTATATGGAGGATGGCGTGATCAAGTAAGTGTGACAGATTGCTTTTGAACATATCTAACAAATTGTTATGTTTTATTATGATTATGCACTGATATATTGCCCCAATAAAAATCTTACATCTATCCTGTCGTTTTATCCAAAAATTTAAAAGGTGGCTTGTCACTGCTTTTCACATAGACACAGGCTAATAACAAGCTTTGTTGAATTTCAAGATCATGTAATTTCACTCTGTTCATTACACAAAGCCGTCACGTGTCTAACATAATTCTTAAATATCTGATCTCGATGTTGCGCTCTACAGGCAACTGGGAGAGAATCTGATAGTGCCCGGCGGGGTGAAAACCATCGATGCCCACGGACGTATGGTGATGCCGGGTGGCATCGATGTGCACACACGCTTCCAGATGCCCGACAGGGGCATGACCGCTGCGGATGATTTCTACCAGGGCACCCGCGCTGCCCTGTCCGGAGGAACCACCATGATCAGTAACTACGACTTTACTATTTTTATATTAATAATATTTCCAACATATTCAGACTAACCATTGTAATAATAAGCCATATCTGGGTTTACCAGTGTTACTGCGGTCTTATTATAAATAAGTACTATAAAACATTTTCATGGGGGTTATTTTTTTGCTGTATCACATGTATCTTGTGTTCTTAATGATGCTCAGTGGTTCTCAAACTGGGGTCCATGACTCCCTAGGGGGTCTCAAGATGGGTTTGGGGGGCACCAGATTTTCTGGCATTTTATAAAATATAGAAATTTGTCACACATTTTCAGCAATCTAACATTCGAATAATAATACCACTAACCAAAAGAACTGATGTTGCAGCATTGTATAAAAGAAATGTTATTTTTGGGTGCACTTTCCCTTTAATATCATCTAAGTGGCAGGCTTTTTTCTTCATGAGGTCTGTAATATCTATTTATGTGTGTGTGAACAGTCGACCACGTGGTGCCAGAACCAGGAACAAGTCTGATCTCAGCCTTCAATCAGTGGCGTGAATGGGCGGACAGCAAAGTCTGCTGCGATTATTCTCTCCACGTGGATGTCACCGAATGGCACAAAGGGATCCAGGAGGAAATGGAGGCTCTCGTCCAAGATCACGGTAAACAACTGTCAGCATCTGCAGCGCTATTCGCTGACCCCATCAGCCAGGAATTTCACTGTTCCTCTGTTTCATCTAATATCTGTCTGACTCCCCTCTGTAATCTCATACACCATCTTTGTGCGCAGGAGTTAACTCCTTTCTCGTCTACCTGGCCTACAAAGACGTTTTTCAGCTCACTGACTCACAGGTATGACTTTCATGTTACTCGCTTTGGCTTGGTAATAAATTCTTGCTCTCTATAACAATTGTTAACAAGAAATGTCACTTTTGAATGATATTTAGCATTTAAGAGTGAGTGTCTCTTTACCTGCAGATCTATGAAGTTTTCAGTGTTGTTCGGGATCTTGGGGCCATCGCTCAAGTCCACGCCGAGAACGGAGACGTCATTGCCGAAGTAAGATCTGAATAGAGCTTGGTCCCACATTCTCAGTTACTATTGACCGTAAGCTATTTGGATATGTTAAATCAAAACACGTGTCTTACAACCAACACTCAGACTTTATACTAGTAAGCAAAACCAAAGCAAACATGATGTCATTAATATATTTAATTGCAGTTGACTTTTGGCCCATCTTTTGTACATTCTTTATGAAGTCATTGTAAAATGCAGTTTAAATTGAGATTGTTACATTGTTATTTCAAGAATGAAATTCCTTTAGTTTTTTTCTGGTCGTCTCTTTCACCTTCTCTTTTCTTCGACAGGAACAGCGTAGGATCTTGGAGTTGGGAATCACTGGACCAGAAGGACACGTTCTCAGTCGTCCAGAAGAGGTAGGCACAATGAATTCTGGGAAAACGCGGCTGTCAAATATCTCTTAAAACTTAGCTTTTTTGAAATGCTCTGATGGATGGAGATGGGTTTGTGGCTTGTTTAGGTGGAGGCGGAAGCAGTCAACCGCTCCGTGACGGTGGCCAATCAGACCAACTGCCCCCTTTACATCACCAAGGTGATGAGCAAGAGTGCCGCTGATGTCATCGCTCAGGCCAGAAAGAAAGGTGAGATCCTTAACCGTGACAATTTATTTTATATTATAAAGTGGTATATACTTGACATTATTTATATTAAATAAATATATATATATATATAATAAATTGTAAAACATAAGCTTTATCACCAGCGTTCTTAGATGTTTGTGCCAGAAGGCATCTGCCCAGGTGATATGTGATCTAACTTGATGTAAAGTGATGGTTCACCCAAAAATAAAAATGTTGTCATCATTTCCTCACCTTCATGTGGTTTCAAACTTCACTCTTTGTTCTGTGGAACACAAAAGAAGATATTTTGAGAAAATATCCCAGCGGTTTTTGGTCCACACAATGTAAGTCAATGGGGAGAGTGTTGTTCGGTTACCCCGAAGTCAGACAGGTTGAAAATAAGGTTGAATAAATGATGAAAGAATTTTTGTTTTAGGGTGAACTGTCCCTTTAAGATCGTTTTCGTAGAAACATTCAAAACATGTAAATGGACAGAACATTGTGGAGTGGTTTTAGCTAATCCAACTTTCTCCATGCCATTAAAATGAGGTTTTATAAGACTGGACGCCGAAGCAGGTTTTATGAGCAAGAATAACTGCAGTCCAACAAAAAACACACACACAGCATGCTATGATTCAGCTGTTCTTGGCTAGACAAAAAGAAATGACATCATAGTGGTCTGGCCCTAAAATTAGGCAAGAGAATTACATAGAAATTATATGTGCTGTTGCTAATTCAGTATCATTCAACCATTTAGGCACCGTAGTGTATGGAGAGCCAATCACAGCCAGTGTCGGGACGGACGGCTCTCACTACTGGAGCAAGAACTGGGCAAAGGCAGCCGCTTACGTCACGTCTCCACCCTTGAGTCCGGATCCGACCACGCCAGACTACCTAAACTCACTGTTGTCATGGTATGATTTGTGTAGTGGATGATACTACGAGTAAAAGAATATTCAGAGCACCATAGCAACCACATAGCAACGCCCTTGCAATGGTCCACATAAAGAGAAATATAAGGCACACTAAATGGATACAATTTAAATGAATTGATCGGACACATTTGTCATCCTAATTTATTGTCTCTTCTCGCCCGCACGCTTCAGCGGAGACCTGCAGGTCACAGGAAGTGCTCACTGTACCTTTAATACCTCTCAGAGAGCTGTGGGTAAAGATGACTTCACCCTCATTCCCGAAGGGACCAACGGCACAGAGGAAAGAATGTCTATCATCTGGGACAAATGTGTGGTGAGACAGAAATCCTAATCGGATGACGTGTAATCACGTTTGAGAACATTTAATCCATCAGTGTGATTATGTTTACAGTATCTGCTCTTACCGCAATTACATAAACATCTTAGTCTGTAGTCGTGTGAGTCTGAATGTTTTCAGCTGTATAGGAAAGCAAATACACGTGGATGTATCTCACTTTGGTCATAGGTTACTGGAAAAATGGACGAGAATCAGTTCGTAGCTGTTACCAGCACCAACGCCGCCAAGATCTTCAACCTGTACCCGCGCAAAGGTCGCATCGCCGTGGGCTCAGATGCTGATCTGGTGCTCTGGGATCCCGACGTCACAAAGATCATCTCAGCGAAGACTCACAATCTGGTGAGTACCAGATAATACCACAGAACAGTGACAGCGAAACCTTAGTAAATCGTGTCACGTGATTCAATTAAATACTTTACCTGCATAAAGTTTTACGCAAAAAGAGACATTTGCGCTGCTGCAAGATGTTCGTAAATCTGGTAAATTTCGAACGAAAACAATGCTTTTTATTAATATCCTGTTTTACGCAAAAATGAAATGCATTACGATATAATTAAAACAGGATATTATACTAATGTTATTTCAGGTTGTTTTAGTTTAGAGCTCAAAATGACGAGCTTAATACCAAAAGCATGTGAGAACTGTATTGATAGTATAAAAATGTACTACAGCAGTGGCCAGACGTGTGTTTTATGGCAGCGAATTGCAGATCCAGCCATAAAACAGCTCTGTGTTGTGCCGATCAGATCTGTTTCTCATGAGAGTGATGTCATTCTCGGCTGTTCTGGGGTAATTTGATGTTTCCCCTCTGGTTTGGATGCTTTGGAACATGTTTGGAACATGTAGCTATTTCTGTGCGTACAAGAGGCCATGCATTAGCATTCAAGATATTTTATGTCCTATTGGCAACACATTTCTTCGTATTTTTTAGTTTGATTTATGCCGCGGTCACACTAGACTTTGTTCCATTGTCTTCCATTCATACGCATATGGATGCAGCAGATGGGAACGCAAGTTCATGCGGAATGTTTTTTTTTGTTGCATTCCAAAAGTTAAGTTTGGTGAACTCTGACCTGTGAATTCATATTACGTGAAGATGTGTGATCTAAAGAAGATCGATTCGTCACGGCGCGACCTTTCAGCTGGAAGAAATTATGGACCCATATTATCCCATTATGGACAATACAGCTTTGAAATGTTCATATTACAGTGATAGTTCACCCAAACATATAAATTCTGTCATCATTTACTCACACTTTTGTCATTTCCAACCTGTATGATTTTTTGTCTTCCGCAGAACACAAAAGAAGATATTTTGAAAAATGTTGTAAACTGGACCCAGTTCACTTGCATTGGTTTTGTTTCCATACAATAGAAGTGAATAGGGTCCAGAGCTGTCCGGTTACTAACTTTCTTCAAAATATCTTCTTTTGTGTTCTGCGAAAGAAAGAAAGTCATACGGGTTTGAAATGAGAAGAGGGTGAGTAAATGATGACTGAATATTTGTTTTTGGGTGAACTATCACTTTAACAGTGCAAATTAGTGGTGGGCATTGATTAATTTTTTTAATCTAGATTAATCTTGGAATTAATCTAGATTAAAATGGCTCATTTGAATTCTGCCGAAGGCATTCAGAATATGTGTGCTACCCAAATAATGACTAAAAGTAAGTCTTTGAGAACGGGTTTCTCAAACCAGGTGGCGCATGAGACCAGGGGCTCATCTCCTGATTCCAAAATGCATCACAAACTGCTTGAGAAAGCTGTTCTACTATGATAATTGGTGATGAAAATTAAATTATGTTCAATAAGATGAACTTGTGTTTACTTCCTCATTAGCTAAGGGATGCTTTGCGTTTAGGTGGTACTTGAGACTGGAAGAGCTCCTACAGTACTTTCACATTTAGTCATTTAGCAGACGCTTTTATCCAAAGCGACTTACAAGAGTTAGGGAGCAACAAGCGATATGTCATGCAGGAGCCATAATACATTAGGTGCCAATACAAAGTTACTGGTTTCAACTTAAGCTAGACCTGTTGAGAGAAAGTTTTTATCTTTTTAAACCAACTGTATGTAAACCAATTCCGTACAGTAAACCAATTCCGCATTGCACAAGGTGCAAACAACCTTTGTCTTGTCGATGTTTCTATTGGGAAGCTTCTTAAAAATAAATTTTCCCTGAAGCAAACCCGGCGGCTTCATAGCTGCATCAGTGTTAGAACGTCACGTTTGATGTGGTAATTTCACAGTAACGTTATGTTGTGTTCAGACCAAACGCAAATGGCGCGTCAAGCGCGAGTGATTTACATCTAATTCAATGCAAAGACGCGATAGACCTACTTGCGGCGCGAATCGCGCGAATGAAGCCCTGATTATGACATGATGAGGCGGCGCGAATGACGCGAATGAAGCCCTGGTTATGAGATGATGAGGCGGCGCGAATGACGCGAATGAAGCCCTGGTTATGAGATGATGAGGCGGCGCGAATGACGCGAATGAAGCCCTGGTTATGAGATGATGAGGCGGCGCGAATGACGCGAATGAAGCCCTGGTTATGAGATGATGAGGCGGCGCGAATGACGCGAATGACACGGATCACGCGAGTTGAAAACTCTCGTTCTCGCCCCCTACAGTGCAATTAAGATAGATATACATCCGCGCTAAAATATCAAGGGGAAAGTCATCATAGCTTGCGTAGTATAGACCCAGCTCCCAACCCAACTTTGAGAATAGATTAACGGCGACATTTTTTTTATCGCGTGATAAGGCCGTTAACGGCCCACCACTAGTGCAAATACATTAGAATTTATGATGTGTGACTAAAACGATCTTTGTATGCTTATTGATCTGCATAGAAATTACCTTTTTATTATATATATAAATGTTTATATATATTTAAAAAAAAAATCAATTTGCTAACATACTAAGAAAAATAACTCAAAATAACTCAATATATAGTCTCTAAAAACAATGTTATGCAATTTTGCTCCTCAAGTAAATCCTGGTTTTAGGGACTTTTAGTCAAAAATGTTGATATAAAAAAGCTTTGCATATGTAAATGCACAATTCATGTAACAAGGCGAGAAAAAAAGTAGTGGAGAAAAATTAAAGCATGTGTGTGTTTGTTATCGGCCTGAATGAGCTAATGGTGTTTTTATGTCTTGCTTTATTGCTTTTAGCAAAGCGCCAGTAGCATTTGGAAAGCCCGGTCACACTTATTTCACCGCATACACACACACTGTTAACTTTTATGTTCTTCCTCCCTCACTGACCTCTAAATTTCAACATTCCTTTTTTCCCAGTACTGTACATATTACAGTAAAGCACATTGTTTAAATAACCGTCTGAAGATCAGATTTTGCACTGGAATATGATGCTTTATGTAGAAGCGATTATTGAGTAATTCAGCGGAACAGCCCCACCAGGTGAACATACTTTTCGTGTGATGAAATCTTGTTTTATAACCATCTAAAAGGAAAGTGTTTGGTTCACTGTGTTGATCCTTTTGTCGTCCTCCAGGCAGTAGAGTACAACATCTTTGAGGGGATGGAGGTGCGCGGGGCGCCCTTGGTGGTCATCAGCCAGGGAAAGATCGTTCTGGAGGAAGGGACCCTCCACACCACTGAGGGATCTGGACGTTATGTGACCCGTAAGCCCTTCCCTGACTACGTTTACAAGAGGATAAAGGCTCGCAGCAGGGTGAGTGAGACTGAAGTTTATTCTGGATTTTATGTCTACAATGATGGGACCCCCATGGGTTTCCATGTCAATCATTATATCGACATCTGCCAATATAAGGTTTGTCAGCGTTTGAAAGTCTATTGAAAGGATAATGTTACTGTTTATGGTCATTTTAAACCTGTATGACTTTTTTCTTTCACAGAACACAAAATAAGATATTTTGAGGAAAGTTGGTAACCGAACAGCACTACCCATTGACTTCTAATGTATGGTCACCCAATGTGAATGGGGGCCATTTAACATCATTCTTTAAAATATCTTCTTTTGTGTTCTGCTGAAGAAAGAAAGTCACATAGGTTTGAAATGACATGAGGACGTGTAAATAATGACAGAATTGTATTTTTTGGGTGAACTATCACTTTAAGTATACTTAAGTTTCAGTATATTTCAAACTATATTTTATTTAGTAAACAAATTAACACCAATGGAGTAGCAGTAAACTTGTAAGTTTGCTTTAAGTGTAGTATTTCAGTACAACTTCAGACTAAATTGGCACCCTTTTTAGTGTATAAATTTAGTTTTTAGTATATATAATTTAAGTGTACTTCAAATGTAAAAGCAATACATTGAGTGCACTTTTAGTTTTAGTATATAGTATGCTTACATTATACCGTTTATATATTGTTTTTGCACCTAGCCTATACTTCTCTCTTCCTATATGAGGTATATAGGTGTAAGTACCTAAAAAATATTAAAACTATAATTTTGTTTAAAAGAAGTGTTTAACATAATCATGCCCCATTGTTCTTCAGCTCGCTGAATTGAGAGGAGTCCCACGAGGACTTTACGATGGGCCTGTCTGTGAAGTTACGGTTACGCCCAAGGCCTTGACCCCCGCATCCTCCGCCAAGACCTCTCCTGCCAAACAAGCTGCTCAACCCGTCCGCAACCTCCACCAGTCTGGCTTTAGCCTTTCTGGTAAGTACTATAAGAATTACAAAAAAAGAGCCAAATAATTTATGCATAGATGGCTGATAGAGAGCTTAATTCATCTCATTTCAGGTGCTCAAGCTGACGACAACATCCCTCGGCGCAACACCCAGCGTATCGTTGCGCCCCCTGGTGGCAGGGCCAACATCACCAGCCTGGGCTAGACCTCCCTTCAGCCGACCGGAGAACAGGGGTTTGGGGTGTCTGTAAATGGAGGTGTTTGCTAAGACCACTGTCCTATCGAGAGACAAACCCTGTTTAGGGCGATGATTCTCCGCTTCCCAGACGCCCAAACCCTTACCTTTTGCCCCATCCCACCTTTCCCAACCCTACACCACTTCCTAAAGGAGACATGTAGAGAAAAAAGTATTTGCCTCATTCGAAGAAAGACGAAACAATGTAACATTCACATTTGAGCACTTCTGATTGTATGATTTTTATACTGTACTTTCTACCCACCATGAGTCATGTTATTATTTTTGTATTTAACTTTATTTGCGTTCGAGGGATCAAGCTGTTGTTTATCATAGTTACTTATTAACACGGCAAGGGTTAGAGTGTCATGCTCAATCACACCGAGAATTTCAATATTTGTCGCTATATTAACATAGAAATGTCTTATTAGGAATGTCTTTTTTACCCAAGACCAATAATGAACATCTGACCATTGCCTTTTCATGGCATTTAATGCGATCATTTCTTTACTCAGAATGTTAAAGAAAGCTTTCCCTATGATTAACCAACAAGCCTTGTTAATTAAAAACTTGTTGTTTTAGAAACTGAGATCTTCAATTAACAAAGAAGGGCTTAGTATCATTGGGAAAAATTGTTTGCTGCAAGTGATTATAGTTCCTATCATTTCATATCTTAGTTTGAAACTACTTTACTTTAGTATGTAAAGGTTAAGAATCAGCAAAAATTATTGGCTACATTTGGCTGTGAATAAAGTGTAAACGGTTAAGCCGTTTCAGGCATCCCTTACAAAATGAGCCGTGGTTTGTTATAGTAAAATTGTTATGACCGTATTTTTTTTTGTATTGATTACTATTGTAAATTATTACTATTACTACTTTGAATCAAAACAAGAGATGCACCGATATATCGGCAAGTAATCGGTATCGGTTGAGTAATTTTTTCAGGCTATCGAACGATCGTTTAAAAACAGCCAATGATCAGGGCCGATATATCCCGTCAATGAAAAGATGACAGGAAAATCCAATCTATTTGTGCTCTGTATATAAATTAATGTTCAATATTAATAATCAATAAATGAATTAATAACATTCAGAAAGTTAACAAATATTAACTTATTCTTAAGAATCGGTATCGGCAGATATTACGCTGAATAATCGCTATCGATATCAGTTGTATCGGTGCATTATAACCATGTTTTTTGTGGTAAACAAGGTTTTACTACAATAACTGTTTTTTTGGTTCTTAATCGAACCCCGGTTCATTTTCGTAAGGGACAGGTGCATTCCAAAACTGCAAAACTCAATGAGTTCAGGTATGAGATTGATAAAGATCTCTTTCTTGGTGTCCCATCAGTAACATGAGAGATGACACTGACTTGAATTTTGAGCCAATAACATTGTTGCTGTACATTTTGAGTATGCCATAAGTATGCTGAACATTTTACAGTATTAAGTATTTATGCTGTCAACAAATGTGCTACGCTGATAGAAGCTGTGTGTCTTTTTGTATCCTTAACTTCAAGCTGTGCCTGAGATGTATGTTTTGAGTACTCTTGCATAAGCTTGTTCATGTCTTTTGTTAAAAAAAACTCGAAAGGCTGTAAAATAGCCGGTTAACCGATACCAAGGTGCCAGATTTGTCACTTGACTCCTTTTAGTAGTATTCTCGCAAGACTCGCTACGTCCTTGTTTTTAACGTCTGTTTTAGTACCGTAATGAATGCCACGTACTGTCATATCAGAAAATAAAATAGAGGTACATCAATGAGATTTTCAACAACTGCCTTTTTCACTAGCACCGTTTGTGTCATTTTTTTTTAAGTCGTCCCCTGACAGAAAGAGGGGCTATGCATTGTCCTCCTAGGCTAGCTATGTTACATCTTTAATAGCTAACCATGATCCACATGTTCTGGCTGGTGCTTGAGTATTTTCAAGTCAGACAACTCATCGTAGAAAGTAAAAAGTAGTCTAAAAAAAGTAGGCTTTAACTGGGTTTTAATGTGCTTTCCTTGAAAGATTAGCGGTAGAAGACCGACGCTCTCACCCCTTGCTTGTTTTTCATTTCCTTTAGGTTCGGTCTGGTTTTCATTTCATAAAGCCATCCTCCAGCTGTTTTCTTTTCCTTTGCACATCCGCGGGAAAGTCTTGGCCTGTAGCATCATTCTCCATTGCTTGTCTTTTCCTTTGTGACTCAATACTACACACATTCATACATGTAGACTGCAAGCTCTCATAGCTTTCAAGCGCTGATCCTTGCTCTTAAAGCGATAGTTCACCCTCAAAAAAGTCAGCTGTCAGCATTTACTTAGCTTTACTTCATTCCAAACCTGTATGAGAATATGTCTTCTGCGGGGCACAAAAGGAGAAATGTTTAGAAATGTTTACACTGCTCTCTAAGTGGATGGGGAACGGGTGATGTCAAGCACCTCAAACTAAATGAATCATTATAAAAGTAGTTCACACGACTTGTGCGACGTAACCCAAACCTTTTGAAGTGTTCTGTGAGTAAAACACTAACATTCATATTATTGACCACAGAAATTCACTCTCATTGTATGCAAAACATTTGTTTGGACATTGTGATACAATTTCCACCTATTGTCTTCCACTTCCTACAGGTTGTGAAAGACATGAAGGTACAATTTTTGTTTTGTTTTGTTAGAAAACTATTCCTTTAAACCTTAGAAATGAATGGCTGCTTAAAAGATGCTGCATACTTGATGTGTAGTGAGATATAACCAAAACTACAAGATCTAAATGTAATTTGGTCAAACTACTTGCTAACAACTGAAGCAAACTTCAGAGTCCGAGAAGTTGATTTGTCGAAGTGTGAGAATGCGTTTGTGTGATGGCTGGTTGTTGGAATGTGCACAAAGGGTGACGCAAGGTTACAATGATGTAGTCTTGTTCACGGAGGCTGTTTGAAAACTATTTAAGTGTGGAAAGTCAACTCATACAGTATATTTCTGCTTGTTATCACCTCCTGTCTGTTTCTTGTCTTGTTCTTCATGACTTCATTGCTTTTACACTGTTACTATGACCACTGGCTCTGTGGGACAACATGATCTGACTATTTATTTGTCATCATGGCAACACATTACAAATCGGAAGCTTGCCCCCTAGCAACCCTTCTGGGCATGGTGTTTTTAAAACAACATCGAAACGTGTATTATTGTATCTAATTTGGATCGAAATGTTGGAAACTATATTTGTACCCAACTTTTTAAAGTGGGATGCTGCAAAAAATTCTTAAATGGACAGTTCACTTAAAAATAGCAATTGTGTCATCATTTGTTTTGAAGAACACAGAGAAAGATATTTGGAAGAATGGTTGTAACCAAACGTTTCTTCGACCCCATGACTACCATAGTAGAAAAAATGACAATGATAGACAAAGGTGCCCCAGAACTGTTTGCTTTTAAACATTCTTCAAAATATCTTCTTTTGTGTTCAAAGAAATTCAGAGAGCAGTATTTCCTATATGGTATAGTCAATGGTGGCAAAGAACTGTTCATCAGAACACAGTAATTTCTTTAGATTTGCAACAACTCAAGGGTGAGTAAATGATGACAGAATCTTCATTTTTGTGGTGAACTGTCCCTTTAAGGCAAGTTTAAGTTACTCTGGATTTTAAGATAATAGGAAATGTTTTCATATACCCGACCTGGATTTTTCTTGTTTGACACAATATTAAAATGTACACAATTTGTACACGGAAGTAACCTCATTACAACAAAAAAGTTTTAATTTCTAGTAAAGTTGGTGTGGAAATACAGTATAACTTGAGAACAGAACGGTCATATGGGAGTTACACATCATTTGCCCGCCGAGACACCCTGTTGAAAATGCCATAGACTCTAATAGATATTATGAACATATGCAAGAGTTCAGATAAACATGCCTTAAACACTCCCACTGATCTTAGAGCAGCTGTTGGCACTTACAACAAGCACACACACTCTCTCTCTCTCTCAAACACACACTTTGCTATGTAAGTCTGAATGTTTTTCTATTCCTGGTATGTGATCTCTGTAAAATGCAGATGGAATCTGTAAGATCATTAATTCAGAAATTGCCAGTGATTTATAACCCCGCCCCCTCTCTTGCCCCGCCCCCATTCCACAAATGAAACTGTCGTCGTGTGCTGGTGTTTATTCTATTGGCTGTGCAGTGTGAGGATGTCCGCTTGCTCTGAAGTGTCAAATCCCTTGATAGTGATGTAAAAAAGAAAAGTGAATAAAGAAGTCCTTTTCCTGTCCTTGCCTTGTCAGGATGATTCTCTTTGTTGTGTTTCTCCTTTGTGACTTGATTTGGATAAAAGCATCTGCCAAGTGAATAAATGTCATTGAGATCCATGTCTTTCAGCCAATGAGGGCATTTGTGTTGCTTTGGAAAACTAGCAATGTATCTGTAAAGAGAACTGAATTGACTAATGAATCGAACATATACCGAGTCTTCAGTATATATCACTTTGAAAAATAAAAAAGTAAAACCCGGTCATATCCAGAAAGTAATAAAGAATTCAAATCAATAATGAATAATTGCTAAATATATTAGATTGTTAAATTGATAGTTCACCTGAAAATGAAAATGCTGTCATCATTTACTAATTTTCGTGACATTTCAAACCTTGATGACTTTTTTCTTCTGCAAAACACAAAAGAAGACATTCAGAAAAATGTTGGAAACCGAACAGCACCCATTCACTTCTGTTGTATGGACACAAAACCAATGCAAGTGATTGGGGGCCAGTTCTTCAAAATATCTTCTTTTGTGTTCTGCGGAAGATAGTAGTTTAAGGGGGTAGTTCACCTGACAATAAAAATTCTTTAATCGTTTATTTATCTCCATGTGGTTTAAACTTGAATATGACTATGAAAGTAAAACACAAAAGAAGATATTTTGAGAAATGCCTCTGTGGTTTTTTGTCTGTTCAATGGGAGTCAATCGGGTCCATTGTGTTTGTTTCCAACATTCTTCAAAATATTATTTTGTGTTCTGTAGAAGAAAGAAAGTCACACGGGTTTGAAATGACAAGATGGTGAGTAAATGATGACGGAATTATTCATTTTGGGGGAACTTTCGCCTTAATATATCAATATATCAATATATTCATATAACATAAATTATTTAAAGTATATAACAATTTAGGATTATACTATCATTTGTATATCTTTATTAGAACCAGATGCATTTTAACTCATGATCTCAGGTGCTTGGACCCCTCTGCACGTAATTCCAATACTTAAAGGGATATTTTACCAAGAAATGTATATTCTGTCATCATTTATTCACCATCGTGTCATTCCAAACCTGTATGACTTTCTTCAGGAGAACACAAAAGAATATTTTGAACAACCAAACACATTGGACGCCATTCAGAGACATTCTTCTAAGTAAATTATTTTGTGTTTCACTGATAAAAAGAATCATATACAAGTTTAAACTACAAGGGTTAAACAAAATATGACAGATTTTTTACTTTAAACTACACAAATGACAACTTGTGGGCCTGTCCAGAATATATTTATAACAAATGTGGATCAGTGACAAGATTGAACAAAATGAACGTATGTAGACAGATTTAAACCGATATACAGTAGTTCACAACGACGCTGTAAATGCACAGATTCACAGAACTGTTATTTGGCCAACAGGGGGCGCTTTTGTAACGTCCTTTTTTCCATTCTGCTAAAGATCTCTGATGTTCCCTTTTTTTGTATTAAATTACCATCAAGTTCTGATATCTTAATCCTGTCTTTTATAAAGCCTCTCCTTCCGTCATGCCAATAGAGACTTGATGGACCTTAAAAGACGGTACTTTAGTTTCAGCATGTGTTTGCTTCTGCATGTCATCCGCATTAATCTTACTATGGTCATTTTCAGTCAATGCCACAACTTTAGGCAATGCATTATTAATGTCAACAGAAGTCTGAAAGCTGAAGGGTGAGACCACTTTGGGGGCGTGCAGGGTCGTAGCATCTTGAAAACGCACCGGAGGACTCCAGACCCTCTGTGTTCTGCTGAGGCAGTGACAACGTAGAACATTCTGGAAGGCCTTCTTGAACTCCTGGCTGAAGCACGGGTAGATGATAGGGTTGAGGCAGCTGTTGAAGTAGCCGAGCCAGAAGGTAATTTTGAAGACAGTGTCTGAGGGTCTATGAGACGGAAAGATGGAGCCTTTGGGGACACAGACACGAAAGAAACGACAGAAAAAGATTTTCTGAGTAAGGAGACCTCCAGCACCATTTCGTATTTTTCAAGTATATATTTAAAAAAAAAATTATATTAATGTTGTTTTTATTGATACATATTATGCAATATATTTAAATACAAAGTTTTGTCCCTCAAATTTATGTCTGAGGTGTAACAACAACGGATGTTGCCCCTTTAAGAAATGTGAGACGACTATTTGTAGTGGTGGGCAGAGCGAGGCTTCGTGAAACACTGAAACAGTTTAATCAAATGTGCCTTATGGTCTGGAGGCTTCGAAAAAGCCCGACACTCGTCTCCACGGTGACACCTAGCGGTTATTTGTGCGTGTTGCCCTGTAACACATATGAAACAACAATTGTATTTGTATGTTCGTACGGTGACCGGGAGGGGACATGCTAGTTTCACTTAGTTTTGTCCTGGCCACGAGATAATTACCTCGTGGAAACGTGGTAACGTGTTGAGGGAACAACATCATTATCTTGTGGCCGTGACTTGAATGCGTTAACAGCCTGTGTGTTTATTAGCGGCTGGAAATAGATAGGAATATAATAATATTTATTTTTAACTAAGATATAGGCTGGAATTAATAGATCATTATATGAACATATTGCCTGTTATATTGAATTTTTGAACCCAAAATGTTGTACATCATATTACAGTAATATTTAAAATACGGTCTAATTTTCCTTAAGACTTCATTACGTTCATAATATATTGTGTTAAGGCTCTGTAAAAATGCGCTGAACAACAATTTACTTTCATTTTTGTCATTCAACAGTAAATATTTATCTTATATATAAGATGGCTGGGCTTAATCATTATTTTAGGAGAAAAGCGCTGTTCTTATTGCTCTTAGTTGTTCTGCAATTAAAAAATAAAAAAATAATTATATAGTAATTAATTTAACATTTAAAAAGCAACAATATATTCTACATAATACTAACCCAACAATAAATCTTATTTTGGGCCTATATTTGGAACTATTTTGGCTATTGAGCATCCTTTTCATTCACCATGACAGCTCTAACCGTTCACAAAAAAATTGCACGTAACACAATACATACCAGGTTACAAACTTAAATTACGTTACAAAAAATCACTGGCAGGGTGAACCAAAAACAAACGATTCTGCAATACATTCTGCGTGATAATATGACATACCGAGCAAAATCCTGGGACATATTATGCATGAATTTTCTAAGATCTCTCTATGAAATAGTCTTATAACTTCAGACTTGCTTTTCGGACAAGATGCAGAGTGCTCCAGAAGCACAGTACTTCTAAAGCAATATGGGCCAGTTTGAACTTAAAGCGGCACTGCAACGGTTTGTCATGCATTCTGACTTCTTTACGATGTTAAACGTCCTGTCTTCTCGTGCTTAACATGGTCAACTTGTCAAAAGTATTTCTGTGCTCGATACGATCCCCCATCGATCGTACAGATTTTTTTTTGAACATATAAAACTCTTCGAAGATATGAAGTATGCAATACTACTCTATAGGTACTCAAGAACAATATGAGATTGACAGAAACCCTGTGTGTTCCCCCTCCTTTAAAGACAGAGAAGGCTGGTACACTGGTTTTGAATTGTATTCTAGAATAAAGACAGACTTTTTTACATTGATTTCATTTTATCGAGAAAGGCTGTCATTACCTCAACAAGCTGATCTCGTAGCCACAACATATTATCGGTAAATTACAAGGTAATATCTCGTGGCCACGACAAAACTAAGTGAGACGAGCATGCCCACTCCCGGTCACCGTATGTTCGTGAGGGTGCTTGTTTGAATTTGTGGGGGTGAGGTTAGTGCTCATGACTGGCGTACCGTCTTCTGAGGTGAGAGTCTTGTCTGAAGCGTACTTTGAATTTTTATATGTCTGACAACTTTTTTGTCTGACAACTCATTTTGTTAACTTTATGCTCTTCGTTGTAAATGAAATGGGCTATTTTGGCAGTGAAAAGGAAGATAGGCTTAATAAAAGAAATCAAACCACAATGTCTCACATTTTTACATAAAACCATGTTTTTATTCAAAAAAATGATTTGCTCTGCTGTTGAATGACTTAGCCTACTTCTTTTTTAATTTCAAATCAATTCACATATACCATAACCGTGTCAGTCATGGATTGTAGAAAATACTTTACTTAATGCTGGGTACAAATGTCCCGTAGTCCTCATTCAACAACCCTGAAAACGGCTGTAAGTGTTTCATCATGTCCACTCAAGTCTTTTGAATGTCCTTTGCACTTGCTAAAATAAAAATAAATAATAAATTCTGTGTAATTCTTTTTATTATGTTGTATGGCTTTTATTGGATTTGAGGGCTTAAAAGTAGGATAGTGGTATTTAATTACTGGCCACGAGATACTTTTTTTATGATTATTCAATGTGAAACACATTAGGAACACCTGGGCCCGTCTTCTTAACGCTTCTAAGAATCTTCTAAGAAAGCTCTTAATTTAGCTGAAAAACTTCTACGTGAGGGGCGGGGCTGACCCCGTTTCTACGTATGACACATTCTTTTAAAGACTGTGATTGGTTGGTTAACCAAGAAGGGAAAAAGAGCGCTTTTAAGTATAGGGTCATTAGTTTGAAATTGCACAGGTTGAGCCCTATCTGTGCACGCGCCTGCTTCGCCATATGTCGACAACCAAAAAGCACTTAAGGTAATCCGTTTCAGGGAAAGTGAATTTTTGCAATTATTTGAAGCATGATCACAGAGGCTCTTAACAATGCTCAAGCGTGGTGCTGTCGGTTCGATGATTTCTTACCAAACAGATCGTTAAAACTTGGTGAAAAATCCCTTTAGTGCTTTAAGAGAAGAAGTGACCTAGCTGGCAGAGATTTCAGTGGAATAACAGTACGTCATCTTCCTATACCCTATTGACCTTAGACTTTTTACTGCACTCATCTTAGCCTATATATAATGTATGCCTAATGCCAAATTATGCAACATATATTAAAAACACACTATGGCTCTGTTTGTTTAGTCCAATTTGGCTCGATTTCACATTAAGTAATACTTATGCCGAGATGATCACTATCCAAAGATCACTAAACATATAATTTTTTTATTTCAGTTGATTTACAGTTAAATCAGTTATAGACACTGGTTTAATGTTTCTGAGTTTACTTTCAGATCAACATCCCCTAGTGGCAGTAATGACGTAACGAAGCCTCATTTGCAAAAAATCTCGTGACTTGGCCAGTTTGATACGCGCTTTGAAGTAGGGTTGTCACGGTACCATAAACATGTCTTACGATACTATAGCAGCTGAAGTCTCTCGATACCATGTAGTATCACGTTGCTGTGCCATATATTTCAAATCTATACAAAAAGCACAGATTTAGATTAAACCTTTTGTATTTACTATAGTTAACTGTATTATACTTTGCACTAGAATATTTTGTTGTATTAACTGTAGCAATTGGATAAATTGTAGCAAATACTGTTGTATACTTCAATATTTTGTGTGATAAGACTCAAAAACACTTGTGTCTATGAGTTTTAGTAGTTTACTGTAGTAAATACTAAAGTACACTAAATAATTTTTCATGTGTGAACTTATTCAAATGTGGGACAAAAATTCATTGATACAGCCGTGTTATATATATGTATAAATATATAAAGGGAAAAATTAGGCTTACTTTAAATGCAGAACTAAGGCGGCCAGTAGGTGGCGTCTATTTTCCACCGAGTTAGTGAATCATTTAACCAACTCGTTCAAACGCTAATTTGAATCATTAACTCACCCGATTCATTCCAAAGACACATTCATTTAGGAGATAAACACCCCAAAAAGGCAGATGTAAGTGTTCAAATGAATATCAATGCGCATATGCAACATTAATTACGGTACTACGATACTACCGTTTTCAAAATAGAGAGCCCTCACGTGTTTTTTGAAGCTTTTGATGCTACCGTAGCAGCTCCATACTTTGAAGCACCGATTCGATACAAGCGATTGAATACGGGTTTCGAAGCTTGATGAAGCCTGTTTCGAAAGCTCCCATCATTATCTATGTGGAGTACTGCCTGCTAAAGTGCTGGTTGATCTGAGGGGTGTACATTCTTTTTCATACATTTTCTTAAATTTAGATACAATTCTGACAATTAAATGTGTCGCAACTTATTATTGTCTATCATGTTTTTTTTTTGTATAATTTGCAGATATTACATATGATGGCAGCATTGGAGAAAAGTCTGGATTTCTGTTAATCTGTCTGTGGTGTTCCTTAAAAAGATACAATATTTCCTTTAGACCTGCACACCATTTTCATGTATTTTGTCGATGTATATCATTTTTCTTTTTAGAACAAGCCAGACTTTTACTTCACTCTAAATGTGTGGCATTGTATTTGACCCTTGCTGGGTGAATATTGGACAGAACACCCTGTTGGGCTAAAATTACCCAATATTGGAATTTTTCAACCCAGCTGCTGGGTTGTTTCCACCCAAGGTTTGATCAAGAAAACCAAGCAATTGGGACAAAAGCCAGCAATGGGTCATTCTAATCCAGCAGTGTGTTTCTGTCCTATATTCACCTAGCAGGGGGCAAAAACAACCCATCACTTATGGTACCACCATACACTATTGAAAATAAAGGTGTTTAAAAGGTTCTGCACAGCGATTCCATATAATAACCATTTTTTTTCTAAGAAGCATCTCTTTTTTACTTTTTTATAATCTCAAGAACCTTTTTTTCGCCACAATGAACCTTTTGTGAAACATAATGGTTCTTAAAGTTATTGTATGTCACCAAAAGGTTCTTCTATGGCATCAACGAACCTTTTGAAGCACGTTTTTGTTTTAGACATAAGTGGTCCTGTCATCACCAGTATTTTATTAAAAGTGTATAAAAATCTGAACGCTATTAAGATTTTATTTTATTAGGGCTGTCAAACGATTCATTGCAATTAATCAGATCCAGGATAAAAGTTTGAGTTTACATAATATATGTCTGTGTACTGTGCATATTAATTTTGTATTCATAAACACATACACATGCATGCATATATTTAAGAAAAAGATAAAAATAAATAAACATTTATATATAATTTAAATTATTGGTAAATAAAAACATCTAAATATTACCTAAAAGTATCTATTCATGTATGTATATAGACAGCAATACATTTATTATCAAGAAAAAACTCATTTTTGAAGAATGACGCATTGTACAAATATACCCGTCATCGCACATCACTTTTGGCCACTACTCTAGCTTTCCAATTAGTAGGTTTACCTAAATCACACAGTAGGGCTATGCAGAATTTTCATCGTTATATTTTTAGCCTTTCAAACACTTTGGATTTATGCTCTGACGTGGCTAATGGGTTTGCTTTTTATGTGAGCCACCAAGAACGTTATGTTTTATGTTTGTTGAATTACGATTGTCATTTGTTGGTTTAATGCAACCTATGATGAAGGTTGAAACAAAGTATGCATTCTGTTATTTATTCTCTTTTTCTAAACAACCTCATTTATATGCAATGTCAATAGCACACAGAGGAATATGAGAGTGCAGCTTGCAACAAAATCTATGCTGTGGTGCTGAGTCATTTGGAAATACGCATCAGAGTAAATAACAGAAATGAAGACCTGACATCCAAAATGTGTTTTCGGTGCATGAAAATAATATTTTCAATGCTTTCATATACTGTGCGTTACTGTATCTGTTCAGCAAAAGGTTTCACCTTTCATTATCGGTACTTCGATACTCACTTATGGGCAGCACTAGGAAAAATGGAAGCCAGCAGAGCACAAAACAGCCCACCACAATCCCTAAGGTCTTGGCGGCCTTCTTCTCCCGGGAGAACTTGAGCAGACGCACAAAGGCATGGCTCGATCGTACAGCTTCTTTTTTGACAGCATTACGACAGTGGATCCTCAGCATGACCCCGTGTTTCGTTAACCCATTCGTCTCTCTGCCTTTACTCATGGATTTAGTCTTGTGCCGTGCCACCATTTACACCCTACAGTACATTGCCAAAATCACAGTCAGTGGCACGTAAAAGGAACACGCAGCTGAGAAGATGGCATACCCCTGTTCTTCATTAACCCTACACACCGACTCGTCCTCCGGCATCGGATCTCTCCATCCGAGCAATGGGCCGACGGAGATCGCTATCGAGAAAGACCAGAGGACCACCACTGCTCCCAGTGCCCTCCGCCCTGTGGCCAAGGAAGGGTACTGTAGCGGGTAACTCACTGCCACGCAGCGATCCACGGAGATGACAGTAAGGCTTAGGATAGAGGCTGTGCAACACAGCACGTCGAGGGCTGTCCAGGCGTTACACAGAGAACGCCCGAATGCCCAGCAGCCCAAAGCTTCAGATGCGGCGGAGAATGGAAGCACCATGGAGCTGAGAAGCAGATCAGCCACCGCCAGGTTGGCGACGAAGTAGTGCGTCATGGAGCGAAGGTGGCGATGGCATGCCACTGAGAGGATGACCAGGATATTGCCCATCACACCAAATATCATAAAGACCATCAGCACCAGGCCCAGAGCTAGTGATTTACTGATGTCTATGTCAAATGGTGAAATCACACTGCAGTTTGGACAGCTTTGTGGGAAAATAGTGGAACTTATGTTATCCTCTGCCAGCAGCCCGTTGGTCATGATGTGAAGGTTCTATAGATGCAGATTTATGTAGTGGAGATTGTGTTCCTCTTAAATGTCATGTCATGGATTTGAGTCGATTGGTGCCGTTGAAAACAGTTCGTCGACATGTCTGAAAAGGCAGATTAGAATAGAGTTCCAGTCAGATAAAAGGCACGATATTGGACATACTATATAGGTTTCAATGTATGGAAGAAATGTGGCTTCTTACATCTGTTATGAACTAATTCTAATTATTCTTCTTGAATGTCAGTTGTCGTTTAATAGAGTTTAGTGTTTCAAAAATGAGCAGAAAAGCTTACAGGCTTTAAAAGGATAGTTCACAAAAATATGTATATTCTTGATGTACTCACCCTCATGTCATTCTCAGCCTGCTTTTCTTCTGCAGGACACGAAGGAAGATATAAATGAACAATGTGGGTAGCCAAACAACATTGGCCCCCATTGACTTCTATTGTACAAATATCTTCTTTGGTCGTCCACAGAAGAAAGAGTAATATACAGGTTTCCAACAACATGAGGGTGAATAAATTGTGACGGAATTGTTATTTTGAGTGATCTGCCCCTTTAAGAACCCATGCTGGATTGAAAAAAGCACCTGTTTAGAAAAAAGAAAAATGCAATCGTTGGCGTGTTGCCAAACAATCTTATCAAAAAGCTTTCAAGCTAAATGATTAAAAGCAGACTTCTAAACAAACAGCAGAAACCTTCAAATCCATCTTGGCAAGACTAATATTTCAACAATCCACAGGAAGAAAATACACACCATAAATATGCATCCCTCTTACAAGAGCTAGAAAAAAAGTCATTGATAATGTATATACACACGCACACACACTAATTTATATTACATTAGTTAACATTATTGAAACCAAGTTTATGAAACAAAAATAGGAGAGTTAAAATACAAACACTATATTTACATGACCTGCCATGAAAATGTATAGAAAATCATTGTCTTGTGAATCTTTGGAGTTAAAATATCTCTTTAATGACCCTTTCCACAAACATGTTACCTCTAAATATGATCATAAAAAATTTGTTATTAGTTATGGTTTTGAAAACCGATATAGAAAATCACTGCATAGGAAATCAGATGTGTTTGTGGCACATTAGAAAGATTCTTTAGTATTACAAGGATGTTTCTCTATAAAGCAAGTTTGGACAACTTGCCCCGACTCTGTGGCACATTAAGGAACACAACAATAACCCCAAAAAATTAAAAACAGCAAATGAGTGGCCGACCGTATTAAACAAACCTGATAAAGCTCCTCATTCATTTCACTAATGATGCAAGAAATGCCTTTATTTCAAACAGCAAGTGCCAAACAAATAGGATTATGTTTTTACTATTGTTAATGTTGCAATGCCTAATGCTGTTAGATCTGAGTCTGAAAAACTACAATCTGTCATATAATAACATGTTTAATAAACTGTAAAATGAAACATAATCTTTATTCACTAACCCATACCGTAACTGTTCCATTGATTCTAATCGTTGACACATTTAAAGAAATGTAGCTTATCTGTTTAAAGACAAATAGTGATAAAAAAAACTTACCATCGTCCAAATAACTCCATTATTTTTGTTCATTTGTGACCTTGAGGATTTGAATAACGCAAGCTTGATGCAGAGATGCGGAGTCTCTCAACGTCTTATTTCTCTCTCTCTCTCCCTCTCTCTCTCTCTCTCTCTCTCTGTCTGTCTCTCTCTCTCTCTCTGTCTCACACACACTCACTTTACCCTTACATTAACTGCAACACAACTTTTTGTGGCCATAGATATCTAGATGTTTTAAACAGGATAATCTGCAATGTCTTTTATTGTCTTTCACCAAAACTGATATTCGGACAAAACATATATTTAATTTGGTTTGATGGAACAAGAATGACAGTTTGTGCTCATTTATCATAAAACGTTTATTAAAATGTTTAAAGCACACTCTACAGTGGCTGTTTGAGCAATCTGTGAACAATGTGTAATTCATCAGCATTGATCACTCATGTCGCTGAAGGTCAGTTTTGGTAATAAAAGTAAATGTCACAGCAGGGGAAAGTGATTTATGTGAGTCTATGAAATAGCCTGTGGCTGCGATTTTGCCTGTCTTTCATCTCGCTTGCTCTTGAAAATCTGTCATCATGGTTTGTCTTATAATTTGTTTGACAATTATCCATAACCTCAATGACAAGAACAGTTAGCCCAGCAAAGGTTTTGTACTTTTAAAGTTATTGCTTGAGAACAACACTTTTCTCATATGTTGCATTAGATGTAATCTAGATTGCATTGACTGTAGACTTCAACCAGCCTCTTCATTGTTGTCACTTGAAGTATTTAAGCTATTGAAACCCTTACCACAAAGCTACAGTCTCAAGACGTGTTACGCATGTTAAGTGTCAAATGTTTGTTTCAGGATTGCTGGGTCTTAGCCAACACCAGCGGTTGCACAAACTATAAAGAGTATAGAAAAAAGAAGCTGGCACACAAGCAGTGTCTTTATCTGTAAATAGATCCAGTCCAACCAAGGGAGAGCCTCTCGTGTTAAACAGATAGATCACCCAAAAGCTCTATAACTTTCTAGATACATTTTAATGTATACTTTCTTAATGCTTATAAAAAAATAAGATTTAAAAAAGCATAAGACATTCAATGCTCCAGCACTACTTCCGTCGTGAAGTTTCACTTATAATCGTTTGTACAGGACAAATATCGTTTTAATCCTACTAAAACATAAATGCAGTCCCCATCAAAAGTATTGTTTAGTGTAAAACGTGGAATATAAGCGGACAGGCTGTAAATGTACAATTGGATATTACCTTGTAAAAGCGGTTTATTCAGCGTATAGCCTCTTCTCCACTGACATGCATCCAGTTGACACTTTGGGCCCAATTTGGACATTTTCACTAAGGGGTGTATTTACTTTTGTTGCTAGCGGTTTAGACATTAATGGCTGTGTGTTTAGTTATTTTGAGGGGAAAGCAAATATACACTGTTATACAAGCTGTACACTCACTACTTTACATTGTAGCAAAGTTCAATTTCTTCAGTCTTGTCACACGAAAAGATATAATGAAATATTTACTAAAATGTGATGGGTGTACTCACTCCTGTGAGATACTGTATATACGTGATGTCCGGGAGTGTATTTGTGCAAGTTTGCTTTTTAACGCTTCCTCTGGGTTAATTAAATCTTTGAAATGAGGTGTGTTTGTGGTAACATTACAAAATGGACAAAATATTTAGCCAAAAAGCAAACTTAAGCATATCTTAAATACAGGTTGTATTCTAAAAAAAGAAATGCATAGAACAACAAAAAGCCTGAAGTTCATAAGGCAAACATTGATTATGTTTTTTAATATTTGTAAATTCTCTCGTGAATATTTGTTAATTCTCTTGTGTAGTAATATTTTCGTCATTCTCCTAAGCTCCGTGTTTTTTGTGTGTAATGTTTCCGAGGCAAAGTGTTTAATATATCTTTAATAAGAAAAAAAATGTTTCGCAATAAAGTGTGTTTCTCTTCTTTCTATTTAGAAAAGCAGACCAAAAAATGGAAAAACATCTTCCAGAGGAAATGGCGCTGAGTCAATGAAATTGAGCAAATGCATGACCCACATCCAGCTTCTGTGGATTTCCAATGTCCATTTACTACACAGCCTGGTCCATCTCATTGCGAGGAATGGTTGTTGCCGGGCCAACCCGAGTCTGTAGATGCTGAGCTGGAGTTCTTAACCCAGGCAGCTGTTACAAAGACCACAGAGATTTCTGCTAAAGGACACTATGGTGAACATTTCAATAGGTTAGTATGACAATCTCAGTGTGAGGTGATGTTTCTATATTGACAAGGACAACGCGTTAGAACAAACGTGCTGCCTAAATATAATATAACTTTTATAGGGTGCTTTGAAAAATTATTTAGCAAAAAAGAAAACTACAGCGTAACAGAGGCAGTGGGTTTTATTCTTATAACAATGAATAGAAAAGAAAAACAGCATATAGACCTGTTCAAAAGTGATGTGTTTGCTGTTGTCTAGTAGAATCAATTAGTTTTTCAGTTTGGTTGACATAAAATACCAAAACAAACTAAAATACTGAAATACATTCGAATTGAAATGTTAATGTAAGATATTGTGTCTTAAATCTGTGTCTCTTTCTCTATGAAGATGAGCACACAAAAAAATTAAGAGATTCTCTTGCTTCAAAGTCATGAATTCCCTCTTTCATAGATGTATTGCTGTATACATGTATACGTGAATTTGTTAACTACATGTGAAACCGAGGTGGTGAAACCGGGCGAATGCAGAAATGTTGTTTGGACACCATGTCTCACTCTTCAGACAAGCAAGATGAGAAGCAATTGTCATGTACAGAAACAAGGGTTGTAACTGTATATTAATGATCTTCACATTACAGTTGAATCTTGAGTTGAGTGTATCATTATATCCCTAACAGAACACAAGTGTATGTGTGACAGTTTTTACTTAATTTACTTATGCTTTAATCTTTATTTAAATGTCCTAATCATAGTTCTAGCCAAGAACAAGTTTGACACAGTTATTCGAATGGTAAGTTAAAAAACTTAAACAGTTCATTTACCACCAGGTTCAAAAGTCTAAAGGCTTGTACACACCGGAACGATAATTATGTACGTTTATCGCCGATGTTATACACCTCGTGACTCAACAAAGACGCCAATGTGAGTGTGCTCACCGACACGTAAATCGGCAGGCGTAACAGCGTCTTTTAAAAGTTAATAGTTACAGTTATGATGTGAACAGCCCTTATCAGACAATCATTACAGAATATATGACCATTAAGAAAGACGTTTTTTATTAAATCTTTACAAAAAAAATCCTTTGTAATAGTTTTCACAATTTAGAACAGCCCACAAGCCTCTAAGATAATAGAAAATAATGAATTTTTTGCATATTAAGTTTACATTACTGCTTGCAATTCTCTATTATGAGTTTAACATGCAGCATAAGAACGCGGGTCTTGCCACTGCCATGGTTCTTCTGACTCAGAGGTTTTCGTCGGACCAAAATACCGGACCGTTGGGCGTGAGTAAGCCCTCGACTTGCCAGAATTTTAATTTCTGGGTGAAATATCCCTTTAAATTAAAATCAGAAAATGCATTTCAGCCCTCATGGGTATCCATTTCTGATGACAGCTTGGGCGGGGCATTCGTTAACTCCTCCCCTCTAACGGTCTGTGTGCAGCTTCAAAGATGAGGTGATTTCTAGCGCATTTAGGCTTTTAGTGATTTCGGCTTAGCAAAGCAAAGTTATGATAAAGTTCATGTCATGTTTAATAGCTGCCCAAATATTGCCGCCGATTGGCATGACTTCTGTAAACAGGCTTTTTTTCATTTAAAAATACAACACCTGTTTTTATTCATCCAATCAGATTGCAACGCCCATTTTTCTCATTTGGTTTCACTTGGAAATGCTTGGTTTCACTTAGGGGTGTACTCACTTTTGTTGCCAGCGCTTTAGACATTAATGGCTGTGTGTTGGGTTATTCTTAGGGGACAGTCATACGATCTGTACACTCACTACTTAACATTGTAGCAAATTGTCATTTCTTCAGCGTTGTCACATGAAAAGATATAATCAAATATTCACAAAAATGTGAGGGGTGTACTCGCTTCTTTGAGATACTGTATATACATTGAGGGAAATAATAATTTGATCGCCTGCTGATTTTGTAAGTTTGCCTGGTTACAAAGAAATGAAGGATCTATCATTTTTATGGTATGTTTATTTTAACTGAAAGATACTGTATATAAAACAAATCTGACTTCAAAAACAGGCATCAAATTTGATCTCACAGCACTTTCTCCAAAGCCTTTTCTGAATCATTTTGGCCTTCTTGGGCAGGAGGACCTTGTGGGTGCACATAACCAATATGTCGAGCCAGAATTCTTGTTGGTTGGTATGGGATCAATGCTAATAATTTTATAATCTTTATATACACTTTTCCCTGATTTTTTGGTTCATATTCGGTTTCTATCTTGGAAATTAGGAAACATGATTTTTTTTACTAAAGTCAGCTTTTACCTGTGAAGTTTACACGGAAAAGGTATGTTTTAGGATGTTTTGGAATGTTGTGAGAGATGTGTTTGACCATACAACATTTGGAAGATCATGCCACCAGCAAGAAGTGCTGAAGGAGAATGAGCTCCAGGAATGTTTGATTCCCTATATGACGTCACTCCTTTAAGGGAGGATAAACTAAAGTTTAGAATATCTTTACTGCCCTCTAGTGGAACAAAGGTGGTAATAATAAATACATTCACATTTTAACACAATGGTTTTTCTTCACTTAACACTACACCCATCACCAGTTATCATTACACCATGTAATCCAAATCTTATTCTATTAACGTGACAGACAGGTCTGATAGGTAAATATAAGGATTGTCAAAGACATATATCACCATTAAAAAATCAACACACTCCTATCACTTTATTACAAGTTTATTAGTTCACTTAGATCTTGTAATCTCAGGAGTGTTTTACAAGCACCCAGATGACAAACAAGAGCCAAGACCAAAGTACAACATACTCGTAAGACATAGACACACCTCTGCATTATGAAGTCTCTAGAAAAAAGCAACACACCCTGTTTAAATGTAGGGCTAATAAACAAATACACATTAGACTATAGCTATGTGGTTTGTTTTGTAATTGAAATGTATTTTAAAAGTTTCACTACTGAAAAACAAACTGGTAATGTTTTGGTTCTGGAAAAATACTCCAAAACACCACATACAATTTTGAATTGCATAAACGGTGAATGTAATTGTATTTGTAATATTAACCATTAGAATTCGTATCTGTCTTTACAAATAAGGTTACAAGTATTTTTTTCTTGAAATTGAATTTGTGCGCAGTTTAGTTTGTTTGGTTCCGCGCATGCGCAGGTGTTGGAGCCGGTGATGGAGGAAGCGGGGAGGAGTGAGCGCGAGAGGTGCGCTGATGTCTTCAGCTGACCTCAAACCTGCCAGAGGAGCAAAGTTTGTGCGCTTGCTTTTTCATCGCTACGGCAACAGAGAGATGTAAAAGGATTAGTTATTAGCAATCTTTCCGACGTATTTGCCAACCATATGGAAATAAGGCCGAGTGAATATATATTCTCACTTCTGTAATAATTCTGTTCGTGGACTTTTTCCTGCATCAACGTTAAAACAACGCAAGTAAAACAGGTGAGTGTGTCCAACAAGGCTCAATTCAATACTTTTTATTATTATAATCTGTTTGATTTGAGCTAGATTAAACTTTTCAATAATCTATATTCGCGTGACTTGAACTTTATAGTAAACTAAATAAGTGCGAATATAATCTTCATCGTGTAATAAACATTTTGACATTTAGTCTGCAATTTGTATAATCCTACACCTGTAATAACTGCAAATAATAAGTCGATTTCTAGATCCAGTTTTAACTATATTAGCAGTGTTTCATTCAGAGGAGAAGTCGCTTGTTTTCGTCATGGTTAAAATAGATTACGTCACTCTGCGCCCTACTTTATACTATGCCCAATCATCTATCTATCTATCTATCTATCTATCTATCTATCTATCTATCTATCTATCTATCTATCTATCTATCTATCTATCTATCTATCTATCTATCTTCTATCTATCTATCTATCTATCTATCTATCTTTCTTTCTTCTATCTATCTATCTATCTATCTATCTATCTATCTATCTATCTATCTATCTATCTATCTATCTATCTATCTATCTAACTATCTATCTATCTATCTATCTATCTATCTATCTATCTATCTATCTATCTATCTATCTTCTATCTATCTATCTATCTATCTATCTATCTATCTATCTATCTATCTATCTATCTATCTATCTTTCTTCTATCTATCTATCTATCTATCTATCTATCTATCTATCTATCTATCTATCTATCTATCTATCTATCTATCTATCTATCTATCTATCATTCTATCTATCATTAAAATAGTGGTGGTGACACTCAAACAGCGATTTGGCTTTATTATGGCAAAGTAGATTATGTCAAAATAGTCAGTGTGGTTTTTTGAGAGGTGGGGGAGGTTTGCAGTGGTGGTGGAATTAAATTGTTTTGTTGCCCCTGCAGGGGGTTTAAAGGGGGTTGTGGGGGCAGGTCGAGCTAGAAGATTGAAGCAAGATATAAAATAGCTTGTAGAATTAAAAAATAGATATTCTTTAAATTGCGCAAGTGTGTCATCGTTGTTATAATGATACACTGGGACTGCAAAAGAAGTCAAATTCTAAAACGTTTTCTCTTGTGTGTATAAATTCTGCTTAAAAGTTCATGCAAACCCCTATCTTGTCAAACTTTCCCAATGGAGTGTAAACTCATTATAGGAGTGCAAATATAGCTGATCGCATGGATTTTGCTTTTTTTTAAATGTAAGCCCGGTGTGACTCATTCTTAGTTAAAGAGCAGGTCACATGCTCAACATAGTCAAATTCTCTCCGAACCACAGTGCTGGTTCATACGGCAGACTTTGCTATGGCACTTGTCAAGATCTCGCTTTTAGTTACTATGAGATAATCCCGACACTTTTTCGGGCTGCTTCACTTCAAGCAGATTATCCTGGATTAATATGATCCTGGAGTGTAATAGCTGTCTACATCTGACACCGGCTCTCAAAAATAGGCAGTGTGCGGTCCCATGCAATGTTGATAGCACACATACATCTGGGAGACGTCTGTTTGATGTCTGCATTTACATCAGCTACGTCATTTTCCCCTGCCAGATGTCATATAGGCATCTAGAAGATGTCTGTAAAATGTTTATGCTTGCTTGAGAATGTATGGAAAACTGCCTTTTCTAAGACGTTTATTAGATGTTTTTACATGGCAGTTGTTTTCTAGCTGACACCTTACAGACGTACCTGTGCTATCTGGGGATGCTCTTACACTTGTGCATGCCATTTGCATTAGCGATGTAGATAATCTCTATTAACAGTAGCAAGATTTTCTCTCTTAAGCAGTGATTTTATGGTACACATGTCTGATGTTTGCACAGCTTGACTGCAATGCAAAGGCCTGTTCTTTGAGGTCTCTTGAGACGCTTTAAGATGGTGTTTGTCCTTTTGTCGGACTCTGTGTAAACGTTGTGTTTGCCACCGGAGGAATTTGCATTTGCATGCGCTAGTAGGCTGACGAATTCCCGGCCAACTTTTGGTTTCACTGATTGTTTTACATTATGTGACAAGTTGTGATCTCATCTTTATTCTGAGCCACGTAGAGCGTTTTTCTAACTAGTAAAATATCTAATAAGCAAAATGGAGCAAGCAATCTATTTATAGCAGCCAAACGCTATAATCATTCTAAAGTGAATATAGATTTTCTTTCAATTAAATGCACATCTGAGTGTATCTTCTGTTGAGAATGAAAGGGGGTTTTGTTCCCATGTCTGTAAAATCAGATCATTGGTTCCATTTTGGACCTCTAGAAATCAATGGTTAGTCCATTTCCCTGATTAAATCCATCCAGGCTTCACATCACGTCTCGATGACGTCATCTGTCTCTCTCTTTCTCTGGGGTCAGATGCTACTGCCGGTCTGTTTTTTTGTTTCTACAGTAGTAAACATATGCAAGTAACGCTAGTCTCAGTATGGCATGACGGTAATGTTTATGGTTTTAAACAGTAAACAGTGCCGTTACTAAAGTCTACTGAGAGCAGTTGTTGGCTCTTGTGAAAAAGCACCCCGATGTAAACTTGAGCTTGAAGTTTGCTTTTGCGTCCTTTATGGTTTTTTTTCTCTTTTAGAAGTGACGTTCCAGTTTTATTATTTTATTGCTCTGACACATTCATGCACGTCTATTCTTCGTATTTAAAAATGACTCCAGTCACGCATAAAGAATTTGCCTCCTTGCTCTATAAACCCAACACTCCCTCATTATCAGATACGTTAGATCTCGAAAACCAGCTTGTTCATTCTAAGAACAAGTTTGAGTTATTATACCCGTTTACTCAATATTGGTCAATTGTATGAACAAATCAAACATGAGTAATTGAATGACCGACAATCGTTTTGCATTACGCTTGAAATAACCTATATTTGGCTTTCCCTTTCAGTCAGATATGTGGAGAAATTTGTGATCTGAACTGTGATGAATGAAAGAATAAATCAGCATTTTGAATTGAATTCTTTTAATACTTTTTATTTGCTTAATCTACAGTGTGGTCCCACTTCCCGATTTTACAAGCTCAGCATGATGTCATTAAGACAGAGGTCTAAACTTAGAGAAAAAGTGCTCACTTCTCTTGGTCTAAACCTTGTCCCCAAAGGTTATTAAATATAATTTTACTGCTGCTTGCCGAAACTATGATGGTAAATCTGAGAGACAGTTTTTGTGTGCTTTGTAAATGAGGTGGGACTTTGGTCTAGCTTGAGTGGTGCTCTCTATGATTTGACAGGTGGTAAACAGTAAGCACCCACCAGCTTTTGTCAGGAAATAACCGGTTTACCAGCATTCAATATAATGCATTTTTTCTTCATACACACCCTCTATAAACAAAAAAAGTACTACCTAATTCCTCAAGTTGCTTAATCACAATTAATCGTCTGGCACACACACGTACTGTGAGAAACGTGTGACCTGTGGGTTTGCCCCGGGACCTCTTTCAGGAGTCTTTAAGAATAGCTTTCGGCCTCATTGCATGGGGGTAATGAGCAAGCATTTGCATTGTGCGCCGATGCGTAATGCTTGCTCGTCGTGTGCTGATGTAGAGCCAACAGGAGCATTACCTTTGCATTAAATTTACTATTGCACGACTCACAAGTCATACTACGCTTTAGTATTTACAGGAAAAGGGTTCAACTTGTGTACCCTCTGATGTTAACAGACGTAATGTGCTGATGTGCTAATGTTTTACTTAAGACTGCAGTGATATGATGAGGGCGTTGGGTTTTATCGAAATATCTGCCAACTTCGTTTCCACTTACATGCACATTACTGATGGTATAGATAGATTGACTCATTGATCCCCATGTGGGAAATTGGCAAAAAGCACAATAAAGACATAAAAACAGTCTAAAGCCTGTGGCATACTTCTTTTTTTACAAAGTCTTGCAAAGTATACTGTTTTCGACTCACGCGCACATACGGGTTTTGACACATATGCATTCCGACATATAGTGGGTATTGACGTATCGTCACTTTACCACTTGAACACCACGAGAGCACACCAGTCCGCCCCCGTGAGGGGCAAAATATTCAGCAAAATGACTGCTTATAATATCAGGAAACGCAATTCTGTGCAACATTTCAGTGTCCAGGAACACTTGATTACTTTATAATTCATATGGAAGTCGTAAGGATCACCGTCAAGTTCAGCTGCATGTAATTTCAGGATATAATAGCATGTTTTAGTCACGGTTTCTTTGTTTCTTTTATTCTCGTCAGCCATTTTTCTGCGAGTTTTACCACTCAGGGGAACGTGTCCTGGCGCTCAAGGGGGCGTGTGCCAGTGTGTTCACGTGGGAAAGTGACGTCAATGCATACCCTCTATTGCAATACCTCTCCGGGCCTACACGGGTCAAGTTGTCTTCTACTACCTTGAATCGATTCCACCTGGTGGTTAAACTAATTACTGCAATGAAATGGCAAGCACTTAACAAAGTTCAGGCGGTGCGAGTACTATTCTGATGTTGAAATTTGTGCACGCACTGTACACTGTGCCTCGCGCACTTGTAAAACGGGAACTATTCTTCAACCTTGAGACTGTAAAAAGTAAAAAAGGGTTCCAGAATGGTTCATATTAATATTCTTTAAAAAAAATGATATTTTACAGGTTCTTAGTTCTTGTTCTTCATTTGATCACTATGAAAAATCTTTTGTTGCAGTCCTTTTTAACAGTGTAGTACTTTAAAGAGGCAATGTGGAGATTTTAGGTTGTGTACTGCAACCAAGAGTTCACTCCACCCCTCCATTTCGAAGCACTACGGTGGCTCTCACAGAACAAAGATGAAGTTGTGGTTTCGCTACTTTGTCGAAGGAGATAACATATTTACGAAACGCGTTCTGTAGAGCAGTTTGTCCATTTAGGGCTACTGTGGACCAATATGATGAAATCCATGTAAGGGGACCCGCAGTGTATGTTGATGGAAAACAGCTCAATCTCATTCTAAATGCTTCATTATGTAAAGTCTTTATACACCTCTGAACACATATATTGCATTTCTGTCAATAAATCCTTCAAAACATTAAACATTGGACCTTTCAGGGTAGGGCTGTCTGTCACGAAATCAGACTTCCACTACACGATTATTGTGTCCAAAGGGATATTATTGTGTCAGCTGTTGAATTTTTATTTATTTACTTTTTTACCAAAACATAATGTCATCTGTCAAATTGATCTTTATTTTAGTTTATTTTGTGTGGTTTTTTTTTGGGGGGGGCTCGTATATCACACAGAGGTGGAGAGAGAGTTTGTAAGCATTGCGTCTCTTAAAGCCAAATTATCAATATTTAATATATTATCATAAGTGTAGTGTTAACATTTTCAACATGTGTGGTTCCTGGGAATTGAACCTAGCATAATGCTCTTCCAGTTGAGCAGCAGGGGCGATGCAAATGCTTCCTTTTGCATCAGTCGACAATAAAAGAGTGCATGTTATTATAGCAGGTTTAATCGCGTTTATGGTGTCTACAACCAGGAAATTAGCGTTACACGCCAAACTGTACTTTAACCCCTTTGACTCAAAACAGCTTATAGAGATCAGTAGGACAAATGAAACACTAAGTTCGATTCAATGCAGATGTTGCGTATACTGTGTACATATGAGATACAATGAGTAGATGAGATTTCATAATCCTACTGTTTTCTTAGAGATTACAGGAGCGTGAACATCAAAAGGATTGTGTGGAGATGTTTGGTTCAATGCTTTCTGTCTGGTTTGTATAGCGGTGTTTTGATCTCTGATCTTTGATGTTCTGCAGGTACAGAGATATGTGAGTCTATATGAATACCCACCATGACACCGAAGACTCTTCCACTGTTGGAGGTCATCATTGTTACAGTACTGTGCCTTTACAGTGAGTATACTTTATACGAACTAGACTGCTTTTACGGTAGACATGTCCACAAACATACTTGGTTAGACGTTCTGTCTACATTATGAGTGTAATGATCAGATATGCATATTTTAAAAACCCAACCCTATGGGTATGTTTACACAAATATAGTTGTCAACCAAAAAATGGGGTTTATGCAGTTTAGCTTTAGATTTAAAGGGCATGTGATGGCTTCCATATAAATGACAAAAATGCAGATTTGTGAAAGCGGTAACATCATGCACCATTGTTGTTGTGTAAACATAGTGTTAGATATTGCTGTGTTGAGAAACAGCACAATACCCTTGCATTGTGGCTGTGAGTTTCGCACAAGCTCTCGCCACACTCGTTTCTTAATAAAACATAAGTATGCATTTTTTGCCGTCTATATTTCACTTGTTTGTTTCTCATTGTCTCAGGTCACACATGCGCCACCGATGACCTCGTCCGTTCCAGGAAAGATGACACTGCTGTATTATCGTGCAATCTGCCCTACCCCGGCCTGGTCATCTCGGCCTCCCAGCACGTCATTGAGTGGGTTCGTCAGGGCTATGACATCCCCATCCTCATTCAGTTCGGAATCCACGACCCCCGCGTGCATCCCAGCTATGATGGTGAGTTGGTCAGCTTCACCAACTTTTCGTGATCCGTTTTCCAAGCCTCTAGGCCTGTGATTGGTTCTCCTAAGAGGTCGTAGCATCTCAGCTTACAGTAACTGTGCCCTTTTGAGTGCTGGTTTCTTTCTCTTCATATTGCCAAAGTCCCTATTGTGTTCTTGGCAGCTGTGATACAAAGGGTGTCTATGGGGAAAAGAGTCTTTGAGCAAGCTGAAAATACCTGAAAAAACAGACTGCAACTTTTTGTGCTGTGTTTAGTCTCCGCCTCCCAGGGAGAGAACCTGAGACGTTGCAGTTTATGCATGAGAGCCGTGCTTCCCTTTGCAATTAAATGCATTCTTAAAGTGCACCTGTTTCATGGCAGGATGATGGAATGCTCGATCACAGCATCAGCAAATAAATTCATGCACGAAACAATAGTTTATAAGTTTAAGTTTCTTTAGTAACGGCGCTACATCAGTTTTTTTAGCATATCTAATACTTTCAAATCTGACGTCGCCAGACATAGATTTTATTCTCTGTCCAAGGGTTAAGCTTTCCTTACTTGACAAGTGAAAGAGTAAAAGGATAAGCCCATGTAAACCAGCGGCAAAAGAAAAGCCTCATGTGACGTGAAACAAAGAGTCCGAACAAAAGGTGTGAAGCCGGGAGTTTCTGTTCAGTTAACACAGAGATCTGTGAAACTGGAGGGGGGTCGGGTGCAGCGTGGGAAGAGGTGGAGGGTGAGCACGGTGTGAATTTCATCTCCTCTGGCTATATAGTGTCTCATGTGTCCACTCCGGAGATGCAAAGACCGTTGAAGCTTACAAAATAAAGGCACAAGGTGTCATGGTGGTCATATTAGTATACTTGTAACTAGATCACTGGAAACCCTGCACTGAAAACCCCAATAAGTTGACTGTACTTCATTAAATTGAGGGAACGAGTTTAATCTATTAACTTAGTAATGGGCTCTCCTAAAACATGTATAGGTACACTTAACTTTGTGCTTATGTAGAGTGAACTTAAATTGTTAAGTTGACTTAGCTTTGTGCTTCTTTAATACACTTTATTCGATGTTATAATAGAAAGTATTGAAAGAATTTAGAACTCTGTGTCAACCGTTGACGAATATTGGTTGTCCACATGATGCACAGGAAAGGTCTGATGTGTTGAGTGGTTAACAAACTAAACGTAATTTTCCTCATTGTTTTTGTCTTGTTTTGCAGTCCATATATCAAAAAATTCTTAAACCAAGATACATTTTCTTCAAAAGCAAAGTGACCAAAGTTTTCTGAAAAAAAAACAAGTGAGCTTTAAACAAGCAAAAATATATGCTATATGGCAGCGACACAGCTACATGGTTTTATTCATTTCAAAGTTAGCATATGCCCCCGGTACGCAGCTTAAGACATATTAACTTGTTTTACATACTTTTGCTTGTTTTATGCTGAGTTCACACCAAACCCAAAGCATTGTGTTTCTCGCCACTTTTTCAAAGTGCACAGAAGACATGTCCAGAGTTATTAAAGTTTATATTTTAGTTTTATTTAGTTTTATTAATATTTTAAATTAGCTTTTATTTTTTAGATTCTTTTGTAATTGTTTTAGCAATATTTGTATATGCTTTTGTCATTTTATATATTATTGGTTTATTTTTAATGTTGCTATATAAGATACATTTTTGTTTTTGTTTATTATTAGAATTTTACTGCTTTAAACTAACTTCAGTTTATTTTTGAGGCAACAGATAGATTTTAAGTGAATATTTTATTTGTTATCAATGAACATGAACGTTTTCAAAGTTTAAATATTAATAAATAAAATAAACTTGGTGACTGAGGTAAATGTCGCACGTTTGGGGTAATGCCGCCGCCCAATTCATGTAGCCCGCCGTCTATTCACATCTTTGCATTGGCTTTGTATGTAATTTACTTGCGCAAATAGTTCAGTTCGCACTTGGTGTCAACACACAGTTAAGCATAATCTTACCTCATTCTTATTATTCTTAAACAAAATCGTTTTTAGATATTTGTACTGAAAATATAAACATTTTGTAACACATCTGTAACAGTAAACTGAGTTAAAACTGAATTTATATTCACCGTTGTTCTTTGGCCAAAAGTAAAGAATCAAAACATTCAGGAATCATTCTTGCAATTTAATTTATAAACTGTATGGACTTTGTAGTTTACCATTTTCAAAAACTATGATTTTGAATTTATGTATCCCAAACCCCACATTTTAATCATGGTTACTTAATTGTTTGAGTACAAACAACAGTGTGGTCAAATGTACCATTTAATGTAGTTGTTTTTTGAAAAACGTCACCCTCTGAAGACCCCTGCTCCAAATGTCCACCCCTCCCCTCTTTCTGCTGCCATTCACAAACTCAACCGCGTAAAAGCTCTTCAAAGGTTGCTTGTCCGGTCACACCATGCAGCGTCCCAGCATGATTCAAATTTCAAAAGATAACAGTGTCTTAATGCACAATAAGAAGAATACTGATGACAGCGGCGGAGTGAAACCCGAACCACGCTTTCCCGAGCTGAAACAGGAGAATCCCTACCTGGGAAACCTGTGCCAAGAGTGACACAATGTCTCAGGGAGGAAAAAGAGACTCTTAAGGTTTCATAGCCTGAAGTCATTGCACTCAATGGAGTATAATAACCAGACATAATCGACAATGTTAAACCAAACATTAAGAAGGGTGGAAGTGATTAGTAATACAAACTATAACAGGTATAATATGCTTAAATTGCCTGTGGGTTATATTTTTTGAGACTTTTTGTTGCTTTAAATGCTAAAACAATTTTATTCAACTCCACCAGCAGCATATGTTACTTCATACATTAAAGAGACTAATATTAATCTCTCCTGAGGTTTGACTAAGCAACGGAACGAGAGTCTGTTTTGTACGACCAGGATGGCCTCAGTGGGATACGGTTAGTCAGTCATAAGTAAACAAGAGTTAATGTGTGCGTGTGAAAACACGAAATGAATCTCAGCCGGCTCAGGAAACAGGTGAACGCACAGATTGTGTTTTATAATGGATTTATGCATTAGAATAAACATAGGCGGTTATTTTCCTAATCATACTTTTGTCATTTATTAATAGGTGTACACTGTGTGTTTTTCAGAGGAACATCGCCCGGTTCTCAGTTGGGCAATTTCAGAGTTATGGATGCGACATTTTGCGTTACGGATGTGACATATAGAGAATGTATTTGTAATTGTTACCAATATAATGAATCATCTGTGTATTTTACTAAACCTTCATTGATAGAATCTAAACTTCAGAAAAATATACAGTCTTTGCACGAGTTTCGTTCAAAAAAAGGATATAAACATGATGTGACAAAACAAGGACACCGTTTTAGAGAGACAACAACAGAATTTCTGTAAATTAAATGTTTAAACCAGAAGCAATATTACACAACAGATGGAGAAGGGATGGCACTTATAAAAGAGTTACTTTATTTTCATTTGTCCATTTATGAGGAATATGGAGCGTTATGGATGTAACAACGTTAATGTGTAGCATATGTGTCAAGACCATATGGCATTGTTTGTTTTTGGACGAACCATGTTCATATGGAACTGTATTTTAAATGTTTTTAATAAATTGGTTTTAATAAAGCTTTTTATATCTCGGAGCATATTAAGATGTTATTGAGAGATTTTCTGAAACTCTTGAGAAGACCTTGATTTTGTAAAGGATGAGTCTTCAATGTGCTCTCTATTCAAATCATCATTTAAATCACATTTCTATCCAGAAAACCATCTGAGATGTTAGTTTTGTGTGCCATTTCTCTTCCGTATGCATTTGATCTCAAATCCTATCCATTCCCCTCCTCCAGTTGCTGCTTTTCGTCATACGTTGTTTCTAAACAAACACTTTACTTTTCCCCGGCTGAAGCGTGAAGTAACTCGAGAGTTTAACCTCCTCCTAAGCCCCGCCCCCGAGCTGATTTTAATCCCGGTCGCCACAGCGACTAAATTCAAATCCACACCACTGGCACCATGGCAACACTTTAGTGCAGGCTTATACACCGGGTGTTTGGGTTGGTCAGGAACACATCGTGTGGTCCCAATCCCACGGGATGCTCCCTGTGTCCCTTTTATTGACCCCTGGCTTCCGTGCCGCTAAAATAAACACGGACGGCGATTCTCCCAGCTGTTATCTTAGGTCTGTTTCCACAGACACGCCGCTTCTCTCGGGAGCTCTGTTAATGATAGATGTAACCACACATTCACACTAACACATCATAGCTGGACGTCAGTCGGTCGTGCGCAGGTTTACATGCGATGGAGTTTCAATTCAAGGCAGTTTTGTCTTTGATGTGGGTCTTGTGGTGAAGATTTCAACCACGGGACTCTTTAAATGGCTACAAAGTTAAAGAAACACAAAAGTTTTTGAAACAATGGTTATGGTGCTGAATGGGGACAGGACAAAGCGAGAGAGAGCGAGAGAGAGAGAGAGAGAGAGAGAGAGAGAGGGAGGGAGGGGTGAGTCAGCAAACACCATCATCACAGGGTGCAGTCACCTGGCAACTGAGAGCTAAAGTTTCAAGCACTAAATAGATCAAGACTAAACACAACTAAAATAAATTGTTTATTTGATGCAAAGAATCTGATATTTTCTTTTTATGACTACTATTTGCATTTTTAACTTACTTCTTTAGTAACCCTTTACATGAGGATTAACATTCGTTTATGCATTAGCAAACATAATCTTGCAATAATCTATATATTTTTACGGGATTTATTAATCTTTGTAAATGTTCGTTAATACCAATAGAATTTTTCAGTTTTAGTCATGTCAATAGATACATTTTATGTTTTTTAAAAATAGATTAGCAATAGTCAAAATAAAAGTGACAGTTCACCCAAAAATGAAAATTCTGTCATTATTTCCTCACTCTCAGATTGTTCCAAACCTGAATACATTTATTTGTCCTGCTGAACACAACAGAAGATATTGGGAAGAATGTCAGTAACCAAACAGATCCCGTCCCCCATTGACACATAGTGGGGAAAATAAATACCATGGGACTCAATGGGGCAAGAGATCTGTTTGATTACTGAAATTCTTACAAATATCTTCCTTTTTGTTTGAGAGAACAAAGAAAATTAGACGTGTTTGGAACAACTTGAGGTTAAGGAGAAGTACAGTTGTTAATGCATTTTAATTAAGGGTAACAAATGGAGTCTCACTTTCATGACTTTTTTCTGTATTTAAATAAATTAGAAGATGATTGGAAATGTACTCATATTCAGATGTTGAAGTTGAAAGAGATTTTTGTTATGAACCATAAACCCTTGTTTCATGGCAAAATGTTTACTGTCCCAGCTAAAGCTGTGTTTTACCATTTTAAAAGTTTAGGATCACTTATATTTTCTCCATGTTTGAGATTAATAGTGAATTCATCAAAACTATATAACACAAATGTAAATTCAGTTTGAGAATTGATTATAACTGTGTAATAACACATGCATTGTAGGAAGCTTCATTTGCAAATATATTCATTTTACACACTTTTTTACATTTTATAAACCAACTTGATGGATGGTTTTTAAACATTAGGAGTTCCCATGGCCTTTTATTGGCTGTATTTATTTATTTAGCCAGAGTAATGCATTTTCAAGTAAAATTTCGTTTTTTAAGGTAATAATTCGTTTTCTACACAATTATATTATCTACAAAAATAATTTCATATATTTAACCATATGCCTTTGTTGTCGCAAAGTAAAACATAAAAGAATGAAAAATAGTAAATTGAAATGACTGGAAACACAATTTGATTGTGCAGAAAAAAATATATACAATAGTGTAGTTTACCTTTGGCCTCATGCATATAAGCTATTTTAGGTAAATTTTGAGGTCATTATCCCCCAAACCACACACTGGGGTAATCATTGGACACACATTATAACATATATTCTTTAACACCATCAAGTGTCGTTAAATTGCTGGTTATGTGACTCTCCCCCTCTCTTGATCATCCCCAGGTCGAGTGTCTCTCATTGGAGGCACATCTCTGCAGGTGAGCGATCTTCTTCTGGACGATGAAGGCTGGTATGAGTGCCGCATTCTTCCGCTGGACAAAACCACAGATGAGTCTAGAAGGAACGGAAGCTGGACTTTCCTCTCCGTCACAGGTGAGACTCGACAAGATCACGGCCTGAATTAACCAACGTAATCAACAAACCATCAAAACATTCCACTTCATGTCAGATCCGTCAAACAATGCTATTATGTTCATCCCATTAGTCTCCAGGTCAAACACGACTCTATACACACACGCAATGAACAATGAGTGAACACACACCCCAGACTGTTTTCATGCACCTGTTACCAGGCTCTTCCCTATGCACCTGTTAGAAAAACAGCTTCGTCTCTGTCGACTGACCTTAAAGGCAGTTTTGTGATCGATGAAGCGTCACTCAGACGCCGTTTAGGGTCCGATTGCAAAAGCTAAATCCTCGGATGATGTTAGGGTCAGGTATCACCAGTATTGTTTGAGACACAGACCGTCCAACAGAAAGAGCATCTTGCGGGCCTGGCAGGACTCTTCATTTGTGTCTTACAATAAAGACCACATTAAACAATGTCATGAAATGAATGCTTCAATATCAACGGAAATCCGACAGTTTATTGATGTATAAAGTGTCTATGATGAATCATTTATAAGGAGAAAAACATGAATTGGTTATGCTCTTTAGTACCAGGCTTTGTTTTTTCCATTGTGTCTTGTTTTGATCTTTTTCATTCTTTGATACATTATGAGTGTTCTTTGTGTATTTGTTTGTACAGCGCCACCCGTGTTTACTGAAACCCCACCTCCTGCCGTGGAAGTATTTATGGGGAGATCGGTCACCTTGAAGTGCGCTGCCCGGGGAAACCCGCGGCCCACGATAACCTGGTCTAAAGATGGAGTCCAAATAAAATCACAAAACAATGTGAAGGTGGGCATTTTATTTCATGTTAATAAGATCAACACAGATATTTTCTACATAAAAATCCATGAAATTATTAACAAATGTGTTGACATATTTTGTATTTCTTTTAACTAGCCGATTTTTTTGGTTTACTTTAATCTTAAAGCTAACAGATTGCAAAAATGATATTCTTCCTTTGTTTTTTGTCTGTTTTCCAGTAAAAAATTCCACTTAAACTTTAATGTAAAGATTTATTAAATTAACTTTCCTGAACTGAAACTCTTTTTTAAGTATATTCTTTAAAAAGCAAACATATCTGCTGGGGTAGGCAAAAAACATTTTGACATTTTTCTTAAAGAATACTTAATTCAATGTTTTTTTCTTACCCTTTTAGCAAATAATTAACTTATTATGCATGAACTGAGTTAATTTTTTTTACTTTTTTATTCCAGAAAAAAAAAGAATGTCTTAGGTTATTTAGCGTCTGAAGAAAATGCATCCTGAATTTCATTTTGATTACATTTTTTTGATAGTTGTACTGCATAAAAATAGATAATTGCTATAATTCTTATAGAATGGAAGTCTGTCTGTCCATGCTGTGAGCCGTGAAACAAGAGGCATGTATAAGTGCCAAGTCTCTAATACCGAGGGAGAAGTAACTCACATCACAGTTGTTAAAGTCATTGGTAAGCTATCATTTTATTCACTAAATAACACCTACTATACCATTGCTCTTAAAAGATTAAAAACCTCTATGCTTTTATTTTGAAATGTTGGCTTTGAGCATTTCTGAATTGATGTCGCCATCTAGTGGTGCTTTTTCAACACTACAACAAGAGCACGCAAAAACATGTGAAGTATTTAAATGCTTACTGTGGCTGCATGCCATTTATGTTTTAATAACAGGTCCTCCCGTCATTCTAAATCCTCCAAAGGACACTATTCTCAACATGCACCAGGATGCCAAATTAAACTGCAAGGCTGTAGCCGACCCACCTAACATGACCTATGTGTGGCAAAGAAATGGAGAAGATATATATCACATTGAGTGAGTAAAGAGTGAATTCTGCCTGTTGTCTTATTGTTTATAAAAGATGGATGCTATGTATTTATGTGTGTGTGTTTTAGGTCTCTGAAGTCTCGTGTTAAGGTCATAGTGGACGGCACACTCCTCGTATCACGCTTGACTCCAGGGGATTCTGGGAACTACACTTGCACGCCTACTAACGGACTGCCTGCCTCCCCCTCCGCCTCGGCCAAGCTCACTGTTCAGCGTAGGTGCTTTGTGTTTAGTATAGTCTGGTGGCTAAAGATCTGTGCTGGTGACAGGTTGTAGGTTCAGATTGGATTTTAAGTCAATGAACTATCACCGTTTTAACCATTTAAGTAAAAAAATTCTCTCATTAACTCATCCTCATGTCATTCCAAACCTGTATAACTTTCTTTCTTCTGTAGAGCTCAACAGAAGATATTTTGAATAATTTTAAGAACACTGAACCCCATTGACTCTCATTGTATGGACACAAAACCACAAAGACATTTCTCAAAATATCTTCTGTTGTCATATGCAGGTTTTGAACAACACGAGGGTGAAGAAATGATGACAGTTTTCAGATTTTTTCACTTCCCCTAAAAGTGTGTTTGTATTTGACCTGCTATGTTCTGCTTTCACAGACCCAGCGCAGGTGATGCACGTGCCTAAGCTGACCTTCCTCGCCACAGGCATGCGGGGCGTAATATCCTGCCCATTCAGAGCTGAACCTGCACTATTACGTATTGACTGGACCAAGGATGGAAACCCGCTGGATTTGGGCATGGTGTGTAACATTTTATTCCCATTTCCTGCTTTCATTTAAGAAAATATGAAAAGTGTCCTTTTATAAAGTCACCTCTACAAGCGCTTTAAATACTTTCTGTGCGGTTTGACTTATTGATTTTCTTCTGTGCACACATACATCGCCCTCTGTAAAGAATACCTTGCATCTACGAAAAGCAATCTTTTAGAAAACACTCGAATTACTAATAACACTCTCTCAACAGTATCCTGGATGGACACTTACCTCTGAAGGCTCCATCGTCATAGCAACAGCCAATGATGATGCAGCAGGTGTCTACACGTGCACTCCATACAACAGCTTGGGGACAATGGGCCAGTCAGAGCCCACCACCGTAATGCTACAGGTCGGACTTTATAGAGCACTGTTCGATTTTATTTATGTGTTTGTTATTGTTAGGTTATTTTTAACAGATCACTTCTTATTAATGAAGGGTTGTTAGAGAGAAATCCAGCTTATAAGTCAAATATGTTAAATTGATAGTTCACCCAAAAGTCAATTACTCAAATTGCTATAAACATGTATGACTGTTATTGTTACACTGTACACAAAAGAAGGTATTTGGAAGAATGTTTGTAAACTAACAGCTCTGGGGCACCATTGACTACTATAGTAGGAAACAAAACTACTATGGTAGTCAATAGTGCCCCTGAACTGTATGCTTCAAACTATCTTCTTCTGTGTCCAACAGAACAAATACATGTATAAAAATGTGAAACAACTTGAGGGTGAGTAAATGATGGTAGAATTTTTTATTTTTGGGTGAACTGTCCCTTTAATTGTAATGCAGTTATATTATGATGAACGTGTAGAGATATAAATTAAAAGCTCTCAACTTTTTAGGATCCTCCATCATTCAAAGTGTCACCCAGTAAGGAGTACAGACTGGACATGGGCAAGATGCTTGTCATTCCATGTCAGATGAATGGTAACCCGGCTCCAAAAGTCACATGGAAAAAGGTGAATGACTTTACATTTTGCTCTTCCGCACACTCTCAAACTTTCATACTTAGTTTGCTTGTCCGATTGAGGATATTCTTTTTTTCCCACCCTAACTTTCAACAAGAACACAAAATAAACAATCATGTGACTGCAGACTACTGAGTAAAGATTTATACTAGACCTAAGTGGACTCCTCTGTAACCTTCTTGTTACCTTTCAAATCCTGTTATTATGAGATTTGGTGGTAAAGATACTCAAACGATTTAAAGGGATAGTTTACCCCAAAATAAAAAGTCTGTCATCATTTATTTACCCTCGTGTTGCTCAAAAACCCGAATGTCTTTTTGTACCGTGGAACACAAAAGAGGATATATTGAGAAATGTCTTGGTGGTTTTGTGTCAATACAATGGAAGTCAATGGGAGCCAATCTTGTTTGCACACCAATGTAAATATCTTCTTCTGTGTTCTGCAGAAGAGATCTAGTCATTCAGGTTATGCATGAATAAATGGTGAAGGAATTTCACTTTGAAGTGAATTATATTGTTAAAGAAAACTCTACCACAGAAAATTTTATAAAAAGAAATTCCAATACAGAGCAGTACCGAAATGGAGATCATGAATATCTTTTGTTACAGGTTTTTTTAATATAAAATATTCACTATTGATTTTTTTAATTGCAATTTATTAGGTGGGTGCTTCCACTCGCTCACAATTCTCTGTACCAGCGGATGGTTCACTCATTCTTCAGCCGCTCAATAAAGACCACCAGGGGGAGTGGGAATGCAGCTCCAGCAACCGAGTGGCTACTGTTTCTGCGAGAACAACAGTCCTTGTGCTGGGTAAGACTTAACACATCTAGGTTAGCTCTACTTAACATTCAGCACCCAAGATGTTTTTTTGGCTTGCGTAATATTGGCATTGTGTGCATCACAGCTGCATAATCACAAACACACCGTGTTTGAAGCAGCATGGCTGTGCAATACGTCCATTGTAGATGCCTTTGTTAGTTATGGTTTCATGGAATGTCAAAACTTGAAATATAAAATTGTGATGTGTCGTCGCAGGTGGGAGTATATCGGCTGCTTAACAATAGCTTTGATGTGGCTCATCCAGGGATGTTTATAGTGTTTTCAACTCAAGTGTTGATGTTTAAACATTATTTTTTCTTGATTTTTTATGAATAATCTTGTCATTCCAAATAACAAAAAAAGAATAAAATGGGATAAAGTGCATTAAATTGAAAGGATTTAAATATCCAAAAAAAATCAATTTGTATTACCACTATAAGGTTGTGTATTTCCATTTGTTTAATTGTTCTATAAAAAATTAAAATAAGTTATATAGAAAATAATATGTATATGTGCATAGACAGTATATATCTATATATACACTGTATATATATATATATATATATATGGCTCCTTTATATGTAAAAGATATATACAATTTAAAAAAAGAAATAAACATACAAACAAATAAGTACCCAGATTCCTTACAATCATTATAAAAAAATGTATTTAACAAAAATCTAAATGAAAAAGAAAAAAAAGAAAATGAGCTAATAAATAATAATACTTGTAATATATAATTTTGGTAGAAGTGCATACCTCACAGCCTTGCTGCATTGATATAAAATAATAATAATTATGATTAATTATTAATAAAATTATAAGCGTAGCCCCTGAGCTCTCCAAAACTGAGTACCCGGTAATCCCGGTTAATACTGTGTCTTCTTGCTGTCACGCCTCATGTGTCACACATTTCATATGTCACACATTTCTTGTTCACTTCTCATGGCTTCTGACTAACAGGTACAAGTCCCCACGCAGTCTCCTCGGTGTCTGTGATCCCAGGATTTAACAAGGCCAATGTGTCCTGGGTGGCCGGCTTTGATGGAGGATATACACAGCAGTTCACTGTCTGGTTGGTATCTTGTTACAGTACTTTTGTGTGTACCTGCCATCCCTGTCGCTTTTTTTCCGCACATCACGATATGATGTGTTTTGAATTCTGGTTATTACCATGGGAACTAGCTTTACCACTATAAAACAGTTTTAGTTTTGAAAACACACACAAATCCTATTATGTGCAGGTACAAGCAGATGTCAGCAGTAAAGAAAGAGGAAAAGCAGGAGTGGCTGTCCTTTCCTGTCGTGTCTACTGGAAACAGTGTGTTGGTCGCTGATCTACTTCCTGCCACCGAGTACCAGTTTAGAGTCATGGCCCAAAATAAAGTGGGCAGTGGACCCTTCAGTGAGATCGCTACTAGCAAAACTCTGGGTAATCATCAGCTGTGCATTACAAGAATTAAAAAGCTGATGAAATGGATTGAGAAGTGCTGTTTTCTTTCATGTGTATATGTACTTCCTTTTAAAACAGGAAGTTGTGGGTGGGACATATTGATCATCTCTTATTCATTTGGATCATGCTTTTCAACCTGAAATTGCTAGTTGGGAGCAGATACTATTAACTCTTTAAATACAATTTGTCTTTTTACTACTATACAGTAGGGGGCGCTGTTACACACCTTCTGAACGAGTACAGCACTATAGATCAAAAAGCTGTAAATATCTGTTTTGATCAGTGTTCTGAATTCGGTCTGGTCGAAATCTTAGACAAAAATGCAATTTTCTCAGGGGGCTTTTCGTCCCACATTTAAAAATTGATTAAAAAACTCATGAAGATATTTTAACAGAAGAGTCTCTGTTCTTTCATTTAATGTATTGTATATACTCTTGGAAAAAATATCAAAAATTAATTAGTTGTGACACAGATTGTATATTTTCCTGTGTACAAGCAGTTATCAACACTTTCCTCGTGACTTTGAAGTCATAATTGTTCATTTAATTCTGTTACATTTGGGGAGCAAATAGACATTCATTTAATTTTCCTCCTTTCCAGATGCATTTTCTGTTGGGACCAAGCTGGAACCACCAAAAAATCTTTCATTCAATCGGACTTCAGAAGGAATTCTTCTGTGGTGGTCAGCGCCCCAATCTCATTCATCGCTCATTGACGGTTTCGTCGTCCAGTCACGCCTTGAAGGAGGTGAATGGAGTAATCTGAAAGAGGACGTTAGCCCAAACGAGAGTCAAATCTTTCTTCTGGGGTTATGTAAGGTGAGCGTCTCATAAGACGTGATCTGAGGCTTTCAATTTACATGAATCAGTCAGCTTGCCGTTTCTGGTTTGATAGATGCAACCCTGCTTCACGTTTTCTTTACTTGACTCTCAATTTATCATCTTCTCTCACTGACTCCATCTCTCCTAAGGATTGCAAGTATGAACTCAGGCTTCTCTCTCGACATGAAGATCAGCTGAGCATGCCCAGTCCATCCATCATTGTCTCCACCATCGGTCAGTGTTTTAGCTCGCTGCGTTTTTTGATCTGTTCAGTTGCGTAGTAGATTTTACAGTAATTGTCATGATTTGCTTATGACACTAAGTCTACTTTCAAGAAAATCTGGACATTCTACCCACCCACACCATTAATCCTAACATTGCCTTTGATCTCTACAGGAATGGACGTGAACCCAGCTAATTCCCGTGTCTTAGACTTTTCTGACCAGATGTTGGCTGGTGTCATGGGTGGCGTGGGACTCCTTTGCATTATTCTTCTCCTGATCTTGTCAATAGTTTGCTTTGCTTTTTATAAAAAGGGCCAAAGGCGCAGACAGAACACCATGGGTAAAGAAACAACACTTTGATTATGTATCCACCCTAGAGGAGGCTCTCAAAATGTCTATTTGTCATCACTCTCATTTGATTGTAAAATCGGTTCCGTTTCAGATCTCCCTCCAGCTTTAAATAAGAACCCATCTGACAAGTAAGTGCACCTCTCCACTTCGTAATACTTTCCCTTTTTCAAAACTTTTTTTATCCATTAACATGTTCAAATTCCGCCTTGTACCTGGCAGCCCTGACAACTCCTCGACGCAAAAACTCCTATCATCCCGTCCACTTTCCCTAACTTCCACCTCCTCCGGCCATTCCTCCCTTGACAAGTCGACTCGCAGTGACTTTCATGGCCAGCGACAACATCATCTGCCCCAAGCTAACCCTCCATCCCACCAATCCCTTCCCGAGAGCCACCTCCAACGGGCATCGCTTGCCGCTACGACCTCCGTGGATTTCATCCACCGAGGACCCGACGGACGCTTTAATATCCAGCCTGGTGAAAATGAAAGCATTGCCAGTTCTCATATAAAGAGAAACACGAGTCGAGCCTCTCACCGGTCAGCAGAAGGAAACAGGAGCTTTAGAATCCAAAAGTCACAGTCTTTAAGATCCTACAGGGATGAACGAAAAAAGCCTCCATTTGTACTTTCTGTAGATCTTCCACCTTTCGGATCTGATATCCCTGCTTCCGGCAGAACACGAGCTATGGCTAAACACCTGTCATTGAATGGACATTACCTGCCCATTCGGGAACAAGAGTTCTTAGAGGCTCCAGACCGAACAAGCTTGTCTTCCGAAAGCAGTGGCTCTTTTTTCTATGCTCCTTCTGAGAGCACTTTAGGCCAACCATCTCTGAAGCACGGTAACGTCCGCTCTGCAGCCAGTACCTTGGTTTTACAGATGGAGCACGAGAGGGAACAAGGAAACTTGAGTCGCTGTTTAACTCTGGCACGGGAAAGAGAGGAACTTGAAATGGAGTTGCGCAAGTGCATTGTTAGCCATGGCGGAACACTTGATGAATATGGAGAAATTTCTAGAATTGAAGAAACGTCAACACCTAACTACCAAACCGCAAGACATAGCTTCTTATCGGAGAGTACCAACACTTTGAAGGGAAGATCTGCTTCTTGTATTCCGTGGGAAGGAAGGCACAGGTTTTCCACTGCTAGCTTAGTGCCCCTCCATGCAAAGGATATCAAATATAGACAAAATCAACATGAATACCAGTCAATCCAAAGATCTAATTACCAAAGATCCAAAAGTCTAGACAGAGGGGAACACCAAAAATTGCACATGTGGGACCGAAGGCAAAGCAGAACGCCTTTTGATTCAAGTCATGGTAGAGTCATAGATGAGTCCTTCAAAGTGGAAACCACCAAACCTTACGCAGGGTACAGTCCAAACAACTTGAGTAAAAGTCAACAATATTTCAATCTGCGTGTACGTCCATCTTTGCACGATCACCGGGGACGGAGAATGGCAAGAACCCCCAGGGAGATGAATCAAACTGCTGATTTCTCAGAGGTGAGCGTGGATGGACCTGACCTTGAGAATAAGAATTATTCAAGGTCTTTACTAGAACACAGTTATGAGACACTAGACTTTGACAGGCCCAGTTTATCAGAGCTGGAAAGAGACAGATCAGAAGAGCAAAAGTCCGTAAACGTGGGTTCAAGGAGAAACCAGGAAATGTTTAACCGAACTTTGCCTCCGATGGATTATTGTATGACGCTGCATCGGAAGACAAAGAGTCTGGGGTCAAACAACTGCAATCGACACAGGAGCACTCATAGTTTAGACTCCAGGCAATACAAGCAACAGTTTTTGCCTCCAGATGTCTGGATTGACTCGTTGACTCACGGTCGAGATTCTCAAACACCGCCCTTTGGGAGTAGAGCTAAATCTGTGGCAGATGAACCTAAAACTAATCCTAATCTCACGACAGTTTCACCTTCAGAACGTCAATTGAGAAATCCCAGGCTTGCCTCAAAATCCCCCAGCGGCTCTACAAATGAGGGGGGTCAAAAGGGGGGTTCTAGCATGCCCCCCTCATATTGTCCCTCTCTTACGCCTGGTAGCCGGAGTCAGAGTCAAGATGAGCGGAGAGAGGAGAATGAAGATCGGCAGGAGGTGGATGTGGAATTAAACAGATACAGGAAGTGTTCAGAGACAGAGGGAAGTTATAGAAGCTATACAAGTCAGAGTAGTGGCAGAGGGAGCATGAACAGCAGACAGTTCTCTCTCAGCCCACCATTCACCAGCTCACCAGAGACCACAGAGGACAGCGACAAGGATGAAGCAGTCCTACAGGAGCAAGAAAGGTACGACTGGCTAATCTTCGTCTCATGCAATAAATCTGACTGAATTTCTTCTTATGGTTAATACTTTTACAAAAATGACAGTGGTAAAACCATGTTTTTGGATGTGGTACTTTGAAATGTTTTTCTGACACTTGAGGCCAGAATCTATTTTTACTGTGTAGATAGTCTTTTAAAGCTCTCTATATTAACAGTCAATATATGAAATCATTTAAAATATATTTCAAAATATATAGAATAATACTTTGTCATATGTCAATTTAAATAAAATGATATTGCAATATATTGAATAATACTTTTTTGTTGCATATACAATATTATTTTGTTGAATTGTTGCTTTTATATTGAAACATAGAAGCACTGGGTTCCAAATATATAAAATTGTATTCTTAAATATATATTGACCTGCACCGATAACTCATTTTTAATGCAATACTCCATAAAAAGAGTATATTCTTGATTTCATGGTGACTTTAAATAGTCACTCTGGCGTTTTTTTTTTAATAGGTTAACCAAAACATACTGTGCTAGAAGAGGGTCTGTGGATGAAAGCTATGAATGGGACACTGCCTATGCCCCCTTGCATCCCATGGACCCAAAAGCTTCAGGAATTAAAGCAGGTGTACACAGAGAAGTCACTCCTAGGGATGAATACAGGCCAGAATTAAACCTGAAACAAAAAGGTAAGACTTTTTTTTAATATACCTGTAACATTACTTAATACTGCAAAACACATTACATTTAATGTAATTGAATACTGTGTTTTAGAAGTTGACAATTTGTTGTTAATACTTTTCTTAAACCCAGAGACAAACAAGAAGGGTGACCAATTGTAATGATTTATGTAATAAAATAAATATCATGATTTATAGATTTTTCTGCCCGACAAAGACAAAAAGTTGATGTGTAAAGCCATCAGTGTGTTATGATCCGAAAGTCTGCTTTTGTTGAAACGTTTGAAATGGGTTTTTCCAGACAAATGTAAATTTTATTTATGCAATGGTATGCTTATAAAAATAATGATTTGTTTTACAGCTGCTAAATTATTTTCGCCAAATTAAAATTAAGATGCTTGAAATTAAGATTATTAACACTATTACTCACTGACTACACATTGTTCAAATAAATAACTTTAACTTGCATTCAATAAAAAAAAAAAAAAAAAAGTGTAGAACCTTGAACAACTGAATGCCGCACAATAATCGCTCCCCATTATTTTGTTTGATTATGATTACCATAAATTGCACAGCTCTTATTTATAACAGATATTGTTTATTTCAAACCTACATAAAAGCATGTGGGATACCTCATATAGTTTTATTAATTATTCATAATTAGGGCTGTTCAACGATTTATCACAATGTCGCATCCAGAATAATTTGTGTTTCCTCAATGTATGTCTCTGCACGTTGCATATTTATTTTGAATTTATAAACACATATAGCCATATACATACGTTTATATTTTTGGACATATTTGCATTATCTATTATTTAAAATATATATTATCATTTATTCATATTTATATGAATACATATATTTGTATTGTTTTTATATACATACCGATATAAATACCAAATTTATTTGCACAATATACAGAAATATACTATGTAAACACAAACTTGTATTCTGGATGCGATTAAATGCGATTAATCATTGAACAGTCCAGTTATTATATAGTTGAGTTGTTGTCATAGGTTCCTGACTTTATAGTTGTTTTAAAATCGTAGTAATTTTTATAAAACAGAATATGACGATGGCTTTAGGAGCCAGCATAAATGATAATGATTATGATTCATAGATGCCCTATATGAAGGCAGAATTTAACTGTATTAGCAAAAATGTTCACAGCCCTGCAGTTCTTATGAATTTTTCTCTGATATGTTCAAAGAATTAATATTTTGGTGCATTAAATTCGCTTTGCTCTTTGTGGTTTCATTGATCTCTGGCTGTATTTCTGACCCAAGGTCTTTTCCCTCCGGCTGGTTTCAAGGAATCTGTTCCACCCTTTGTAGTTTCCAACATTCGTTCTCCTCGCTGCGAGCAAGAATCACTTCTAGCTCAGGAGATACAGAGGAGCTCCACATCATTCCCAGAACCAGACTCTGACACCGTTCTCTTCTGACTTACAACAGTAGGTGCGCCATTCATACCGCTCATTACCTCTGTCTATTTTAGTCTCAGTTTGCCTCTTTAACATTCATGAGAAATTACTTCCTGTTACTAATTATGCCATTTGTGCTGCAGGTGGCGCTGTATTTGTTTTAGAGCTTTTTAGGGTTAAGTATGAGGATGCTGTGCAGAATCATTTAGGCCTATTTTTACAGTAATGATCTCGCTGAATGTTTTTGTTTTTAGAGGCTACATTTAAGTTAAATGTATTAACAGACATGCTTGTTTGTCAGATTGAGACTTTTTAAATGATCATCCGATGTTAAGCCACTTTTCTATTCTTGCAATGATTTAAACACAGCAGTCAATCAGTTCTGTCATAAAATGTTTTTTCCACATCTTAGGTGATGCTTATATTCTGTACATTTTGATTCGCAGCGGAGATGTTAGATTGGACAAAGCACGGTTCCCCTTTATCACACATTTGAGTGGTCAGGACGATGGGGGTCAGCGCGTTTCACCGTTAATTAAACATCTCGATCACTGCAGCAGCGAACGAACCAAAGAACACACACTTCTCTCCTTAACTAATGAAAAACACATTTGATGAGTGAGCTGAACCTCAACAAAGAATAGTCTCCTTAAGAGCATGCTTTAGGCATCGCAAATCAAAGGGTGAAAAAAAGAAAGCATACTTCTCTCTGCATGCTGCTTTTGCTGATCATCCTGAGTTTCATTATCTACTTTTAAAGAGATACTTCACCTTCAAAATGAAATTCCTGTCATCATTTACTTAGCCTGTCGTCAATTGAAACCTGTGAAACTTTCTAACACTTCAGTTTTGGAGGCAATTCTCGCTATAATAATATATGGATATTATTGTCTGATTATTAATACTTATAAAGCACATATTCTGCATGACCATAGTCTACATCCCTAATCCTACCCAATTCCTAAACCTAATAACTACCTTACTAACTATTAATAAGCAACAAATTGAGAGTTAATTGGGGGAAAAGTCATAGTTAATGGTCTGTTAATAGCGAGAATTGCCACTTATACTGAAATGTGACCGATTGTCTTTCTTCAGCAGAAAATAAAAGAAGATATTTGGAAAAATGTTGGTTGCCAAAAACCGTTGGTCCCTACTGACTTTTATTGTATGGACACAAAACCAATGCAAGTCTTTGGGGACCAACGTTTTTTCAAAATATCTTCTTTTTCTTCAGCAGAAGATAGAAAGTCATACTGGTTTGAAATGACCAGGGGCGTGTTAATGACAGAATTGTCATTTTGAAGGTGAACCGTCCCTTCAAAGCTTTTCTGCTGTAGCATCAAATTGTTTTATTTTTCTGATTGTTTTTGTTTTATTTTATAATAAATGAATTTTCTGTTTTGGCAGTAAGTTCACATTTTAATTAAGGAAGATCATTCAATTTTTTTATATGAAACTGGGCAAATCGGCGACGCACTTAAATGCCTCTATGGACCTTGTGAAACATTTCGCCGAATATCTGGATTGATGTTCTGCTTTCTGAACAATCCTTATTTCACCCAACCCACTTGTACATACCTCAAATACACCACCATCACAAAAGCACCATTACTGGGATTTTTTAACAGCACAGTTACATTAATGTGAAAAGATTTTGCCCATTTAAATCAATGTGGTAGTGCATCATGCTGTACTTAAGAGGAATGACAATCAATTGAACCATGTCCTCAAATGACCACAGATCTGTGATGTCGTATGTTGAAGTTTCCTTTAAGACATTTTTGTCCTTGGTGAGTTGGGATTTTAGTTCGTGTCTCATCCTTAAAGTGCTAATTTTTAAAGCTTTAATGAGCTGTTTAATAGGAAATTACAAGTTTAATTGGTTTGATCAGTGTCTTTGCATATGTAATCTAATGAACTGATACGCATTCTCAGAGATTGTACAGGAAGACAATGATTAAATTCCCTGCATGTTTCAGTCAGACTGAAAATACTGAGCTTTACTGCAAAGTGTTTATGCTTAACATTTCGGTTCCTATTTGCTTTTCATGAAGTTATTAAAAACACATTTCAGAGAGGTTTGCTACAAAATGATACGCAATTTTATACCCAATTTTGTATCGCTTCAGAATTGTAATATTTATAATTGCATCATGACAGAATTTACACTTTTTTTCTGCCAATATGAAATGTTTCACTGCAGCGGATGCCAACCAGGCACTTCATCAAATATAATATAGATGCAAATATGTGTATATGTAATTATTACCTTTCACCCTTTTTCTCGAAATGTATTCAAAAAGGTCTATACAAAGGTTTTGAAGTAGAATTGTTTTAAACTCAATATATTTTTGACTACACGTTTGTAAATTTTTGCTACTTTTTAAATCATGAATTGCATTTCATGTATGGATTTATATTGAGATTAAAGGCAACAATGTGTTGAATTTTGCTCGTGTGCAAATACTACAGTTCCTTTACATCCATGAGATCTTTATTTGTCTTTTGACCATCATCAGGTCCATTTGTGACAGGATTAGTGATCGAGTGGACTGTGAAATCCTGACAGGTCACAATGGACACATTACTGTGTGCGTGTGTGTCGAGCTTAAGGAGCACTTCCTCCATCATTATCTGCTCCCAGCAATGGCACATGCTACATTAATCACAGCGGAGGTGAAAGGCAACAGTTCACACAAGCATGCAGACCGCATTTCTCACACTTCCCGCTTACTAAATTCACTGTTGAATGACATTATTGCTGCATTCCAATTCGCATACTATTCGCCTAAATACTAGTATTCGAAAATTGATTTAGTCCGTCCCAAATCGTAGTATGTTGAAAAGTATGTTCCAAAGATTCCTGGACGGTCTACTACTTCTGGTTTAATACGTTTTTACCAGCGGTTTTTACTATGATAACAGCAAAGATTTTAACATTTGGTGGTTCAAATACCCATGTGAGATCTCTTTTCAAATGTATAAAGCATTTGTTTTTGCAGGATTTTTCATATTCAGGTAAGTGCCAAAATGATGTTAAGTAACTATTTCATGTTCTATAAAGAGGCATCCCTGTTCCATTCATTGGGTACTATTGCTTCGTGATTGTGCATTTTATTTTACAGAAATCCTACAAAATTTGTCGTCTCCAAAAAACTGTTTTTGTCAAATCCACATGTTTATTTCCTTTTTATAAATATTTTTTTTTCATAGACTGACATTTTTTATGTTTAGACTCTATGAACAAGGGTTCAGTAAAATGTAAACAGATGGTTCAATATATTTGTAACAAATTCATTCTCTGATCATTTTTATGTCACGTCCATAACGCAAAATCTCACGTCCATAACGTTGGAATTTCCCAAGTGCAGAACAATGCACATTACTAACGACTAATATTACCCTGAACTCACTGCGCGTAAGGCGAAGTTAAATGATGCTCACTGCCTTAATAAAATTAAGTAAACGATTCATCACCAAATTAATAAATGTAAGTATACAGTAAACATTGCATATGAAACAATGAATGAAAAATACTTAAATGGAATGTAGAGTTGGATTTTGATGAGTGTGACAGTTATGACCACAGTGTTGTCCAGGCAATAACGGCCACTTCCGTTTCCTGTTAGTATGTCCCAGTGCGTGTATATTGTTTTGCCACATGTACATACTTTTAGTGCATAGTATAAGAAGGCGAACACATCTTACATCTTCATTTGCATGCATGCCTTGTTACCATAGAGACGTCAATAATTAATGATAAGCACAAGGATTTAAAGACCACTCCTTCATGCATATACCAGAGACGCCGACCTGATGCTGTGATTTCATGGATTTCTTTCAATCAAATAATCAAATCTACACACAAACTACATGAGATCACCACCTCCAAATTTCCCATAAATGCTATTTATATTGGTATAGAGTCCTGTTTGTCTGACCTGCCCTTTGATGCTTCAGTGTTATGTCTTTCCTGTGCCCTGTAGCCCTGACTGATTATCCAAACCTTTCATTGGCAGACCGTAATTGCTTCAGCCTGTTTCTCTTCATGCTTGTATAATCTCAAGGGAAACAAACAATTAATTAGCATGTAGTATTTTACCTCTCGCTCTCTGGGTCTTTACTGCACACATCCCTTTAATGTAAAATAATATGCTGACTTTGCATGTTGGCTAGTGGCTTGGTGGTGCCCCTTTGTGAAGTGAACTTTGACTGACATGTAAAGTGACCAACCACAACATTTGTAATATTCTGTACAACGTAGGGGCAGATATAAAACAATAAATAGACTTGCTTGGAAATAATGTTGTGTGGATGGTTGTAATGAAAATGGCAAACAAACCCCCAAAATGAAATATAATAAAAGTATGGCTCACTAAGCATGTACTTTATACTGCATATACTGAATACTAAACATCTATATCTCACAGCAATGTCATGTTCTACTTGTAAATATCTAGGATGTCTGCTTCGACTGTAACACCGTGTCTACTCCGGACGCGATGCGACACGACAAAAGGCTTGTTCTTAATGGGTTTGTCGTGTCGTGTGCCGATACATAGTGTGGACCAAATGTACAATTTTTGAATCAATTCAGTATGTTTGGGGTTTTATATGTCTTTATAGAACACTGTAAAAAAAGCTCAACTCAATATTTTCTAGTGGCTGTTTGCGTCAACATTTTTCAATCGGCTCATTTGAGGTTGTCTTTCCAACAGGCAGAATTGGCAAAACTTTAACTGAGCCAATTGAAAAAAATTTGATGAACAAGTCACTTGGAAATATTGAAGAGCACTGAAAATTGTTTATAATGAAGAATACATGAAAAAACATCCTGACTTACAATACATATATATGGTTTCAGCCATGGCTGGGTTTGAAAATTAGTGTGATCCGGGGTTTCAATGGTTATGCCTAATATTACCAATAAATGCTATAAATCATTCAACTTTAATAAATATTATAAATATTATATTAATAAGACAATTATGAGACCACTATTTATAGGTACATGTTTGAGTACAATATTCATTTTTGTTTCATTCTGTAAACCACTGCCAACATTTCTCCCAAATTCCGAATGAAAATATGTGCAGAACATTCAAATGGGACAAACTGGTCAAAACAAAACCGATGCCATGCTTGCAGATCTTGAATACTGCAGTGAAAACAAGTTCATATTCATGCTTAAACTTGTATTTACATCTGTTTTAGGATCAGCTTAAAAATAAATACATCATTGAATAAGTCCGTCACAACTTCATGTGTATTTGCATTAACTCACATTTCTTCCTTGCACGTTGATTTCGGTGACTTTCTGTCATTTGTTTCTGTTGAATTCCACGGCTGTATAATGGGGATGAATGTACAATTTAAAAATACAGTATGTACAGTATACTTTTTAGAGCTAAATGTACTGACAAACAAATGAAGAAGCCTTTCCAGTTGTGCATTATCCATCAAATAACAAGTAAAGGGATTATTGGCATTCTGTGGGCATGCCGTATAAAGTCGAGACAGGGTTCAGTTTAAGCATGCTCCTCAGCACTGGCCTGAGTTGCAGGTTAAAGCCGTCTGTCCCTTTGATCAAGAGACAAAATAAGAAAACCTGACAGTAAACACTAGCTCAAATTACAGTGGGAGCTTTTGATTTACTGAGAGAGCAAAATGTGATGATCGTGTCAATTAACCTAAGGCCACTAGTCTTGCAGGCCAGTCATTTAGTGTTGGCAGCATGTATAGAAACCTTCAGGTGGATTTTAAAGTTGAACCACAAAAAGAGAATGTGAGCCGTAATCTTGTGAAAGAAATGTTGCTATAAAAACGATATTCTGTAAAAGGATATTTTTTTCAATTCATTTTTAATTAAAAACGGTAAAAATGTGTTGTTATTTTTAAGATTCAAGTGTTCTTCAAATCATTTTAGTTGACCCTAATTTTCAGTAACAAACATAGTCTTTTGAAGTAAGAACAGGTGCACATTGAGATACATAGAAAAAAATATTAAAATAATAAAAGAAATACATGTAAAAGAAGTAAATGAAGTTCATGGGCTAAAAGAGTAGCTTGCCAGACAAATAAACAGATTTCAGACACCAAAATATTACATATATCAAGTATTTGTGGCGTGAACACTCTTAAAGTTTTTTATTTGTAATGTTAATTATACATTAGGGAGATGCATTAAAATTAAAAAATTTAATCTGAATTCAAGTAACAGATTTATTTCCAAATATAGGGGTAGTTGACAAAGAAAATAAATCTCACTTGTGGTAATTTATATCATACCACATAAATGTTAATCCTTAAAATACATAATTGTTGTTTCTTTTCCGAATTTTCCAAATTTGGTGTCACACCATAGGCCCACACATGAACAGTATATTTGTCAACTATCCATTTATTTGTTGTAAGTTGTACATACATGGACGGTTTTATTGTACACACTTGCCTGGCCCACAGTTAACTTCCGGTCTGTGTTTTATCTGTCTGGCTATTAGCTAATAATTAATATTTTAATCAGTTTATATTCCTATTAATTTATATTAACATTTCCATTTCATAATAGTTGAATTAAATAAACAATTAGTTTAATTTATTGTATATTCATTTATTAAATAATCCATTTGTTGGATGGGACGTGTAACTTTGTCAAATTTAGGTTTAGCGAAGTAATGAATACTAAAAACCAAAGTCAGACATTCTTTTTTCTTGCTAGCCAAATAATTTATTTGTATTTATTTTGCTTGTCATCAGAAATAATCTACAAGAACTCTAATCTTTATGGATGCGACCGGAAATTACGTTCAGGACACAAAAGCTTGCATTGTTGTTTTGAAACCGTCTAGAATTCACAACATTAAAGGTTTAATTGAACCTGTATGTCAATACATTTTTAAATAACCTTATAAACCCCAAAAACTGTTCAAAACTTTATATGTTGATGACATGTTGGCAGCTCAACCAATTGGATTAAATAGATGTTTGGATAAAAAAATCCCTGTTTTACAATATTGCCTATAGTGACAACATGTACCCTGACAAACTGTTACATAACATGAACTGATCTCTTCGATATACAGTATTTTATCGTTATATCGTTATCGTTTTATATACTGTATATATATATATATATATATATATATATATATGTATTGATTAAAAAGAATCTATAACAAATACTCAGGGATAACAAACTAACAACACTACTGAACATTTCTAATCAGAAATCTGTATGGTATAAAGAGCAGAGATTTATTTTCAAAGTGGCTGTAAAATCATCACTTAATTAAAGCTGTAAAGTTAACTGCTTTACTTCTGGCACATTCTCAGCACTCACCCTCCCAAAAAAATATTGACTTTTTAGAGAGAAAGACTATACAGAATATATGTCATTTTAAATGACGCACACAATACCTGGTCCAAACATATGGCTGCTTTTCACATTGACCTGAAATGACAGATACAGTATACTGCAAAGTATTACTTCTCAGACTACTGGGTTCTCAGTTCACAGTCCTGATACCACACACGGTCTCTGAATCGGCAGATCTTGACACAACTCTTGAACAATGATATCTCATCACTGTTGTTTTCTCAGGCTTTTGACATGACGGTTTTCCGTGATTTCTCCACCACATGTCAGATCTGCCGGTGCAGACGTGAAGGGATATTGAGTAACGCGGTAGTCCTTTCTGTCACCTCCCATCATTTCCAGTTGAAAGAGGACACTACATCTGGGTGGGTGGTGTTGTCTGAATCTCTTCACCTCTGTTTATTTTGGTCCCACAACCAGCTTGTTTCAGAAAGAGGATCCCTGGCATTGTTTTGAGTTAAGCATGCATATGTGACACATTTCATTTACAGACACCATCAGACTGTATATATTTCAACTCTTTTTATGAACACAATGTACAAAAGATAATGAGTCAAAAATTAAAAGCATGCAGTGGGAGTGTCCTGAGTCATAAAGCTTTAAAAAGAATGTGGTGGGATTTTGAGTCGAATTCTTTTGTTTGGTTAATTTACTGCGTATGCTGCTATCTGATTGGTCCCTATCTCTAACCCCCTATCTTTTGTGTGTCGTGTGAGAAGGACAGTGCATCTATTTACTTCGCTCATGGTCATTTTTCTATTTTTATAAATGTAATATATTGCTTATAGTTAACATGTTTTCCTGTGCAGCTGCTTTGTGACAATTAAAACTGTAAAGCGCTCTATAAATAAAGTTTGAGTTGAGTTTACAAAATCTGAAACAGGAAGTGCCTCTGGACCAGTATTGTTTACGTCTTGCAAAACGGTCACTGCAGAGGTCTCAAAAAAATCAGCAAGCCCTGCATAGTTTAGTCCCAACCCCAATGAAACACCTAAATCAACAAATGAAGGTCCACGGTAATTGACTAGGAGTGCTGGAAACATCCAAGCAGGTGTGTTGGAGTAGGAAGGAGCCACACATTTAGCACAGGTATGTCTGTAAGATGCCTGCTAAAGATCTGGAAAACTTCTGCTATGTAAGAACATCTGATAAGAGCAGTTTTATATATTAACATCTTACAGACATCTTCTAGATGTTCATTTGACATCTGACATCAAACGTCTCAGAGATGAATTGCAAAGAGCAAACTTTTAAGAAATGTGCTGCAGATGTCTTGCAAATAGATGTCTGCTAGATGTATGTGTGCTAACAGTGTAAACTCTGCAGGACCACCAGAAACATGGTTGGAGACCCCTGGTCTTTAAACTGCAAAAGATAATCCATTCGTATTATATTATCACCATGAGGCTATCGTAAACTTACCGTTTTTGCAACCTTGCATTTGTTACCGCAGAAACACCAGCAGCTAATTATTCCTTTTTTTATTTGGTATGGTGAGACTCTTAATTCTTTGATGAAAGAAATATTTGTCTCCCTTTACATTACAAAAAACAGCAACACTGGACTACAATAACCCCATTAAAGGAATCATGAAATATATATACAGTAAAAAACAAGCAAAGATGCATTTATGATTATACGCATACATCTGTGCAACAAACAAGATATACATGATTTACTTTAAAGTTGCCATTGGCTGACCCCGTCTGTGTTTTCTTCCCCAGATCTCATTTGGCCCTTTGTTAAAAAAATTATGTGAAATAACAATCTCATATAGAGAACAATGCATTACATTAGGGGAAGGCCCACGCACGGTAAAAACGTTCCCCTACTATGTTTTGGCTCTGGTTGCATTGAGCTTGATTCCACAGAGTGATGCTACAGTACTTTAATTGTCTCATGGCTGAATGGATGTCACTTTTAGACACATTTACATAATCAGAGTCATTTGCATATGGGCCAGTAGAATATGTTGCAGGAGAAAGACTACAGCAGATGTGTGAGTTGATGCCAGCGTTGTCTGCCTAGCTTTTAATTTTACTTAGTGTTTGTCTTTGAATGATGGGATAGACTCTAACCTCTCAGTGCATACCTGTAATTTGAAGGTGGCAGAATCTTGGGTACAAGACGGAAAAGTGTGGAAGGAAAAGGAAAGCGTGGCACATTCTTTATTAAAACTCGGTGACGTAAGCCTATTCATTACACAGAATTCCTCAGCTAAGTGTTAATTTTATCACTGGTAATTTTTTAGTTCTTGCGCTCTGAGTTCTCATGTGGAGATAAATTGATTCTTCGTCTTATCATAAATAATCACTAGTTATGCTAATGGCTGAGATATCCCAGCATGGCACTTTTGGAGCTTCCATTGACAGCTTGCTAAAACCGTGAAGATAACACTAAAAATGCTTTATGGAGACATGAATATGGTCGTTTTCGGGGAGATAAAGAATCCCATTGCTTGTCCTGGAATGAGAACAGACTGTACGGTTTATTGTAGAGCAAATGATATTGATTCGGTAATGTTTAGAAAAAATACATTAGTTATCACTGTGAATTTTGGAAGCTGTAAAAATATCCTTTGAGGGGATCTTTTAGTCTCGCGTAGCCAGACCTTCATATTGAAGCTTTCTATGGCCAAGGCCCGCCCAAGAGGCCATATGACTGACAGGTAAAGCAACCAAGCATGTTTAGAGTCGTGGAAATGTCCCTGCAGTAACAGACCATTGGACGTTCACATACATATCACAGGTTAACAGCAACAACAATCATTACGTTTATGCCGTGAACCTTACTTTTAAGAATTAATGTTTAGCGTTTAGTCAGTCGTGATGAAGTCTAAGTGCCACCGTTGTAAACACGACAGCTTACTTCTAAGATTAGTGTTGTTCCAGGCGGACCATAAAAGAACACGACGCCCACGTCTCCTGGAAATCGTGTGAAATTCAACCAATCAGATGACGACTTCCAATGTGCTGTAGTATTTCCAGAAAAGTGCGGCTGATGCATCAGACATTTAGCCAGCAATCCGTGGGCGTGATGTCTGAGGCAGAGACAAGGGCGCTTAAGGCATCATTGTAACCTAATTGAAAAAAGCCAGGGGGTCTAATTTGACAACTGTATGGTTGATAAATGTTGTGAGATTTGTAAGAAAAAAAAAGAAAATTTCAGGTTGGTATTTTACACTAAAATCCAATGAAAGAAAAATACATTTTCATGACATCAATACCACATTGCAAACAATTAAGCTGCAGCCTCAGACTCAGTTTTTATCTTCGAATTAAAATCAAAAGAAAAAAAAAAAGTTCACTTGTCATTAAAGTATTAATGAAATGTCATATAGAATTTTATGGATAAAACCGTAAACCATGAAGAAATGTTTTTTACAGGTATGTTCACATATTTATTGCAATGCCTTTAATTTATGATTATTTTATTTTTACTTCTGAGGATTTTTGTGAGGGTGAAGATATATTAAAAAAAATCCTAATAGTAAAAAAGTCATTTATATTTATGAAATCATTTATAGTTGTGGCGTTTTTAGCTGCATGTTAAAATAAGGATGAGTTTACTCAACAAATAAGATTCTCCACCAGATCTATCAAGATCACATCCATGAAATTAGTTATTTAAAACGTCAATTTTAGTCAAGGAATTAGTTTAGCTTAGAGGAAAATACGTATAATAATCGTCATTACACAAACATATTTTACAATCTCTGATTAGCAGTATAGTGATAACAATCCTATATGTATTCGTCCAGCAAATGCATCAATGTTTTATACACCAAGTTATCTCATGACTATAAGTAACGTGACTTTACCAAACAAAATTAAGAGCAGAGGTAGCATAGATCGAAACACAGTTTAAGTGACCAAGTTTGTGAGCGTGAACACAGAGAACCAATCACAAATGCCTTTATGGTTTTTATTGAACTCTACTCTAATTGGTAAACATAATGACGACAAACAAATACATGAAACACAAACGCGCTAGGATGCGCAGAGAGAGAGAGAGAGAGAGAGAGTGAGAGAGTGAGAGGGCATGGCCGCGAGGCAGGTAAAACATGTCTGAAAACCAATAAAATCATCTTTAACAAAGAGGCACGCTCTTAACGCAGCTAATCTATATTTAGAAACGGATACTTGCAATCTCGTTGTTGGACCAATATCCGTATGCGTGTGGATGGAAATCTTGAATGGTTTTAGAATGCAGTCCTATTGAAACGCTGAGTTTGGGTTCTGAGTACAAAGTTCCATGGCCTAATCGGACTCCCCAGAGGGGAGCCCCAAGTGGGGGTGTCCGTTGGAGTGTCGTTCTCGTCCTCTTTCTTTTCCCTTCCGATTCCAAAAAGTCCACTAAAACTTGGTTCGGTGATGGTGTTTTAAATGCATACCTGCCCTGCCCCAAGATGGTCTGCGGGCCAATGCCATGAAAGTGATAAGGGGGCCTAAGAGGGTTTCTTTGTTTCTCATGGCACCTCATTTGCATGGCTCTGACAGTATGGTTAGTTTGCATTTAATACCTAAACTTAGTTATGGACATAGGATGATGTCTGCTATGTTTTTATAACATAGCTCATCATATAGGGAATTCAAAGATGTGTAGTTACATATGAAACATGCAAGGCATTGAACTGTGAACGTATGAATACATCAAATGAACCCTGAATCAAAACTTGCATATCTAACAGTTACAGAGTAAATAAAATAGCACAAGCGGCAACACTCAACCTAGACATTTAGATGGATTTACAGAAAGGATAGTTTAAATCACATAAGTTCCTATTTGTCAGAGAAGTTTCTCTGGTTAGCCTCAGATGTTAAGTTAGAGATGAGACACAGACTTAATCACTTATGCTTTGAAGCCTATGAGTCGTAAACCTCCTACAGGAAACCAAATGGTTATCACACTATATTTGAGAGTTTAAACCCTAAAACCAGACCCCATGGAGCCAGGTTTGCTATGGTCTTTGAAGATGTTATAGATTGAAACCAAGACAAAAGGGAGTGAGAGGTTGAATGCATTTTCTCACACTGATCCAGACACTACATAGTCATTTATAAAATTGTAATTTGTTTTGTGGGTACAGTTTTACAGTTGTCCTATAGCGATTTAAGCGACTCACATTGCATCATACTATAGATTTGTTTCAGAGTACTACGCACTAAAATTAAATAACTGCTAGACTAGATTTACTGTATGTAATTATATTTCCCACATTTAGTGCAAATGAATTTGAGGTATGGTTTATGATATTTATATATGATTTATTTAGGATGAAAGGTACCGTTACAGTTAGGAGCTAGAGTTCTGGGGTAAGTGTTGGGTTATGGTTAGGGATAACTAACTGCATGTTAATATTAATGAAATGCAAATATACTTTAGAGGTATATCCCAACCCCAAAGAAATCCTGTCATCATTTATTCACCCTCATGTCATTGAAAAGCTGTATTACTTTCTTTATCCTACAGAACACAAAATTTGATATTTTGAAGAATGTTGGTAACCAAACAACATTTCACAGTAGAAAGAGTCATATACAGGTCACATCAGTGTAAATAAATGATGGCAATTAGTACATTGGGATGACCTACCCTTTAATTTTCCCTAAAATTACAATGCACCAACATACAGACATGCTCCAATTTGTTGGTACCGTTCCAGAAAAAACGAAGAATGCACTATTTTCTTTGAAATAACTTGACCCCTATCTCATATTTGCACAACCTTTAGAGGCAAATCACTGCAAGCAAACATCTTCTGAAGCTCTCAATGAGACTTCTGAACCTGTTAACAGGTAGTTTGACCCACTCTTCCAGAACAAACTGCTCCAGCCGTCTCAGGTTTGATGGGTGCCTTCTCCAGAATGCAAGTTTCAGCTCTTTCCATAGATGTTAGATAGGATTCAGATCAGGACTCAAGAAGGCCACTTCAGATTAGTCTAATGTTTTGTTCTTATCCATTCTCGGGTGATTTTAGCTTTGTGTTTTGGGTCCTTATCCGGTTGGAGGACCCATGACCTGCGACCGAGACAGAGTTTTCTTACACTGGGCAGTATGTTTCGCTCCAGAATGCATTGATAGTCTTGAGGTTTCATTGTGCCCTGCACAGATTCAAGGCACCCTGTGCCAGATACAGCAAAGCACCCCCAAAACATAACCCAGCCTCCTCCATGTTTTACTGTAGGTATGGTGTTCACTTCTTTGAAAGCTTGATTTTTTCGTCTGTGAGCATAGAGCTTGCCAAAAAGCTCAAATTTTGACATTCTCCCAAAAGGATTGTGGCTTGTCAAAATGAATTTAACAAATACCAGTCTGTTTTTTTATGTTTGTCTTTCAAAAGTGGAGTTCTTCTGGGTCGTCTTCTTGCTCAAAAAGTGACGGATGGTGCGATTAGAAACTGACTTACCTTCATCTTGGAGTTCAGCTTGTACCTCTTTGGCAGTTGTCCTTGGTTCTCTTTCTATCATTCACACTATCCTTCTGTTCAATCTGGGGTCGATTTTCCCTTGCGGCAGCGCCGAGGGAGGTTGGCTACAATTCCATGGACCTTAAACTTCTTAATATTGTTTTCGACTGTTGTCACAGGAACATTGAGCTGCTTGGAAAGGGTCTTGTAGCCTTTACCATGCTTGTCTATTATTTTCTTTCTGAGCTTCTCAGACAACTCTGTCCTTTGCTTTCTCTGGTCCATGTTCAGTGTGGTGCACACAATGTTGTCTTTTCTCAGTTTAAATAAACTGAATGACTGATTACAAGATTGGATACATATGTCAAATTAATTAAAGAAACTAATTCGTTTGAAATATCACTATAATCCAATGATGTGTTATCTTATATGTAGGGGTACCAACAAATGTGTCCGGGCCATTTTAGAATTCTCTTTGTAGAATAAGCAATAATTCATCTCTTTCCACAGTTTATTAGCTTATCAGTTTATTATTCTATGATATACCAAAGGCTTGCAAGTATACACGATACAATAGCTTCTAATTTTATGACTCTTCAGGAGGAATGAAGCATTATTTCAATGAGCAGTAAGGGTACCAATATAATTTGAGCACGTCTGTATATGCACATAATAATTACATATTATGGTAGTTGTGGCTGCCTTGTATAAAGTGAGACCAAATTGTAAGAAAAGTGCTCTAGGACAAAATTGAAATGCCATTTGTATTTAATTGGAGAATGTATTGATAAGAATAATGTCAGTGGTTGTAATTGCTTTCCTGTATCTTTATTATTGTCCAAGGCACTCAACAGCTTTAAAATGAGGAACTCTACATTTTCAAGAAGATGCTTTATGCATTCCATTTTTGATAACTTGTAACATAAAAACAAAGCTCTCCTTTGCAACCATAGTATAGAAGAGCACATACTTTAGATTTAAAACAGTCTTGTTTACCCTTTTAAACACCTGTCAAGGCTCTACAAATATACAGTATACAGTGCTCATGAGACCCGCTGCATAACAGGGTACAGAAAGTGTGAACAAAGGTTCAAAGCAAGAAAGCCAATTTGACTTGTTCCAGACCTTGCTCGGTGTGCACCTGATCAATAAAACATGTGCACAAACACAAAGCAGCCAACAAAGGAAAGGTGGCAGAAGTCAGTGACACGAGGCCTGAATTTGTCAGTTTTCCCTGCTAGTTAGAGCAGCTTATAACAGCTAAACAAAAGTGGCACGGTTTTGGTACATTTAATGAGATAAATGTGAATGTCTGAGATGTGTGAAAATATTTTTTTCAGGCACTTTTTCATGTTTTGCATTGAATGGCAAAATTATCTACACCATTATACATAAACTATAATATATAGACAAAAGTATTGGAATGCCCCCTTCTTGTTTATCTAGTAATTCCAAAACAAATATTAATGCTATACATACAATACCACTTTTGGTTTTGAAAATGTCTTTTTCTGTTCTGAAATTACTGAACTTACAAGTCAGTGATGTGTTTATGTGATGAGTGTTTGCCTCAAAGGTGTACAGCTGGGTTCGGTTTCAGGACCATTCAAGTTCTCCACACTAGACTGAATCAATAATTTCTTTTTGAATCTTGCTTTGTGCACAAACTGTTATAAAAATAGAAGCATTATATGCTGAACGTTTAAGATTTGTGATTTAGAAAATGATGTAAGTAAAGAACGTTGTTCACTGATAATCTTGGGTGAGAAGTAGACAGTCAATAAAATGAATGAGCCACTATGAACTTACGTTCAGGATATTTTGATTCATCAATCATCAAGTCAGGAATACATGTTTTATTAAGATCTATATTCATGTATATGCAAATACAGCCTAATGAACATTTTGAAATGAAAAATGAAAACATGGATTTTCCCCCCAAAAGCATACTGTATGGATTTGAAGTTGTCTGTCAAATAATAATTGAGATTTCTTTTTCATTCGGTAATGAGCGACACATTCGCATGATCTATTGCCTTCCTAATATGTTTGACATGCCTCGTGTAATTAGCCGTTTCCTTCTCTCTAATTAGAGTTATCAATCTAACCTCATATGAAAATAGACTGAGAAAGCGCTATAGAGCTCTTACACACTCAGCGAGATGAATTATGAAAAAACATTTCCACAAGCACTGAATCACATTCAAGAGGAATATTAATCTATCGTCAATTATAAGGGCGAGTACATCCTGTTTTGTTATGAGCAAAGAGAAAAAGCTTTTCATATTGTTGTTGTAGGAGATTTTGTTTGGTCTCATGGTCTTGCTAAATATGCAAAACTCTCACAAATGTTGATGAGATCCGATGCCTGTCGTGAAGATCGCACATGCTAAAAACAGAATTCAGTTACCGACAAAGTCATTTGGAGTGCTTTGAGGCATTATTCATTCCTCCTTGGAGATGTTATATGAGAATCAACTGCAGCTACATTTGTCTTGAAGTAAACAGGAAAGGGAGAAGCCTTCTTTTGCTTCAAATGTCATGAATACATGGCAATGCTCTCATTTCTCATCATTTTTTGAACACCTGTGAAAGTTTGAGGCATGTCCGACTGACGGTCTGAGGGGCTCTGTGGCACTGCAAAGGGAAATTCTGTCTGATGATATCGAGAAGAGCCATGTCTTCACACTGTCTGCCAAACATGTTTGCTGATATAATAAACTTTGTTTAATTGATGAAGTTTCACCAGTGCTTCTCGTCTGAAGTGAAAAGTTGGTAAGAAATGGGTGAGGCAGCTGTTTTCTATTCAAAAAATGTGATTGGTCTAGTGGCCTTCAAGCTCCAAACATAAGCATAAACAGCAAGATATAAGTAACATCATTTATGCAGTAATGAATGCATACTTTAATTTGTTGATGTAATAAATGAATATGAATTGATTTAAAGATGAAAATTTGTAGAAGCTACAAATAACATCAATGACCTCATGTCTCATTTATCAGCGAGACAACATTACAGTAAAAAAAAAGTAACATTACGTGCTTACGTGCTTGTTGTTTTTGTGCTAATGGTGAACAGTAACATCCCATCATTGCATTCAGAACGATGAACATTTTTATTCCCGAGAACACCACAGAACAAATGTATTAATATTTAGACCACTTTTATTAATAATTGCTCTCATGATATAAAACCAGTAAATTGCTTAAAATGATAATAAAAAAAAAAAACATTACCTACCCTAGTTTTAGTTCCCTAAGGGCAAGTACTTAATGCTACTTAAAATAAATCTGCACTCTGTTATGTCACATACAAATTTCACTAAAATGACCATGTAATTTGTTTTAATACAAAAAATGCAAACTTTGTGTTTTAAATTAAAAATAACTTTTATGTTTCTTAAAAGGTATTTATTTTTAAGTGATTTTTATATCTTCGTCATGTTTCTGTCTAGTATTGTTATGCTGTCATGTCTTTTATTTTGAAGTTGAGTTTTGTAGTCCCTGTCATTGGTCGTTGTAGTCTTTTAATGTTAGCCTGCCTTAATTGTGCCCAGGTGTTCCTTGTTCCCCTTGATTATCTTGCGTGTAGCCCTCATGTTTCCAGTGTCTTTTATCAAGCTTAGTTTGTGTCCAGTTGTTGCTGGTAAGTGTCTTGATTTTTAAATCATGTCAGTCAAATCCTTATGTTTCATGTTGAGATGCACATTAGTGATTGTGTGTGACATGATTGATATAACAAAAGCTTTTACGAAAGTGCTATGCAGGGATGAAACATGACATTCACAAATCTCTGGACGTCTTCACATTTAATTATGATCACAATATTATTTAAAATCTGTTACTATATTATGTAGGTCTACTTGGAAAAAGCTTACATTTGTGTTGCTCATATTAACTTTTAGACCATAACATCATCAAATCAACAAGATGTAAATAAAGTTTGAAAGTAGTTTTTTTTTTACGCAGTTGAACCTAAAACTAGTTTTATTTAAAATATAAAAACTGAAAATTCATAACGTTACATTCATATACATCCATTTTTTATGTAACGCATAATAGCTTAAGGCAATTTCATTTTTTAGCATTATAAAAATCAATATTAAAAGAAATTCTGTAAATTACAGTGATTCAGACCATCAAATGAGGGGGATTCATTCTTTTAGGAATGTGCTGTAAAACAGTGCTTTAGCATAATCGGGAGATCACATGACAACCCATTGTCTAAGATGATATAAATTCAGTCTTAATTCACAAATGACTCTGTTAATGAGTAAATATTACACTGAATAAGTCATGCAGAAGGGAGTTGGTTAAAGGCGGTGTGATAGCTCTGGGCACCCTTTCCAATAGCCTCTCTAGTCATCTTCAAAGTTGCTGCAACAGTAATACATTTTTTCTTTTTTAAATTTAAATTTAAAATTTAAATTTAAAATATTTCCTCAGGTGGGTGTTATCTCACATAATGATCTAATGCAATGGGTGAAAATCCTGTATACTTCATTACCTTTTCCGATTCCTGCGAGGCAGACGTGCCAAAGGAAAACCTCACTGATTGGGTCATTGGTAGTTACTAATTGGGGGAAAAATTGTCATGGAGAGAAATGCTCATTTTGATTGCCAAATATTAAGTCACAAGCGGGCTTGGTTTTTGTGAAATATAAATGGACCTGTTTATTAAGTGCTTGCTCTTGCTTGCCTTATTCCTGTAATGGTTTGAAGAGAGCATTCTCACAGATTTGGAGATGTTTCTCACTGTAGGCAGAACTTCCTGTTTGCGTTACGATATCTTTGCAGAGGTTTTTCCTGCATTTTAACTCGCTTACTGTCAAACTAGCCCAGAGACTTTTGCTCAAATTGGTTAAATTTTGTACAAGCCTCGCACCTGCACTTATCATTTTCTGTTGCTTGACAGTATCTGTCAACATCCTCCACAATCACGTTTCTGCGGAGGCCACATCATCTGGCAAACCAGCCTGGAGATAACCAGGCTTGTGCATCATTCGGAATTAATAGAAAATCCTTTTGAATTCCAAATTAAATTCTAAATTTAAACACACAGTGTTACACAAGCATCAGATAATTGTCAATGTCACATTTTCAAAATTGCATTTAAAGGTCCAAAGTGTATTTTTTGGAGGATCTATTGGCAGAAATGCAGTATATTACACATAACTATGTCTTCAGAGGTGTATAAAGACACAATGAAGCGTTATGTTTTTATTGCCTTAGAATAAACTATTTATATCTACATACACCGCGGGTCCCCATACACGGATTTCACCATGTTGTTTCTACAGTAGCCCTAAACAGACAACGTGCGTTTCGTAAATACGTTATCTTCATCAGAGAAGCAGTGAAAGCTTGACAACCGACATCTTTGTCCTCTCTCAAGCTCTCTCTCGTAGAGCTTTGGTGAGCACATGACTACGTTTACATGCACTCTCATAATTCGATTATAATAGGATTTTGGCAATATTGCAATTACACTTTACCTCATGTTAACGTAGTAATTCGATTTGAATGATGCAATTTAGCTCATAATCGCAGTAAGCATAATCGAAGTTTCAAATGCAATACGAAGGCATGTAAACACCTTAATCGCATTAATGCTGCTCTGATCAAGTCGCATATTCTGTCATGCATCTTAAGCGCAAAGTTTTACCGTCAACACAACTCGCTGTCAGCAGTCTCTGCTCCTTCACACAGAAAAATGCGAACACGATGACAGCATACACCACCGTTACAGGGGTATTTTCCATCATTTTTTTAATTCATCAAGGCGAACCATAAATAACATCCACCTTACGGTTTTAAGCATTTGACGCAAATACAGTAACACTATAGCAAGTAACACCTACTGTATCTGAGATCATCATTTGTGCGGTGTATTATTGCAAATAACCAGACTAATAAAACATTCATGTAAACGGGAGCAAAGAAGTGCTTCATGTCATGTAAGCATGACACGCGATTAAGTCCTTATTTATGGAAATAATAGAATTATTGGTGCCCATGCAAATGAAGTGTAGCCGGTGGAGAGATGACACATACACAAAGAGTAGTTTTTACTGCCCCGGAGGGGAGTTTATTCAGACTTTGAGTGCAGGGTGCTCTGTGTAAATTCCGTTAGGTTGGTGGATGCCAGGCTTGGGAGTGGCTCTGGACTAGTTTCTCCAGTGATCCGTAGCCTCCGTGCCAAAGTGCGTGTCCGTCCACCGTGTGTATTTCTCTTCCGTGGGTAATCCCGAGTGGGCGGTCGGTCATCAATAGTCCGAGCCTGCGAGACAGAAGACAAGAATAAACCCTGGCTTGCATGGGTGTAGTAGCTCACTGCGTCTTCTCATGGGCGCCGTAAAGGGGTGGAAGGTTAGGACGATTCTAAGGGCCAGGCTGATTTAGGGCCCAGAAGAGCAGACCCCCTTTTTATTTTCCTATTTGTAGGGGGCCCAGAAATTTTGGTTTCCATAGGGCCCAGAATTTCTGGCGGCACCCCTGCGTCTTCGTCCCGCTGGCTTTTATGGCCATTTGATTTGCGTGTTGATGATCGGCAGCTGTGTCTCATCCATTTCAATGGCGACGCTGATCGCAAAAGGGGTGACTCGCCACATCAGTCATTGGTTGCAATTCACACCTCACCACTAGATGCCGCTAAATTTCCTACACTGAACCGTTTATTTTCCCCTTTAATCTTTTGACATTTCCAAAAAAAAAGTTTTTTTTTCTGAAATTATCTTTAGATAATCATCATCTTATAATTATCTTATCTGGGGCATGTAGATTGTAATATAATAGACTCTGTGCTTTAAAAATAATATTAATAATAAACCCACTTCCTGATTAATGTCTCCCTCATGTTCCATTCGCTAGTGGAACAAAAGTGTTTGATATGAAGAGGAAACGCACACATATTACACCAGAGATCGGACTGAAAAAAATCCTAATGATGGTTTGTTTTCCATTGGAGGAGATTCACCATTGTGTGTGAAACATCCTCATTTGGCTTGGACCGATCTTATCTGAACACTCTTATGCAACCGCCTAGGAATTACACAAAAGACATTCAATGTTAGACGAGGACAGAAATTGTATATAGGCTACATTTCTTTTCAGTGAATTCTGTATGTGCTGTATGTTCAACTAAATTACAAGTGCATTGTGAATCAGTCAGAAAGAAGTATTACACCTAACACTTAAAAGGCTTTTCAGTAGATTAACCATGATTACGGTAATAATCACAGTGTCATTTTCTCCAACTATGATGTTGGCCCTGGAATTGAGTCGATGTTGTTTTCAGTGTATACGGAGCTGGGGGGTTCAGATATACGGGTCACATTAAAGTACATATACAGTACATTACAAACTGTAAACTGTGTGCCTCAATGGTGACATAAGCATGGGGTCAATGTGCTTTGTACACAACTGACTGTTGTATGCAGTTGGTAAAAGACAAATACACACACATGAACACACAAAGAATGCATCGCTCACTACTGTAAGAGCCAAAATAAATGTTCTTGTAAGTGTTTGTTATAAATTGGGTATTGTTTGGGTAAATTGGTGCTATCACTAAAGAAAGTAACACATTAGCAATTACTGTAATTTACTGTTGAGGTGGTGAAGATTTATTTGGCACTAATATCAAACAATCTTCTCAGTTTATCAGACTATGAGAGGATATGTTGGTTAGATTGCTGTGAATACTAAAATAATAGGATCCAGGGTGCAGAGAAAAATGGTGCATTTTAGTTACTGAATGTCTGCAATGTTAAATAATTTAAGCAAGAGGTAGAAGTACATGAGCTAAATGTTTTTGAGGCAAAGCCATGTTTAAGGGCTACTACAACTTTCTACTGGGAAAGGAATTCAGATGCATTGTTTTATGCCCCGTGTAAACTAAAAAAAAAGTTTTTGTAAAAAAAAAACGGTTGCCTGAAACCAATATCATAGCGTAACAAATGCGGCGTCTCACAGTGTTCTGCTCACATTGAAAGGGAAGTTCTATGATGCGACTAAATCATGCTGAAAATCTATGCAATGAACTTAACTGAACATATTTCTTGGTCTAGTTAAGAAACACATCTTGTGACACTTTGAACTTAACCTTGTGCTATTCCTTTTATTTATTTATCACAAAGTCAACACAAAAACGACTTAACAAAGACATAATTTAAATTCCATAATAGAAAAAAGTGGCAATATACTTATAAGACATCCTTTTTGACTTTTTACCTGTTTACTGGCTCAACATGATTTGACATAAGTTGTTATCTAAAGCTTAGATGAGGTTGAAATCACTCTACACATAGTAAAACCTGCTAGCCCTTGGCCCCGTGCAAAACAGTACTTGATATTTTGGCCATAAACATTGCTACCATCATTTTTTTCTTTCTTTAAGACTGAAAAAGGTTGTCGATGCAAAAGAAACAGCGTTAAGTTAGAAGTTTACATAGACCATATATGTGCTGTGTGTGTTTGTGTACTGTGTATAATATTTAGGTATACATGTACATAATAACACACACATTTTTACATCTATATATTATTTGTATGATGTACATATAAATATTTACAACATAAATATATTTATATTTGGATCATACATGCATGTTTTCTTCTTATATATACATGATTATTTTATATATATATTATGTATACATAAAAATGTATCTGCATCCGATTAATCATGACAAATCATTTGATTGCCCTCTTTCAAAGTGTCTATTAGTTTTTTGTAATAGAGTTCAGTATGCTGTACAAATTGATACAAAGACTAGATGTGTCTGATACTCATCCTTGGTCTCCCAGAACCCTCACATTTTTTTTTTGATTTTGTAAAATACTTGTTCATATAGTGTTAACAGGTGATCTGACGAATAGAAATTAATGTCTCTCACACCTTGAGGGCTATTTAATCTCCCTACCTAATAGCTCCCAAAGCAAACATAATTATATCTCTAAACCACAGAGAGCGATTGTTCAATGAGTATTAGATTGTTCATGCCCAGAGAAGTCATCGTTGTCTCCGACTTCATTTTTTTTATTGATGAGAAGCAACTTGGCAGGGAATTGAACTTTCACAATACCCAACAGATCCCAGTTATCAGCTCAAAGGTTATTGCTGCAGACGTCCCAACCCAGTTTGATTTCCATTGCATTTTCTTAAAATCATGTTTAATTGACAAATTCCCAATTGTGTATACTCTACAATCAAATGTTAATGATTCATTTCATTGCTTGCTGGCTCAGTACTTCATTGCACTTTTTTGAGCTGCCCGTTGAGAAAATGGAAGCATATTTCCAGAAGCAAAGGTGCTAGAAAGTAGACAGACACTGTTGAGCTCTGAAAAAAGAAGAGAACGGGCCGCTCGTGGTATTGGCCAGAAGAGCTTTTCTATTTCATTTATTTTTTATTCAATTTTTATGGCCATGCTTATGGACAGTGCATAGGGCGAGTTACTGTAGAATCCAGAAATATAGCGAGATGCTGTAATTTACCGTACGAGCCGTGTACCACCTTGAACAGCCTGTTAAGAAAAAGCCATGCAATATCCTGGCAGATTTACAGCAACCTTTCTTGGATCACACTTATATGCCTCTCTCCTCTGTGGTGTCTCTTGGGTATTCAGGGTGTACCATATACAGTATGTAAATATATGTATTTCCACAAATACAGCTGTAGAAACAAATTATGAGACCGTTCCAAATTTTCATTTAATCAGGATTTCTGCAGAAGATTTATTGTGGTCATTTCAGTCCGGTGTCTGTTGAGTTTCAACAAAATCAAACCTCAGGAGTGGTGAAGTCATCCAACAGCAATTTGACTGACAGCATGACAAGACATTGAAACTGTGGTGATAATCCAGGTTATAACATATATATATTTTTTAATTGTCCTAAATACATTTCTCAGATCTCTTATTTTAACCTGTTTCTCCAGTTTTCATGTTCCCAAAAGAAATACTTTTTATTTTTATTCGAGAGAAACATTGTTATTAGTTAAAGGGGTCAAGGAAAAAGCTAAATGAATATTATCGTTTGTTTTAGATGTAATACAATGTGTATACACGATTTAAGGTTCAAAACCGCTGTATTTTCCACATACCGTGCATGTTTGTATCTCCTCTTTGCCCCGTCTCTCTGAAACGTGCTGATTTTTACAAAGCTCATCGCTCTGAAAAGCGAGGTGTGCTATGATTGGCCAGTTAACCAGTGTGTAGTGATTGGCCAAATACTGCAAGCGTGTGACGGAAATGTAACTCCTCTTAACGTATTCGGAACATCAGGTTCCCAAGCAATTGTACTGACAGGTGATAAAATGTCATCGGTACTTCCTTATAGCAATTCGAGCCCAAATCTGACACTGAAAATGATCAAGCCGATACATCAACTTTGCCAGCGTGACTTGAGCAGGATGTGAAGGACTGGTTAGGTTTTATTAAAAAAATGTTAAATAGTTAAAAACTATAGCTTACTGTTTTATCTTTTATATACGACGTTATAAAGAATATAAACAAACAACCATTTACATCATACAGAGTTTGTGTGAGATAGAAACAAGCCGCATTACAGCGGGGAATTGAAACATAATACATAACGCAATTGCGTTGGCCCTTCTTGATCAACCAGTGTTACTCCACGTCTCGTCGCGACACAACAAAGACAATAAACCCCATTATAAACACAACATTTGTTGCCTCTAGTTGGGACATTATTACTGACTATTAGGACTTATGTTGTCTTTTTTCACGATGCGTGCGTGTCTGCATTTGCAAATCACAAACACACAACAAACTCAACCCGCGTTAGTCCGTAACAAGATCTTTTACAATGAAAATATACTTGCAGGCTACACACAGATACACGCAGAGTCTCCGCGACATGGCTGGGGCGGTGACGATACAATGCGATTTAAAAGTACGCCCACCTCCTTTGCGTTTAGATTTGGGCGGTCTTAGTCAAATCATGTTACGAAGTGACGTACATTCGCTGGGGTGTGACACGAGACGTTTCAGGCAGGTCTGGGTGCGTATTCACTTTTAAATGGAATGCATTTTTGGTTCCGATACTTTAATTTGAGCAATATTATGTGTGTAATACATGCATGGGCAACTTGTAACACACCAAAGACACAGAAAAACACGTATTCGCGCCATATGACCCCTTTAAATAAATTAAACCAGCAGGATCATTTTACCTACACACATACTTCATTTAAGAATGGTCTCTAAATCTTTTCTACTTCTGTATATATTAGGCCTGTATGAAAGTAAAATTTTCCCTACTTGGTTATCGTGGCCACAATAATTTACCACAATGATATCCATGACATCTTTATGAGAAAATAATTGATCATCAAATTTGTTTGGGATTTTAAATCGATATTTGAAGAAATAAAATGATATCAATATTCGTTGTTTTAACATCGCAAAAATTGAAATACACCTTCAAATTGGCCTTCAAAAACGTTTTGACCCTAACCCCTATTTTATAACATATTGATGGATTCATTTCTCAATGCATTTGGGTACAGTCCGTACATTAAATCATTTTAAAGTCTTGCCCCGCTGCCACGTGTGTGTATCTCACTGAATGAAAATCCTCATCTAACAGTCCATGTAATGTTAATATTGCTCTTTTTCAATGACTTTCAATAATTGGCTTTGCATTCAGACATGGCGAACAAGAAAAAACGACTTGATTTATAGCCAATTGTTGAGTGCTCTGAGGGAGGAAAGGTCCTTGGAAAAATATAGCTTGGTAATAAAATATCTCCTCCACATTGTTGTGTTCTGTGTGGGAGATTGGGCTGAAAAATTAGTGGGAGTTTTATGAAGAGGAAAGTTGACTTGATCTCTCTGAATTGGGCGATGAGAGGGATTCGGCTCAGAATCCAGCGCTATTTGATCTGGCTTTGCTCCAATCAAAGAAATTATTTTGGACAAAAAAAGTTATCTGGTTCATATGATGTGAGATGTAAGATAAAATGCATGTGAAATTGCTCTCGGCTTTTAACATGGATGAATGGAATGAAGCATCTTATGAATAAGAATGAGTCTTGTATTGAATTAATCATTTGGGTGGATTGAATACAGCACATATTCAAAACTTCATCTACGGATGAATCAATGATATTCCAGTGGCTATAAACTGATCTAGTGCTTGGCTCACCCCAAAAATGTTGTCATCATTTACTCACCTTGGAGTTGTTCCAAATCTGTATAAATGTCTTTGTTCTGGTAAACACAAACAATTTTGACAACAATGTCATTTTTCTTGACCTAAAATTCCAAGAACTGTCTGGTTGCAAGCACCAAACAAAGAATGTATACAGAATTTTCATTTTTGGGTGAACTATCCCTTTAAAATATATGTATACTAATTTGTTTGTTCATATTTTTTCATGCAAATATTATGTCACTGTGATACAGTAAATCATTTTGCATCAAATGCAAATACGCATTATATGCCTTGTACGGAACAAATACAGTATTGTTTGATAATAATGTGGACATTTTATAATTTTACTAACTAAATTATAATTTTACTGTATATTCGACAAATTCTTTAAAGGTATCACACAAATAAATGCTAGATTAAATTAAGGTTTTCTTTCAGGGTCGAACCGTTTGAAGATGAATTTGCACTGACATTTGTGAATCACTGTAGTTTTTACAGCCTAGACCTCTCGGCAACCTCTGAAACTTCTACATGAAAGTTTTATCACTTCTGTTAACTCGCTTTAATCCCAATAAATGGTTTCTAGAAGAGAAAAGAGCAGATGCTATCAAGTGTAAAGTTCACTACCCTCGGTTCATCTCTGAATGTGGGTGTGTAGACCATTACAGCAACACCAAAAGCAGAGCGGTAGGAATTCAGGCCCCTGAAGTATTGAACTCACTTGAGGAAGCGCTTGTCAGTTAGCTGGATAACATTCAGTTATTGTGATTGAGGTTTTCCGGGATCTTGTACATCTTCAGGGATCAGATAAAACCGATTCCTGTAACTAAGTGAATATACTTTTTTATATCTGTACAAACTGTAGTACTTCCAACATCATAGTCATGAGTTCACAAGTAACAATACTGATCATTTGACAAATGTACTGCATAATGAATGTAACAACTCCATATGACCAATAAATGAATGACAATCAAACCTCATGTAAAAGTATTTCTCTTGATGCAGGGCTATCAGCCAAATCATAATTTAGCTCAGATGGATAATGTATGACATTAATTTCAGACCTTTGCACTGGATTTGTCCAGTACGTCTTGTGTCTGTTTTAGGGGAAGGGTTTAAATCCTTTTACTGGTCCATTAAGTCCAAGCTATTTTGAACCAAGATGATTCATGGAGTACTCTTGCATCACACCTATGCTACACTTGCTGACTTCTGAACCCTACTTTGAATCAGGTTCAGAAGACTCACATCCAATGCAGTCAGTGGTCAAGTACTCTTCAACATCTAATCCATGCTAGACCCGACTGTGACAGTATGCGAGCTGGTCTTGAGCTCTGATCTTCCGTTAGAATTTATTTGATGGCCTGAACTGCACACGTGTACTCATGGTTACAAGTGATCATTCAGGAATAAGACACTAACAACGTCAATCTAGCCGATTTACACATTAACTCTGAAAACCGCGGTTCGCAAACTTTTTTAGATCAAGTGCTACTTTAAATAAAATGTGTTTAAAAAAAATGAATATATAGAGTTTTGAATTTCCTGATTTGTCACGTATTTTTAGTACTAGAATACTAGATATGGCAATAAGCTTACCAAGATGAACATGATCATTTCTAAAAAGAATTATGGGTAAATATATCCATGAGCTACACTGTATTTTTGACTCTTATTTGAATGATATAATTCACTAGGTCTTGTACAGTTTTTTCAGAAACTGAATGAATGAATGAATGAATGAATGAGGCATTTAAGTGGAACTTTACAATCAGATGAGGGGGGTCTCTCCTCACCCACCACCAGTGTCCAGCATCCACTTGGATGATGAAACATGTGAAACTGACACACATTGGGTCTCATTCACTAATATTTGCGTAGATTGTTTATATTTATACGCACATTTGAACTTCTCACGAAAGCTTTCCCCATTATTCACAACACTTGCTTACGCACATATATTTTGTTCTTAACCTTGTCTTAATGTCTTAATAGTGAATTTGGAGTATTTTAGATGACCGGCCATGTGCACAAGTTTAATCGTTTGCATAAAACACACCCAGACCATCTTCATAATAGGGCTTTCCTTTACCACCTGTCACCACTTAAGGCCTAGTCCACACGTACATGGATATTTTTATAAATATAGTTTTTCCTTCTTCGTTTAAAAAAGAAACGCGTCCACACTAAAACACAAAAACACACTATAAAGCGCTGTCAAAAGCATGGCAAACCAACATAACCCTAACCGTATTGGCCAATCAGAAGCCTGGAATCTGACATCAAAAAAAGAAGAGAGCGGCACACCTTCCAACACCATACGCTCTATCTCCGGTTTCACTGTATACATTTACATTTATGTATTTGGCAGATGCTTTTATCCAAAGCGACTTGTATTGCAGTAACCTATACATTTATTCTTAGATAGTATCAAACCCACAACCTCTTACCACTGAGCAACAGGAAAGCTATAGTTGTATACACTACAACACTGAAACCGGAGTTTCTAAAATAATCTTCATCCTGGCAGGATTTTCAGAAAAGTATTGTTTCAGTGACCGAGTACAGCAACTGTGTCTGCAGTTTTAAAAATACCCCTTTAGTGTGGACAGGGCCTTAAATCAAAGATACTCCATGCAATCCCATGTAAAGCTGTCGACAGACACGCTCTCTACAGATCTTTGATTAATTCCAAGTGTGCAGTCCTCAAAATCAGTTCATACACAATATAACACATTTTATACAAACACACAATTTACAGAACTCTCTCATTAGATGGCTGTAAAAATGCTGTTATTCAGAAAAACCTTGCAGCATGTGCTATATTCTAACGAGATAGAATTTTGTCCGCATCTTTCATGCAGAAATTTGTGCACATGCATGCTTAGAATGAGAGCCACTGTTCTACTTTTTTAAAGTCACTGTTAACCGGAAGTTGTGATCGATTTTACTTCTGCATTTTGATGCAGTTCCTAGTGAAATGGAATTTCTAATGAGAAGAATAGTGTGCGTGGCTTTCGTGTTCCTCTCCGATTTGATTGGATGTATAAAAACAGCCGTTGCATTTAAAAATTTAACTGGCAGACTGACAGTTAAATGGGAGGAGATTATGGATGCTCTGCCCAAGCCGTCTGATATACGTCATTTAAGATGGATAGTCTTTATGGAGGGGCATTTTCAGATTTTATCTAAAGATTATGAGGACACACACATTTTAAACAGAGAACCAACCACATTAATAAACTATTTACAACAAACGCTGCAATATTTCATGAAAAAATAGGTGTTGTATTTTTTTATTTCACTGGGACTTTAAAAGCTAGTGTAATAGTTTTGGAAGATATTTACAATAGATGTTTTGGCTTCATGTTTGTGTTCCTGTATTTCAGATGGCACAATATACATATTTACATATTTCAATGGGTTATTTCATCCCATTGTTGGGTCAGATATAAACATTTCTAGGTTTGTTTAACCCAACAGTTGGGTTTGTTCATTTTTTACCCAAACATATTTTACAGTGGTGCAACAAAACTAAGATCTTTGGTTAGATTATTTGGTTTGAAATGTGTAAATATCTAAAAAGTCAAAAAGCCTCATTTGACAGAACAGATTTAAAATTCTGCAAGTTGTGTAGACATTTGAATATATTGCATTTGTAGTATGCCATATTTTTGAATATTGTATTATGAATGATTCTATAGAATTAAGACGATTCTGAACCTAGGTTAAAAGGGGTTAACAATAATGCAAGCAGACAGCAGTCTGTCTAGTCTAGTCCCTTTTAAATTAAATAATCTCTCCCACTGGAAATGGATTCTGTGCCAAAAAATAATAGAGATTTTCAAAATTGCATACTGTATTTTGTTGTGTATATACTTTATATATATGTACTGCACATTGTCAGTATTGCGTGAGTCTTTTAACATCACATGTATTGTTGCTCTTCTATGATAGGTAATGTGGTTCAAGGCTGCTTTATGTGCTGCTGTCTAGTGTAGTGTTGGTGGAATTTTATGATGGGGACTCACAATGGCACTTCTATAAAGCATGAGGGCAAAGAAACATCCCCACAAGGGCAAGCTTTCTGTCTAGAGCCACGAATTTCTGTTTACTTTTGCATTTGAGTTTTCATTCAGGATGATTTCAAATCGTTTATAACTGTGGTACTGTTAGGAAAAGGGGGGGATGCAAAAACAAAGCCATGAATAGATTTTTATGCTCAATTAAGTGCTATTTACTAAATAAATGTTTGTTTAGAGCAGCATTACAGCTTTTTTTGTCCTTGGCACACTTGAAATCAGTTTTTAAGCTTGTTTGGCAGGTTGTTTCAAGCATCTTTGGGATGTCTCTTGAGTCATCCCAGACTGACTCTGTGATGGTGAGATCTGATCTCTGAGTGGACCGTGTTGGATTTATTCTCACTTGTTTGTTACAGTTAATAGCAAAATGTATAGAAATCTATATTGTCATCTCTTACCTTATTCCTAAGGCATTCCTTATTACAGTTTCTGGAAAAGGATAAGGATTAATCTTCATGTATCTTCGATCTTCAATTCCATGTAAGGCTTTTAGGTGGAACTTGATGAGTAGAATAAGACTCTATCTGTTTCCAAGGTTGTGCTTCGTGAAGTTACACATCACGAAAGAAAGTCCGGGGTAAAATGGGCAATCTCTTGTTTCTAAGCAACCATTTATGAAATAAAGCATGTGGGAACATTTTCAGCAAGAAGAAATTATTTGATTTGGTTTATGGTGAAGTAGAGCACATAAATATAGCAAATAAATGATGCACTGAATATACTTGTATTATCTGGTTAAGAATCTGAAGAAGAGAAAGTAGATACACTGTACTTCTGGGATGTAATGATGTGAAAAGCCATGATGTAACAAGTAAACTAAAACATATATGTAGCCCTTATATGTTGTGTAAGGCATTTTATAAAAAATAAAATAAAAGTTCATTTGGGACAATGCCGATGTATCGCCAACAAACAAACAAATGTTTGTGTTTTGTTTTTAAGTGCAATTTATATATCTTGACTGTGAAAATTATTAATTCATATCATGACTATTATATTGAACATCACACTGGTGACCTTTCTTAACATTTTCTGTGTACAAAACACAAATTAATGCATTTTCCTGTGCACTTTTAATATCAAGATATATTGGCCCTGATCATCAGCAGTTAGCCGATAGTGTAAAAAATGCTTTTATCGTCCGATACCGATTATTTGCCGATATATCTGTGCATCTCTAAGTTTTAAATATGTTAGATTCAAAAACCTGAATCTAAGACAGGAATAGCCAACTCTGCCATCGGAGATCTAAAGCCCTACAGAGTTTAGCACTTATGCTAATCAAACACACTTGAAGCACCTAATCATAGTCTTCAAGATTACTTGAAAATTACAGGCAGATGTGTTGGAGCAGGGCTGAAATGAAGCTCTGCGGAGAAGTACGATGTGTCCGAAACCGCTCATTCCCTAGCGATTCCCTATAGTAAATGACTGAGTCCACTATTTGAGGATGGGAATGAAAATGAGTGTGAGATTTCACACGACAATGTAATGTGCATCATAGAGTACTATCACATCCTGTAAGAACCTATGTTAACACCTCTGTGGCTTAATGGAGTTATAAATTGGTGAAGTTTATTTTCTCACTGTTGCTCACATTTATTGTATTTGTTGAGAATAAAAGAATAAAAAACTGATGGCTAAATGTCTGATGCATGTGGCATACAAAACTAGAGTCGTCATCTGATTGGTTGAATTTTACTGGATGTCTGTGTGTCACGTTCTTTAATGGTCCACTTGGAAAGAAGAAAGCTCTCATGTTTATATACTGTAGAGATGACAATGAGTTTTTATCAAGCTGTGTCTAAATCAAAAGTGTCTAAGAGCTTAGCTTGAGGCACTTAGTGGAGTCAGAAGGATGCAGTTTACCTTGTTTGCCTGTTTAAATATGGGAAGAGTATTGACTTTTGGAGTCTGATTTGCCATTGTTGTTGTAAACTTTCCTATGGCTCAGTGGTTAAAGCATGGCGCTAGCAATGCCATGGTCATGGGTTTGATCCCAGGGGATATCAAATAGTCAGAAACAAGATGTTTAGTACAATCCAATGTAAGTCGATTTGGATAAAAGCGTCTGCCAAATGCATAAATGTAAATGTAAACTTGTGCAATGTTCATGATATCTGTTGGATTTAGATTTGTTATTAACTTAATTCAAGCTTAATAAAGCAAACCGTGATTGGATACTTTACTTGTAAATCAAACGGCCTATTTTGTGCTCCTTAGCCAAATAAAACTGTGACAAACTCCAGGTTGCTGTTAGACCGGCTATGCGGTTCTAAATGGAAAGTGGTAACTGGTTTTGCTAACCCTGGCTTCGGAAAAACAGTAGCTGTACAGGAATAAACGGCAATATGTATTATTTATTACTTGTTTACTTGTTTAGCGGTGACTTTTTGAGTCTGCTTTACATAAGTCTTCTTATACATCTCAAGATCTGTATACTGTATGCCAGCTGAAGGAACTCAGGTTTTGTCAAGTGTACAATAGTGGGAGGACAGGAATGTGATCTCAGTGACTCTGTCTCTGCTGTTAGCAGATCAGGATTTGCTCCCACATCAACACAGTGAAACAATCTTATAGTTCCAAGGTTAAAACAGCAAATACCATATTTGCAATGAATATAAGGGAATTTATACCACTTTGCACTAGAGCTATCCAACAATTAATCATGGTTAATCACATCAAGAATAAAAGTGCTTTTAGATTAATACGTCTTTGTATTGTGCATATTCATTTTGTATCAATAAACACATTTTATTATTTATTTATATATATTCATTGTTCACACAAACATTTATTCTGGATGTGATTAATTGCGATTGATTGTTTGACAGCCCTGCTTTCCAACAATGTATTTTAGCATAAATCCGTGGTCACACTCGACCCTCTAGCGTGTGTAATTTGTTCGGACGGTGCTGCAAAAATGGGTGGAAACCATTCCTCCATCTTAAAAATTTCTTTCAAATTCTACCATTTTTTGTGTTTTTCTTATTCTCTACTGTAAAAAGGCTTTGGAACAATGCTCATTGTAAAATGAGCTATAAAAATCAAATTGAATTGAATACGACCTGAAGATAAGATGCCCTCACTCCCTGATCGGAAATCTAATATGGCAGCTTCGTGCAACCAGCCCATTGTTAAATAATACTGGTAATGATACAAAAACCAGTAGAAAAAATGAATTGTTGTTTTAATCTAAATAACAAGTTTGACAAATATATAAAAATATAAATTAAGAACAGCGCTATAAATGTGAATGGGTTGATAGAAATAAATTAAAATTGGAAATAAAACTATTTACAAGGTGGCAATATCGCAAGAATTCATACATTGTGTCTCAAACAAAACCTTAAGAATGAAGCCCCTCCCCTAACCTAACATCACTGGTAAAAATTAATATGACCACCTTGTAAAATAGTTATTTATCGCCATGAGATTGTGTCGCATATCCAGACATGCTTTGTACTCTGAATAAAATACCTTTGTGAAGCTTGTTAATGCATCAAAGTGCATGAAAGCTATGAATTATGCATGAGGAAATGACACACAACAGGCGTGCAGTCTCAGGTTAATGGTAATTGAATTTGATGATGAGATGTTCCTTAAGACAAATTGTTTTCAACAACTTGTTTCTTATTCCCCGGTTGTAATTAGAAGTGCTGCAAAAGAAGGGAGAGCTTAGAGAGTTAGACAGGCCGTGTCACTGCAATACCTAATGCCGGCTAATGTGACACATTGCGTTGTGAATCATGCTTATGAGCAGACGCTCACAGGTCTGTCCGACTCTAATGATCGAAAATAAAAGCTTTTTACAGCTTGTGTTACCATTTTTCTGTCTTCCTTCATGCAGCTTAAGGGTGTACTCTCACTTGGCAATCTGAACTGTGCCTGAGCACGTTTGACCCCCAAAGCCCGATTCATTTGACTAGTGGAATCACTGAACATTGCGATGCAAATTAGTGCACATCACCCAGTCATTGCGAATTTGAATTTTTTATTTATTTTTAAACCAAAAATTTGCACGTTTTCATCTCTGTTCGTGCTGATGGTGAACGGGACAAGTGAGGGTACACCCTAAAAAGGGTTTTATTTTAACATTCATCACATCTGTCAGAGACCCAAGGTGTAAACCTGCTATAGCGGTCTGCTTGTTGACGATTTGCATTTGTCATACTACAGTATACGTCGCTAAAATGTCTTTTTGCTGCACTCTAAACACTGTCCTTTTAAAAAAACTTTCACTTTTTACCTCAACATCGTGTTGTCTATAATTTATTTAACACAAAATCAACATGTGACGAGCATGGAGGACGAGGGCCCTGAGGGAATGACGTGGGGCCGCTGACACTCATTATCACTCGCCCCGCCCCCGCGTCATTCGGCCCCGCGTCATTCCCTCACGGCCCTCGTCCCGCCTTGCTCGTCACACAACAAAAAATGACAAATAATGTGCTAAAATTTCACAACACAAAAATGTATTCCTTTTGCACATTTTTGAGAGTGTGGGGTCAAATTTAGTCCATCAGATAAAATGTTCAATTTTGCTATATTACTAATATGTGATAAAAACTTTGTTTAAAATATATATTGACTTATTGTTCTCATAACATCTTTCTAGTTTTAACCCGCATGACGTCGTTCTGTACAGTCTGGAGGTGGAGTGGCTACATTGTTAATTGCTCCCTTGGAGAGAGTAATTTAATTTTCTCGAAATACAGAAAATTCAGACCAGCTGTTTTGCTCTCGGCTATTTGCTTGCCACCATTTAAACATTTTCTTATTAATTAGCATCGGCTAGTTATAAATCCCACAGAGGCCCCACTGAGATGATGAAACCGTATTTCCTTTGCTGAAAAAGAAATAGTAACGTTCATTAGTGGCACAGACTTTCCCAAAGAACTTTGGTGTGACGTTCACCGTTAGCACGAACAGAGATGAAAACATGGCATTCCTTTCTTTTTAAACAATGACATATTTACATTCGCAATGAGTGGGTGATGTTGAGTAATTTGCATCGGTTTGCTAATTTACTTGATGAAAAAAGATGCATGTGGTTTACAGGGTTATGTCTGCATGCAGTGGTGGTTTTGTTTGCCGGAATAAATATTATGGTGTAAATGTTTAGTTTATACTTATTTGTGAAACACATAAGAAAATATTTTGAAAATTGTATCAGAGGTTTTGTGTCAATACAGTGGACGTCAATGGGGTTGTTTGGTTACTTTGAAATATCTTCTTTTGTGTTCTGCAGAAAAAGAGACTCATTCAGGTTTGGTATGATGTGAGGTTGAGTAAATGATGAATGAATTTTCATTTCGGTGTGAACTATCCCTTTAAAACAAGTTCTGAGTAAAAATGCATCAAATACAAGCATATGCTTTCCTTTTGGTTGAATGCTCATCCTTACAATTAATACTGTGTTTGTGTTGATTTTTTAAGTATTCGGTCTCTTGGATTTAACTTATTTTTGCTGCCAACTTTGGGTCATTTATCAGCAGTAGTGTCATCTTGCAGCAGAAATCCAGTTCTCAAGTACACAAGGACACTCTTATAACATTAAGACTGTAATTGTTGCGCTATCTTAACCATCTAAAAATAACGATGTGTAGGTCAAAAGTCACTAAAACGAAGGAACTTGTTTACATTTATCCATTCGGGAGGCACTTTCCATCTAAATGAGTTTAATCAATACTTTTTCAGTTGTGCTTCCTTGGGAAACCCACAACGTTGGCATTATTGCCAGTTAAGCTGCACTTATCCACAATGCTACAAGCTGATTTAATTTATTATCCTCCCCAGACATGACCAAATAATGGCTTCTTATTAGATCCTTAAAGCCTGTTTAAAGTAAGAGTGGGTTTTGACACAAATAATCGCAGTTTAAAAACTCTTTGACACAACAAGGGCAGGTCGTTGACAGAAAGAAACTAACTTTGTTCATTCAGTGAAGAAAAACCCTTCAAAATGGTGGTATTTGTAGTATAAAAATATAATAAACCCTTTTGTAAGCAGAAGCTTTTCACAACACAGGTAGCCTATTAGATTTCCTATATTTGTTGTTCACATTTGACTTCTTTTTTGAAGCTGCTATCGTCTGTTTTACATTTAAATCCTGTGGAGTAAACGATAGTCCTGCTTTATAAATGCCAGCGTCTGTGTTCTTTCCTCCAGCTCAGAACGTCTTTTAAATGTGAAAAAACGTTTCTGGAAAAAAAAAGCCCTAAGTCAAGCACCTTCTTCACAGCTAACCAATGACAAGCGAGTAGCGAGACATGTTGTCAAAAACCTTACACATGCGTGGAAGGTGATTGGTTGAGCAAGATAAAGTTCTTTAAAGTTAAATGGCAGCCAAAATGCTGTTTGGAGCATAGTTTTGTCAAATTTCAGTTTTACGTTTATTCACTTTAGATACATTTTGATTGCGTTTCTAGCAAATATTGTAATTTTTAAATATGTGATTTGTTATCGCAAATGGGCAGTTCTGTGAAAATGTCAACAGTACTATCAACAAATTCAGTTTTTACCAAAGGTTTTTACTGTACTAATAGCACAGATATCAACATTTGGTTGTTCAAATACCCATGTGAGGCCTCTCTTCAAGTTTATAAAGCATTGGTTTTATTTTAAGTGCATGATTTTCTACAGTCAGGTAAGTGCCATTTTCAGGATTGTCACATCCAAAACGGTTCATATTCCTCATAAATGGACACATTCAAAAATAAAATACAGTAACTATTTTATGTTCTATGAAGAGTTATCCCTTCTCATCTTTTCTCAATTACATTGCTTCAGGTTTGTGCATTAAAATTCACATAAATCCTACAAAGTTTGTCATTTCCACAAAATGTCTCCTTTTTTTGTCACATGTTTATCTCCTTTGTTTTAAATAGAAAACTTGTGCATAGACTGATATTTTGCTGATGTTTTGACTCTATCAACAAAGGTTTAGTAAAATATAAACAAATGGTTCATTGTATTAGCAACAAATGCATTCTCTGAGCATGTTTATGTCACGTCCATAACGTAAAATGTTACATCCATATTGCTGAAATTGCCCAAAGACGCTCTCTGTTTATAATTTGAATAGAATTCACCTACGCTGCCTAAGCCTGTCTCTCTATGCTGCCTTCGTGCACATATGCTGTCTCTGAACATTGCCGGCTGTTATTTGTAACCACAATGCCGCAAGCTTTTTTCCCTAAAAAGCCCACTTTTTCTTGTCACCAAGAAGTCAACTGTGAACATAGCCTTAGTCGTCTTAAAAAGTATTTCTACGTGATATTGTTTTGAGTATTGTTGAAAGTGAATATTTGCTTCATGGTAATTTCTTGTTTCGATCATGAAGACCATAACTTCTCCCGTATATGAGTGTAAAGCAATTGACGTATTCAAAAATGCTTAACTGGCAAGATCACTGAAAAATGTACAAGTTAAGCACAGCGTAATGCATGAGCTATACACCATGTATCATATTATCAGACATGACAAAAGACCCGCAGACAAAAGTAATGAGAGAAATGCATATGCGACTCAAACCTTCACAATCAGACAGCATTATTGATTTATTGTGTCCATGCTGTTCCTACAGTATGCTTTTTAGCTGACTGAATGAAGCTTTTAGAAATTAAAATATACAGTATTGCTTGCCAACAAATAAATTTCAATCTTTTCATACCTGCCCTTTTTGATTTACGGCCCTCATCATTCGTCGTTCCTTCAGTGTCCTGTATATTTATGATTTGTGACGCAAGATTCATGGTGAAAAATTCTGACACAAAGTCTTTTTCATTTAGAAAGATGCACAATAAACCTGCCTCGTGTGGGCGATTCGGCACAGTTTCGAAGTCTTTAAAGAATTACACCACAGGGAGAGAAATTATCACGGGAGCAAGTTTAATGCTGTAAAATTGTCCAAACAGCTCGTTTGTTTGATCGTCCGCCATTGAAGTTTTTGCCAACCCATGACAAAAATCATCAGAACTAACCACAGGAATTGTGGCATGTTTTCAGCAATGTTTGCAACAGGGGTTTTTAAGAATGCTTTATTTTTTTCAAGGTTGCCAATAATTAATGTTTTTATGCTTGTAGGGTGCACAAATAAAAAAAGAAGTCTATGCACTCACAACACAGCAAGAAGTATTAAGAAGTGTGAAGATGATAAAAAGAATACACAGAATACAAGACGTGCATCTAGCAAGCAAAAACAAATGCAGACAAATTAAATCACAATACTCTCTCCCTCTCTCTCTTTCTCTCACTCACTCTCTCTCTCTCTCTCTCTTCCTCTCTCTCTCAAAAATAATGAAAGTAGTCCAAACAGTGTTGAAACACTGCGTTTGAATTTAGGGTGTTTTCAGACTGGGCACGTTTGCTACGCTCTGAACCAGAGTGTGATTTTCCCAGCGCCTCCCGCAGGATTGCTTTGATTTCACACTCAGTTTCATTATATCGAACGCTGGTACGTTCATCTTACGTCATCACAAATGTGCAATAGAAAACTGAATGCAGGTTAATATTCTATGTTTTTTTTATTAATTTGGTGCTATTATGCGCAGCAGATTTAACGGCATGTAGATTAAGTCTATGTACGTTGCATGCACACAGCTTTCTGCTGCTTGCAAACAGACTATCGTGTGCAAACCGTGCCCTGTTCTGACCTAAACTAAACTAAAGTGCGAAAGCCACCTTAGTTTAACTTTTGATGCACATTTGTTTTATTATTATACAAGGAGGCATAAATACATGTTGGGGTGCTAGAGTCACAGTTTGCAAATTGCCTCAAACCCCCTCCAAAAAAAATGTCACAGTTTGTTTTCCAAAGGGCACGATTTTTGTACTTGTGTATCTCTTTGTTAAATAAGTCAAATAATTTCCGTCAGTGTGGGGTTCTGGGGGGTTGGGGAATGGGGAATGGTTCTGGGGATGATTTTTCTTGAGCCTCTCCAAACAATCTGTTAAATAATGATATGTCATATAAATGTGATGAATTTTGATTATAAACCTGCCCAACCTGAATATGTAATCCCCCCAGTCCAGCAGGCCTAGTACAGGGCCTGATTCCATCAGTTAATGCTCAACCCCAAAAATCTTTCCTCTTCTGGTCTTTTTCTTGTCTCCTCTACTCTGCTAGATTACCAAATGAATGCGCAAAATACCAGCCTGGTGTGCTTTCTATACGTCTGTATACACGTGGGCCCTTTTTGACTCAATAATCTACATGAAGATGATGCATTTGCCTTTGGAATGCAAAGAAGAGCGATGCTATACATTAGCTTGATTGGGTTTTTTGTACCGTGAAGGCTGTGATGTAGTTATGTGAGGGCGTCTATTGTGACTAAACAGTCTTGGAACAAGAGTGAAACTGATGAGCCAACGCTCCTACACTTCTTCACTGGAGCATGTCCAAGCTGCCCATCATCTGAATGCCGGGCCGGTACTTGAGCGGCCCCCCGAGTCAAATTAACAGCGAGAGCTATCTATGCGGTAGGTCGATCAAAATTACCTCAATTTTGATAAATGAGCTCCGGGTTATCAACACATTCTATACATCAAGCGCAATTTGAGGACATCACAAGGTTTGCAAAACAGGCCAAGAATGTTTGAAAGTAACAAAAGTAAATAAAACGAAGGGGTCCCAGACCCCATCACAAGAAATGGGGTGGGGGAAATTAGAATTATTGGCAACATAATTGTTTTTTAAAATGATCATACCCAGGTGAATCTCTGCCTTCAAGAAACAAATTCTTCTGAAGATCGTTAATATATAATTGGTACAGTTGAGTTCCTGTTATTGATTTTGTATTCACATTTGTGCTGAACGGTCATGCTCTTAATCTAATAGGATGTATTTTATTACATCTACATTTAGTGATTTAGCAGACGCTTTTATCCAAAGCAATAAAAAAATATTATTATTGTGGTGAGGAGGCCGTGAGGCTTTTAAATCCTGAGAAAATTGCCACTCCGAACAGTGAACCGGGGCCGTTTAGTCGCCTGTCAATGGCGTCACATCTGCGTTACCCTTTCTTACCGCCTTTACTGACATAGGGAAAAGTAATTCAATTACAGTAACTAATTACTTAGTAACTAGGTACACCCAACACTGCTTATTTCATATAAACATTTTATATTCATGTAAGATTAAGTTGAAGTTTGTTGAACTACATTTTTCAACTTGTAAAGTCCGTTTGATTTAATTTGAAAACTCAAGTACGAAATCTGCCTTACACTTTCACGTTGAATGTTTACAATGCATGTTTAGCTATAAAAGTAAGCAACATATGGTTGGTGAAGCTTGTTCGCTCTCTTTGGCTCTTGTGGAGATTACGTCGCAGCCAGCCCATATCACATCAATGTTTGATATTTACAATTTGAGAGCAATTAAATAATCGTAGTGACACACAATTGATTATTGTTTGGCATGAAAAGTCGGTTGTGACAATGCTTGAAAAGGCCTCGTCCTGGACATATCCCCAAAATTTGAACACAGATTGAATTAAACATTATTAGTATAAAATTAAAAATCTCCCCCCGATATGGCCACAAAAACATCATGCACGTCATGCATTATACATGTAATCTCTTTAATGGAAACGCCTTTCTGAACTGCAAAGTGTAAATCTTGCTATAAACCCGAAAAGACATGCAACAGAGACCAGGATGCCATGCTAGAGGGCTGAAACGAGGAAACCTCCTTCCGTCGAGTGCAAACTCCGATTCTGTCCCCAATCCATCACAGCAGGGGACTTCACCATCCTTTCACATCACCCAGTAGCCAAAAATACAAACAGAGTCGTCCAAAAATGCAACCAAGCCGTGCGGGGAGGGGAGCGGAGCGGAGGCCCTCGACGCACACACAAACAAGCACATTCAGCCGCATAGATATGCACACATGGATGGATTCCTCCTCCACAACTTCCATATCCACCACCACTGCCTGAAGAGGCTTAGTAATGGCAAAGAAAACACTGCCCACAAAATTCGCCCTGCCGAACAGAGAGAGAGAGAGAAAGCAACAGATACTAACGTTGAGTAGGATGGAAACTTTGATGTTCTCAGTTTGCTGCGACATTCAGGATCAGCCCAATCCGTGTTTTAATGGAAATATAATCACAGCATTCAAGAAACGGAATACATTGATTTTCGCACAATGAGCCTGATTAGCCGCCGGCCTTATCTCCAGCTTTGAGTTACGGCGCAGCTGGGGAATATAACTGAAAAACCCCTCGCGCTCAATACCTCAGCGTTAGGTTCTCCTTGCTTGTTTGTACTGTCTCTCTGTCTCTCCTCCTACCTCTTCACCAAACCTTATCAGATGCAAGGAATCAGTCTATTTTTAGAACTAACATGACAGATTTTCACCTTTCTTTCTGCATTGGCTCCATCATCCTCTTGGAATACATTAATGAAGCAAATTTGAATGAAAATAGGACTTTTTTTCATTTATAACAGTAGAGGTTTGAAGGTGGGAAGGCATCGCCCTGTGTACAAATATTTTAATGTTTTGTGTCTACGGGTCTCGGTTTTGCTCATTGTGAAAAGTTTACTTTCTTGAGAGAGTGTGAGGATGTGTTTAAAAGTGCAGTATGTGCTCTGTTACCTAATAAGCTGCCTACGTAGGCTGAATTGTGAAGGATCGTTGCTGATGCTTTATGATCCTGACTCAAAGGCAGTTTTAAAAGATAGGCAACTTGATTTTACTGCATTGTGCACACTGTCTCCCATTTAGCTCACTTATAAGGTTATATGATCTGCCCTATAATGCCTTAAAATGTTGCCTATGTAGGAAGTAGATAGATCATTGACCAGAGCCCATTTGATACATGATGAAGTGACAAGTTATAAAAGCACTTTGCAGCAGTTTGGCATTTAGAGTAGACAGACAAATTGCTTGTTGTTGGAAACATGTCGGATTCCACTGGTTAAAAGATAGTTTTGGTGAAGTGCAGTGATCCGCTATTTAAAACGTTGACCCTGCACCATTCACAACTAAAAGCTATTGCACGGCTTTGTCTGAACACAAAGTTTAATGCAGAGCTCTACAGCATCCAAACAGGGGCCATTTCTCAATTCCAAGAACACAAAGAACAGAAGCCACGGAAGACGTTAAATAAAGCGGTTAGCAGACACATCCAAATGTAATAAACATCAAAAACACATTAAAGGCTAATTATTGCTTTACGGAAGGGTTATGTGTGCAAAAATAAAAGATGTGACCCGCCATCTGTTTACCTCAGCTTGATTTAAAATAAAAACTTGCAAAACAGACAACTTTACACATTTGAGGAAATGAGGGAAAAGTGTTTTTTGTTGTTGTTGCTGTTCCTTGTTGTCATGCCAAGTTCTTTTTCTCACGTTGTCCATTATTTATATCTTTAAACACAGTCGCTGTATTTATTGTAAAACATAGCTTTAACCTTGTAGCGATCAAACCGAGTGGAAGTTTCAATTATAAAAACATAAACAGCACCCATGCTGATAAACAGCAAGGGTTCGCCGTGAAACCTCATTAGCATTTGAAAAGCCTTTTAATAAAGTCCTGAGAGCCATTTTACCATGGTAAATAAAACATAGTGACTGCCGGTTTTGTTCTTTCTCTTCAATAATCAACAGTGCAGTTGTTTAAAAACACTGACATTTTTAAAATCTCGTTGTTTTTTTCAAACCAAGGTTACAAAAGTTTAACTGAAAGCTTAACTTGATCCAGACATTCTTGCTCAATATTCAAGAACGCTGTTTTAAAAAAATTAAATAAGACCACAGAGTAATGCCGATTCTTGACACAATTTCACATCAATTTGTAATTATTTTATAAGGTAGCGTATGAATTTGTACGTATTAGTATGATTTTTTCGTGTCATTGATGGTTCAATTTCGGGGTTTGGTTAGGGGCGGGCCTTCAGTGTTGCTTTTTACTAATTCCGCAAATTAGCCTCCTCCAATGACGGATTATGACTTCAAAAGGCCAGGGGGCCAGTTACCCCTCCAACGATTTTCCTATTTTCCCTTAGCTGCGCATTCACTGTTATAGAAAGTGAAAGTAAAGATGATAATGAATAATTAAACCGTTCTCACTCTGCTTCAAATGCCTGCGCTAGGCTAGGAATCATATGTACATGATTTATATAATGGATGTTGCAACCTTGAAGCCCGGGGCCCCCTCAGGCTCATGTCAAGGGCATCTGTACACTGGTCCCATTGGTCCGGTCAGTAATCCGTCCCTGGCCGCCTCGTAATATACTTTTTTCGTAAGAACAGGCTGGACATTTGATAGGAAATATTGAAGGTCTGACGAACTGTGCTTGTTTATTGTGTTTTACTGGTCTACTTATGACAATTGCGTGGTTTTTACATCCAAAAACATCAAAATCAAGAAGTAATGGGCTATTTTACACACTTGTTTTGAGGCCAGCTCTACAAACGCTCAGTTTTAATGGTCGTGCCGCATTGAAGACACTTGGAAGTAGACGCCCACCGCTTTGATTTGATAGCAGTTTGTGTAGTTGGTGCCTTCTGCTAATTTGGTTCGAGACGTAACGTTAGGTTACACATTAGCACCATTCACAGTTTTCGCAAGGCATCAGTATTATCTGGAGACCTCCTGTGATTTATAAATGACCTCCCCACATGAGTATTTCATGTGACGCATTCGCACGAGATGATTTAACTCAAATTTACTGACTTATTTCCCGGATGTGATGGGAAGGCTTTGCGTATAGTTTGTATAGTCTATAGTTGTGTTGCGTTTAATGATTATGACCGTACCTGTCAGCATTTGAGACCAGTGATCCCGAACCGGACAAAAGATCACCGCGATCGCAGGTCTCAAATGTTACGAGAGTTTCCATGATAAATAATCAAACAGGAGACTCCTTGTAACTTATGGATGTCACGCAGCACCCGAAAAAATAGAATAACACTTCAAAGCAGCCGCCATTATTCGCAAACGGTGGATAAAACCTAGAAAAATTATATATGAGCCCACCAAATCACAGAGATGGCGATTCGCACGGGCTTAAGATCACAGACAGCCTCTGCAAGTATTACACATGACTAGAAAGCCCCAGGTAATACTAATCTCGTGTGAGGGCACATCAAGCGATCTCTAACAAAGCAATAGTGATGCAAAGTACAAAAATGTTTTCCTCAAATAAGATTGATGCACCATTCCTATCAGATCCAATATTGAAGGCACAGCACTGCTTTTTAATTTTAAGCTCTCCACAAATTCAGTGTCGACCTGTGGCTTGTTCACAAAGGAATCCTCTGAGAAATGAAACGAACAAACGCTCCATGTTTTTCCCACATGAGCTGGAACATCTTTAAAAATGAACTTTAACCCTGCATTCCTAATATCCCAATCCAAAGGTACATTCTAGAACCTGCCGTTCGCTGGGCCTGGTGTCTATAACAGATGTGATCTCAGTAACAAGGGCGTTTTCAGTTCTAACACTTCCATGATGTTCTCGTGAATATGATTTCCACTTATATAACCTTTGCTAACTATTGACACCCTATACTAACAACAGACAAAAAAAATTAATATGTAGAATAAAACAGCACACAAGAAATGCAACCAATTGGTAATTTTAAAGATCGGTCCTGATTGGTTTCTTGCAAGAAATACCTTTGTATATTACTGTATATATTAAATAAAAGTAGCCTATCTGATACTGAAATTAAACTATAAAAGCTAATCTGTGTTTTCAGAACTTTGTTTATATCTACAAGTGCTGAAAATTCCTTCCTCTCACTACAGACACCAGCAGCATAAGAATATGTTCAAGTTTGGCATCAGAAATAAACAAAACAAGCTTCTTTCAGAGCTGCCGGTTTTCATTATGACCCAGAGGTCTGGAATAAATGAGGCCTATAGGGCATCCAACCTCACAAAGCTATTTTTATATGACAAACTGTTTCCCGAATGTTTATGTAGCCTGTTGTTTTGACTAAGTGTTATGTGCTTTTCTGATTTAAAACATTGAAAAGAGAATAAAAATGTGATCTTATCATCACTAAGTGAAAGATGCAGTGGGAAAGTAAAAAGAGTTAATTTTTTCATCTTTCAGCAGCCGTGATGGATTAGCCTTTCCAAAACTCCATTCTATTCTATTCAATTCTATTTTATTCTATTCTAATATTTTTTCTTTCAACTTGCTTCACTCTGGATAGATACTTCTGTATTCCTGTTATTTTAATTTAAATCATTGTGAACTGAAAAACATTTCTTAATGGTAAATGAAAGTAGCATGAATCCAGTCCTCTTTCAGTTTAAGGCAAAGAAAGTATAATGAGCAGTGAGTGGAATTCATAGCTCATGTCTGAATGTCAAGTAAGTGTAAATCAAAATTTATTTTAAATTTGACAAACAGAAACTTCCATACACTAATTGGTCCCTGTATCAAAGTAGAAGCTTTTGCAAGTGTCTTATTTTGTATGTATGTGTGTGTGTGTCGTTGTGCATTTTGTTATACAACTGGGCTCATTATAATGTAGATTTGTCATCAACCTTAAAGGAATAGTTCACCTCATCAATTACTCATGAGTTTTATGAGTTTCTTTCTTCTGCAGAACACAAGGGTTTGGTCTCCGTTGACTAGTATTTGTCTTGTGTCCATATAACAAAAGTCAATGGGACCAACAGTTTTTTTACAAACATTCTTCTTTTGTGTTTTGCAGAAGAAATAAAGTCTTACAGGTTTAAAATGACAAGAGAGTAAATGATGACAGAATTTTAATTTTGGGGTCAACGCTAATGTCCATCCTGTGTACATAACTGCTGATTGGCTACAAGTTGTTTTAGTACTCGGCCCGACTTTGTCTAAACAAGCGTAATTCTTAATTCGGACACCCCGCCTTTAACTAGCAGGAAAACGTCATGGATACGTCTGTAACCTCAGTTTCCTGATGGAGGGAACAAGACGTTGTGCCGAGAACGACAGATGGGGTTCGCCCTTGAGAACCATTCAACTCTGACTACTATAGAAAGGCCAAAGAAATTTGGCGAATGAAATTGGCCTTTTCTATAGTAGTCAGAGTTGATTGGTAGTGATTAACTGCTAGTTCAAGGCAGGGTGTCCGAATTAAGAATTACGCTTATTAAGACAAAGTCGGGGCCGAGTACTAAATCAACTTGTAGCCAATATCCTTCTCATGAGGATACATCAGACGGAACAGCCCACTGAGGGGGTGTTACAGACGTCCGGTAGCACTAGTTCCAGTTAGAGCTATCTGTGATAGTTCATATGTTGTCCCGGCCTAGGGGGGAAGGCTGCTCTGCCCAGCCCAACCCCCAGGGGGTACTTGCTTAGTGATGGATGGAATGCCTGTTCTTAACCAGTGTTTGGGTAAGAAGGAAAGTTGGTGAGATACCTGTTCTTAACCATATGTTTGGGCAGGAAGAGAGTTAGATAGCATACTGGCCCAACCTACTGGAGGGTGGAAAGGTGCTTTCGTGGGCTGACACAGGGTTTATGCGAAGGTTGTTAAACCTTGCGAAAGTGTTTGGGCGTAGCCCAACCCGCAGCTCTACAGATGTCTGCTAGAGAGGCGCTTCTGGCCAGTGCCCAGGAGGTGGCTATACCCCGTGTGAAGTAAGCCCTCACTACCAATGGGCATGGGAGATTCTAAGATCGGTATGCCTTTGTAACGGCATCCGCGACTCAGTGCGCCAGCCTCTGCTTGGAGACAGCCTTCCCCTTCTGCTGTCCTCCAACACAGACAAGGAGCTGGTCAGAGCTTCTGAGCTCTGCGTGCGGTCCAGGTGGAGGGCACCAAAGTGGGCAATGGTGGTGTTGCGGGAGGCGAACAGGTTTAACTGGGCCTACCAGCATCCAAATGAGCTGGACTGCGCGGGGGTGGAGTCGCCACTCTCCGCGAGGCGTATACTGAGGAGAAAGCACGTCGGCTGTCTGGTTCAGTTTGCCCGGGATGTGTGTGGCCCGCAGGGAATGGGTCACCTGTTGACTCCACCGACGGAGGCGTCGAGCAAGTCGTGTTAGCTACTGTGAGCGTATGCCACCCTGACGATATGATGTACGCCACAGCTGTAGTGCTGTCCTCGGACCAGCACTTGCTTGTCCTGCAGGAGAGGACACAGCCTGCTCAGTGCAAGTAGCACAGCCCACAACTCTTGGCAATTGATATGCATTATGCATGATATGCAATAACCCTACGATTATTAGAAAAAAGCAAAAAGGAAGCCTCTAAAACGAATACCACTGGGGTGAAAGCAGATTCCACTAAACAACACAAATTATATCTTACAAATTCATACAAACAAAGTTATTTATTTCCATGCAATTTAAGTTTCACACGAAAGAGATTAGAGAACGTAAACTTGTTTGTTTGGCCTAAAAAAGCAGAGAAGGTTCTGTAAACTGTACATATACTGTAGGGTGTTATGCAACACTTATTTATAATTTGAACTAAAGATCAAAGTTAAGATTTGATAATGTTTCATAGAGAGAACAGCAGGGTGGATTTAGTGACGTGGAACACACTGTAGACGTCTCACCGTTTTATTTATTTAAAAGTTTTACTTAATTAGTATTACATAGGAATTTATAGTCTGTTCATTATTTGAACTATGTTTCTCTCTCCCTTATCATGTGTGCTTTAAATGTTTTGCTATATTCGCAACACAGTCTCACAGGAGTTCGTGAAATTGTAATCTATTAATTCATTAACACACATTTCCCCCTTTTTTCGTGTCAGTCTGCACGACTTCCCATCAAAAGTACTTTAATACGCACCATCTTTCATATGTATAAATATATATCAACGCAATCTGATGGGAATCATACCTATATTTCAAGGTGCCTCATTCGTTGTTTTCAAATTTCCTACGAACTTATTCGTACTATTCCCCTGCAACGTAAGGTTTAGGGGAGGAGTATGGTGAGCCGTTTATCATTGCTTTGCCAACTTGTGAAACTAGCATTTTTAGCTAAATTAGCCTTCACGGCTGTGATTTTAGGGTTTGAGTTGGATAAGTATTTGCGATTTCTGTTGATATCAGGTTAGAAATATATACATTTACATACACTTGATAGTCAATATGTTTAATGTACAGCTGCTTTGTAACAATGAAAATTTAAAAAAGCGCTATATAAATAAAGTCGACTTGACTTGCATCGATATCCATTTCAAACTAGATTTTTTTACCCTGCTCTGCATTAAATTTTGGAATCAACCGGTCACTCCAAAAATTAAGTATGATTGTCCTCCAACATTGCTCGGATGTGATGCTACAATATGTGTGACTAGCCATATTTCATTTTGAACGGCAGGAGATGAGGCTCTTGAGGAACCCCAGCGGGCTACCAGACAAACTCTGCGGGGGACTCACAGCTGTTGTTGGATGCTGGATCCATTTCTTAATAACTGTATAATGAATGTGACATGGATTCGATTCAAAACGCGGATGTTTAGATTATCCTAACGCTGCAGGGCTTGTGTACCATCTGCTGATGCATATCAACTTTTAAGGACATTGTAAATAAAAGACTTCAGACATTTATAGATTGAATAGAACTTGATATATGTTCGTTTCGACAGGCCTGGAAGCCTGTTTTTATATCAAGCAGGCATTTTTTCTTTTATTGCAAAGGTTTAATCCATTTAAGAAGGAAACATGACACCCCCTGCTAAACAAATGTGTGTCATTTGCTCAGTTGAGTGGAGAGAGCTTTTTTCACGCATATGTTTTTTAATTTTGAAAAAAGTGGCATGCCAAGATCGCATCGCTTTCCAAGGTTGGCAGAGGATAGCTTAACGTTATTCAGTTTTGGGAATAATTCTGTTATAAAGGTATTTCTTCTTTCAACGTGATAGCTGAACAACGGTGTCAGGATTATTTAAAGAGTGGCCTGACACATTTGGGGGGTAGTTTACCATTAGCTCACCGTAATGAGAGCCTATTTAGTGTAAGAAATTAACAAGGATGGTGCTCGATTTTTATAAAGTCAAAAATACACAATGTCAAACTCAACAAAAGTTTAAAAAGAAAGTTTTGCTCTTTTGGTTTAGCAAAAATCCATAAAAAACTAAATTAAATATGCATACCTGTCAAAAGTTTGTGTTTGGAAACGTTTGACTAAAATGTGTCTACCCTGGGATCGAACCCACAACCTTCCTCTTACCACTGAGCTACAGGAAAGCTGCCTCTCATGATCTTCAAAATCTTGTGAAATCAAGGTGTATGCTTAAATGTCTGAAATTTATTTTGTAGATAAAATAACATTACAGTATATATGATGTATATTATAAATCTTGTTTATAATAAATGACTTAGACCAAATGATGGAAAAAAAGCAGCCAATAAGAGCTCAGAATAGATGGGAACTTCTTCAATCCTGTTTAAAAAGCTTCCCAGGGTGAGAACTCAAGTTGCTGGATGATTAAATGCCAAGAGAACGAGTTCAAATTCTAGTCAAAGGATGCAAACTTTGAAGATGCTATTTTAAGATAGTTTTGATTTATGTTAGATGCTTTTAGTTACAATTTTGCTACATAGTTTTGATGAGTTTACTTCTTTTCTAAAAGATGGATTGAATATAAATAAAGAATGAGCACGTTTTTCCAAACTTTTGTCCTATAATTTGAGGACAAGGTTGTATTTCCTTCAGAATAAACAAATTCAATAATTAAAGTCATAAAATGTATAAATAGTATAGGCTTAAATTCTTGAGTTAGAAAATCATTAGTTAATGGGACAGTTTACCCAAAAATAAAAAATCTGTCATCCTTTACTCACCCCAAGGTTGTTCCAAATCTTTTTAAATTTAAGATATTGGATAAGATATTTGAAAAAATGCTAGTAGCCAAACAGGTCTTAGACCCCATTTACTACCATAGTAGGAAGAATTATTGTAGTCAAAAGTATCTTTGCTTTCCAACATTCTTCAAAATATCTTCTTTTGTATGTTAGTCAAAGGTGACTAAGAACTGTTTGGTAACAAGCATTCATCCAAATATCTCTTTCTGTTTTCATCAGAAAAAAGGAATGTATTCAGATTTGGAGTAATGACGAATAAAATGATTCCTTTATAATCTATTTCCTTTAGTTCCTTTAAATCTTATTGAGTCAGTCTCATTTAAACTGAAAGATAAAAAAATCTATGATAATATCACTACAATAATTTTTCTTTCATTTAAATATTTTAATATATTTATTTTGCCTGTCCACAGAGGTTATGAAACAATTTGTAAACAACAAAAGCTCTGCAATTATCATGAAGTGTGTAATCTTCTTATACTTATGATTTGCTATCTTACTTGAGTTTCTGAACCATGTTTTTTGTATAAGAGGTAAATAATTATTGAGTTTTCCGTGATGAGGTTACGTTTTAGATGTTGAACAAGAGATTTCTAATGGCTGTCTCAAGATCTTGTTGGCTGAAGAAAAGCATTTCGCATTAACAAAGAAATCACTTTTCACTAAGTTGGCAGCTCAATTACAATTGGACTGTTGATTGTGACAGACAAATCAATGCATCTTAATTGGCTTGTTTAAATGTTTTTCTACTTGGGCACTAGAAAAAGGGTACAGATGTTTTTATTCAGATTTTATTATTATTGTGATGAGTTATATCTCAAAAATGAGGGGGGGCAAATATTTACTTTTTGTTACCTGTCTTTAAATCTTTGTAATATAACTTAAATAATATACATTTTTATAAACCTCTTCAAAGAATGGCATTTAGTTTTTAAGTATGCCATGTGCCTTGTGGCACGTGCAGTTTTTTCAGATTCAGTGATTGAGTGGGTGGCCCTCAGCCTACCTGTGAGCTCAGGAGGCTGGTTTCACGCTGAGGAAACGCTCTGAACATTTGCCAGTCATCAGCGTTCGTGTTAGTGCATCATTATCCTATCAAACGGCCCCGCTAATGCGAGGCAAAGTGCTTCTCTCCCACACTGTCTGCAATGACACAGAGAGTAAACCATTTACCTGACGCTGTTGAAAAGAGGATTTGGGGTCTCGCTGGCTCATGATGTCACAGTGATCAGAATAAAAGACAGAAATAGTCATATAACATTTAATGAAATCACAGGAGGTACCTGTATGTGCGTGGTACATTAATGCTGTCACACCAAGATGGAAACGTATTTATCAATTTTGTTTTGAAGTAGAATTACAAACAAGATATGTCTAGCTAATTTGTTATCGGTCTGCTGATGTTGCATTACAATTTGAATTTACAGTAAGTGCATTTTAGCATCCTTTTTGAAGGTCCAGTGTATTAAATTTTGCGGCATCAAGTGGTGAGATCGAGAATTGCAACCAATGGCATACCCCTCCTTTGAAGCACTTTGGCGGAACTAAGATGTCGTTAAATATTCCCTTTTTTGTCGATGGAGATAACATATTTATGAAATGTGCTCTGTAGAGCACTTTGTCCGTTTAGGGCAACTGTAGGAACAACATGACGAATTCCATGTAAGGGGACCTGCGGTGTATATAGATATAGCTCATTGTAAGGTAATATAAATATAACGCTTCACTGTGTAAGGTCTTTATACACCTTTGAAAACATAACTATGTATATTATACTACATTTCTATCAATAGATCCTTCAAAAAAATTACACACTTGACCTTTAAATGTGAAAAGACAAATAACTGATTATTTCTAGTTTGTTTTCATCGAAACTGTTCATATAGCTTACATTGTGTACATAAACCCCCATAACACCATTTTTTTATGGTGAAAATGAATTCATAACTAAAAAATAAACATACAAATTGGTTCCAAAGAGCAAAGAAAGCCAGTGGGGGTCTGAATGACACAAGGGTGAGCAAATAATGACAAAATTATCTTTGTTGGCTGAACTTTTCCTTTAACTGTCCATATATTTTTGGAGGTCACTGTGTATTCTTAAAATGCATTGAATGTATTGCATATGCATATCAACAGTATGAAATTCTGCCTAGAATCCTGGAATAGTCTTTTCATGTTAATGTGGTTACAGAAGACAGTAAGCAAGCTGACTTCCTCATGGCTCAGCCCACGTGGGTTTAAAATAACTTGCTGTAAATAAGAATAGTAAAGAAAGACGCTGTTATTATTGCAATCATAATGAATCACCAGCTTCATGTGTCACTCAAAAGAGCTGATCTATAAATGTATAGATGCACAATATTAATGAAATGAATGAAGTCTAGCAACTGAACATAACCTTGCTCTAATTTGTCATGTAAGGATGTCAGGTATGTGTTATCATGAACTGGGAATATAATTCACATAGCCACCCCTCAAATTAGCAGACAATGACCTACCTGGGGTACAGATGACTTTGTGAACAAGTCTTTTAGTACGTGTCACGTTATTAGAAAAAAATGACCAAGTACAGCTTCAGAACAATGAAAGTGTAATTTTCTTTAACTTTCAAAAGCAAATCCGGACATAATAAATGTGTACACAGAGCCATAGTCTGTAACCACATAACATTTAGTATGGAAATCCTATACAATACTGCATTGAGAAAAATAATTTGGATATTCCAGCAGTTATATAATATGCTTTTCATATTATTTTATTATTTTAATCCAACTTAAATTCTTATAGATCTATAACTGGTGCAAAAGCAAAAATGTACAGGGTACCACATGACATGGGCAATTCATCTACCTGAAAAAACACTAATTAAAAAAATATTCTCCATTTATACGTACATTACATTTTTAATGTTTATATGATTGCAATTGATAGCATACATTCTTTTATTTTAAAATTGGCCATTTTCGAAAAAAATAACATGTTTTTCTCCTACATAAAATTGTATAAAGATTTTTGTTATTTTACACCCAACTTGTAAACTCGTCTGTTTCTGTAATCTTACTTTTTTTGCATTTTTTAAGAGACATAAAAAAACCTTTTAAATTCCGTAAGGTTACAGTTAGTTTTAAACCGTTAAACTCTTAAAACAAATACATTAGATAAAATGAATGACAAAATGTGTGATCTTGTGCTATTATGAGATTTCTAAATGATGCTAACCCATGCGGGCTGAAGTACATGCTGTCATTAAAGCAAAACGTTTTTAGAACGTTGAACAAACAGAATTTTAATTTAACCTAATGCAAATTAAATTCCTCTAAATATTTAATTTGTTCAATTTTTTATTTTTCTAGAAATGCTGAATAGAAGCATTATTATCACCATGATCTCTGTCTTCTGTGGTGAATGATTTAGACTGATACTGTCACAAAGGGACACGTTTATTTAAAACGTGTTCAGTGCAAAACACTTTGATTCAATAACAAAGTCGAATAAACAAAAGGGTCATCATTTTCCTAAAGAACCGCAGTGTTGAAATCCTGTGCAATAATGCAGAATCTATTAGGGAATTGTATTATTCTTCCAGCATGTAAGATATGGAAATCTACCTCTGCACTCTGCATGCATTCCAGATCATTTTACAATATGATTGTGTGTGAAATCATTGACATTTATGCAACCTCTCCTGAATATATGTTTTTGTTTAGAGCACTTCAACTTTTGTTTATTCTCTGCTATCATTGTTTTTTTACTCTAGTCTGAGCGTCTTTATAAGACGAATACATACAATCCAGTACAACGGGAAAAATGACTATATGCGGTCTTCACGTTCCAATGTAGTTCTGCATACAAAGTTTTCAATCAAAACAGGCTCTCAGTCAGCAATAAAAGAATCATGATCTAATATTCAAAATAATTATCATTCCAGAGTCGTTTTAATTAGATTTTGAAGGTAAAATGTACTTTGAGTTTACATTATAGCTTTGTTGTGTATGATTGTACAATGATAGATTGAGTTTATATTCTATTATAACCATTAGAGGTAAACCACTTTAATTCCCTTTTGTATTCACATGCTTGGATTTACATACTAATGGTTCTTTGATGGGTTTCATTTTTTTAAATGAAGAAATCTGACGCATTGTTGTATTGTTTTCATTAGGGTAAAGGATTACATTTTTTATTTATATTAAAGTCATTTCAGGTGTTTGTGTCCAGCTTTGCAGTGGTTATTATTTGCATCTGTCAAAACCATGTGGTCCCTCCTCAAGTGTTATAACCGTAAGGATTTATTTTTCCTACGTTTTCCTATGTTATTGTCATTTTCTGGTCTTTTTCAAGCTGATAATTAAAAATTTGCACTTAACTCTAAAATACATTTACAGGCTCTGCCTTCTGGTTGTTTAATTATGTCAATCGTGTGTAGATTTTATTTCAGATATTTTCTTCTCATCAAACACTCCAACAAGCCTGAAAGCCTGGCCTTTCTAATGGCAATTTTTTCAGTATTGATTTATTTAAAAATTCTTGATGCTTGCTATCCAATCAAATGTGGTTAATTGTTCATGTAAATGAATATCAGAAAGCCAGAATATATACAAATCCCAATGTTGGATGCAATTGGCACTTTATAAATAAGTAATTTTTTCCTTGCCCTAGAAAATGTTTCCTAACTAAAATGATGGTGAAAATATATTCAAAGGAATATTGCGCAAATAAAATAAAAACGCAGAGATAATTTACTCGCCCTTATGTCACTTATGTCACTATGCTTACCTTCTTCTGCATAGGAGAGAAAAATATATTTTAAATGTGATTTAAGTTATTTTTAATCTATTCAGTGATATTCGATGGAGGTCCAAACGTTTTAAGCTCCAGGGTGTGACAATCTATAGATGGTTTTAGCGGCAACAACATAAATAAACTTTATGTGGACAAAACGTAACTTCCGGAAGACCTCTGCAAAGAAACAATAACTGTTGCGAAGTTTACATTTCATTTAATACAATTAAAATACAATTAAAATATTAATATAAATGAAATATGAAACAAAAGATTATATTAAAATGGTAAAAAAATTGTAAAATTTTGTGTCAAAGAAGGTACAAACCATTGCCACATTGCCAGGCATGTACATCCAAAAAAAAACATCTATACATCTATTGGATTAACCCATGTCTTTATTGACAGCATTACTGTCACTTTATTTATATAATTTCAGATCAGCTTGTACAGTACATGGCCTAACTTTAAAATGGCAGTATATCACATCACTGGCCTATCTGAAGGACATCACAGAACCCTTTCTGGACGCCCTGCAGTTTGTTACAGAGCAAACAGGTCTGTTGAGGATGCAGTAAACATGGGGCTCAGCTACGCTTTCAACACCATCATCACTGCTCCAGATAAAGTTAACCCAGCTATCTGTTCCTGGCTCTATCTGCTAGAGGATCACCAGCTTTCTGACAGACAGGCAAAAGTTGGTTAGAATGCAGAAACCCACATCCAGCACCCGCACAATCAGCACTGGCGCACCCCAGGGGTGCGTTCTCTCCCCACTGCTCTTCTCCCTGCACATAAATGACTGCACTGCCCAGGACCTTTCTGTCAGACTTTTGAAGTTTGCAGACGACACCACACTCATTGGCATCATCCAGGATGGTGATGAGTCTGCGTACAGACAGGAGGTTGAGCAGCTGGCTGTCTGGTGCAGTCATAACAACTTGGAGCTGAACACGCTTAAAAAAGTGGAGACTTCAGGAGAAACCCCCCTACACTCCATCATGAACAGCACTGTGGCAGCACCATCTCTCAGGACCTGAAGTGGGACAATCACATTGGCTTCATTGCTAATACAGCCCAGCAGAGGTTGTACTTCTTACATCAGCTGAAGAAGTTCAAACAACCACAAACTCTGTTAAAACAGTCATAGAGTCTGTCCTCTGCACATCTATCACTGTCTGGTTTGGCTCAGCCACAAGGTCAGACATCAGAAGACTACAGAGGACGGTTCTGACTGCTGAGAAGATCATTGGAACTGTTTACATCCAGAGTGAGGAAAAGGGCTCAGAAAATCACACTGGACCTCTGACATCCAAGCCATCATCTCTGCAGATTTTTTTACAACTTTTCTGTAAATTAAATTTCATTCTACATGTTAACATACACACATAGCTTTACTCTCTATATATTTATGTTATGTTAATTGTATTGTATTTCTTATTTTTTATACCCATAGGCCCTTATTTAAATCATATGTGTATTGTATTCTATTGTATTATGGTCTCTGTGTACTGTTGTTGCTGTTTCTGTGTACTGGATGCTCCTGTCACCAAAACAAAATCCTTGAATGTGCAAACTTACTTGGCAATAAAGGTCTTTCTGATTCTGATCTGACATTTCATTGGTTCCTGCATCCTGACTTGTAGACACAAGAACAAATAAGAATAAACGTCTTTCACTGGCAACTTTGTTGGGGGCTCCTCATTAAGAAATTCATTTGCTCACTTTCTTCTAAATTGACCCATTACAGGGTTCATTCACCCCCCCCCCAAAAAAAATCATACTTCTGTCTTTATTTAAACAGTTTTGGGCAACCATTGACAACCACCGTAATCTTTCCAATGGTTATCAATGGTGCCGCACAAATCTTTGGTTACAAATTCAATTCGATCAAAATAATGTAAACAGGGTTGGAATAACTTAAGTGTTAGTAGTAAATAATAACCATTGGAGTGAACTATCCCTGTAAGCATCATTCTCCTGCACTGCCCTTCAAGGGTGCAAAAATGCATTAAATCCCATTCCATTCAGAAGATAAATTCTGAACAAAGACATGAAATTAAAACAGCATTTTAATAAGCAAATAAACAAGCATATTTTAGGCATTGCATAAAATTTGATTCAACTAATTCACTTATGCGATAATATCACACAAATAAATCTTTATAAATAACTAACTGCTTAAGAATGTTCCTGCACCATTTCTATTCTGAGGAGCTCATTCTTTTTATGTTTCAAAACAGATTTGTTGCATGAAAATTGCCACGATTCATTTTTCTTATATGTGTAAACCATTGTTGCCTTGGCTTGTAATGTGAGCCATTCATTATCGTAAACAATGCAATGAACCTTTCTCACCCATTGGGATACATTAACAAATGAAGCAATCCCATAATGTTTTTTTTATTTTGCAACAATATTTTATAAATTAGTCAAGCAACAAATGTACGAACAGCAAAATCATGTGCTGAATCCTCGCCACAAACCAATTAGGATTTTCTAGGTCTTCTAGTTTCCCACTGGGTCTCTATTTACCCGTGAATTGGGGACAAAAGCCACATTTAACAGTGCTTTTGCCATTTCCGTTAAACATTATTTTCATACTTACCTTGAATGTGAGCAGTATATGGAAATATCAAATGTTTTTCTCTGCAGTTTGCACAAAGTGGCTTTCAAACTGATCTCCAAAGAGGTCAAGATCTTTGAGAGAAATATGTCTCTAGGGGGACCCTCTGATGGCAAACGGTGTCTTTCCATAGTCACTAGAGTAACAGAGGAGTGCGGTGTGTAATGTTAAACACAGCGGCACAGTGGAATCATTTCACATTCTGGTTTGTTGCCACAATGTCAAGACACCCTCTGATAACCCCCAGCATATTATCCATAAACAGTGTTTATCCAAATGTCAGAAAAGCAAAGAATCAAGAACAGGCTATTATTTTTGCCTGTCAACCATTATCTAGCTGCCAGGCACTGTCAGACACTGGGAAATCAATTAGTATAGAGAATTCTGACAGTCGACCGTGTTGGACCTCATGATGTCCCTGCTGATAGGAGCAGACAAAGTTTAAGTATTGACGACAGGCACACGTAACCCTTCTGTGAGTTGAACTAGATTTGTGTGCAGTTTATGGATGCAACAATACAGCTCACCCACGGTTCATTATGAACCTCGGTTTTTCCCCCACGGTTTTTGGTTAGGTCTTGATGGCTTGGCACATTAAAGTGTTTTTTCATTGTTCTATGCTTGTGTGACAGGAACAGTAAAAACTTTACTTATTTTATTATATTTAGGCAAAATTCCACTTGTACAAATTCAGAACATTATGGTCATTTCAAAGCTGAATCAAAAATGTTTAAGAATTAAATATCAAAGCTCTAAAACAGATAATCAAGCATCATAATCATCAAACCCTAAAACAGACAATTAATCGCCATAAAAGCAATGATTTATTAGACATTTAATCATCAAGCAAATTTCATAATCGTGACAGCCCTCTCCGTATTTAGAAGATTTTGCACGTGTGCCTAAAAAATGTCATGACATCACGCAACACTTCAGACTCGTCAATGTTCTTCTCTAATCAAATGCACTTTGGAATCCAATTATCCCGCCTCCTTCACTATCAGAGCTTCTGAAGCAGCGCGGCATATCAGCTACTTGTTTGCACTTTTATTATGTCCTACGTGTTAAATGATTTGGACAGTGTGAACATGTTGTCCATTGGGATGAATAAAGTCTTAATTTCACGTCAGTGTCACTCAAGCGCTTACATGCTACTGTGCTACGGTTCAGAGAGAAGACAGAATATTGGATATGTACCGATATTATGTGCAAATCCACCAAGAAAACAAAACGTATCGGACCTGTTTTAAGTCTACACTTACACCGTGCAGTATGTTAAGCTCTATATAGATCAGACATCACAGCCTCGATGAGTAAAGAAGACAAATATCAGTGTCACTTAGGATAGCACCCTCTTTAATGCAGCTTTTCTAGACTAGCTGCACCATAAATGAAACACTTTTGGGTATTTTAAAAGGGGGCGGATATTTGGTTCACACAAAAGGGAGCCAAAGAGCATATGCACTGTTTAACGTTCAAAAGCCAAATGTTTTTCAACTAAAACAGAATAAAAAATAGTAAATGGTCCATCCTGCGTCAGGAGTAGACTCTGAACTTCAGCTTGCGCATGCAAGAATGTAAGTGTCCGGTGTGTTACACCTGTCTCCAGAGTTGTAGACGCGACGCGGTGCGATTATAAGAAACAAAAAATAAAACAAACATACATTTACATTTAGTCATTTAGAAAATGCTTTTATCCAAAGCACTTACAAAGAGTTCAGGGAGCAATAAGCGATATGTCATACAGGAGCCATAATACAACAGGTGCTAATAAAAAGTTTTTAGTTTTAACAAAAGCTAGACCAACACCTGTTGAGAGAAAGAGACAGGGCTAGTTTTTTTTCTTCTCCTTTTGTCTATCAAGTATTCGCAGAAGAGATGGGTTTTAAGTCGTTTATTAATGTTGTGAGAGATATGGTTGACCGGACCAAATTAGGAAAAATGTTCCACCAGGAATGAGTTGTGAAAGAGAATGAGCGGGAAAGCGATTAACTGTCCTTTTGAGAAGGCAATACAAGACGCTGCTCGTTTGCTGAAGTTGGGGTCTTGATGGGGTGTAAGAGTGTAGGAGGGTGTGAAAGTATGCCAGTGCAGATCCAGTGGTAGTCCTTTAGGCAAGCATTACTGACTTGAATCTGATACGGGCTTCAACTGGTAGCCAGGGGAGTGAGATGAAAAAGTATGTCACATGAGCCATTTTGGGCTGTTTGAAAGCGAGGCGTGAGATCGTGTTGCACCGTGGGGTGTGCCGGAAACGTAGTTATGCATTGGCAGGGTTCAGCTGGAGGGGATGCTCTTTCAACCAAGCTGAGATGTCTTCTAGGCAGACTGTAATGCGAGCTCCTACAGTGGTATCGTAGATCTGTGTAGATCTGGGTGTCGTCAGCATAGCATTGATGCGAGAAGCCGTGTGCCCGTATGATGGGTCCCAAGGATGTTGTGTAGATGGAAAAAAAGCAGCGGTCTAAGCACAGATCCCTGAGGGACCTCAGTGATCATGTGGTGAGCAGTGGACAGCGAGGTCCTCTGTGACACCCTGAAGGATCTGCCGGAGAGGTAGGATTTGAACCAGCAGAGAGGAGAGCCTAAGATTCCTAGAGATGACTGGGTTGCTAGCAGTATCTGGTGATTGACAGGGTCAAACGCTGCAGATAGGTCTAACAGAATCAGGACCGAGGATTTAGATATCGCCTTGGCTAGCCGCAGTGCTTCTGTGACCGATAGCAGTGCAGCCTCAGTGGACTGGTATGTTTTGAAGCCAGACTGCTTGTCATCCAGTACTTTGTTCTGGGATAGGTAGGAAGATACCTGGTTAAAACCTATACTTTCAAGTGTTTTTACAATTAATGGGAGGAGAGAGACAGGTCTGTAACTGTCGGTAGTATAGGGGTCCAATGTGGGTTTGACCTAGTAGTGGCGTGACCTACTAGGGGGGTAGAATTTCACTTTAGCAGAGAGGGTGCTAGGGGAGAGAGAGAGTACGTTCCGTCTAAAATAAACGGGTAGTTGTGTTGGTATGTAGGAAGGAGCATATTGAAAGTGATGACTTTGATGTTGTCTGTGGTGCTGTTAAGGGTTTAGATGAGATCAAGCTGGTTTCCTGATCTGTGAGTACTAGCTGTGGCGAGGCGCGTGAGGTTGAACGAGGCAGTGAGGGTGTGATAGTCAGAAGCATAGGGTTAGTCCAGGTGGATGTTGAAGTCCCCAAAGACTACAAGAGGGTCGGCATCCTCCGGGATAGCGCTTTATAACATACAAACGCATGTTATCAGCATGACTATTGCCTAAAGCCAAAGCACAAACTACCGGATGAAACTACAAGCTGCGATGCGGCAGTTTTGTCCAGTAAAATAAGTAGAAAGATCGTTTTAGAGCTTGTGACAGTCGACCTTCATTAGCGATTACATTGACGTCATGACACAATTGTGTTGCCATTTTTGCTTACCTTTTACAGTGACACCATTGATGATTTCAATAAATATTAGTAAATAGACAAATTAATAAAATTTATTTTAGTTCTATTTGAAACATTTTCATTTATTTATTTTTGACCCGGTTTAAGTATTTATTTCGATCGATGCCATGGGGTGCTGCACACCTACTTCCAGTGGCTATGGTCCATTGGTCAGGCTTTTAACTTCCAACAATCTGAACAATTCTTGAAGGATGCAATTAAGCCCCGCCCTATTAATCCCCAGCGCGACTTCGTGCCGACTTTAAATGTGTCAATTAAGTGTAGGCTTCCTGAAGGGTATCTTGAGGAAGTTTTGATGCATTTTGATATAAAAACATAACATACCCTGATAAATCATGCAAAATAAGACCAGGAATTTGCATTAAGTAAATGTGTAAATTGAGATTTCATGGATATTTTTGGTCACTGTCATTTTTCAGTCCGATTGAATCACACTGGTCCTCAGAATTCTGTCTATATTACACATCTTGCCTGAATGGATCCATATATGTAATTAGGTCCTTTTGCCTGTTACAAGGTTGAGCCATAGTGCTTTTCTCCATCTCCCCACCTGCTGTGAATTTAGTGATGAAGGATGACAGAAGTTTTGTGTGTACAGTACATCATCACGGCATGTCCCCAGGGGTATTAATGTAAAAGTGCAGACAGTCTGGGTAACTCAATCTTTGTGAAGAAACCATCTCAGTGGGATGTGCTTTTTAAAAAAATATTCTAGCTTGATGTTTTCCTATGCCCTTTTTAAAGAACCATCCTTCTCCATGTCAGTGGAAAACCGTATAAGGTGTTGTTGGTCACTGAACAAATAAGACCATTGTGTTTTTAATTATCATACTGATAGCATTGATCAGGTAAGACTTATTTATGATTGCGAACAATTGTAATTAAAGTAATGCAATTTGCACACTAGGAAGTGCTAAGTGAACCCGAGAGACCGTCTGTAACATAGTAAAGCTATAACACATGCATGAATCAACATGCTTACTGTATGACCTTGAGTTTGTCTCAAGCGATTCTGATTACGGTCTGCTTCCATGAGTAGTGTAGCTATAATAATGCAATCCTTTTGTTCTTATGATCATGGTTTGTGAAACTAGCTTTGTTAAAAAATATAATGTATTAGGATATTATAAGAGGATACGAGGATATTTAAGTGGTATTAAAGGAATTAATGTGAAATAATTTATTAGTCAATCAAACTTGTACTGTATAAAAAAAATCTAATGGAAAGAAGCCCCCACACAAAAAAAACTTAATTATTCAACTTTGGATCAATTGGTTTATCTCAACTAAATCAGTTGAACCAATTTGAAATAACAGGACAACAAGCAAATTTCTAAGTTCACTCAACTATGGATCAAAGTGCACCCAGCCCAAAATATCATGTTTTCTTCTATTATTTTTATTTAATATCTAACAAAGGTCTAATGAAGACAGGCCAAAACATTGGTTCAGTAACTATCCAGTTAAGAGGTAGCATCATGGGATCATGCACTTAACACCAGAAACACAAACATCAATCATGGTGACAATAATTAAAAACAACTCTAAATACAACAGGCAACTAAGCATTTTCGACAACAACATCATGAATAAAAAACACTGAAACAGGAATACTTTTTTAAAAAAAAGATTCAAAACCGAACTAAATATGCCACATTGCATACTGGGAACTCATACTGGGTACATAATTTTGCAAGTTTTGACAAAAAATTTAGTGTCTAAGTTCAGTCAACAAAATAATCTTTGTTAGCAACACACTGTGGATGAATTTTATTCAGCACACACAAAATAGTACATTGGCTCCTTCTACAAGAAAATATTTGATCAAGTAACAAAGTTACCATCGTTAGATGAGCATACTGTATTCGAGTTGGATTTTTATAGTGTAATCAAAGTATTTAAGTCATCAAATAAATGTAAAGATCATCTCACTTTGTTAACGCCCACATTTTATGCAAACATTACAGAGTTAGAAAAAGGGCTGAGTCAAAAAGGAACGAACCCAACCCATTGTTGGTTCAAAAATAAACATTTTCTGGGGTCATTTGAGTCCCTGCTGAAAGAAAACAATAGAATCCTGCCCAAAACAAAATAAGTAATGGTTTTAATGGGAATTGTATTGGTTTTAATGAAAACTATAATGGTGATGGGTTCTATTGGTGGGGTGTTACCAGATTAAATCCTACACTCTAAAGTGTGCTGGGTAAATATTGGACAGAACACACTGCTGGGTTAAAATAACCCAACTTTGCCAAGTTTTTAACCCAGCGGTGTGTTCTGTCCAATCTTTACTCAGCATGGGTCAAAAACAGCCCAGCACTTTTTAGAGTGTACTAGAATAATGCCCAAAATGAATTATATAAAGAATTGTGTTATGGTTTTAGTGAAAAACCCCATGGTTCATAATTGTATTTGAGAATTTGAATTTCTGTGGTGATTTCTATTTGAGTTTCAGGAGGGCTAGCAGCTGGGTTTGTCCCTTTTTTAACAACTGCTGGGTTTGACCTTTGTAACTCAATATCATCCCTATTAAAACAACATTCAAAATAAGAGTTGTATAACGGTCAATGAATGTATGCCTAAAATGCTCATAGAAAAATGTTTCATGTCGAAATGGTGCATTAATAAAACATGAAATAACCAAATAAAACGTGAAGGCAGATGCCTCCAAAACAAATAAATATGAGAAAATTTAGCTCAGGCGGTTTTACATACAATATTGATGATAAGTAAGAAACGAAAACATTCTGAGGTGCATTACATGTCAGCGTGTTTAATAATGATTGCTTAATAATGAATCGTGTTCAAAATAATTTACCATTTTATTCATGCAGAACGAGTACAATATTGTGTGCAATGTTAGTGTTTAACAGTAAAGTTAACTTGTAATTGCCCAAACCAGTTCCAAACCGTTGAGGGAAAAAAAACAGAAATGTAGTGCAGCATTGTGTGCAGCGTTTGTGTCTGACAGTTTGCCTGTAATTGGTCCAACAACTGTTCCAAACATCCAAATGCAACGTCTCAAAAAAACGGACAATGCTCCCTTTAAGAGATGAAAAATCGACTAGCTAAGCCTATTAGTAGTCTTCGTGCTAAAACCTTTCCACAAAACAACATCTTCGGTATTAGCAAACACCAACATCTCTCTCGTAAGCAAAAACACATAAACCAAAAGAATAAAAGTGAATCATGCGTCAAATATCAATGAAACTCCAGTAGCTTTCCATGTTTATTAAAAGTCAGATTTTCTTGGACATATATTTAGGCTGATGAAAATCTCTTGGCTCCGACTTGTGTCCTTTGGAAGGTCACATGTTGGTCTCTCTTGCTTTCCATAATAATGCATTTACCTTTAATCACGTCGAGCCCATAAGCGCGGCTCATTCCGGGGACGAGCAAGAGGGCAGACAGCATTAGTAATTAAGCCTTTGACAGGTGAGTATTAGGTCATGTACAGGTGACTCATTTCGCTCCCTTTAGCTTTGTTTTCCATCCTTGCATCTTTTTTTGCTATTATTTGATTAGCATCAGAGTTATCGCCTTCACGGTGTGGTGTGGAGGGTGTTACATTTGCTTGATCAATACGTACAAGACAGCAACAGAGCAATGCAATTAATGTCTTCCCTGCTATTTCAGCAAGCTGTTGAAAGCTGTAAATATCCTCCTTTTTCCTCTGCCAAGTTTAGTTACCCCTCACAGCCCGTGATAATTTGTGTGCGCTTACAAGCTTGCTTTTACACTGCGAAGGCGGAATAGAGGCTGCGTTGGGTGTCATAAGCTTATTTTCACTGATAACTGCACTTGCAGAACATTGCTGTAAAATCAATGTTAAGGATAATATCATTTTTAAATTTAGAAACATGGAGTGAAAAATATATTATGAGCTATACGAATGGTGTACAAACACAGCAGGGGAAATAGGGCTGTAAAGAGTGCGACTTCAAAGGGGCGCAGATGGGAGTGGAAATTCCTGCAGATGATTTCTTAACCAGGTGCACGTTAAAAAACACAGGCCCAATATCTCATTCCCATAATGATCAATGCAATCTACTAAGACCAGCACAAATTAGTGCAGGGTTTGAGACATGCTCTTTTGGCAGTTAAATAAAGCCTCAAGTACTGATACAACGACAAGCGCAAACCTTAGCATATCCTGTTGCATGATTCATTTAAATACTCTCCTCCCATTAAGTTTGTGAGAAGAGAAGCATTTTAAGCCTTTATTTGTACAGTAACAGTGAGAGGACAGGAAACAAAGTGGGGGAGAGAGGGGGTGGGATTGGGAAAGGACCACGAGCCGGGATTCCAACTCAGGTCACCCGGAGCGCAATATGTCGGAGGACTGACCACAAGGCTATCGGCTCTGACTTTAGTGCTTATTTTAAGTGCATGTCTTTAGTAAATACATACAGTATTTTTTTTACGCCAAAAGAGATGTTTGCGCTGCTGCAATAAAATCTGTTTAATGAAGTCATGTCAGTCGGCAGCCATTTTTGCAACGCCTCTTGGCAATTATTTATGTCACAGAAATTCCACAGTCATATCTACCTGATTGAGGGAAGGCAGATGTTTTTGAAATCGCTGGCAAAAATCACAATAATGATCGATGTATCAATAATTAATAAAGATATCAATAATTACACCTGATCTGATTACACATGATCTGTCCCATAACTTTGGTTTTCTAAGCTTAAATTGCGCTAAAAATCACCTTTTCGAGAATGCTTCATCTACTGCGCATGAGAACAGGCTTGCAAGCGCCTAACCAGAGCCACGCCCCAGAAAATCGTCAGTCAATATTGATTGACGATTGGTTCATTTTGCTGTAAGGCGGGAATTCCTTCGCTAGAGCGGCCATATTGAGCATTGCATTTGAGTAGTGACACCATTAGGTGTTGTGTGTATATGTAGTGTTATATCTTACACATCATTTTTATTTCTGTGTGTCAGGTAGCTGCTCCCACAGGGTACTTTTCCTGGTTAAAACTTCTATTCCGGATAACCGTAAGTTAAAGGGATACTTCACCCAAAAATGAAAATTCTGTCATCATCTACTACTTGTTCTAAATCTGTATAAATTTCTTTGTTCTGGTAAATACAGAGAAAGATATTTGGAAGAAAGCTTATAACTGAACAGATTTTGCACCCCATTGACTCCAATAGCAGGAAAAATTACTTTATAATCTTCTTTATAAAAAGAGCACCTGCGTCTTTTGCCCTTAATGCCGAAAGTGCCCTTTTGTCAAGGCAAAAAACATGTTTGTAATTGAAGGCCCTTTTGTGAAGGCCTGTACAATCTAACTATTAGTATAATTAATGAATAATAATTTTAGCCCTAAACAAAATGACCCATGTGATGAACTTTCACCCGACGACCTCATCTAGTAGGACCCCTCATGCTCAGACGCCTTCAGTAGTTTAGAGCATTTCCAGAATACCAACCGTTCGTGGATGCCATTAAGTGGTGTTTTCAGCGGAATGATATGCTTGTTTACTTGTTAATGTGATATTATTATAAGTAACCTAGAAGTATTAGTATTTTACACAAATGCCGTGAAGAGAGTATGCACGGCTTTTGTTTATATAGCTGTGTGTAATCTGCCCTGAATTTAAGTGAGGTTAGCTGCAGCTAATACTTTTACACACAGCAATATGAACAAAGGCGTATTTTCACGTCTCGAATCGATCTTTGCCGTTTGGATGAGAAGAATTTCAAGGGCGTGGAGGGTCTGTCTTTTTATGTTATTTGACTAATAAGAATAATACTTTAAAGTATTATTATTACAGTAGTTACAGTAGAGTTTCTTCAAAACAGTTATCAAATAACTGGTAAAACAAGTTATTCAGATTTTCTCATCCTGCAAATTATACTTATCAATTCTGTTTTTGCTATCATTTTCATTTAAAAAAATGAATAAATTTTGGTGAGAAGAGAATTATATTTATATTTAATTAATTGTTTTTGTTCTAAATTGTTCTAAATTGTTTAGATTTAATTTCCCGAGAAACATACAGTTGTGTTCAAAATTATTCAACCCCCACTGAAATTGATTGTTTTGGTCAGTTTGACATTGATTATGATCATTCAGTCATCCTGCTTACAATTAAATCAAAGAGGCACGTGTAGGTCAGACAAATATAACATAACATTTATAATGAAATAACCACAAATGTCTTTTCTGAGCTCACATCATTATCAGTTTTATTCAACCCCCAAGTGACATTCAATCTTAGTACTTAGTACAACATCCTTTTACAGTTATAACAGCTTTTAAACGTGAAGCATAGTTTGACACAAGTGTCTTGCAGCGATCTACGGGTATCTTCGCCCATTCATCATGGGCAAAAGCCTCCAGTTCAGTCACATTCTTAGGCTTGCGCACTGCAACTGCTTTCTTTAAGTCCCACCAGAGGTTCTCAATCGGATTGAAGTCTGGTGACTGCGATGGCCACTTCAAAATGTTCCAGCCTTTAATCTGCAACCATGCTCTAGTGGACTTGGAGGTCTGCTTGGGATCATTGTCCTGTTGAAAGGTCCAACGTCTTCCAAGCCTCAGGTTTGTGACGGACTGCATCACATTGTCATCCAATATCTCCTGGTACTGAAGAGAATTCATGGTACCTTGCACACGCTGAAGCTTCCCTGTACCTGCAGAAGCAAAACAGCCCCAAAGCATGATTGACCCCCCGCCATGCTTCACAGTAGGCAAGGTGTTCTTTTCTTCATAGGCCTTGTTCTTCCTCCTCCAAACATAGCGTTGATCCATGGGCCCAAACAGTTCTAATTTTGTTTCATCAGTCCACAGAACACTATCCCAAAACTTCTGTGGTTTATCCACATGACTTTTGGCATACTGCAGTCGACTCTTCTTATTCTTTGGGGACAGCAAGGGGGTGCGCCTGGGAGTTCTGGCATGGAGGCCTTCATTACGCAGGGTGCGCCGTATTGTCTGAGCAGAAACTTCAGTACCCACATCTGACAAATCTTTTCTCAGTTCCTCAGCAGTCACACGGGGACTTTTCTCCACTCTACACTTCAGGTAGCGCACAGCAGTCGAAGTCAGCATCTTCTTTCTGCCACGACCAGGTAGCATTTCAACAGTGCCCTTTGCCTTGAATTTGCGAATGATGCTTCCTATGGTGTCTCTTGGTATGTTTAACATCTTTGCAATCTTCTTATAGCCATTGCCCTTCCTGTGAAGAGTAATCACCTGTTCTCTTGTCTTCCTGGACCATTCTCTTGACCTCACCATGTTTGTAACCACACCAGTAAATGTCTAGAAGGAGCTGAGTATCACAGTCATTTTAAAGCTGCCTAATTGGTGCTTATTAGGCTTTATTGCTGCTCCCTGATATCCACAGGTGTTTTCAATACCTGATTGAAAACACTTCATTGAACCTCTGTTCTTCAGAGTGGTAGTCTTTAAGGGGTTGAATAATTATGTCAATGAAGAATTCACAAAAGAAACATTTACTACTGTATTACAAAACTAATTGATGTCATTTTAGTTGCATATGGTTCTTTAAGAAGTCCTTGTAGGATTTCATTCTGAATACAATTACAAATGTACACTAAATTCCCTAAAACCATTTACAGCATTGGGGGTTGAATAATTTTGAACACTACTGTATATGTATTTTTATAGCTTCTGAAAGACATTACTAAATGAAAAAATATATATATGTAAACAAATCAATAACTATTTAAACCAGTAGTCATTTTCAGAGGTTTACACCCACCTTTGAATGAATCATGTGCCTTCATGAGCATCACTGAATGTTTCTATCTATTGTGATAGTTGTGTATCAGTCTCTTGATTGATGTGAAAAGTTGAATCTCAACATATACATTTACATTTAGCAGATGCTTTTATCCAATGCGATGTTCAAAGTAGGGGAGAACAATAGAAGTAATAGTTAAAGTGTAAGTAAAAAAACTGGTCTCAGTCAGCCTATTACAGTATAAAAAGCTGAGACTTTTTTTTGGGGGGGTAGAATAGTAGAAGACTGTACTAATGGGTCAGATGTTGACGGAAGAGATGTGTTTTTAGCCGATTCTTAAAGACAGCTACAGAATCAGATGATCTTGTGGCAAATCGTTCCAGAGTCGTGGAGAACATTCGGAGAAAGTGGTTGAGAATGTTTTTTCCCTTTGTGGGACGGCACCAAAGACGCTGTTCGATGGCAGAGTGCAGGGATCGGACGGGTACATACGTATGAATAAGCGAGTGTTTGTTATGTAGGCCAAGAGCAGAGATATGAATTGGATGCAAGCAGCTATAGGGAGCTAGTGCAACCTTACGAACAGAGGAGTGACGTGTGCTCTCTTTGGCTCGTTGAAGACCACTCTTGCCGCTGCATTCTGGATCATCTGAAGAGGTCTGATTGTACAAGCTAGAGAACCAGCCAGTAGAGCATTGCAATAGTCGAGTCTGGACAGGACGAGACCTGGACAAGAGATGGTGGTAAGAGATGGTGGTCTAGTGGGTTAAACCACTGAACTGGTAAATCAAAAGGTTGCTGGTTCGATCCCAGCAGCCACCACCAGTGGGTCCTTGAGCTAGACACTTTACTCCACGTTGCTCCAGGGGGATTGTCCCTGTAATAAGTGCACTGTAAGTCGCTTTGGATAAAAGCGTCTGCCAAATGACTAAATGTAAATGTAAATGGACAAGAACTTGCTTGGTATGCTTAGACAGGAAAGGTCTGATTCTCCTAATATTGTAGAGGATGAATCTGCAGGACCGGGTGGTGCTGGCAAGATGGTCTGCGAAGTTCAGCTGATCATCAATTACTACTCCCAGGTTTCTTGGCCATTCTGAAGGAGTAATGGTTGATCAACCTAGTTGGATGGAAAGATGGTGCTGAGACTTCGGGTCAGCCGGGATCATGACCAGTTCAGTTTTTGCTAGGTTCAGCTGCAGGTGATGTTCCTTCATCCATAGTGAGATGTCATTCAGGCATGTCGAGATGCGCTCAGAAACCTTTGGATCATTAGGCTGAAATGACAGGTGTTGTTGTGTGTCATCCGCATAGCAGTGATAGGAAAAGACATGTTTCCGAATGACAGAATCTAGGGACGTTATGTAAAAGGAGAAGAGCAGCGGTCCAAGAACTGAGCCCTGGGGTACCCCTGTTCTGAGATGCTGGGACTCAGAGACCTCACCTCCACAGGATACTCTGAATCACCTTTCCGAGAGGTAAGACTCGAGCCACCGTAGCACCACTCCAGAGACACCCATAGTCTTGAGGGTCGACAGGAGGATGTGGTGGTTGACAGTGTCAAAAGCCGCAGAGAGATCCAGGAGGATGAGTGCAGATGATTTAGAGGCCAAATCTGGCTTCGGCATCATACAGTTACTGCTGGACATGAGTCAAATGTATAGAAATGCTGAAAAAGTAAAGATTCTGGTGGACCTAGATACATTTTCTTACGATCAGTGGACAGTTTAATAAAAAACATAATAACTGTCATTGATTGTGCAGATAACATAGTACAGTATTAATAATGAGGGGGATATAACCTTTTGACCTGGGCTAATTTAACAAAGTATGTAATTATTCTTTGTTGTGAACTTAATTTTAACATTTCTTTGTAAAATAACTTGTTCAGGCAGGTCTAAATAAACTTAAAAATAAACCTTAACTTTCAAAATTCCTCTTATTTTGCCCCAAATGTTCAGCATTTTCCAGATTCTGCAAGAGGGATGTACACTTTTGAATTCAACTGTAAGTGCAAAAACTTTTAAACAATAGAATGGTCTTTTCTGTTCGGTTTCTTGTTCAACACGGCATCATGGCATTTGCTCCTGTATTAATTTTGATAAATTATTGATACACGTATCAGCAAGGAATGCATCACGATATACAGAATTGCTGTATTGTTTTGAGCACATCCCTATTTAAAGCATTGTTCCATGTGCCCCTTTTATACTGTGAGCACCTGCCCCTTTTAAGGTCTTAAATGATGACAGAATTAATTTTTTTGGGTGAAGTATCCCTTTTAACACAATCTGCTTGTTGCTGGAATCACATTGCATTGCCAGGTTAGGACAATGTGTCTCATAGCATATGAGCTGGCGCAGAGCCTGCTTAGAGCAGCATTACCTCAGCTGGATAAGAACGCCTTAGGGGCTTTTTGCACGATATAGTGTGTGTTGCAATATATATGTCATTCTGCAGTTTATAACACAGACGGTGTTTGTTAAAAAGAGACAGAGTCAATCATATGGAGCATACAGAAATGGCCAGTTATGAGAGCTGTGGTATGATTACTTTTAAAATGTCAAAGGCTTATTGAAGGGATCCTCAGGGGAATAAATGTCATAATCTCCGAACAAAGAAAATGACCGACTCAAACTTCTGGCGAAATCACAGCAATGCTATTTTAATGTTGGATCTTTGAATCCCGTCACCTGTTATGACGAGTTGTAATCATGCAATATTTATGATGCCCGGAGAATTAGGGAGAGGAAAGTAATTGGCTTACATCAGCGTACCCGAAGCTATGCTGTTGTTTCAAGACAAATGGTTGTCAATTGCTTTTCGTGTCTGGGCTGAGTTTCCAAACACTGATTATCACATCGGCTCACATTCTTAATAGGGTTATAGACAGCAAATGCTGGCAATTTGCATTACATAAATCAAAAACTAGTCATGACAGGACATTTTTTAACTATGGACCAAATGTGCTTAACGTACACTGTGTTGTGGGCATGGTCCCTTTATGAGGATGTAAAACTCATGGGTTTGAGGGAAAACACATGGATTTTTTTGCTTAAAAGTTTAGGATAATAGCGACTGTGAGCATGAAATGTGATGTTAAATGTATTCAGGGTTTAGATTGTAGTTATATAATAAAAATTTAGCGATTATGCATTACGTGACTCATGTGTACTATCTTAAATAGCAGTCTAATAACAAGACTTAAAGGGATACTCCCTACTTAAAATGTAAGTCGTTCCAAATCTGTATAAATTTCTCTGTTTTGTTGAAAGATATTTGAAAGAATGTTAGTAACTGAAAGTTCTGGGGCAACGTTGATACCATTGCACAAAAAAATATTGTATCAATTATTTGTTCTGTTGATCGCAAAATAAGATATTTTGAAGAATGTAGCAAAGCAAACAGTATTGGGGCACCTTTGACTACCCTTTAAATTTTTCTTACATTGTCAATGGTGCCCCAGAACTGTGAGTAACATTCTTCCAAATATCTTTCTTTGTGCTCATCCCAACACACAAATTCCGGGTTTGTAACAACTAGAGCAGGGGTGTCCAATGTCGGTCCTGGAGGGCCACAGTCCTGCAGCGTTTAGCTCCAACTTGGCTCAACACACCTGTTTGGAAGATTCTAGTCTGCTTTGTGAGACCTTGATTAGATGTTCAGGTGTGTTTGATTAGGGTTGAAGCTAAACTTTGCAGGACAACGGCCCTCCAGGACTGACTTTGGACACCCCTGAACTAGAGGGTGAGTAATAATGACAGAATTTTCATTTTTTGGGTGGAGTATCCCTTTAACTTTCATCTTAACAACATTTTTACACTTCCTCTCAAACTAAAATTCATTTATTTAAACTACAGTACAAAGCTGTCTGGGAATTTGAAAATGTTTTTTAAAAGTCGTCTTGAAGTCGGCCTTTATTCAGTTTGTGAAAACATTTTCTTTCTACCCAGCACTCCACACCATGATATAAATAAGCGGTGCTACTTGCAAATATGACCTTGTTAAGTCCTAACTGTACTTGCAGTGTTTAAACTGCTGGAATTCATTCCATTGGTTAAAATGATCTGCATGTCTTTAATGCGGCATGAGATCAAATAGAGCCAAATCGTCTTCTGTCCACTCATATCAAGACTGCCAGTTTGCAGAAGCACCAAGAATTTGTTTATTATTGTGAAAGTCTTGTCTGAGACAGCCAATATGGATCTATTAACTAATCAGTGAACAAATAATAGGCGCAAAAATATTTAATTGCTCTACAGAAAGACCCATAAACAGCACAAAACCCCCATCGAAAATGTCAAGTTAACAGAGCATGTGACAAAAATAATTGACTTGCAGAGCATAAAATGAGATGGATTCTTGGGTTAAGGCTGAAGAAACCTTATCAAAATGCTTTTCATGAAACCGAAGTAGATTCATGTCGTTTACCCACAAGGTAAAAAGCATCGAAATATAACATTCAGAGCGTAACATTCCTTTTAATCAAACTATTCACAGTCGTGAGTAGAGGGCACAGGTTTTTCTTTGTGGCTTTTAACCTTTTCAGTCCTACATTCAATCTTGTAATGTACACTATGGAAGATAAGTCAGTCCAGATCACGTGAACATGAACAAACCAGCTTGTCAAACCAGAAGGTGAATCAGAATAATGGGTTTATTTATAGTTTTGTGTGTGATGTTTTCTCTCAGTGTACAGTCCTATAAGACACAGCAGGATAGTGTAATTGAGAATTGTTATACCAACAAAAAAACAACTTCATTCTCCACTACAACCACTTCACAGATGCACTTTATAGGCCGTGCATTATCCAAAACTCCAGCTTTTGCACCAATTAAGGTCATTTTGCAGGGACAATTGCCATCTTGAGACTTCAAAGAGAACCAGGAGTACCAAAAAAGAGGAGCTGGTGTGTTGTGTACCGTTGAAGAATATGAAGTGAAAGAATATGAATTTGCATCCTTGCAGTGGACTTTTGATGTGTTGCAAGCACTCTGGATCACCTATACTTTTTCTTTGATTTTATATTTTTAGTCGGTCAGACATTTTCGAAATAAAAGTGTACGGAATACCTTGTAAGAACAATTTCTTTGGATTTTAAAGGTTCTTTAAGGCAGCCAAAACTAGTTCTTCAATGCCATTGTGAGGCACCTATTTTTAAAACACAAAATGCGAGTAAAATATAAAATATACCATCATTCTAATGTCGGTTTGTCCACAATCTCAGTATATGTACTGTGTTTTATCTGCGCTTTAATTGTACATGTGCATGTGAGAGAGAGAGTTTGTTTTTAGAAAGATGCATTTCTATCTACAACAATCTATTTAAGAAAACAAAACTTTACTACATTAGGTTAAAGCAATAAATAAGCTTCTACTTGAAAAATAAAACCAGCAAATTTAGATGTTATCACATGACGCATTAATAGTTCCCCCACACACTGAATTGCTGTCACCACTAAATAGTGATAGTCAGCACGTCATTTACATTCACCAACAGTGTTGAGTTGATGCAGGGCAGTCGGGCAGGGGGTTGTGTTGGCATCCTGCTTACTGTTTACCGCTGCAGGTTTGCCTTCAGCTTACCTTTATTACTGTGGAAGACCAGGGGGCGGGAGCGCGCAACCCCTATAATATTTCTCAGGGACTGAATGTGCGCGGCGACGGGCTTACATTTCCTCTCGCGCAAAGCCCACAGACGATGTCTGAGGACTCTTTCTTTTCTTTTCCTACCCCTGGTAGTATCAGAGGGTCGATACGCATGTGCATGAATTCAAGATTTTTTCTCCAATTATGCGTACGAGTACAACTTTTACTGGCATCTTTTGAGACTTGAGAATTTCATCGTATTCCGTGTGAACGACTGATGCCCGTCAGGTTATTAAATGCTGCGGGATGTTTACCGATGCGCTTTGGCGGATTAAGTTGGAGTGGCAGCAAATAACGCGTTTTCCGCCATGGAGCCACATCTGAACCGATGATGGTTTTAGTTCTTCTGTAATACTGCCCGGACTACAGGTCAAAGTCTTTGTCCACCCTGGTGCCGTGGAGTGGATCCTGACTGAAGCTGTGCGGTTACCGCAGGGATCAAGAGCGCGCAGCTGATATGGGTAAGCGCGCAATATAGGCTACTGGAAAGTTTATCGATTACTAATAATATGAATTCATAAAAAGTCGATTTAATGCTATACGTTGAAATTGATGATAAATGAAACGCGGTTTTAAAAATTTAGTTCATTAAATCTGTGCATGTCTAAAACGTTAAAAAGATTTGATTTGTGTCCTATGTATTCGTTACGGGGGCTATGCAGTTTACGAGATTCAAATCGTTAAAAGCAAATGCATTGTCCACTCGTATATTTTTACAGACTTATGAAACGACTGTTATCTCTTATAACGAAGTGAAATGAAGGCGCAAAACTCAATGGCTGGTGCTCGCCAGCAAGAAATGTCAAGAAATTGTTAAGTTTTAGTGGATTGTCGAGAAATTTGGGCAGATTTTACTTTGCTGTGAATGCAAATGAACGTCTTGCACGGTCAGATTCGGGCTGTCGGGTCAGAAAGAAGCTAGATTTGATTTTAAGTCGTGCACAACCATAGCCATACACCTGTTTTTCGTTATTAAAACGGTTTAATATTTTGTTGTTTTGTTCTTGTTCTTCAACCTAAAATCACACTTGCTTACAGTTCAAGTCACCCTTAAATCGACTTGATGAAGATCCAGTATATCAAATCATGTCCTATACAATTCCTACTGTAGCACAAGGTAGTAGCTGTGCTTGCAACATGAAGTGCATTGGTTCGAAACCCCTGAGAATGCATATACTGACAAAAAATGTATAGCTTGAATGCGCATTTTTGACAAAATCATCCACCAATTGCATGAATGTAATGTAAACTTTTGTATGTTACCGCATGAAGCTCAGGTGTTTACATGAGACACATTTTTATACAGTCTATTACTTACAGAAATACTCTTATAAAAGTGCATGCTTAGTTGCTCAATATACTTAACATTTAAACATGTCTGTTGTAATTCATCATGATTTCCTTCATCGAAACAGGACGGATCTGTTTCATGTCAATTTCTATTCTATGTTGAAGCTTGCTAGCCTGATTTTACATCTATTTCTGTTGAATGAAGATCACATCGGCAATGACAGGCCTGAATGATGGATTGCACTAAGAAATTGCCAGTTGTCATGAATTTTGTTTACATCAAATTCAGTTTGAGGCTATTTGATCAGTCTGGGCTTCAAGAGCCTGCCAGGGATGTCTGATATTCCAACTGCTTTATCAGAACAGTCAGCTTTTAAAACATTTTACCTTGGGTTCATATGAAAACATGTTAATCCACGACTGAAATCCAGGTAACGACCAAAGGTCTACTGTAAAAAAACCTCAGAGATACAACACAAAGATAAAGTGTACCACATCCATTACTTTCAATATTTGAAAGCGGTGTGGTTTGAGCAGATATTCTCGAGACTGGAAATTTCACCTGATCACATCAACACAGGTTATTCATCAGTGTGATAACTAAACTAAATGTAGTCTAATTAAAAAAGGTGTTAAATGGCCATAAGCACAATAAACACTTTGGCTACAGTATGTGCAAAGTGCCTTTTGTTAACTCGAATGAAGGAAGCTAATTTAAGTGTGTGCTTTTGTGTAGTCCAGTGTTAATTTGTGTGTTCCGTGATATTTACAAATATTTGACACTATCAACAAGCAACCAGGACTATCCTACTGTTGCTCTTTCTGAACATAATGTTGATTAAAACATCAAACATCAAATACCAAATAATTAATATTTTGATGTTATCATTTTTTATTAATACAAAAACAAACATTTAATGTATCCTGTTAACTGCTAGTCAGATATTGTTCTTCCTTCATCATTTAATACAAACTTGAATGATATCTTCTGCAGAACACAAAATAAGATATTTTAGAGAATGATTGTAACCAAACAACATAGGCCACCATTGACTTCCATTGTATGTACACAAAACCACTGAGATTTTTTTTCGAAATATCTTCTTTTTGTGCTTCACAGAGGAAAGAGTCACTATACAAGTGATGTCATTAAATTGTGTGAACTATTCCTTTAATAGTCAACCTTCTATTAAAAACAATCTGTGTAAACAGTGCAGGTGTCTAAAGATCAAAAACACTGAAAACAACTTTACTCGCATATTGTACGGTTTTATGTTTAACTCTAATTCTAATTCATTTCAGTTCAAACCTGATCTGAATGTTGTGATGCCCCAACCTTGACTCGTCTGTCCTTTTCCACCACTTTAACCAGTCCAGGCTTGCAACTAAACTGACTTGATCCGACCCAGTATATCTGACATTTCTTTAAATACAATACAAAAAGAGACACTGATCAAAATCTTAGTGTCTGTCAGCCACTGTTGGCATTCACTTTCTGTCTTTTGGGAGCGACATAAGAACGAGTGAACAATAGCAGAAATTGTCAAATGTTTTCAAGTGCAATTCACATGTATTCTTGGATGCCGCACCTGCAGTGTTTCTAGCTAAAAGACTTTCCTGCATCTGCTTCATTCATTACCGTGGACAAAGCTGATTTTACAATCACAACTGCTATAAATAAAGCTTTTAGCATAAATCACCCTTTCTGTTCTGCTATCCACATCCTTTGTAAGGCACAGTTACGACACTCGTAAGTCTCAGAATTAATGTGCGAAATAATTCGCGCAGTAGGTCCTTTGTTTCACAGCTTCGGTTTAACCGGGTTGACTGTCCTCCACCTGCGGCCTCGCGTGGTTACTGTCACTGTTTAAATACTGGATTGGGTCCATTCTGCTGAGTGATCAATGCACATTTAACCACCCTTAAATTTCATTATCCTAAACTTTTTAAGATCTTGGACCACAGTTAAGAGCTGCTGACATTGTTATTAAAGAGCCATTGTGTCCTTCATCCAAATTAGAGTCCGCTTGCAGATGTAATCAGAAACAAGTTAACTATGCATGAGTTGTTTAATAATAAAAAGATGTCTGTGAGTTACAATTGCTCATACTTAAATAATAGCATGGAAATAAATTGCACATACTTTTGAGTGATGACACAAACTATTCATTGAGTCTAACTTGTGTGTCAATTCACTAGAAAATTCAATTCAATTAAAATAAATCACGCTTACGTGTATGCATTTGGTGTATACTTTCATCCAAAGCAATTTAAAGGGATAGTTAACCCAAAAATGGAAATTATTTTATCATTTACTTACCCTCTTGTCATTTCAAACCTGTTTGACTTTTCTTTCTTCTACAGAACACAAAAGAAGATATTTTGAAGAATATCGCTAACCGATGAATAGAATGAATTTTGTAGAAACTGTAGTTGTAGTTGAAGACCTGTAGAAAGAAAGTCATACGGGTTTGAAATGACACGTGTGTTCCTTAGTGATCAAACCCATGACGTTTGTGTCGCTAGTGCAATGCTCCGCCAAATGAGCTACTGGAACACAACATAGCATAGCATGAACACCTTTGATAGACATCTTTATTCAAAGTGACATACGAGATTTTGTTGTGGACATAGCCGGCGCTATATTAGCTGGTCTGAAAGATATATTATATAACACAATGTAACAGTTCTGTCCGCTTGTTACTGTAAGTCTGATGTCACGTACCACTGCCAAGTTCAAATGTTCTTTTAGACGCCAAAGGCAAACGATGAAAAACACTCATGATGTGCTGTCAAACTACTGAAACTCACATTCCAAACCTCCACAATGAAATCACAGATGGTCAGACAGCGATTCATTTTTGATGAACTATTAAAATATTAATGTCAGAGATTCAGTAACAGAAGATTGTAGTGTACACCGTGAGTTTGTAAAGGTTTAGCTTAAATATGTAAAAGGAATAAACAGTGCTCATGTCTGTTGAAATAGTAACCACACTTGGAATGAGTGGAGGTCTTGGACCTGGAAATAGTACTCCTCCTTACGTCACAAAACAAGTGGATTACTGTGATTGGAGAAAAGCACAACACTCAGTAGGGGCTCTCTATTGATTGTTGTGATTGTTGTGAAACAATCTTGTCTTATGAAACAACATTAATGGTACAGTTGGTTTTAGGTATAACTTTTGGTTGTGGACATGTTTTTATGACCTTAGCAAGCAATATTAAAGGTATGACATATTCAAGAACAAAGAACTTGATCTAGTGTGACTGAAATAGCTGCCCGGAGGCTTTGCAAATATGGACTTTGAGTAGGATGACTTGCCTCAAAGTGACTTTGAAACTTGAAACTTATTGAATACTCTTATAGTATACCGCAGCAATTACGTATTTTTGTGGGCCAATCCAGGAGTTAACACCACACTGGTTTCCTGGTAAGTAATTACTCTGTGAAAGAATCTCCATTCACGTTTTTAGATCATTGTGCCCTTGTAACATTATGTGTGAGATTTATATGAGCGATGACGTCTACCGTCCCCGCCAGAGGATATAGTCGCTTTAAGCAACCTGTAGGCAACTGCTGTTTATAAGGCGTAATAGAGCTTTAAAAATCATGAGCGGTCTATAACTGGTGTGTATTATGTCATAGATGAAAACATGAAAATATTAAGAGGTATTTTTAACCACAGATCTAACCAGAAACCCATAAACATAGACTTTTGGGCGATGGAACCGGCTGTTCTAAAATGCTAACTTGCTACCAGGGTTTTCATACAAAAATGCGTCAAAAAAGAATATTCCAAAAGTTTAAGCTAACAAAACGTATCACTCTAATTTACTTGGTCTCTAGACTGGAAGGATCATTAATCTAAACTATTGACGCAGTCTTTACAAACACTTTGAAATCTTTCCTATATTAACAAAGTTGTGACTACCTCGACAACCAAATCATCGTTGCATATATTATAAATCATACATTTGATATATGGACCAGCCCTAATTTACTCTTGACAATTTTCCACCTTCAGTAGTTCAGACTGGAGAGATGGGACATTTTGAGTGCAGTCATTAAACATTTATCCAAACTGTCATGCTGACTGCATTCAAATTTGTGTTGACCTGACAGCTGATTTGTGCGTACGGTGGGATGCCGGCTATAGATTTTTCCTAAGCCGTAACCTCTAAGTGAAATTGATATACAGTAAAGGGGTGTATTCGTGGGTTAAAACCATTTGATTTCATTTTGAGCATTGCTCTTTACAAATGTTCAAATTTTTCTCAGGTTATGCCATTATCTTGGTACTTTGGGTAATAGCTTAAGCTTCAGCACACTGTAACAGAGTAGCATTTAAATGAAATATCAACTTGTCATCGTGCCAACCAACACAGCAGCTGACTCTGCTGTAAGTGCCAACGTCCTCGAAGCTGTTTGAAAGGGGCTTGCCACAGTGATAGAGTTTTTTAAATGAGTGGCTTTTAAATGAACTAACCTTGGATGAGCTATGGCACGTCGGCCATCAATGTATTTTAGTCAGCAAAGTAAGAAAGTAGTGTCTGGATCGATTTTTATTTGCCATATTATTCACATCTACCGCTCTGCAATAGATCTCTGATATGTTCTACTTTGAATGAAGTTTGAAGTCAGATGCTGTGGCGATACCTTGGCAAAGTGCACTCGCATTTGTTTTCTTGGTTTATGAGTCATAAGATGACATGCGGCGCAGGGATTTGGCCAAGGAGGAGCGATCTAACGTATGTCAAAATATTTCAACTTCATTGCTGCTGATTGGCAGTGCCTCTGTAGATACGGATTACGCATTAGAGAGTTATTGCTATCAGCAGTCTACAACCGGCAGTTTGTTGGTTTGAATGCCAAGTGTTGCACCTGGAATATAGAATTCTGTGATACCAAAATGCTGCGAAATCAAAGTTTTATTTCTGGACCTGCCCAAAACCTCTGTGCTGCTCTTAACCTTTCATGATGGGTTAAAATGTCCATTCTTCTAGAACTTTGCTCTTTCACCTGTATAAAAATTCTGACGGTGAGTGAGTGAGAATACAATGATTGTAGTTCATAACAAATGAACTGCAATCATGAATTTAAATAATTCATTAACTCATAACCAGTGTTGGGGAAGTCACTAAATTACAATTAATAAATAATAACCTTAAAAGTTGTATTAAAGTTAAAAGTAAAGTATTGTAATTTTTTCAACTTTTCAGTATTACTTTACAATCTGATTAGATATATGCATTCTGTACAAATGGTCTCTTAACATTATAGGTTTTAGACACTAACTGTTGGAGCCCTTTTGAGGCTACACATGAAAACGCATGTTAGAACTGAAATGGCGGTAACTCACAAATTCTTTGGAATACAGACTTACTGTTGAAAAATGAAAAGTAGCTGATTATTGCAAAAATCACACACACAAAAAATGTAAGGTATGTTTCTAGGTTTATTATAAAAAAAAAGTTTTTCTTTGAATAAAAAATAAATTAAAAAACACGGGTCGTATTTAAAAATCTAAGCACACTCTAAAAAAAAGAATCATTTACTCTCCCTACATAAAATATAAAAAAACCACCAAATAAATCTGTATTCTAGAGTCTTAGATCTTTCCAATGATATATAGTTTGTCATGTTTCAATTAGAAATTACATGCACAATATTGATTCAAACTTAGGTGTCCCGTATACGGAGCGGGTGACAGTTAACAGTCTAGATCTTTTTTGGAAAGTTTGAAGTATGTGAACATGTGTTTTTTTAGTTTCTTTTGGGGAGGTAGGCTATGGCCTCGAGATCGCATTTTAGAAGTTTATTTAAAATATAAAACACACAAAAAATCTTGGTCGTGTTAATAAATAACAGGGTATAGGCTCCGAATTTAAAAAAAATATGCATAATTTAAGTTATTTTTCAATACAGATAATCTAATATTTTTTTCATTGGCTATTAGCATGGCTAGACGCATTTAAAACGACACTTTAGAACTTTTCCTCGCGGCTCCCTTGTGTGGTGGATAACCGCAAATTATTCTATTACTAGTGTCGTAAATAATGTTGCTGTATAAGGTTTCCCGTGCACAGCGCATTACATGTGAATTTATTTCCTAAACTAATGAAAACAGTGGGGGCCATTCCTGTATCGTAACGAAAGTTTAAAATTTGCATGTTTTTTATGCCTTGCATATTGAAATATTCTCAAAAAGACGCAACAGAGAACTCAATTCTGTTCTCCCATGGGTTGTTAAATATGCGCGCAGCCGGAGAGCCGTACCTCATAAAACATGCAAAATTCTGGACTGAGTTCTATTTCACATCATCTTACTCTTTAACAGACAATTGTACATACAATGATGGCAAAATTCCCATATAAGCAAGTATCCTTGTAAAGTTAATCCATTATGTCTCTAATGAACGTAAACCATTTGGAAACAAACGCATGTGTTACAATATATTAAATCTGTGCGTTTCTTAATGGGCAGTAGGATAATTAAGATCTTTTCAATGTTTATCAAACAACAAAGAACGATGACAAAAACCCTCGGTATCACGTGTCATGATTTACTTAGAACAGCTCCTAACTGATTAAATTATAAATTATAATAAGATATAGTAATAATTAATCTATATTCCATTCAAAACATTGATTATTTGGATATTTGCTACAGAATACTTTGATTACTTGTTCTTATTTTATCGCTTATGTGTTGTCCTCATATTTTTTTTATGATATATTAACATTATTTATTAAGAATACATATTTAAAACAACAAACAAACAAATAACTAGATCATATTATTTAATTATTACTTTATATGTGGTGGGGCCAGTAAAATTATTAATCACTTGCCTGACCGGGCCAGTAGAAAAATGTTTAATGTTTAAAAATGTGTAAAACGCAAGCCGTGCCACGTTGTAATTTCTGTTGAACTCTGCTTAACTGCACTTGCTGTGCCTTTACATTTAAGAAAGCAATCTTGCACTAAAACATTTGAGGCTGAACAGACCTCTTAGCCCAACCCTAGTGCCACCCCTTACTTTGGGTAATGCATTACAAAATTAAATAAGAAAGTGTGGCTGTTTACATAACTCATATTTTGTGTGTGTGTGTGTGTGTGTGTGTTAAGACTGATCTAAGTGAACAGTCAGCTCATTTAAACTCATTAGCTAAAAGTAGCAGTTAATTTCAATGACATAAGAATACAGCAATCAGCAAAATTATGGATCTGTGGCTCATGACAAGATCATTTAAAGGTCATCTAATGAGGTCTACTAATAAGATTTCAGGTGTTTTTCAAGCCATCTACTGGCTTAAATTGGACCACCGCTGTAGGATGATAAAAACACGTTTCCTTTGTATTAAACAGTATTTTTCTAGGAGCTTCGGCCCGGAGGACAGCACAGCACACTTGCACAGCCTTGTTTAAAATGGGTTTCTGCTTCTAACCAGTGCTAATTCAGTACACATTTCATGTTTCTTGTATCTCGTCAGCTCTCGTGGATTAGTGGGGCACCTTGAGGAACATAAAGTCCTTTCACAGACAGATGTGTGCGCATTAAAGAGTACAAAGTAATATCGGTAATGGACTAGCAGTGAACCATACCAACCGTGCACATTAATTGGAAAGACACTGACATGTTTCCATGCCATTTTTCTTCAAAATAGTCCAAGGATACAGGCAATTGCAAGTTTTTCGGTTTTCATTGCCACGTGTTTACTTGGAAAAGAATGTTGGGGACCACTGCACTCGAACTGCAATGTGTGATTATGAGATTTAAGTAATATTTTTTTTTTCATTTTTGTCATTTTTATAGTGTATGACTTTCTTCTGCAGAACACAAAAGAAGATATTTTGAAGAATGTTGGTAACCAAATAACATTGGCCCCCATTGACCTCTATTGTACGTAAACAAAACCAAATCCAAGTTGACTGTTACCAACATTTTTAAAAACATCTTATTTTGTGTCAAGAGAAAAAATGTCAAGAGATGATTCAATGATGACAGAATATTTGTTTTTGTGTGAACTATCCCTTTAAGTCTGTTTTGAGTTTTGGAAAGCACTTTGAAAGATGTATTGATTGTGGTGATCTGGGTTTTTTCTTAAACATTTTCTTAAAAGCACCGATGGGATTACAGTTTATGTGAAACTGATGACTCTGTAATTTGCCGTGTACTCTTGGATGGCCGCTGTCCTGTTCTTTCTGCTGGAGCAGGCTGTGAGCGCATGGAACACGCGATGCGAGACTTCAGTCGTAAGGCTGTACTTTAAGACTCCAATCAATTTCTTCTTTGTTACGTATCTCGCTGTATTCTTTTCCCTGGCGATGGAAAGTCCTGTTTAAAATGTTTCTGAGGCAAAAGATTGTAATGAAATTGCTCATTCCACTTCATCTTTTTTGGCACGGACGACACTATGGAACAAATTGGTTCTGAGTAATTACATTTGATGTAATGATTCAGCCCTAAATTGTGTAATTAATTCCCATGGACACAGTATAAAAATATAGTACTAAATATATTGCCGGACATTAGTCACAGTTTAAAGTTGATCACCTTGTAGGTGATAATTACTATAAAAGGCTCCTCATCTAAATTAGTGTTTAGGTCGTATTCAAAAGAAATGCTAGGAACTGCTCTGTTCACAGTTTACATTTAAACTTGAGAACTTTATAATTGCATCATTGAACAGAAATAAAACGTTATGAGCTAAGAGTACTTTGTAGGACTACAGACATAAAAGTGAGTCTATCTGATCTATTAATCCTCAGTTTGTGGAGACAGAACACCACAATTTAAATTTTAGTATTGTTTGACTATACAGTTGTGTTCAAAATTATTCAACCCCCAATGCTGTAAATGGTTTTAGGGAATTTAGTTTACATTTGTAATTGTATTCAGAATGAAATCCTACAAGGACTTCTTAAAGAACCATATGCAACTAAAATGACATCAATTAGTTTTGTAATACAGTAGTAAATGTTTCTTTTGTGAATTCTTCATTGACATAATTATTCAACCCCTTAAAGACTACCACTCTGAAGAACAGAGGTTCAATTAAGTGTTTTCAATCAGGTATTGAAAACACCTATGGATATCAGGGAGCAGCAATAAAGCCTAATAAGCACCAATTAGGCAGCTTTAAAATGACTGTGATACTCAGCTCCTTCTAGACATTTACTGGTGTGGTTACAAACATGGTGAGGTCAAGACAATGGTCCAGGAAGACAAGAGAACAGGTGATTACTCTTCACAGGAAGGGCAATGGCTATAAGAAGATTGCAAAGATGTTAAACATACCACGAGACACCATAGGAAGCATCATTCGCAAATTCAAGGCAAAGGGCACTGTTGAAACGCTACCTGGTCGTGGCAGAAAGAAGATGCTGACTTCGACTGCTGTGCGCTACCTGAAGCGTAGAGTGGAGAAAAGTCCCCGTGTGACTGCTGAGGAACTGAGAAAAGATTTGTCAGATGTGGGTACTGAAGTTTCTGCTCAGACAATACGGCGCACCCTGAGTAATGAAGGCCTTCATGCCAGAACTCCCAGGCGCACCCCCTTGCTGTCCCCAAAGAATAAGAAGAGTCGACTGCAGTATGCCAAAAGTCATGTGGACAAACCACAGAAGTTTTGGGATAGTGTTCTGTGGACTGATGAAACAAAATTAGAACTGTTTGGGCCCATGGATCAACGCTATGTTTGGAGGAGGAAGAACAAGGCCTATGAAGAAAAGAACACCTTGCCTACTGTGAAGCATGGCGGGGGGTCAATCATGCTTTGGGGCTGTTTTGCTTCTGCAGGTACTGGGAAGCTTCAGCGTGTGCAAGGTACCATGAATTCTCTTCAGTACCAGGAGATATTGGATGACAATGTGATGCAGTCCGTCACAAACCTGAGGCTTGGAAGACGTTGGACCTTTCAACAGGACAATGATCCCAAGCATACCTCCAAGTCCACTAGAGCATGGTTGCAGATTAAAGGCTGGAACATTTTGAAGTGGCCATTGCAGTCACCAGACTTAAATCCGATTGAGAACCTCTGGTGGGACTTAAAGAAAGCAGTTCCAGTGCGCAAGCCTAAGAATGTGACTGAACTGGTGGCTTTTGCCCATGATGAATGGGCGAAGATGCCCGTAAATCGCTGCAAGACACTTGTGTCAAGCTATGCTTCACGTTTAAAAGCTGTTATAACTGTAAAAGGATGTTGTACTAAGTACTAAGATTGAATGTCACTTGGGGGTTGAATAAAACTGATAATGATGTGAGCTCAGAAAAGACATTTGTGGTTATTTCATTATAAATGTTATGTTATATTTGTCTGACCTACACGTGCCTCTTTGATTTAATTGTAAGCAGGATGACTGAATGATCATAATCAATGTCAAACCGACCAAAACAATCAATTTCAGTGCGGGTTGAATAATTTTGAACACAACTGTATCTTTTAGTTTGTGTTTGTATAATATCAACATTATGAACTTTTTTATTAAAATGTATACTATTCTATGAAAGATCTTATATCTCTGGGAAATACTGTGAGTATTTTTACTCTCAAGTACGTTTTCAAATTTCACGTTGATTTTACTTTTACTTATTTAGTTTTGGAATTTAATTCGTAACATATTTCATACCTTCTACTCCATTGCATTTGATAATACGGTAAAACTTCACTATAGGGGGTAATTCTCAGTATTAACTAGATGTTATTAGCATGTCTATTATTGGCATATTGGCTGTTTATTAATACTTATTAAGCACATATGGCAGTCGTGGCCTAATCGTTAGAGAGTCATGACCATAAGGTTGACTATGAAATTTTGTGTACGTTGAGTACATTTTTTAATCTACTTAGGTATTAAATGTGCAAAATATAACATGTATTATCGGTCCCACACTATTTTGTACATTTAATATTTAAGTAGATAAAAAAATGTACTCAAAGTACACAAAATTTCATAGTCATACTCAAAATTGACTTATTCAAGAAAAGATTTTAAATGCACTTGAGCCTTAAAGGCACAAAACATGGATATAAATGTAGTCGAGTATAATATGTGCTTTATAATGAATTAAAGTATTTTTTTAACAAATTAACAGATACTTGAAAAAGGTTCTTGAGTATATAAAAAATACTCTCTTAAGTTTTTCCCACCTTTGCTTGTCACACAACAAAAGCTCTAATGTGAAAGTATTCTTGAATATAGCATCCTTTGCCAAAAGAAATATTGCAGAATTGCTTTCCTTCTGAAATCCTGTTTCTCCATCTTTCGTGATTTTATTTATTGCCATAAATCTTTATTATTAGTCACTATTGACTTTTGCACTAGTGATTGGCTGTCATGGTTATAAAAACTTGGTTGATGACTAATTGTTAGTAACTTAATACGCTGAATTGTAAATCGGCTGTTTCCGTCAAAGCTAAATTACACCTAAAGTCTAAATAACCTAAGTGTTTGCCCAAATGTTCGTCATGTAAAGTGATCGTGTATCTTTAGAAGATTATGTTATAGTGTGAATCCTAGTCGTATTTTCTCAGATGAGTATGAATATTTCCAAATTTGACCTATTGTTAAATGTGATACGCTGATAATGTTCTATTATCCTCTGCAGGTCCTGTTGTGTGTGCCAAGAGATTAGCGGGCCTCATCTTTCTCCAAGCCTCTTCACTTCTGATGTTCGGTTCTGGTGAAAGGATGTGCCCCTATAGCTGCAACTGCGAGGGAAAGATCGTCCATTGTGAGTCATCCGGCTTCCAGGACGTCCCTGAAAACATTTCTGTTACTTGCCAAGGTCTGTCCCTGCGCTACAATAACCTGCACACGATGCTCCCCTACCAGTTTGCCCACCTCAACCAGCTGCTCTGGCTCTATCTGGACCACAACCAAATTGAATTTGTGGATAGCCGCGCTTTTCAGGGGGTGCGGCGGTTGAAGGAGTTGATCTTGAGCTCTAACCGGATATCACAGCTGCACAATGTCACGTTTCACGGAGCACCAAACCTCCGCAATCTCGATCTCTCCTATAATAAATTGCAGGAGCTGCAGCCAGGCCAGTTTTTTGGTCTTCGAAAACTACAGAATTTGCACTTGCGTTCCAACGGGCTATCTACCATCCCTGTGAGGGCATTTCTGGAGTGCAGGAGTTTGGAATTTCTGGATTTGGGCTACAATCGGCTTCGTGTTGTCACTCGCACTGCATTCCTGGGGTTATCTCGACTAATGGAACTCCACCTGGAGCACAATCAGTTTTCAAGAATCAACTTCTTTCTCTTTCCTCGTCTGGTTAACCTTCGTTCCTTATATCTGCAATGGAACCGCATTCGAGCTGTCAATCAAGGTCTTCCGTGGAGCTGGTACACCTTGCAGAAGCTTGATATTTCTGGCAACGAGATACAGACACTCGATCCTGTAGTGTTTCAATGCCTTCCCAATCTTCAGGTTCTCAACTTGGAGTCTAACAAACTGGCAAATGTGACCCAACAAGTTGTGGCCGCCTGGATTTCCCTGACAACTATTAGTCTCGCTGGTAATATGTGGGACTGTGGGCCGGGCATTTGTCCTCTTGTCGTATGGCTCAAGAATTTTAGAGGCACTAAGGACACCAGTATAATCTGCAGCAGTCCCAAGTACCTTCAAGGGGAGAAGGTTATGGAGGCCACAAAAAACTTGATTGACTGTGATGATTATGAAATCACCGCTCAGTCACCTTTATATCTCCAAACCTTCGAGCCAAGTTTTGAGCTCACCGTTGAACCCACAATGGCTCCTACAACATCCCCTCCACCCCTGCCTTCACCTGCTTCCGAAGCGCCCATTCCTCCTCCCCAACCTCAACCTCCTCAACGGCCCACCTTTCCCAGCCGTACACATACACACCCCAGGGACTCCCATCACTGGACACCCTCATCCTCCAACAGTATATTGGTGACCCCAGCTCCTGATCCGGACAATGTTTCATTCCACAAAGTGGTGATGGGAGGCGTGGCACTGTTTTTCTCTTTATCTTTCGTCTTGTCAGTTATTTACGTGTCGTGGAAACGATACCCCGGTGCCACCAGGCTGCTTCAGCAGAATTCAGTTGTGGGTCGAAAACGGAGGAAAAAGAGTCAGGAGCCAGAACAGAACCTGAGCTCCCAGCTCCAGGAATATTACATGAGCTACAACCCCGCCGCCTCACCGGAAGCCATGGAGGTGCTAGGCAATGGGACAGGTACCTGCACCTGCACCATATCCGGCTCCAGGGAATGTGAGGTATGACATGTGAAAGACAGCCTAAAAACAAATCAGATCAAAACAAATGAACGACTGAGGACATAGAGGTAAATTCTTCATTGTGCATGCGGCTAATATTCATAAGAGCAGGGGAAAGTACCCTTGACTCCTCAGGTCCTTCATATAATGGCTCATCTAAATGATGTTCCATTTAGTCCACATTTCATAACTTCACCCTTTGTAAAATAACGAAAACCAGGAGTCAATGGTTCCCTTAACAAAAAGCTATGCACTGCTGAACACATTTACACTTTTTATTTAAGAACTGCACTCATGCAAGTTTTCACAGTTATTTGGTCATGCTAATAATTTCAAATATGGGTCAGCAATAATGGTTTGTTATCTGATTGTTTCACAAATTTGAAACAGTAAATCGTATCCATGCCAGTTGCATTTGTAATGGGTTTGCTTCATTTGACTTGTAAATGTACGGCAGACATAACATCCAAATGGAAAAGAAAAAACAAATGAGGGCTAATGATATATTGATTGTCACAATCCATTAGAGCGCCCAAAAGGGCCTTTTCTTCTGTATCTAATGTGATGGGTTTAAAAGCATCTTTTCATCACTCCAATCCCGTAACTGATGTACTCAGCTTTACATTTTAAAGCCTAGATGTGCCATTTTCGATGACGACAGCGGATGAGAGTATTTTTACCTGTTGATTATAGATGATGACTGGTGTTGATGAAATATAGTTTTCTACCCAAGATTCATAGCTTAGTCTAAGGATCGCGAGGTTGCTGGTTTTAACCATCAAAATCCCATTATATGGCTCGACTTCAGTCGGTTTAGGAATAAGAGGCAAATGATCAGAATAATTACCATAACCTTCCTCCGTACAATCTCAAGCACTCTGTTTCCGCTTTGATGTCGCGAAGCACATTTAACCAAAAAGATGTAAATCTTATCAATGGATGCGCACCGGGCATGTTCAAACAAAATAGATTATTTACACTTGGAAGAAGAGCCGTATGTCGAAAGGAGACCAAAATTGTGAACTGGAGGTAATATACTTGCTCAGCCAAGTCAATGGTGGGAATAAAAAATCTGACGTTAAAAAAGCTGTTAAACTATGAAGGATGATTGAATTACTCAAAAGCATTTACAAAATGTAGTATACGTAACAACAGCACACAGTACTTCCCATAGTTTCTTTGCTTTGTTGTTTCTGAAGAGATTGTGACAATTGCCAAAGAAAGATAGCACTGTTTATCCCAAGGAGAAATGTTTTTGTTATAGCAGGTAGAACAGATGTAATGGCATAAGATTCAGCAGATAGTTGCACACCTGGATGGCAGCGGGAAGGAAGGTGTCTGTGATGCTTTTCACAATGAAAGCCTAAACTGCATTTTTCTTCAGCTACCAACTCTAAGGGATTAAAGTTCCATTTCTATCCATTTATTTTCTTCTTTTCTCACTAAAAGATCATTTTGTTAAAAAGGTTAAGATTCTTCGAATGTTCAAGTTTCCTTATGGTTTCAGGTTTTCTTCAAACATGAAAAGGCTCAAGTGAGTTTTTGTTTCTCTTAAAATATTTTTTTATTTCTGTTTGATATGATATGTTGTATCGTAAATAACAGCGGATACTGTATGCTGTGCGCTTTCTTTGTTTCTAAATACATATTGAGATGAAATTATGAACAAATTGCAGCGATTGAATATTTTGCTGCCATGTACAACAAAGGCGCACATTTCGTCTTTGTGAGCATTGCCATAGAAACGAATGAGTTCCAAGGACACACGCCCGGGCAGACATCTCTGACTTGTCATCTCGTAATTACAGTAATTCAGAAAAGACATGAACGCGGCATTAGTGAATATCATCAGGCTGAAAATATGTAGTACAACTTCACCCTGGATTTTCACATAGCTTTAAAATTAAGAGAGTCTGGGTGAAAATCCTCTAAAAAAAGTATTGCTGTACTAAAATGACTTCAGATTTAGAGAAATGTGGCTACATATTAAATCACTGTCGATTTTCGTTGACTCCTCTGAGAGTAAAAAAATGACAGTACCGCTTACCGACTGTTCCATTCTTTACCAATTCTTCAACTAAAGGTGACAGCAAACTTCTTTTGTTTACTCTCCTTTCCTCTGGTTTTGTTATTGTACCAGTTTCTGGCTACGTTTAATAATGAAAGAGCAGTCATCCACTCTTTTCTTATGATTATGAAAGTACAGAACTGCTGTGAAGGGAGCAGAACTTTTCATTTCATCCATGTCAGTGGAGGGCGTCCCTGTAGATGCCGGTGAGACGTGCTTATGATGAGCAGGACCAGATCGCAGTGTGCAGCTGCTTTTGCTCTATGATGGAATCGACATTGGTGAGCAGGAAAGGAGACAGGGAATGAAAGCCAGGGCTACTCTTTGGACTTGAATGACCTTATTCATCCTTATTCACTTTTCGAAAGTGTGCATGAGTGAGATTCAGACCTGGTGAGTCTCAATTTGCTTTAGGTGAAATAAAATACCAGTGTAAATCAGTTTAAAATGGTATTTGAACATTGTAACTTCAAAAACGCTCTGGATAAAAAAATTTAAGTTAAGCAATATCACACAGAAGAAAAAGTGCACAGCATATAAGCACATATGTTAAGCTTTAGCGATCACAGACATCCAGATGCTGTTAAAAAAGTCATGTTTTTTCACTTATATTCATAAAGCACTGAATTGATTCTGGCTAATGTAATATGAGCTGAGCGCTGACACCACACAATATCACGACCCTGATGTTTTAGAAAAAAATTGTCTTCATTTATTCACAAAACATGTATTAACACTTGCTTCTGCATAACACAAAATAAGATATTTTGAGAAATGTCTCAGTGGTGTGTGTCAATGGGAGGCAATGTTTGTTTGGTTACCAACAATCTTCTTTAAAACACAAAATGTCATATAGGTTTAGAAATGACGTGATGACATGAGAGTAAGTAAATGATGAAAGATGTTTTATTTTTGGGTGGACCATCCCTTTAACTGTGATTTTACATTGAGACTGAATGGATGCGTCATCCGTCAATTTCCACAGAACAATTTTGGGATGCATCATTCATCCATTTTATGACTTCATACTTTTGAACCGATTACAGCATATGACGTGAGGGAGTGTCTTTATCAGATTAAAGTGGCCATTAAAGACTTAATGCCACTGCATGTCAAAGATAGCCTCATTACGAATGCTATGAAATTCACAAGTTGCATTCTTTTACTCTTATAATTAGAAAGGCGATCTTTTAAAAGCAGATTTCGGCAAAGCGTCACCAAATTCCCCATTATAAATGTATTATCCATCCTTTGTGAAGAAACAGATTGGGCTTCAAAGGCCCAATATGTAAAAATAAGGAAGTGAGAAGGTTGGTTCAAAGTAATGTACGATTATCCTTTTACAGGTCATAGACAATGACCAAAACCAGACTTTAATATATTCAGTTAAGCCCAAAGTAAAGAATTTACATTTTTGTTCCACTGAAATATACGTGAACTTGACTCGCCAGATAGATGATCTTTTTTAGGTGTAAAATGACTGTAGGCGTACGCCAAATGGATGTTTTTTGTACAAAATAAAGCTTATGCTTTATTAAAATCTCCAGCTGGAGCCACGTATAGCCTTAGGCGAAGGCAAGTGAGGGAGTCCTATTTTTTTTCATTTTGTAGGGCGTTAAAATAAATGCAAGACGAAAAAGAGTAGGAAATGCCTCTGATCCACTGCTGAGACAGGATAAATGAGGATATTGACACTTTGCTCTCAGTCCGAGCATGCTGCAATATTCAAAGTTCCTCAAAACTGCATTAAAGTTTTCAATTGATGAGTACACACACATACATCCTTTCATCTAACAGCCCTATCATGCCCAGATGACAGGCAGGCAAATTAGCTTTGACGACACCATGTACGCTCGGTGTTTGGTCAGTGCCTTATTAAAACCGTCATTTTAATCATCTGTAGACTCTCTTTGAGAAAATGTTAAGTTTGAAAGGTCGTGATTGCTTTGAATAACCGGGGGTTAAAGGAAGGTTACTAAAAAAGAAAGTTGTGAATTGTGGGGAAATGGAAGATGCGTTGGTTTAGCTTTTAGGGACACAGGTGCATGTCTCACATATGGAGTCATAGCACTCCACTGAAATGAATCATACACATACTTCCACATCTCCTCCTCTTTCGCATTGTGCCATGAGGGACAGACATATTTTTATCAAGGAGCTTATTTTATGCTGCTATGGTTCAAAGCTAAATGGAAATAATCCTCTGTTTATAAATGGCTTTATTATATTTGTCTTTTGGGATTAATAACTAAAGTCTATATGTGCAAAAAATCTTTCTCAGGGTTCTGCTGCTTTTAATTGCAATTTTTGGGTGGTTTTTCTTGCATTTATCTGACAAGTGTAATCTTTAAAAAATATTTTTATGGTATTTACTATTTCTCTGTGCGTTATATACACAAAATTGCTCTTGTCACAACCTTCTTGGTTTCATTTGAAATTCAGTCAAGGAGTAAGTTTGTAGCCATCTGTTGGAGTTTGTTGGCGTCTGTTTGAGTTTGTTGGCATCTGTTGGAGTTTGTGGGCATCTGTTGAAGTTTGTGGGCATCTGTTTGAGTTTGTTGTTTGTTGGCATTAAAGTTTGTTTGTATGTGTGGTTAGTTGGAGTTTGTTAGCATCTGTTGGAGTTTGTTTGTTAGTATCTGTTGGAGTTTGTTAGCATCTGTTGGAGTTTTAGTATCTGTTGGAGTTTGTTAGTATCTGTTGGAGTTTGTTGGTGTCTGCTTGAGTTTGTTGGCATCTGTTGGAGTTTGTTTGTTAGTATCTGTTGGAGTTTGTTGGTGTCTCTTGGAGTTTGTTGGTGTCTGTTGGAGTTTGTTGGCGTCTGTTGGAGTTTGTTTGTTAGTATCTGTTGGAGTTTGTCGGTGTCTGTTGGAGTTTGTTGGTGTCTGTTGGAGTTTGTTTGTTAGTATCTGTTGGAGTTTGTCGGTGTCTTTTGGCGTCTGTTGGAGTTTGTTTGTTAGTATCTGTTGGAGTTTGTTAGCATCCGTTTGAGTTTGTTTGTTAGTATCTGTTGGAGTTTGTTGGTGTCTCTTGCAGTTTGTTGGTGTCTGTTGGAGTTTGTTTGTTAGTATCTGTTGGAGTTTGTTGGTGTCTCTTGGAGTTTGTTGGTGTCTGTTGGAGTTTGTTGGCGTCTGTTGGAGTTTGTTGGCATCTGTTGGAGTTTGTGGGCATCTGTTGGAGTTTGTGGGCATCTGTTTGAGTTTGTTGTTTGTTGGCATTAAAGTTTGTTTGTATGTGTGGTTAGTTGGAGTTTGTTAGCATCTGTTGGAGTTTGTTTGTTAGTATCTGTTGGAGTTTGTTAGCATCTGTTGGAGTTTTAGTATCTGTTGGAGTTTGTTAGTATCTGTTGGAGTTTGTTGGTGTCTGCTTGAGTTTGTTGGCATCTGTTGGAGTTTGTTTGTTAGTATCTGTTGGAGTTTGTTAGTATCGGTTGGAGTTTGTTTGTTAGTATCTGTTGGAGTTTGTTGGTGTCTCTTGGAGTTTGTTGGTGTCTGTTGGAGATTGTTGGCGTCTGTTGGAGTTTGTTTGTTAGTATCTGTTGGAGTTTGTCGGTGTCTGTTGGAGTTTGTTGGTGTCTGTTGGAGTTTGTTTGTTAGTATCTGTTGGAGTTTGTCGGTGTCTTTTGGCGTCTGTTGGAGTTTGTTTGTTAGTATCTGTTGGAGTTTGTTAGCATCCGTTTGAGTTTGTTTGTTAGTATCTGTTGGAGTTTGTTGGTGTCTCTTGCAGTTTGTTGGTGTCTGTTGGAGTTTGTTGGCGTCTGTTGGAGTTTGTTTGTTAGTATCTGTTGGAGTTTGTTAGCATCCGTTTGAGTTTGTTTGTTAGTATCTGTTGGAGTTTGTTAGCGTCCATTTGAGTTTATTTGTTAGTATCTGTTGGAGTTTGTTGATGTCTCTTGGAGTTTGTTGGTGTCTGTTGGAATTTGTTGGCGTCTGTTGGAGTTTGTCTGTTAGTATCTGTTGGAGTTTGTTGGTGTCTGTTGGAGTTTGTTGGCATCTGTTGGTGTTTGTAGTTTGTTGGCCACTGTGGTAGTTTGTCAGTGTCTGTTGGAGTTTGTTGGAGATATTATATCATTTAATTTTTTAATGCTCAGTTTCTCAATGATTTACAGTTAAATGCTGTCACATAGAAAGCCTGAAGGCGTTCTCGTGCAGAAACTCTGATTATGGGATAAATTTGTTGGTATTGGAGTTTGTTGTTTGTTGGCATCTCATGGAGTTTCTTGGAATTGGAGTTTGTTGCATCAGTGTGACAGCCTATAAGTACATATTGGTACCAAATTTATATTTTTTAAATCCCTTCCCAGTGACAGCTTTAGTAAAAAAAATGTTTATATAAGATGCCAAGTGGTATTGAATACTGTCTCTAGTTTATTAAGACTAAAAATGTATGTAAAAAAGGACCCAAGCACAGACTACCTGGTAAGTCACATGAACATTTTGTTGCAGTTTAAGATTGTGTGCAATGTCTGTTGAATATGAAAGGACAACACTCTAAATGCGTTTTTTCCCTTATTCATAAAAAATATTTTACTGTCATGTTTGTTATCTCAATATGAACCCAAATATTTCTTATAACATTCTACCAAGTTAACATACCATAAAGCTATACTCTCCACTATAAGTTTCTAAACCTTGTAAAGTTCATGCTAAGATATGAAATAGCAATACTAAATCAATATTGGTTTCCTCCAGGGTTCCATGTCAATTAACATTACCATTGTTAGCTGAGGAAAAATGTGCCCAGTTATTCAAATAATAACTCTTCAGTGAATTTCAATATTGCCTTTCTAGAGATTAGGGAACAATGATTAGCAATATCCAACTTGAAGTGAATAATGTCTCACATGTGGCTCAGCCTTAATGACTTCAGTAATGAAAAAATGAACAAACATGGCTCCAGGGTTTTAAACAGACCTCCGCTGTCCTACGTTTACATGAAGTCAAGGCTGGTAAAGAGAGAACCTATGCAACTGTCTTTTATTATACACACTAGGACTGAACATCAAAATATTCACAACATACTTTATGTAACATTATGTAATGTCTGTGTGCATCAACTGTGATGTCTTTTATTTCGATTCATGTATTTGGTTCATGATGTCACGTCCTGTTCTAAGTAGTCCTGCCCTATTGTTTCAGGTGTTCCTTGTTTTCCCTCATTAATCTGTTTTTATATACACCTGTGGGATTTGTTTTGTAGTTTACATGTGCTGTTTTTTTTTCATTATGTCAGTCTTTAGTTTTTTTACTACATTTTCAGACTAAATCTCTCTGCAATACAGACTTTTACAGCAATAGCAACATAAACCATTGTCATGTAGCCCTAATTCAGGTAGACCTCCACAAAAAAAAACAATATCTGTTGAGTAGTTTTAATTGAATTTAATACAAACTATTTACAATACAATATTAATATTAATATTAAATAAATATTTAATTATTTTTATATCAAAATACACAGTCGTGGGCCACGTCAGGTCTCTTCCTTTGTTTGGACAGTTTGTTACACAGCTTTTCTGGGGATATAATACTAAGCAACATATTACGATAGGGTTGTATCTGTTGACATATGTTAATGCTTTGTTGTAAAAACAATGAACCCTATAGGTTTTAAGCATTTATTTATCTTGTAAATTTGAGCATTTACTAATCCATTTTGAAATCTTAATGTATGCTACATAATTAATGCTAGTTGACCAATGAGCATCATTAATGATTGTATCGGCATTAACTAACATTAAAAATGCAATTATTCAATGCTGCAAGACTATATAGTTCACTGGTAATTTGTTAACCCAAGTCCCAAACACTCGACTTCTTAAAAAATATTTCAAAGGGTTTATATATACCTGTAAATACTGTAAGTACTGTAAATGTGACTATCTTGGAAAATCACTCAAATCAGTACAATTGTGATACATCCACTCGTCACCAAAGAGTTTTTTTTCAAAGCCAGCAATTCACTAAAAGCAAAACTCGAACTAAAAGGTTGGAATGGTTTTCAAAAGCACCCTTTATCGTGCCATTTGAAACTGTTCGTTCCTTTCATTTTATATTTTCCATAAAAGAGAGAAACGGCGTACAGTTGTTGACCTCCTGTTGTTTCGAAGACACAATGAGATAATTGGAGCTCTGGGCTGGAAGTGAAGAGGGAAGCAGCACTTATATGTAAGGTTGAGCGTGGCATATTCCTGACGATATCCAGTATAATTACAGCATCTTTCAGCTCTTAATTAAACCTCACTAATATAATCTAAGTACAGCTCTGCCCACAGAGAAGTGAGGTTAATTTTACTTTCCTGAACGGAGATGAGGAAAAAGCAGGCCTGTTTGTGAAGCGGAAGTTGCTCATCCATTATTTAACTTGGCTCTTAACCAGTGTGTGCTAATTGGAGGTGCTGAGGTTCAGCCAGACGAGACTTATTAGCACACTAATTAGTAAAGTCAGCTTACTGCCAGGGGTTTCTGTGCACCTCCGCGTAAAAATGTACAGTCCCGTGCGTCTCCGTTAATCTAACGGTGTTAAATGTCTTTCACCTTGTCCGTTTCATCGACATCTGTTGTCGCTTTGTTATTAGCTAGTGGCAGCTCTTTGGCCGGTAATCACTGTGATGGTTTTATCTGCCATGTGGGAGTTAGCATTAGCATGCTACTACTAGCTGTTGCTGCAAGTATTGTTTTTTTGTGCCATTTAAAATACTCAGAACTTCTGGATAACATATTAAAGTAGTCGGTCACTTTGATCTATAATCTATAACAATTTTACTTAAAGCATATACGTATAATGCTTTATTAAAGTAGTTTTAATGTATTAATTATGCCTTGTCATGCACCTTATAAGTCATTGTGATCTCATGAATAATTGTAACTACAGTTAATACATTATAACACTTATCAAATCAATTAGATGTATTACAACACACATTACGAACAAGTGTAACGCATCATAGCCTTTAATAATCTTTATAATGCATTACACATAAAGGCTTGCCATAAATCATCATTATTTTTGGTCACACTTTAGGCTTGTCACGGTTTGGAAAATATCTAACCAATGAAAAGTATTAAAAGTGCTTGTCGGCTTTGACAATGCAGTATTTAGTCATTTAAAAAGAAAAGTGTTACTCCATGAAAAGCAGCGAGACATCCAAGGTTTCGGAAAGGACAAGGACGATATGAAAGCGTTGCTATTGGCGATGGTGATAATAAACGGCAATGAAGTGCAAGATAATACCCTGATAATATAGCATATCACGATGATAGCAATTACTGTGCTTTAAAAATCTATACTGTCACTTTTTTATATATTTACTAGATATTTAATACATATTATATATCAACAGGCTGCAAAATATCTATTTCCATTACAGATATCCAAGGTAAGGTAACAGGATTGTAACTGTAAAAAGGTTATGAGACAACACTGTAGCATACTATTGTTTGAAATGAATACAGTTGTATATCATTGGTCTGTTTTAAATGCATAAAATATTTGTTTAAAATAAAAATAGAATTTCGCATTAATACAGTGTATTGAGAGAATTGGGGGGAAATGTGAAAAGCTCAGACTGCGTCAGTCAAGTACTCATGTGAATATTCAATTTTGAACATAGGCCTTAACAAATGTGTCTGTCTGTTGTACTAATATTTCACAACACATAAGCCAGGCTTATTTTGGTAAGTTAGACTTATCGTCAGTCGATTCAGGTTCATAAAGCAAACTTTAAACTCAGTTAGTATGGCAACTTATGCTGGGAAATTAGCCTGGTCCGGGGCAGGCTTAACTGTCAGGCTAAGCCTTAGTTGTTGCTTAACTAGAGGTCAGTGTAATGTGATGATATATCCACTTATTCTCTGCCATGATGCAATATTACATCACTTCAATGAACATTACAAATACAAATTTAAAGAAATAAATTATAGAGCACAATAATAAATGAATATAGTGTCTTTTGTCATCGACTGTGTTAGATTATATCGATTTAATATACTGTAAATGTAATACTCAAACTGATATACATTTTTTTTTACTTTTCCTTCAGTTTAATAAAATTATTTTATTGTAGGCTATAGCTGATAAAGCATAATTTTATATAGTGTTGAAACAACAGGTCCTGTGTCGCTCTTTTATAACCTTTTTTCTTGCATCTTTTTCCAGTTGTTGGATTTTTAGGTTTAACTTTCAATTTTATTAACTTTTCAGCTATATTCCTTTTTGTGTCTTTATCTTCTTTGCATTATTCTGTAGGAAAAAAAAATATTGGATGGGGTACTATTGACATTTTGTTGTAATGACTCAATATTCCCTTGGTCACATGTGGTCCCAGTCTACAGTGTCATGCAGACAATCATATTTGCAAAATAAACAATGAACACCTCAAGACCCAAGTGGGCCTTCAAATCTAATGTGCAAACAGTGATTTCTGTACCTAGACTAACCTCTGAACATACAGACACATTATTCTGAAATCAAGATTAAAACTCTTTTTAAACTTTAAACACTTTTAAGACATTTACACAGCACTGTATTGTAATACATTTTATACAAAATAAATGTAATGTAGGTTTAACATTTTTGTACAAGATATTTTTATAACCCTTTTCCTTGCTTAGTGTTTGAATAAATTGTTGCAAAGATTATTATAAAGTATTTTTTCATTTATTTGTATTAAAATAGGCTATATGAATATATTTGACCAATTTATACTTACTGCATGAATTGAGTCATTTAGGAATTTCTGCCAATCTTTCCATCTTGTTTCGTTATTTGCAGTGGTAGCAACAAGGGTTCATTAAATTCTTCAGCTGTTTTGCAGAAGGTGGCGTAAATGCACCAATACGCTGGATGTTGACCGCCGTTAAACACATAAGAAGAAGAAGAGCATCAATCACCGCTCTCTTTTCCTTCCGGATCGATTTGATCAAAGCTTGACTTTGGCTGTTGAATATTATTATCTGAACTAGGTGAACCTGACCCAAATTAGTCAACTTACCACTATGGAACCGAGTTAAGGGTAACTGATGAGTTCGGTTCATTCAAGTCAGGTGTTGGCTTTAATTGCCGCTTCTCTTAGCAACCTTTCATGGAATAGCCCTCTGGTTACAGAGCTCAAGGATATGTACTGTATTCTATTATGCTTGCGTTTTTGCGCTCTAGTGTGATAAGCATCTGCTTTGAGCGTTCGTTTGGAGTGCATTGAAGTGCCTGTGCACCCTCTTTTGTTCTGCAAGGCAAGGCTGTTTCATTTTCGTAGTTCTAAGGTTCTGAAGGTACTTTCAACGTCTTGTAAAAGTTCAAAAAATGGGCTTCACCTTGTGTCAGCCAGTTTTACCAGAAGAAAATCAAAGCTAACCCTTAGGCATCTTAAACTGGAACTGTGGAAAACTGTCCTTTCTTAGTTATCTTTGCTGTTAGACACAAAAAGCAACTTTCCAGATTCTCTTACTTGAGCAGATTGACAATCTGTGGCTTGGCAGATTGTGGTGTGCTGTGCAATTTCATACTGTACAAACGATATATTTAATTTCCTAATATCAACCGTGCTGCATTTTTTTGTTTCCCCAAAAACATCAAAAAATAAATTAGTAGGATTTAAACTGTTTACCTACAAGGCTAAAAAAGACTGGTATCACTGTGTTTATAGGATTTACCAGGACAACACTTACACACTCTTAAAATAAAGGTGCTTGAAGGGTTCTTCACAGCGATACCATAGAAGAACCATTTCTTTCTTACCCTTTTATAATCTGAAGAACCTTTTCTCTTGAAAAAGAACCTTTTTTGAAACAGAAAGGTTCTTCAGACTTTTAAGGTTCTTCATGGAACCATTTAAACAAAAAAAGGTTCTTCAATGGCATTGTGAAGCACCTTTATTTTTACGAGTACACTTAAACAAGATCATTATACTCATGTTTTAAGACAACCGCAGTGTCCGAAATCTGAAAAACAACCTCATGCTAGAGCTTATTTGGCACAATCATTCGTCAATTAATCACATATGTTGCAAGTTAAGACAATAGAATGTCATGGAATTCTTCATTTCAAAGGGATAAATGTCACAACTTCAATTTTCCAATTGTGCAACCTTTATATTGCATTACTTCATTTCAAAGGAGATATTGTACACAGTCTTGAGCCATTACCAGTTGTAAGGATACAAACAAAAATACAGGAAAAGTGTGACCCAGTCTGTGAAATCCAAGTTTAAGTCTCATAATCTAATTATGAGATAAAGAGCATCAAAATTGGATTTTAAGCATTATTTTCTCTATGATTTCAATCTTTCATAGCCTTACTAAAAATATCATGATCAAAAATTCTTCTAATCATTAAAGATATCAAGGTTATATATGTACATAACTTTCTTAGCACAATGTAGTATGATTTTATATAAAAACATTAAATCACGAAATCAAAATGACTAGCTGGGTTTTACACAGACTTGGTTACGTACAAGAAAAATGACTTCAGGCAAATGTCAGGAATGGTGTGACCTTCCATTGCACTTAGCACATTCTGCATACAAAATTGTTATTTTGTGGTTGTATTCTAATAAAAGAGACAAGAAATAATTATGGTCATTATATCATTGCTAAAACACCACTGCTGAACTTTCGCACAGTACAGTATATGAATTAATGAACAACCATTGGCCCCTTATAATGCTTCCCCCCGCAGTCACTTCAGTTATATGAAAGAATTACTGGACCTTTCTAATTTTTATTGTGACGTTTGTTGTCATTTGGGTAGAGAATGTAAATCCACATGATTTATCATTTGATGTTGTTTGTAGTGATTTATTAAATTCATAAGCTTCTCATTCAAACAGATTAGTGTGCATGTTTGCATTCTCTCTTAAGGGTTCGAAGGGTCCGACTGCATGGCTCAGTGATTTCATCGTTATCTGTGCCAAAACTTGGATTTAATTGGACAATTTCAAAAGCAAAAACATAATTCACACAAATGTTTGCTGTTTTTCTTTCCGTCTAAGATTAATTCACAGTTTGGGGCATCAAATCTGCAATAAGATTTAGCAGCTACCTAGTAAAGCAAAGCAGAAGTTGACAAGCGTTGAGTTTCCCGCGTGTGTAAACAAGCAAGATTTCATCCCTCTGACAGGGAAGATTTTCATTTCTTATGCATAGAAAAGGCAAGCTCTGGTTTCTCCTCAATTTATCAAACAGTTTCTCAGATCTTGATAGTGTAAGATGTTTTCAAAGCTGTTTTACCTTTTGTTTTCACTTTTAAGGAACCCTTGTTGCACTTGAGGATAATTAAGATACTTGTGGTACTCAATGCAAATTTCTAATTCGTATTGGGGGGCATTTGTTTAAATTCGTTTGAGTCAAAGTGCTCACGTGTGTTGGGTAAATGTCGCTGTCAAAACTCTTAATGTCCCAACAATAATAGCACAGGATGTGCTGCCATAATTCGATTTTTGACTCAGATTTTGTTTGCATCTTAATTGATGACATAGCTGCCAAATGACTGCTGCTTCGCCAACTTTAAAACTTATCTTTTGCTTTTAAATAAACGGTTCACCCGAAAAATGAAAATTCAGCACTCGTATACTCACCCTTGTTTCATTCCAAACCAGCGTGACTGGCTTTCTTCAACTCTCATCTACATGTCAAGGAGAGCTGGTCTGTCCATTTTTTGTGAAAAATGAACTGAATGTGGTCTGTGTCTCTCACAAAAGCTATCATCCTGGAATATAATGAACATAAAGTCCATAAAGTTTCGAACGACGCTGGTGAAATTCTTATAGCTCCAGTCCTCATTTACTTGCTTTATTTATAAAAAGCGGATTTAAAAAAAGTTGAGCAAGTATAGTACATGAACTGGTTGCTAGGTATTGTTAGCGTCTATAAGCTGTTTACTGTGTTAAGGTATTCATAATTGATGCCAGTATATTTTAGTTTAGTTTGGTATCACTTTCCTTGAAGCATGTACGTATAATGCATTATAAAGAGTTATTAAAGGGTCAAATACATTATAATTCTTCATATTGTGTGTTGTAATGCGTTTTATGTAATTGTATAGAATTATAACCAATTTAAAATGTGTAGTGTAACAAGGAATTGCTAAGTGTTATAAGGTATTAACTGTAATAACAATGATTTATAAGACATTACAATTCATTAAAAGGTGCATAACAATGCTTAAAAATTTACTTTTACTATGCATTATACATACATGCTTCAAGGAAAGTGTTACCCGAAGTTTTGTTCAGAATAGGTATGCAATAGCACAATAATTTATAATTTTTTTAATGATATTACTATAATTATCATGACTTATAATAAAACAATTATAAAATAAAGCACTAATTTATAATTTGTGCTGTTAGATCAGAGTTTGCAGGAAATGTTATATTTAAACACATTTGTAGTCCAGATAACCTGCAATTTTGTTTCAAAGAGAGATAGTTTCAGCTTTAGGAAGTTACCTGTGTTTTAGAAAGAACACGTTTGGGATCTTATGATGATACAATGACATAATTGTTGAGTGAACAATTCCTTTAATATTGATGCATGACTGTTTCGCTTCACTTCAGATTGCATGTTACTAAACTAATGCTTTCCTTGCATTATTAACAAATCGGATCTCTCTGACGTTGTGGGCTGTTCACTGGATCAATACCAAAGTGAACCATCTGCTGTATGATGCTAATCTTCTTATCTCTTGTTTGTTACCTGCAGAATGAATACACCTGTCCGAGACCATTACCTGGAGCTTGGATTGGAGACATGCCCACAATACACTAACAGGAATGTTTTGTTAACCACAAAGTAATCCACGGGCGGATTTTTGTGCCTACCTGCATTATACCAATCACATCAACTTTTGTTCCCTTCATGCCACTCATATTGTCATTGCTTCGAGAACGTTCCGGATATCCCTGAATCATCACAAATTGGACATTTGAGAGACAGAACAGCTTCGGCAAGTCCTCAGATGCATATTTAACTACAATTCTCTTTGGATGGCCCACTTTGTTCTCAAATTCACCAGGACAGACTTGACCAAACAGGTGGGTGTGTAGTTCATTGGGGTTGTGATAAAGCATCCAGATGGAACGCATGGAACAGGGTCACAGCGCTCAAATAAAGACCAATGAAACGTATCCAGCCTTTTATGAAATACCCAGTGCCAAAATGAACTGAACTTTTGAATGAAACTGTATGTGGGATCTTCACATAAACTCTAAATGTGACTGAACCACAGTCTTTGTTTATACACCCTCGAATTTAAAGCCCATCCTTTGTTATTTAATGGAAATCCTCTCCAAATTTGTGTATAAGAATATCTCATAATAAAAATGACTTTGAGGTAAAACTCTAATGTTTGCTGTCTAATACTGGATTTGTCTTGCAGGTCTACTGGATATGTGTACAGTTTTGTTTCATTGAGAGCCCTTTATAACATTAATAGACATTGTGCTGTTATGGAGACTTTAAACATGACCTTTGAACTCTGACTATGCCAACACTGATGTAATGTCATTTTATTGGTCAGTGTGTAAACATTGGGATATTTGTAAGCAAATGTGTGTGTACATGTGAAGATTTAAAATAAGGATAACAAATTTTGAAAGCAAGTGTGGAGTGTGTAATTTTTTTCCGTATCGTAATACTGTATTTTTCTTTATAATAGATTAATAAGCAGCTATAAGGAATCACTAATGCAAAATTTTCATTGCATCTGAAATCGCCCACTTTAATGCGATATAGAGTGTTTCATCGGACACACATGTCTGGCCCTAAGTTAACTTTCGATCTTTGTGTGTTTAGAATGTATAATTAAATATTTTACATTCAATTAATATAAATATTAATTTATATTAAAATGTTACTGTATATTCATTGTGTTAAATTAAAACTACTCAACAGTTATTGATTCTTTGCTGAGGTCTACCGGAGTTACGTTTGGGCCACATAACATTTGTTTATGTTGTTGCGGCTGAAACCGTCTGTAGTGGGCAAAAAACATTATGGGAGCTGAGCCACCATCAATTTCAAAGTGTTAAAATAAAAAATAGCCGGTGTTTGCATGTTTTCAAGTGCAAGAATCGATAAATGTATTCCTCATGATTAAATAACGCTTAACAACAACTACTTCAATTATTTTTGCGCCGTTGTTAATATGTCATATAAGCGTCACATGACAATGAAAACATGGCGGATGCAGTGTGTCCGAAATGTATTCATACTTCACCCACACACACCCACTACATAAAACATACTGTTTTAATGGTTGATATCTCAATGATCTGAATAAGTATGTACTGTCACAGTATGCGATTTCAGACGCAGTGACTGTCTTAAACAATGTTTTAGGGCGGGGCTATCTGTTCAGTCAACCAATAGAAAACAGGTGGGGTGCAGTATTAGGAATGATTACATTATTATTCATTATTTTCTTTTTTACAAAGCTGACACAGTGGTACAGAAATTACACACTTTACCTGTCAAATGTGTGTTAAGGATGAGAGTGCTTGTTTGTGTGTATTCAGATTTTCATCGGCTGATTGAATAGGTGACTTGTTAGTCTTTTATTCATGGTCCATCTGCCCTGAAACCGGCATTATTGCCATTTAAAGTACAGCTGTTCTGTAAAATATCTTTGCTGTCCACTTTTAATTTATTAATAACATTTTGTAACACATTATATAAACTGTACGCCACCAATTTCTGTTTTCTAATGAGAACTTTGTCAAAATCAATGGTAAGAAATACACATTTGTCAAATGGAAATGAGCATCGATCGACTTTTTCCATTTTTTATGAATATGTGATTAATATATGCTCACATTTCACACAACAATATAGATTTTCCAGCGAGAAGAATTGGAATTACTGTGAAAACACGAGTGGGCTGGACGACGTGCTTTTGATTGAACTCGCAAGCACTTAATGCAACTAGTTTAGAGTTACGCTTTAAAGATAAAGTTCAGCCCCCCAAAAAAATCTGTCATCATTAACTCATCCTTTTGTTTTTTCAAACCTGTTTGACTTTCCTCCTTCAACAGAACACAAAAAAGTAATTTTGAAGAATGTTGTTAACTGGCCCACCATTCACGTGCATTGTTTTTTTGTCCATACAATAGATGTGAATGGAGGCCAGTGCTGTTCGGTTACAAACATTCTTCAAAATCTGTTCTTTTGGATTCTGTGGAAGAAAGAAAGTCATAAAGGTTTAAGGGTTTTGAATAAATTATTAACTATTAATTTAAGTGTCTTGTGTTCCAATGTAATTAAATATTTAAGTATTGAGTCAAAATAATTAACTACATGTACTGTGCTTACTATACGGTGAGGTTGGGGTTAACATTTAGATTTAGTCATTTAGCAGACGCTTTTATCCAAAGTGACTTACGAGGTAAGGAAACAAAACAAACTGTTACAACACATAGAAATGAAACAACTGTTAAGTTGTAATTAAGTTACAAAATGTAACTAAGGTTTATACACATTTTTTAACTTTCTATTTGGGTTATAGTGTTAATGAGTCCCAGTATAACTTTGGTACTTGTTCAGTAACCTTGTGTGACTACAGACCTGTTTACACAAACAGAATTCTGTGGTGACAAAGTGACCCGAAGCCCATTTATTTTCGATGAGTGTCGATCATGGGTGACAGTGACATTGGCCGATGTGATGTGGTCCAACAACACAAAGTCTGAAAAGTTTAATATGCAAATTTGAGAATTATAAAGTCAGTATCTGCAAGAAAGTTGAATTTCTTGTTGAGCAACATGTTTCCTACAGCATGATATTCAGGAACTCCTGCGGTAGAAATTCATACCACCCACATAAACCCGGTGACCTCGAGAGCTAAAATCACTGTCCGTGTGAATGGAAAAAAGTCAGAAAGCGAAAGTCTGGGCTACTTCTCCTGCGTCTATATGCTTACAGTCTTTCTTTAAGTGTAGCCTCTTTGTGACGCTGTCAGATCAATATAAGTCTCATAAACCTGAAGGTCTGTCCGATGCACGCCAGCTCCGGTCACGGCTGGAGAAAGAAATCGTTTCTAGTTTAAATCTCATCTCAGCGTGACATAATTAGTCATTTCTCAAGAGGGGGTTAACGTGAAGAGCATGCCCCGTGTAAAGTCCTCCAGGAACGCATCATGCTGTCTTACACGTCGTCCAGATGGCAAATCAGCTCTGATGTTTTCCTGGTCCGTTCTAGCTTCCCCGTCGTCTCTCTCGCCCATCGAGGCGACAGCTAAACAGACTCAGCACTGTGTTCGACCTAACTATCCCATGAATTATTCACCAGCTCCTTCCCTTCACGTTCGGCAAGAAGCCCTGACATTTAACCCAGTCAACGGTGTCTTACTGGACGAGGCCTGCGTTCAGAAGACCTGAACACATCTAGATATCGGTTGTTATGTGCTGTATTAACCTCAATCATGACATCCCGAGAGTACAGCGCTCAGACATGAAAGACCAACTAAATTGGATTTGCAAAACAGACTGGATGGATTCAAGGGCATTATGTGTTAAATGTCAAACAGAAATTTGGACTAATGAATGTACTTCGTTCAATTTGTGCATTAGTATTTCTTTTTCTTCAGAGGTGACCTGGAAAGCTGTTGTGGGCTTTCAGTCTCTCAAGGTATTTTTCTTTCGATAAACACTTTGCCTAGATGCTTGGCCATTATTAGGTGCATAGGATATTGAGTGATGAAAACAAATTTCAGAAACAGAGAATTTGATCTAGTAATATATATTTTTTTATTCACAGCCGAAGAAACAATTATGAGACCATTTCGAAATTTGAAAACTGTTTATCTGAATTTATAGGTATGTGTTTAGGTAAAATGATCGTTTTTGTTTTATGGTGTGAGCTACTATCAATATTTCTACCAAATTAAAAAAAAAATGTTTTTTTTTTGCTTTTATTTGCAGAAAATGAAAACGGATCAAAATAACAGAAAAGATGCCCTGCATTTTTTCAGACCAAATACTGCAAAGAAAACAAGTTCAGATTCACTTTTAAGCAATACAACAGCTATAAGTGAAGATTTTGGTTCCAAAATGAGATATTCAAAATTCATTTTTTTTTTTATTTAAATCGAATCAAACCAACTGCATTTTGATTAATAATAATTGGAATGCACAATAAAAAATATAGTCAATATTTATATATATATTTATATATATATATTCACATATATATATTTTATATATATATAAATATATTTAGGAAAAGTTCAAAAATTATTTATTGTGTCATAACCTAGAGTTTATGACCACTTTTTATGTGTTTTGTCATGCTGTCAGTCTTTCACATTGCTGTTGGATGACTTTGTCACTCCTGCAGTTTTATTTTGTTGAAATCTAGACACCGGACTATAATGGCCACAATACATCAAGAAATTATGACTTAATGAACATTTGGAATGGTCAACTACCTTATTGATTTATCTTTTACATATCTTACTGTCAGAGCCTTTTTAAGACTATCATGTAACATACTGTGTCAAATATACTTCTTTGTTTTGTACACAAAAGAAGATATTTGGAAGAATAACCAAACGGTTCTGCAGGATCATGGACTGCTATAGGAGAAAAATACTATTTTGGTAGTGAATGGTGCCTCATATGGTCTCTTTCCATGAAATCATCAGAACAAAAGCAGGTTTGGGTATATAAATGTTGGCTGTATAACTTAAGGGTGAGTAAATGATGGCAGAATTTTCATTACTGTGTGTAATATCTCTCTAATGCTTTTTAACAATTGTGTCTTATATGATTCTGTGTTTATTTCTTCTGAGCAATTGTAGGAGAAACATCTATGATTGAGAAGTTTATTTCCCTCCAAAAAAGCATGACTGCTGCGAACTCCATCAAATCCCCTGAGCTGCGAAAGAGCAACATCTGAGCAACAACATTTTTCTCTGGGTAGGATGTTTATTGATTTTACCCATTCAAGTTGTATAGTTGGAAATACATTTGCATTTTAAAAATCCTACGTTTGTTATTTTATACTAGTTAATTAGAATGTTAGGGTCACATGGGATCAATGCATTCCATACTTAAAGAACAGGCATGATCACACCACGTTTCAAAAATACCCCTCCAAACAAGCTTTTTAGGCTGTCAGTGATTATAAAAAGTGTGATTGCATTACGGATGATTGACAGACAATCTTACAGATTGATGTGGGTGTCAAGTGACTGCTCGGAGATTAGGTCTCATGAGAACAATCACATGGCAAAGACAGCTCTGTCCCACTTTTTATCTTGGTGTGGGTTTTACATCCTCATGGGACCATGGGATTGATGCTACACCCAAGCAGAACATCTCTTTTGGGCACACATCTTGAGGCTTATTAAAAGTTAAGAGATGACAGATTGCTCAGATTCACCTAGATTACAAGGTCTAGATGAAAAGAGCAAGAACTTGTTAATGAGTATGAAACCAGTGGTCTGTTTTATCATGTAGATGAGGTTCCTATCGCAAATAAAAAGCCACAAAGAAAAACAGTTCAAACGGAGCGCAAACCGAGACATTCGCTTTAGTCTGATGACTCTCCGAATTGTCTGCTGGGACAATATAAAATGTCGGCGCACATACTCTACTTTTAGGTCAAACATTTAATACAAAGTTTAAACCTTATTGAAATACAGTTGAGAGCAACTTTGAAGGGAACGTCTTGCTTTACTTGAATACTGCCTTTGAATAAAATGGTGATGAAATATTGGCTGCCAGGATTTTTTTATACTGTATGTTGAAAGATGACTGTATAATACTGTCTTTAGAAGGGAGACCACGTAGACAAAATGTTACCATGGGAGCCAAATCCTTTTAACTGATAAGGGTGCTTTCTTTAAAATGATGGTTTAAATAGTGGTTAAAATGATATGTCTTTGCTCGAGAGGGATTCGTTATATGAACTGCTTTTCAGCCGAGAATAAACTTCCCCGAGGGAAATTTGAGTTCTCAGATGAAGCTTTTTCAGGTTGCTTATAAACGGTTTCAAAGTGATAATAGAAGGAAACCTTACTGCGAATGCACATGTTTGTGGGCTGCTGTTAGAAAACGAGTCAAGACTGAGTCTAAAGAGGTTTGAGTACAAGTCAAGTCAAAGTCCAAGAGGTTCGAGTCCAATTCAAAACAGAGTCCGAATGAGACTGTCAAGACAGAGACAGAAAGGAATCCACTTCAAGATCACATGCTTTATTTCTGATGATCAAAAAGCGGATCGTATTAGGTCATTTTATTTACTTTAGGCATAGCAATTTCCCCAAAGTCACAAAGCGGATGTGCAGCTTCAGATTTTGAGACTTTTAATTGTAGTGTAGCAATCACATTCTGGTCTGCCAATTGACAGAAAAAGAAAAAAAAAACGTTCAATTGCTTAATCAATCAGACGTCAGTGTGTGAAACTCAACAATGGTGACAATCAACAAAAGAAAGCTTCATGCTGCAGAGCATACTGGGAAATCATAGTACAAAACTCATTCATGACTCCCAGCATGCATTGCTGTTGATCTGTTCATCTGAATTAGTTTGATGATTCTCACTATTGATGAGGTTTGTATGATGAGTGTTGATGTTTAAGTGCATCAGAAAAACTTTTGGTTTCATTTGGAGGAAACTGATGAGCACGAGCAGCTCTCGTTCTACAGTCAAGATTTAGTTAAAACCGTTTTCAGATCACAACAAGCACACTTCATCAATGGTTTTGTTTGGAAGGAGAAAAAAATCATCGGACTCGGTCGAGACCAACTAGACAAGTCAGAGCGTAGATACCAACGACTCCAAGAAAAGTCTGAGACTACTGAAAACTGTCTCGAGACCGGACTCAAGTACTACAGCACTGCTGTTGAGTAGTTTTAATTTAATTTAACACAATTGACATACAATAAAATACTAATATAAACGAAATATAAAACAAATCAAAAAAATAATATTTTAACCAAATACAGACTGGGAGTTAAAGGGATACTTTACCCAAAAATGAAAATTCTTTCATCATTTACTCACCTTCGAGTTGTTCCAAATCTGTTGAAATGTCTTTGTTCTGATGAACAGAGAGAAAGATATTTGGAAGAAAGCTTATAACCAGACACATTTTGTTCCCCATTGACAACCATAGTTGGAGAAAATACAATGGTAGTCAAAAGTGCCACAGGACTGTTTGTTGTCCTACATTCTTCAAACTATCTTCTTTTGTGTTAAGCAGAACAAAAAATTCAAAAGTAATTTTTCCTATGGTAGTCAATGGGGTCCAAGAACTTGGGCATTCTTCCAATTGTCTTTCTCTGTGTTCATCGAAACAAAGAAATGTATACAGATTTGGAACTACTTGAAGGTGATTAAAGGATAACAGAATTTTTTGGGTGAAGTACCTTAAACATCGGCCCAGCGCCTGCGTCTGATGAAACCAGAATAAGCTTTTTTTGCGAACCAGATTTGCAAGCAGTTTTTGTGGAAATGAATAAAAGCCATCTGTCATACTGAATTAAAAAGGTAATGTGTACAAATCGATCTTAAGTTATGAATCTTTCCACTCTTTCATTTCTGAAATATGACGTAACATTTTATGAAATGTACTGAAATATTCATTTGCATGATTTATATTGAACTTGTCAAAGCCTGTTCCATGAAAAAAACTAAAATCAGACAGAACAGTCTGTGATTTGCTCGATTTCTGCGATAGTTCTGCATGTCTTTTTCCATACGGAAGTGGATTTAAATACAGACAGGCAATTTCAACTCCCCAGGCCTAAGTTGTTTTCAATATTACAGATTCGCAGTGTGACGCCACACATCTTATCACAAGAGAAGGACGCTGTTGACTTTCTCGTCCATTCTAGCTCTATAATAGTATGCATATTACCCTCAGGTGTGCCGCCTTCCATCTTGGCACGATTGTGAAGTCGGAGCGTCGCTCTGAATCAGATATCTCAAACCACAAACTGACGCAGGCAGTCTGCCAATGCTTTGGACAAGTTGTTACATTATGCAATCCTTAGGCAGTGGATTCCGAACGTTTCCTGTGAGAGCCATTGAACTGGGCGTGAGACGCCCAAAATAATAGCCAATCCCCACTGTGGAGCTGTTCTAAATGAAGACGTGTGGCTCTCCGACAGGACGCGGAGGTAATCTAGCAAATGGAATGGAAAATCAGACTCACAATAGCGAGAGACTCATCTTCCCTGTGGCTTCTGGCCAGAGTCCGTAAGACGTGCTGTGCTGGCTACAGTATGTCATCTCGACTGGAGCTTGTAAATCGGACACATACAAAAACACGTTGGTCAGGGGTTTGATCTTGATTGGGGTCACACGGGAGGAAAAAGAAAAGCCGATGCCCCATGAGATCAACGTAATGAAGTCAAATATGGCCGGGGGCGACCAACTCCGACCCCCTGCTGTCTACAGAACACTAGAGGAGTCAAACAGCCCCATGAAGAGCATGTGAGCTTGACGGGAGGTTTCTCCATCATTCGTGTTATCAAGCACCAGTGATTAAATCACTTTCACAGGGACGTGAGCTCTGTAGGGCTCATTCATCTCACCCTTCCAAAGCCGTGCAGTCCGTGCGGCGTGTGGGCGGCCACACGTGTGTCTACGCAAGTGCGCGAGGTACAGTTCAGTATGGATGGCTACAGTATATCTTACATTCGAATTGACATGCCAACTGCAGACGAGACGTGCAATATAAATGTGCAGATATATCGTTTTATACTTGATACCTTGTCAAAAAAAATTGCAAGTATCAGTAGCCTATAGCCTATTTCAGAGTTTCTTTAGCCTTTTCGTCAGCTGTTGTTTATTTGTGGTTTTATTAATACTTTAAATTATCTTTGATTTTAATATTTTTTAGTTTGCGTGTTAACTTTTAGCTTTGTCCAATTAGTTTTCGTAATTTTTATATTGCCGGGTCTTTTATTTTTTAGGTTAGTTTAGGCGCGTCACCATATGCCGTTAGAGGCAATAACCGTGATACCATAAACTGAACCACGATGATCGATATCGTGGTTATACTGCACATAATAATATCAAATTACTCAGTGCCAGTTTAACATTTCGCCTTAAGAGTCACAATGGTTACAGATTATCTCCATCCCTAAACAAATCAAAATATATCAAAGGCACCCGAGAATTTGGTGAAAAGCAGAAAAAGCCTTTGTTTATTCATTAAAAACAAGCAACAAGTAAGCACACATGGACAGGTTGTGGCTAACAAGCCTTCATCTGTGAGTTTATTCTACAAAATAAACAAACAAAAGATGAATTTCACTGATAGCGTTATTGATTTATTTATTATTTATATAAATACAACCGACATTGTGAATTATCTTTAAACAACTGTGACAAAATCTAATACTGTGACAGCCTTAGTTCAGTTTTTATTTATTTGCGTTATTGTTAGTGCCTCAATTTAAACAAAAATGCTATTAAGGCCTGTATTTAATTTATTTAAATGAACATAAATGTGTTTGTATGTTTTTTAATGATATCAACCCTGCAAGTGGTTACCAGTGCAGAGGTTGTGGGTTTGATTTCCAGGGAACACGCACACTAACTTAGTGATAGTTCACCCAAAAATAAAAGCTCTGTCAACTAAATGTGGTTAACCGTTACTTATTGACTTGTCTTGTTTTTGTGTCCATACAATAGAAGATAATGGGTGCAAGTACTGTTGGGTTACTAACATTCTTTAAAATACCTTATTTTGTGTTCTGCAGAAGAAAGAAGGTCATACAGGTTTGAAATGACAATGGATAAGTAAGTGATGACTACAAAAAAATGTAGTCATGTTTAAACTGTTGAGTTTGGTTGTCTCAACCCATGTGTGCATGAAATATAGACAGTATAGGTCCTTTTGACCCAAAGGTTGGGTTTGTTCATATTTGGCCCAACCATGGGTTGATAACCCATCAGTTTTTCAAAGGTTTACTTTACTGGGCGATTTCAAAGACAGGGATTAGTTTAAGCCAGGACTAGGCCTTAAATTGGGATATTTCAGTTGTTTTAAAAAACGTACCTTACAAAAAACATTACTGGTTTGCATCGCGAGACAAAACAAAGGCAATGAACTTTTGTTAAAATATGTCAGTGTAGTTGTTTTTGACACCTTTAACATTAAGTTAGTCTGAGACTAGTCTTAAACCCTGTCTGGAAACCGTACAAGCGTACTGTATGGAATATAAATTGCCAAATGCAAAAATGCTGTTGTGGTTTGCTCACAAAAATAACAAGTGCAATTGCATACTTGCTAGTTCCAGTCTCTCTTTGTTTTTCTGCCTGCCTAACTCCTCAACGAGAGAGCCATTACACAACCTAAGCATGTTTAAAAAAACCTTGACAAAGTTGAGCATCCGAGTGCATTTTATTCTTCTAAAGCACCGGGAGAAATTGAGATGTCCCACAGGCTTGACAAACAGAGAGGCACTTACTGTGCATGACAATAACGTTTACAGCTCACAGTGTGTCTGCTTCAATTCTCTGCTTTGATCTTTCACACTCCCCTTACACACATTACCTAATAATAATACAGCACTTACAAGATTAAATATAGAAATGAAATGATTCACATTCATCATTCATCTTAATCTTACATACAATCATTTTATAATTCTATAATATTATATAGTAGACGTATAACACTAAATTAATACAAAGTATGACTAAGTCATTAAACACAACCTCACTATTTTACGAATTGTCTTAAGTGTATGATCGCCCAACGATTTTATTTGGGCGTTTTAGTTCGGTTCGCTTTCATCCTATAGGGGAGTTCAGGGGAGATGCTTCAGTATTGTTTCTTTCTAATAATCATATGGTTTGTGTGATTTGTGTGAGTACTTTTTTATACAAATTAGCCACCTTGTTAAAGAGAAAAGAGAAATTTCACATAGCTTATTTGAATACAATTGTTTATATGACATTTTTGACAAACTACTGAAAGGACAGAAAACAACAACTACAACTATTCCCTATGACTGGCGTGTTGTATATTACGAGTCCTCTGAACACAACACATCCCGTTTATTGGATGTCACATACATCTGAAGTCATTGGTCGCCGGGTGTCAGGTGCCCAAACCTCACTGATGTCAAACCACGTTTGATCCAATGGCTGAACGTTTTCAGTGAATAGCGACTTACATTCCAGTCTGGTCAGATAAACAATCTAAATTTTAGTACAAAGCTCTTTCAAACTGCATATGACTCTTATGTCTCCTTTATTTTTTTATGGTAGAAATAACGTAAGGCTTTGAAACAACATAGATGCAGAGAATTTAATGACAGAATCATTTTTTAAATTGAACTACAATCAATGTTCCCCAACCATCCCAATTTAATGTAAGCTTTACATTACAACGTCTTCCAAGACACAAATTAGTGGCCATTCCAAAAAAGAAGCAAATCCCATCAAATCCATTCGAGTCCCAGTTGAGGCCTGGCCAAGAGGTAAGCAGTCAGCAGTGTAGCCGCAGTCATAACCACAGCCAGGATGCGGCACGAGGTAGATGACCCGCATTCGGAATTCTTTTTCAGGTCACGGGATATCAGAGAAGCCCGTGCTGCCAATAGTTCTTCCTGAGACAGAGAGGATGGACTGATCTGAGACAGGACCTCTACAGATACCCGCTGACCAGACTGAATAGCCCCGCTGAGGTAGCCACACCACTGGGTTGCTGTTTCCGTGCCTGCCCAATGAATCCTAACAACAGAGGTAAGGACAGTAGAAAATTAACTTAGTTTATTAAAAACAACCGAGCTAGATGTGACCTTTGCGCTGTCAGTTATGATGTTGAAAAATGATATGTTATAAGTTATGATGTTAAAAATGTCATTTCGTGGTTAAAGGCCAGGGTTGTGACCCAAAAACAAAGCTAAAAACAAAGCTAACTTGTAACAGAACCACAAAGAGTTAAAGAGACATTTCACCTAAAACTGATTTTTTTTCATCATTTATTCATCCTCATGTCATTGCAAACCTGTGTGACTTTCCTTCTTGTACAGAACACAAAAGAAGATTTTTTGAAAACATTGGTAACCAAACAACACTGGCACCCATTGACTTCCAACACAAACCACTGAGACTGTTTTCTGAAAACATCTTTTTTGGTTTGAATGACATCAGGGTGAATGTTGACAATGACATGACAAGGAAATTTACAAAAAAATCTTCAAGGAACACAATCTTTACTTAATATCCTAATGATTTTTGGCATAAAAGAAAAATCAATAATTTTGACCCATACAATGTATTTTTGTCTTTTACTAAAATGTTCCGTGCTACTTTAGACTGGTTTTGTAATCCAGGGTCACATATAAACGTTTTGGTGACAAAAACGACCATAGACTGGCAAGGAACCATGTATGGTAACTTCATTGACCTTGATTTTCAACATAAAAATGTAATTTTTTCTTTTAATTCACAAAAGTTCAAAAGTCTTTTGATATCCTCCAATAACACTTCAGGGTTGAAATTTTGAATTTATCAAGTTTCAAAACTTTGTTGTTGACGTCAAGGCTAATGAAACTAAATATTTCATCATGTCATTTTCAAAAACTTTTTGTTAACGTTTATAAATGAACAAATTTTAGTGCAGTATCGGGCGTCGATGCTGAATTTCAAATCTGGATCCCGAAGCAAAACCAACAGAGAAATGCAGCTTTAATCCCAGCAGATGCTTGTTTGTCTAACTTCATGCAGGATTCTTTCTTCTGCATGTATAATAATTGAATAATCAGTAGACAATCTGTCTGTTTATAATTTACCTACAAGAGCTCCCTGATTGGCTCCCTGCATATAAAAGTAAAAAAAATTGTAGCTTGGCATTTCACAACAAATTCTCTATGCATGACCGTGTCCCATCCACCGCACTGTTTACTCTTTATGCATTATGGATGCTTGGACTTGTGCATGAAACCCCTCAGGGATCTCTTTTACCCACAGTGCTCTTCACCTTTGCTCTTTTTCTGTGTGAAGACATGAAACGGTGGATTCTGTTCCAGAGTCTATGGCGAGCAAGAGTTCTACTTCTAACTCTGCGTGTGTGGATCAAAAGCAGTCAGGTATAAAATCTCTTACAGTCTGGTGCTTTGCTAAAACTCGAACCGGCCTCTCCCGAGACTTCTCAAGCAAGACGCTTCCTTAGAACCTTGTGCTAGGAGACCAGACATCATTTCATAATTCATTGCTTTAATTATTTACCACTATTTAAAAGTCTTGTAAATATTCACCGTACGAATAGATAAATGCGTTTAAATTACGAAGTTTCCAGTCCAGCATCTGTCCGAATCCAATTGGGTCAAGGACAGATTACAGGCGTCCTTAAGGAAAATACGCCCTGCCCGCACAGGTATCAGACAGAATGAGAAGTCCGTACATGCCTCGACCACGTTTATATGATGAGCTCATTCACTTCTCTATGGGTTTAATTCTATTATGGAAATTTCCCCCTCGAATGCATCCGGCATGCGCTCGCTCTCTTCGTTCTCCTTGGGCCCGCATTAGTTCAGCCCTGTCAATCGCATAACAGGCCAATTTCAAATAGAGCTCAAAACATTTTTACCCAAAGAGCATCGTCCTTTTGACATTTAGTCATGCGGTTTGGAAGCGCTTGTGCTTCTGGGTTAAAGGAGCATTTATAGACTCACTTTTACCATGCACATCGGCAGGTGATGTCAAGCGGGTTGATGGTTGAAGAGTAAGCTCACCCATAAAATGACAACTCTGTTGTCATTTACTCACACTTGTGTCGTTCAAACTCTTTCTTCCGTAAACACTAAAACACAGAAAAAACTTAACTATTTTATGAGTTGCCCTATTTTGGCTAATTACTTTGCATTCGTATGATCTCTTTTGCACATTTTATACGATTTGCTTTCGCGCCAGTTACCTTTGGTTTAGGGGCGGGGCTTCAGTAAGGCTTTTTATAGTAAGCGTAGGTTTTTGTACGATTCACACATACAAATTCATATGTATTAGTCAACTCGTTAAATAGTTACGAATTCCTGTGAGATCAGGTTTTAAAATTTTAAAGAATCTTTTACGTGATCTGTTTCCAAAAAAGATGCTTTATAATGACCAGTATGTCAAGTTTCAAAACAGACAGCTCTCTGGGAGAGCTTATCACGTAAATTGGGTGTCAGAAAGAAGAAACATTGAAATGTGCAGAGTTGAGAGGCGCGATTGGGACACACTGGATTTAATAATGACAACATTCATTTTTGGTGAACTGTTCCTTTAAGAAGAGCAGATTTGAAATGAAGTATTTAGGATTTTAAACAGGCTTCGGTAAACATGAAGGGACACGGCGAGTGCGGTGGAATTGGTTTACCTGCCGAAGGGCTTCCGAAGACTGGGGTGGTAATACGTTAGCATCCCGGGGGCCATCACATTCACAGGACATCCTCCACTGTATTCCTCCTTGGCCCAGTCCTGAACACATCACAATGCATAAAAACAAGCATTAACATTTTGCATCGGTCAGTGTCAGTGTAACTTCCAATTTCTGGCTAATAAATAAGCTGAAAAACATTTGCTAATTGGGACTGTGATGTAGCCTGTGCTTTATTTTCCTGAAGAGGTGAATTTAATATGCAGGCGCCTTTTGTGTTGACACTGACAAAACTTTTGGATGTCTGGCAAACAACATTTGGCAGACAGTTGGATTGTTCGTCTTAATTGAACCAAACAACATCAAGTGGATTTTTATTTATGTAGCTTCACATCGTCCTAAACGTCCTGCTTAATGACTATCTCACTTTTTTAAGGTCACTTCTGAAGTTTGTGAAAATTCTGTGTTGTTCCTAGTTGTTTCCTATATTCATAATTAGATTATGTACGAAGTACAAAAAGATGTTATGAAAGACATTTTATGTATGTTTTTTTTATCTCATATGAAGTAATTTATCTCTTATTTGTATATATTCTATTTTGTTTGCTTTGGTATTGCAAGCATCAGTGCATTATTTAGCATGTTGACATCATGCTGTTCCTTAAAAGAAGTTTTTATAAAGTTCAAGTATATTTTAAATATGCTGTAATTTACAGTATTTAAATATACCATAATATACAGTAAATTACTGAACTGTAAGTATACTAACATCAATGTTCTAGTAGTCATTTGTAAGTGTACTATTTCAATACTTCATTAAATAGTATACAACTTCGTCTTTTCTTTATACCACAATTATATGTAAATGTATTTGTTCAATACTTGTAGCTCATTTAGCGTATTTTACGACTTTACGAAAGTACAATTTGAAATAAACTCTCAGTAAGTAGGAGTTTTTAATAATTCAAGTACATTATATGTGTAAGTAGAGATATGCCGAGGGGCAACCTTATGATCTCTCTCGTGAAGCCAACACGGAAGTCCTTTAAACGCAATTTATCGACTTGCCGCTAGAGACTGGCTCCAAAAGAGCGCACAATCTTATTGAGCTCCATGTTAAAATGGGCAACTTTACATCAGAAAAAAACACGTTTACAGCCTGGTACGAAAAATTATTTTGGTCTAGATATCTAATTTTACCATTCATGACAACTGTGAGGAAGGTAATTTTTTTTATAATTTTTTTTATAAAACTGCCAGTTCTGGTCCTTGATTCTGATTGGCTGAGCGGAGTTCTAAGCCGTTATAAAATACCCCGATATATAACGGCTGACCGCACCACATAGCCTAAATATCATTTTATTTACTTTATTTAATGAAACCTTGCTAAGCATATGGAGTAACTGTTTTATAAAAGCAATAAGGCCAGCGAAGCCGTGGGTTACAGTGCATTTTATAACAGCTAAGGGGCGTTGTTAGGCACGACACGGTGCCTAACAACGCCCCTTAGCTGTTATAAAATGCACTGTAACCCACGGCTTCTTGGGGCTTATTGCTTTAATAACTCACCCGTTTAACTTATATTAAGCCTTAAACTTCTGCGTAGCCAATAGAGTGACAAGTGGTTTCAGCAAACCAGTCGCCTCACCTCTAACCACTTCCGCCTTTTTGCCCATTTTCGGTTATTCGGGAGTGAAGCGTGATGCCAAGATGGCGACCAGCACCTCCGCCTACTTTAGGTTCAATTTTACTCTTCACAAACCTACGAGTGACGTCACGGACACTACGTCCATATTTTATACAGTCTATGAGATGCACCAATATATCGGCCAATAATCAGTACCGGTCGATAAAAGCAATTTTATGACAGCAGATGATCAGGGCCAATATATACTGTCAATCAAAAGTAAAAAAAATGCAATGAATTTGTGCTCTGTATACAGAAAATGTTAAGACACATCACCAGTTGGATGTTCAATAAAAATAGTCGATATATGAATTAATAACATTCAGAAAGTAAAGAAATATCTTTAATCTTAAAAATTGGTATCGGCAGATGTTAATCTGGATTATCGGCTGTCTGTATGGGTGAAGAAATTTTGCATCGGTGCATCTCTGGTTGTAAGTAAACTTTACATAATACTAACAGTTACTATTTAAATATAGTATTTTTGCAAATAGCAATCAATATTATTTTTGCAGTGCAAGTATGCTACCATGATACTATTTAGATATTATTTTATATATATACTTAGAATCTACATTATATACAGTGGTGGAAATGGCTGAGAATCACTCGATGGACTCTAGTTGGAAACAAATGTTATATTTTTAGACCATACACTGCAAAAAAAGTGTTTTTGCTTGTTTTTAACATAAACTTACTTCATTCTTATCTCTTCCTTCATAAATAAATTAGGAATCTTTTCTTGTCGAGTACTGTAAATGTATCTTGATTTACAGCTTTTTTTGGTATTTGTACTATCAAACAAGAAATGTTTAGTGCAGATTCAGAAAATGGGCTTCAGAGACATTTCCATTGCTAAAAGACTGACATTTTCTGAGAAGTACACAACAAGTCGATTGAAGGTACTCATTTTTATTTAAAGTAAAAGGTTTCCTGTAAAGGAACTGCTTTAGTGGTTAGACAAGCTGCATCTTTAAAACACATGCTGACAGACATCTGCTGCTTTTTGAGTGTCAAGTTTAAACATATTCAAGCTTTACAAAACACTAACTGAGATCGGCCTTAAACATACAGTACATATACAGTGTCATCTACATCAATTAGCCGACTCAAATAATCCTGACAGTTAATTAAGTGTAATGTACTTGAATACTGAGTAAATGGGTCAAATATACAAATGTTGGTTTGGTTTCCTATTTCCACTGTTTATTAAATAATGTGTACATATTCTGAATAACATAATGGAGGCTAAACAGTTAATAATGCGCTGCTGTACACCGTACGCACTCAATGCCATCTGGAGTGTTCAATCCAACATATTGCAGTACGCAGAGGCCACGCTCACGTCGAAGGAAAAAATTGAACACATCTGCTTTGTTGCTGGCTTTGCACACCTCGCCCTTGAGCATGGCACGTGAGACGTTTACCCGCTCTGTGGGTAATTCTGCAGATAAAAAGATTGCACGCTTCCTTTCACTGCTGCTGATCACCTCAAAAGAAGACTTGCCATCAGCAGAAACACTGCACATTCTCTCTCTCTCCATCTTCAGTCCGAAAACTGCCCGAGGCTATTCACCCTTTTCACTTAGTGCTAAAGCGCTCGCCACCCTTTTCACACCACGGCAAAAACTGTTACAACACCGTCAAAGGCAAACCAATCTGCCCGTTTGGCCGTCACCGTTTGACTCGTCGTAGCTGTGTGGCTTTGAGGGAAGTTTGGTATAGGTGATGAACTCTGGGGGTTCTTGATAGGTTTCCTGTGACTGGACAATGTGTTTTCCTTTCACATGCTGACTCATTCAGCTGTGATTTTTGCTTCAAGTGGGATTTCTTGCAAGCAGCTGAGAGCTTTGACATTTGGATCTATTGAAGATGGTGAAATGTTGTCATTTGTAAGTGTGGTTGTAATTACACACAATATAATAGTATTAAAAAAATTGTTTCAATATGAGCTGAGGTTAATAGTGTCTGAGGTTATTGAGTTGCTTTAGGGTTGTCAATTACAACACCAGTGTCACTACACCGATATCATGCTAGTCAAGGTACATATTTAATCTATAGCCTGGTTTAAGGCCGTTTAAAGGGATCCTTTACCCAAACATGAAAATCTGTCAACATTTACTCACCCTCTTATCATGTCAAACCTGTATGACTTTCTTCTGCAGAACACAAACGAAGATATTTTGAAGAATGTTGGTAAGCAAAACTCACTGGTCCCTATTTATTTCTATTGTATGGACACAAAACCAATGCAAGTCAATGGGGACCAACAGTTTTTGGTTACCAATACACTTTAAAATATTTTCTTTTTCATACAGGTTTGACATGACAAATGGGTGAGTAAATGATGATAGAATTTTCATTTTTGGGTGAAAAATACCTTTAAGGTTTAAGTCCCAGACTTAAAGCATGCTGTTAAAGCTGTTCTAAAGGTGCACTGTGTAAGACTTAGGTGGATCTATTGACAGAAAGGCAATATATTATACATAACTATGTGTTCAGACGTGTATAAAGACCTTAAGTGTTATGTTTTTGTTACGTTAGAATGAGCTATTTCTACTTACTTACACCGCGGGTCCCCTTACATAGATTTGGTCATGTTGTTTCTATAGTAGCCCTAAATGGACAAACTTATCTACAGAGCGTGTTTCGTAAATACGGTATCTCCTTCCGCAAAGAAGCAAAAACATGACAACATCTTAGACCTGTGGCAGCCACTGTAGTGCTTTAAGAGGGAGGGGTGGACTGAGTCGTTGGTTGCAATTCGCAACCTCACCGCTAGATGCCACTAAAATCTCTAAAAAGGATCTTTAACTGATATAAGTTAAAAGTTTTTTAAGGCATGTTCATATACACTGCTTAAATGTCCTCATTACACAATATTATATTTAAAAAGTATAATATTTAGTAATTTAATTAAAATTACTAAAATAATTTAGGTAAGAAATAATTGAAGCAGGATATTTTTCTTATGAAGAAAGCCAACATATTTTAAAGAGCAAAAGTTAGACTTCAGATTAGTCAAACAAACCCTTACAGACCCAAGTGTTCTAAAAAATCCATGAAAAAAGTATTAGATTATTTCCCACAACGAAAAAAATAGCACAAAATATTTTAAGCAGATGTCCCTGAACACCGCTCACATCAAAACTAAAAGCGCAAGAAAAAAATATATTTTTAAGTTTGAGTTACCATGCACTTACAGCCGTTCAACCTGAACTAACACCTTCCCACCTCAACAGTTTTGACCACGACTGGTGTCACTGGATACTGTGCACTTCTGCATCTCAAACTTCTACAGTACGTGATGATATTGACTGTACATTCTATGACCCAATGCACCTTTTGGCTGAATTCACTTCATACCTTCTCATGGTAGTGAATGTAGGTGGACGCCTCGGGGCCTAGATACTTCACCAGACTGGAAATGACAGCAGCTCTTCTCTCCTTCATCTGAAATAAGCAAAGATGTGTTTGTTTATAAGCTGTCGGTAAAATACTGGTAAAAAACTTTACAATAAGGCTGTATTTTTACCATTAATAAATGCATTATTTAACATGAACAGTGCAGTTTTTTACATTAGTAAAGCACAGTTTCCATCAAACTAGTCAACCGTAACTTACTAGTAAACTGGTAATAAATATCAGTAAGAATAGTAAGAGAAGCAACTGAATATAATCATTTTCATAATCATTACTTGCGCAAGCAGATGAAACACAATAAATGCGGTACTTTTGTGGATGCCTGCTGTTTGGGAAACGCAGTCGTGACAGTACTGGGATGCAATTACAGAAAATACTTTGACAAATGAAGGGGCCATTCATACAGAACGTGTTTTTCCATTCCAATGCGCTACTTTTCCAATCATTTTCTATGTAAACACGCGTTTAACAGACATGCATGACCGTTACGCTTGTGTCTTTTGCAGCACCTCGCACATGAGCGCCACATTTTTAAGACACTATTTCAAGTTGAAAGAATTTCAACTTTTACATGCAGAGCTGCTCGTCAATGTCAGTTCCAAAGCATTGGACCAATCATCAGTGGGTCAATTTTGTTTGGTACCTACATTTTTCGAAATACCTACTTTTGTGTTCGGCAGAAGAAAACAGGTCATACAGGTTTAGAATGACACGAGGGTGAGTAAATTATCAAAGAATTTCCAATTTTGGTTGAACAAATTCATTTGATAAGTTACTTACATTTGATCTACTGTAGATCATTCCCATCACACCCTTCAATTACCATTAAAATATAACTGTGCTTCCCAGAAAAGGTCTAGGACCAGTCTGTCATCCATAATTCAAAATAACTCACTGCCTTTTCAGTATAAGATCTATATGAGTTATGGGTGCAGAGGGGCCTGGCCGTACACCCCTGCTGTTACTATGCCAACAAATGACAGATGTTAGGGCTACACATAAAAATCCTGTAGCCGCAGGTTTAGGACTATGCCACTTGAACTCAGTGTCCCGGGCCATAATTCAATAAAAAATGATGGATTTACACCAAATACAGAGGCCAGAAAACATCTGCGTTGAGTTTTATAGATGCACCCATGAAGAGTTGAAGGGCTAGTCCATGTCTCTAATGGCCGACTATAAAACAAAGCACACAAAATTAAGCTTTACATCATTTCCCTTCTAATTCCTGTGAAGTTAATGCGCAGACTATGCTGTTTGGTCGGTTTCACATAAGCACTTTTGGTGCGAACCCAGGTTCGATTGTCACAATTGGATTTGTTTGGATGATGAGAACGTTGTCTTCCAAACCCAGGTGCACACCCACAAACTATACCCGAGTACACTTAAAAAGGGAGGTCTGGGGTGTGGTTCATCTGAACTCCAGTAAGAGTGCAATCGTACCAAATCGCGAAAGTGACCGCTATTAATGACATATTCTTTTGTAAAAATGTGGGGTTGTGTGTGTGTTTCACTCACTTTTCATGGAGCGTGACTGACGCGCTCCAAGTAGAGAGCTGTTTATCTCATTTCTTTATCTCAATTCTTTTCGTCTTCACATCCATAAGAGCATTTGCAGTACATTCATAAGACAGATGAAAGTGCCGTTATGTAATTAAACATAAATGTATAAAAGTGAAGCGAGCAAGGTTGTGCGTTTGGCCACCTTGGACAATTTGTCCCTCCTCCTCGTCAATTCCCTGCCTTCTTCATCACAGTTACTTTATACATTGCATGCCACATAAATAACCGAATTTAGCTAGCTTCTGAACAATATCCCACTTTGCAATTAGCATTAGTCTAAAAAGACTAAGAAAACACTCGACATATCAACAAAACATAAACAGAACATCTCCACAAACACATATCAAGGTTATTTAAAAACCTCGAAAGCATAAACTCTCATTCAAAGTAACTGGAAAAGGGAGACGTAAAGAACCATAACCATAAGATCCCGCCTCCTCAGCACGAGCTGACCGATAACACACCAAGAGAGGCGGGACTTAAGGCAGAACAACCAATGATCATCCAGTCACACTCAAAGCCAGTGTCCTGTTTGAGAGGGAGGGGAGAGGAAGCAGCCGCATCGAGCGTAGACACAGAGCGGACAGAGAAACGGAGGAGCGACTGCTGTAATGCGTTTGTACAAAACTGCGGAAAAACTGCAGAAAAACTGCGGGTGTTTAACCCTCTCACCGGGAAAAGTGTTGGTGTTAAAACACCCACATCCCCCACGGTTGCGACGCCCCCTGATCAAACTAAATGTGAAACCACCCTTAATTACACATTTGTATAAAGATCCAGACCTAATGACTATTGCTCTGTGTTTTAGAAGACAAAACCAAACTGGCCATGTCTATTGATTCGTACCGAAATGCACCTTAAACAAACACTCTTCTTAAATTGCGTAAATGCAATAAACCAGCTTTTCTCAAAGATGAGCAGCTTTGGGGCTCATGGATTTTAGCTTTAGAAAGGCTTTTTCTTCCTCAGACACAGGATGTGTGGGCATCTTTGATTGAGCGATGGGTGACAAATAAATCAATATTTTGTCAAATTAACAGTAGGTGGAAGAGCCTTTGAAAGCTCAAAGCAGCAAGTGTTTGTTTTCAGAGATAAAGCATTCAGTTAAACGCTACCACTTTAACGCTTGACATTTCAGTAAATATGAAATACTTTGTTTGCTTATTGGAAAGAGTTCTTTCTCAGGTAAATTAATTTATCATTGCACTTATACATACATGCAGAGTATTAGTTAAAAAACAAATTGTGTGTTTTTTATGATGGTCCAGGCTGGTTTATGCCAAAGTTTGGTTAGATTCATGCCTAGGTTCCCCTCCGCTGAGGACCATTTACAAATGAATATATTTTGTAAGTCATTAATATTATCATCATTGTATTAAAGTAGATGTTTTCACAATCACATATTCTTTTAGAGAGCTCATGGTAAGTGTCAAACATACTTTTTTATTTTCCATGTCTGCCTCCTTTTAATTGTTAATGAAAGTTATGGCACTGTGTACATTATTGTGTTGCCGTCAGCCAATCAAATCTGCCGATTTTATTTATATTTATTATATTATGCTGCACCAATGTAGTAGTCACATAACATTAACTGCTCAAGGTTTTTGGCATGGAAAAATTCTGTGGTTTCATTTGTAAAGATGAAGGATTTAAAACCGTGCACTTGTGCCAGCTGACCAACTGTTGTTCAACCTTACAAAAAAGAAGTTCACTTGAATTTGAAAATAGTATGCTTCTTTTAATGTGATAAAACAAGTATACTTTCAATACTTCTAAGAACTATACTTAAAGTGACAGTGAAGTATATTTGACTTAAACAGAATGTATAAAGTACTTTATGCTTGGTATACTTGTAATCAAACTTTTGATCAAGATTTACTTTAAAGGGATATTTCACAGGCAAAACTACATTTCTCCATGTTTTACTCACCCTTAAGGCATCGTGACAAAATATGACTTTCTTCTTGAAGAATAATGCATTTGGAGTTAAAATACCACGTATCATTGTACTTCCAATAGGATGAAATGGGAGTGAATGGGCGTCGACCTTTTGATGCTCCAAAAAGTGCATCCATCGTATAAAGAACCGATCGACACGGCTTTGTGGTTTAACAAAGGTCTTCGGAAGCGAATCGATGCATTTCCTGTGAAATATCCCTTTAAAGTATAATTAAGTATTCAAAACTTGGCTTGTACTGTGGTTGATTACTAATTTGATCGAGTAGGTTATGAAATACTTTTCCACCTAGTTTTACATACTTTTTTATAAACGTACATGTTCAAGTTTATAAAGTAACTATTAAGGATGGGTACCAATTCCTTTACAACAATTTTTTTTTTTTACTTGTTTAGAAATAGTACTAAAATTTATGTAGACCTAAAACCAGAAAGTGCCAAACAACCATAGTGATGTAAAGTAAATATGTTGAAATACATTATGATGTGCTTCTATGCACATGCTTAGTGTCGTAAGTGGTATGCTAAGGAACACACACACGTTTTGTTATGTGCCATTTTCGGTTTGGTCAGAAGCATTTGTAAACTGCAGTTCTAAAGCTCTGCTGTAATAAAGAAACTTAAAATGTTTAACTTCTTTTCACATCATGAGTTTTTCATCAAATTATAGAGTGTAGTATCGAAAACAGTATTGATAAATACAGGTATCGAAAAGCAGTATCAATATCAGTATCAATAAAATCTTAACGATACCCATCTAACTATATATTATATAAGAGTGAAGTTTAAGTATTATGTTAAGTTCATTTACTAAAATCTTGTATACCTGCGATGTAAAAACTAATATTTTATTAAATGATCAGTACACATACAGTTCACTTGTAGTATAGTTGCAGTACAAAATAAAACCTTACTTGTAAATTATTTGAACTCAACAACAAAACAAAACAAAAAACACACCCCTTCCTGCATTGCTCCGCCCTCAAACGTGCAGTGCAGCAAAGGCATTAAATGCTTAGCTTTATCATAGCTTAGACCACGCGAATAACAATGCAAATGCATACAACATGCAAAGACGACACAAGTATAAACAAGCAGCCCATTGGTTCCAGACATACAATAATGCTAAGAACTGCTCCGTTACACATAATAGTACAACAACAACAACATATCTTGGTTCTGACACACAGCAAAACCAATGTTACTCACATACTGATCCCTGAAAGTGTGAAACTGAGAATAGACCTAACACTGGAGCATATTAAACTTCCTTCTCCATAATATCTCACTCCCTCTTTCCATTTCTCACCCCATCATACAGCTCACTGTATGCTATTAAAATAAAATGTTTTAAAAAATCTATCTATCTATCTATCTATCTATCTATCTATCTATCTATCTATCTATCTATCTATCTATCTATCACACACACACACACATTCTCTGACTCTCACCTCTCTTCCACACCAGTCACGGGCTTGTACGCCAGCGATGAACCCCACCAGTGCAGGATTGCCTCTGGGGCTGGTGGCATCAAATGTGACGCTTAAAGGGCAATCCTCAGAGGGACGAGTCACGATTTCCCCTGAGAATCCCTTGTTCCTCCAAAATGCCTGACAGGTCAAAAAAAAACAAGATACGTACTGTCTCAAAAGTGTAAAAACATTAATGACATTCTTCTTTTAAAGAAACACCCCACCAAAACCATTCAAAGTGCTCATGATTCATAGAGTATAACCTCTTGTCTTTCTGACTTAGTATTATAAAAAATATTTTTTCTTTTCCTTATGTCTCCCAAGCGCATAAACATTCTGTCTAACATTTACCTTGGCAACTGATGAATTTCATACAGGTTTTTGGAACTACTTGAGGGTGAGTAAATGATTACAGAATTTCATTTTTAAGTTCATATTAAATTAGAAATAAATTGCCGGTTAATTTGTAAACATTTCAGATATTTCCCTACAGCAACCGACTGCTTTGCATACTGACAAGGCTGCCATGTGCAACACACACATAAAAAGCATATAAAAATGTGTTATGCATAATCCATGAAAATATGCAATTAGAGCCAATAAAGCATGACTACAATATATATTTGCATCCACCCAGACAGGGACATTATCTAAATGTATGGAATGAAGAAAAAGGCGGTTAAAGCTTCAAGAAAAGCATTTCATAGTTTGATTATACACACAATCCTTTCATAATTCAATTAAAGTAGCATTGGAGTCACTTCAGAGCTAAGACTGAAAATGAAATTAAAATGTGCACTGATATAGAATGCGGTACACTGAACAGAGCAGTCTTCATGTCTTTGCACATCTTAACTTTATTATAGTATTTAATGCTTAGGAGCTCTAGGGGAAAGTGACTGCGCTTTTCTGTATCGAGAAAGTTGGTTAAGCCGTCTGTGGGTAAACGGATGGGTTCCGCATGTCACTCACTGTGGGATACGTGATGATAAACTTCAGCATGTGGCCGACGGGTGCGCACTGGGCGAGACGCTGGCGCTCAGCTGGTAGGGGGGGCTCGTACTGGATTTGGGCTGCAAGAGGATGAAATTAGGGTAAATTAGACAAAGTCAGGGTAAAAAGTGAATTTAAATAATAAAAGCAAAAAGTAGTACTTTTTTGGAATATGACCGTACCATTTGTTGCAACAAAACTGTTTCAGTGTGTATCTTAAAGGGATAGCTCCCCCAAATAACAACTCTGTCAAAATGTATTTACATCGTTCATGTGGTTCAAAAACGGTGTGTGACTCTTTCTTCTGTGGAACACAAACAAATATATTTGCAGAAATGTCTCAGTGGTTTAGCCCACACAATGGAAGTCAAAAGGAGCTTTAAATACATCATAACATTACAACGGTTCATTTGGGGCTAGAAACAATATTGTTAATATATTGCTGCTGTTCTTCTAAAACCTCTTATCTCCATGTTTCGTTATTTTTATGCCATAAATCATTCATTATTGGTCACCCTTTATGTTTGTCACTAGGCTTTGTAAATATCTAACCAATAAAAAGTATCAAAATACTTGCCACCTTTGACTACACAGTATTAAATGGTTTAAAATGTATTTTTTTGTTCTATTTCTTGAAAAACAGTCAATTTAAACACCCAAGGTTTCCTTAAGGACAGCGGCGATGTTACTTTTTTGCAAAGAGGATTCTGGAACGCAGTATGTAGGAGAGAGTAAAATTAATTAAATGATGAGGTTAAAGGGTAAAAGGTGGCGCAGAGGGGGGATTATGGTATAGAACAACTCGTAGGTCTGTGATCCTCCTATAGTATTGATCCAGGTAGCTATACCTTCTAATCAAGCAGCACTTTGGGAAATTGGATCCAATGCTCCAGTGACTGGCTCTCCATGAAATTGCCAATCTATAAAGAATCCCTGCGATTTAACACTACTACTATGTCTCTTTTCTAAAACGCCGTAATTAAGAGCTGGCCATTTCGCTAGTGTTAGTGTAGTGTATCCAATAACTTTATACGTGGCCCTCAAGGCTGTCTCTACATTTGCCTGACACAAACACTGCCAGAAGGGACCATGACCTCATTTTGTGACGACCATCTGGCAACAAGCCAACATTTGACCTACAGTACTTTTGAGACACGCAAACACCTGAATGTATTGCCTCGAAAGTCTTCTGTAAATGTTATAATGGCATAGCCCTGGAATAAGAGACAATTACAAATCTTAATTTAATCATCATTTCTAGATGTACTTGGGCCATCCCATTCCAGTGTCAGTTGAATTTAACAAAATCAAACCTCAGGAGTGACTTAATCTGCCAATGGCAATGTGAAATACTGAAAGCATGACAGGTCACGTGAAAACCAGGTTATGACATATTTATATATATTTTTTAAGTTTTCAAATCAAATTAGCTTTACTGTCACATCACCAACACTACATGTGCCGCGGTGAGTGAAATTCGAGGTGCAGGAAACAATTTACATAAATCCAAATTAATTCATTCACAAATATTTCTGTTGTATTGCTTAAAAGAAAACGTACTCGGTTATTTACGTAACCTCAGTTCCCTGAGATACGGGAACGAGTACTGCGTAGCAGGACGCTATGGGGAAAACTCCCTTTTCTCCGATGACTGAAGCTTTTAAATAACGCAGTGAATACTGCACAGCCATTGGTGCGTGCAAAGTAAAACTTTGCGCCAATGGGAGCGAAGCTGCACGGACCTATGGCGATGAAGCCTGCCAAAAGGGGCGGAGTTTATGGCTATATAAGCAGACACATCGCCGTAGTGTCTTCAGGTTAATTCGACTGAAGCGACGACCATATGCAGCTTGTAAGCACGGCAAGGAACGCAGTACTCGTTCCCATATCTCAGGGAACCGAGGTTACGTAAGTAACCGAGTACGTTACCTTTCGATACTTCACTCGTACTGCGTAGCAGGACGCTATGGGGAACCAATACAATCCCGCCGTGCTACAAGTGGAACGAAAAACAATATAAATCCCAGAGCCGTGGCTCAAGAATAGGTATAAAGCAGGGAAACCTGCGAAAGACGGAAGAGCCAAGCTAATAGGTGGCCTAATCCGGTTAATCGTCCCAAGGGAATCCTAGGTGCCGGTGTGGTTGAGGGCAACCACGGCCGAGCGTTCTAGTCTTAGGCAGAAAGGACCCGGGCGTGAAAGGCCGGAGGGTCCAGACTGTAGAATCTGGTAAATGTGGAAGGCGAAACCCAGCAGGCCGCCGCACAAATATCGCTATGAAGACTCCGCTAGACCATGCCCAGGAAGAGGCGACACCTCTTGTGGAATGAGTCCTCTGAGTCCTCTGACTCCCGTAGGGCATTGAAGGCCCAAGGAAGAATATGCTAGCGCGATAGCCTCAACTATCCATTTAGATAGTCTATGCTTCAAGACGGGAGACCCTAAGGTGCGGTCACCGGAAGCAGAGAAAGAGTTGTTCAAATTTCCTGATCGGGGCGGAACGCTCAATGTAAATCTAAAGTGCTCTGACAGGACGGAGCAGATTGAGCTCCGGGTCCTGCTCGGAGGAGGGGAGTGCAGAAAGTGTCACTACCTGTGCTCTAAAGGGAGTAGAGAGCACTTTAGGCACGTAACCATGTCTCGGTTTGAGGACTACTTTAGAGTCATTAGGCCCAAATTCAAGACAGGAGGGGCTCACAGAGAGCGCCTGCAGATCGTCCACATGTTTTACCGATGCTAATGCTAGAAGCAGAGCGGTTTTAAGTGTTAGGGGACGAAGGTCCACTGACTGCAGAGGCTCGAAGGAAGGACCCTTGAGAGCTCTCAACACCGTGGGCAGATCCCATACGGGAACTGTGAGGGGGCGAGGAGGGTGTAGCCGCCTGGAACCCTTCAAAAACCGAACAACCAAGTCGTTTTTCCCAACTCCTCAGCCCTCTATGGGGGCATGAGAAGCTGCAGTTGCTGCCACATAAACCTTGAGCGTGGAAGGGGAACGGCCCTAATCCATCAGCTCCTGCAGGAAGGACAGAATTAGTGATATGTCACAGTATTCTGGGTTTGCTCCGCGCATGGAGCACCAGGCAGAGAAGACAGACCACTTGAGGTTATAGATTCGCCTTGTAGACGGAGCTCTAGCCTGTGATATTGTATTTATGACGCTCTTGGGGAGGACCGTAGCCTCCCGTCGAGAGGCCAAAGGTGCAGAGCCCACAGTTCTGGCTGGGGGTGCCAAATCATGTTGCCTGCCTGAGAGAGGAGGTCTTGTCTCAGGGGGATAGGCCACAGGGCTGCTACGAGCAGCTGAGACAGCTCTGCAACCCAAGGCTGGTTCTTCCAGAGTGGGGCTACGAACAGCACCTTATGCTTCTGTTCTATGATCCTCCCTATCGTCTGTGGTATGAGAGAGATCGGAGGGAAGGCATAAATGAGACAATTGGGCCAGTTGTGGGCCAAGGCATCCCTGTCCATCGAAAAGTAAGTTGGGCAATGAGTATTGTCTTTCGAGGCAAAGAGGTCGACTTCCGCTTTGCCGAAGACTTCCCAGATTTTCTGAACCGACCTGGGGTGGAGCGTCCATTCCTCTGAAGGGACGTTGCTCCGAGATAGCATATCTGCTCCCTGGTTCAGTCTGCCCGGCACGTGAGATGCCCTCAGTGAGCACAGATTGGATTGGGCCCATTCCAAGAGGCGAAGTACCAGGGAAAAAAGGCGTCTTGAGGAGAGGCCTCCCTGGTGGAGGCGTCTGTTGTGATCACCTTTCGTCTGCATGTGGTGCCCAGGGGCACACCCTGCTCCAGCCAAAGGGGATCCTTCCATGGTGCTAGAGCGGATACGCAGACATGATCCACCCAGATGCGTAGGCGTCCGAGACGCCAAGCGTGTGGTGGAACTCTTGGTTTTAGCCAGTACTGCAGCGGACGCATCCGAAGAACGCCCAACTGCAGTACTTGAGACGCAGAAGCCATGAGACCCAGCATCTTCTGAAACGCTTTGAGGGGCCGTGACGGTCCTGGTGTAAAGGAGGCCGCGAGCTGCTGAATAGCCAGAGCACGGTCTGGCACGATTCTGGCCGTCATACGAATCGAATCAAAACCGCCCCCAGGAACGAAATTCGTTGGCTGGGGACAGAGCGCTCTTGGCATGGTTGATCCTGAGTCCCAGGCATTCGAGATGGCTGAGATGGATGGACCTGTGGGCCTGTAGTTCTTCCTCTGACTGTGCTAGAATCAGCCAGTCGTCGAGGTAGTTCAAATTGCGGATTCCCATCTGCCTGAGAGGGGATAGAGCCGCGTCCATGCACTTCGTGAAGGTGCGAGGAGCTAGAGACAACCCGAATGGAAGGACCATGTAATGATATGCAACCCCTTCGTAGGCGAATCTCAAGAATCGTCTGTGATGGGGGGCTATCTGGATGTGAAAGTACGCATCTTTCAGATCCAGGGAGAAAAGCCAGTCCCCTGGGCATATTTGCGAGAGGATCTGTTTCAGTGTAATCATTCTGAAGCGCCGTTTCATAAGAGCGAGGTTCAGATGTCTGAGATCGAGGATGGGGCGGAGACCGGCATCCTTTTTGGGTACGAGGAAGTAGCGGCTGTAGAAGCCCGACTCAGTTTGATCTGGAGGAACCGGTTCTATGGCTCCTTTGTCCAGTAAGTTCCGCAACTCCGTGCGCAGAACGTGTGATTTCACGTTCTGAACTCGGGTGGAGATCACCCCGCGAACTGCGGGGGTCTGCGAGCGAATTGGAGTGAATATCCGCGAGAAATTATCACCATCACCCACGCAGATACCCCGGGGATGTCCTGCCAGGCCTCGGCCCGTATGGCAAGGAGTTGAATGCATTGGGGAGGCAAGCCGGAACCTTGTCCGCCTCTTTAATCTCCGTGAGCGTCAGCCATAGATGCCGCTCGAGAACCACAAGACTGGCCATCGATCTGCCTATCGCCTGTGCCGTGGCCTTGGTGGCCCGTAGAGCCAGATCCGTCGTGTTCGTCAGCTCTTTGAAGGGTGCACCGTCAGTACCGGACTCGTCCAATCCCTGGAGGAGTTTGGCCTGGTATACCTGGAGTACTGCCATGGAATGCAGAGCGGAAGCCACTTGGCCGGCGGACGAGAATGCGCGTCCAGCGAGGGCCGAGGAGGTCTTACACGGCTTGGAGGGATGAGATGCTTTCGCCTTCCAACCGATAGCCGAGGGCGGACACAGATGTGCAGACACGGACTCATCAAGGGGAGGCAGCTTCTCATACCCTTTTTCCTCTGCGCCATCAACAGAGGTGAGAGCGTTGGATGAAGAGGGTCGTAAATGGGCCGAATAGGGGGCGCGCCATGACCTGGTGAGTTCATTGTGGAAGAACGGCGAAGTCCGCTGCTGAGGGGCTAGGCGGCGCCCCGGCAGAAACCATTCGTCTAAGCGGCTGCGAGTAGGTTCCTCCGGAGAGGACCACTCTAAACCCAGCTCTTCCACAGCCTTAGCGAGGACCCGAAAAAGCTCGGAATCCACACTAGGCGCGGGTTCACTGTCCTCTACAGACGGAGAGGGGGCGGGGTCAAAAACTGAGCCCGATAGCTCCTCCCCGTCTGAAGCCGCGAATGACATGCTTCCTCGAATTCGGAATCTGGTGGCCTCAGCTCCGCCTGAGAGAAACGAACCGGTGAAATTTCTCTCTGTGGAGAAGGCGAGGCACGCCGAGGGGACGTGAGCCCGCACTTCCCCGAGCGCTTAGTTCCTCTACCACGCTGCTTCATCCCCGCAGGGTGAAGAGGGAGGGATCGAGGAGCGGAATCGCTCTCTGAAAAGAAAGCTATCCGCGAGCGCAGAGAGGAGAGACTCATGCTCTCACAGTGAGGGCATACCGTCTCTCTGAGTGCGTCTTGAGCGTGGGAAACTCCCAAGCATGAGACGCACTCGCCGTGACTGTCAGCGGCGTGGAGGTGGACCCCACACAAGTGACAGGTACGGCGCGGCATTTGCAACAACGCCGCAGAAAATTTGCTCGGATAGCGCTAGGGAAAAGGATACAGCGCTGCTGAAACAAGCGGAATCGCTGAGCAGAGAGGTCCAATCCGCTTCAAGGCTGTTTCGACGGCGAAGCTATCAGTCCGGGTAGCGAGGTAGAAGTCGTCGCTGAAGGAGAAGAGATCTGAAGACACTACGGCGATGTGTCTGCTTATATAGCCATAAGCTCCGCCCCTTTTGGCGGGCTTCATCGCCATAGGTCCGTGCAGCTTCGCTCCCATTGGCGCAAAGTTTTACTTTGCAAGCACCAATGGCTGTGCAGTATTCACTGCGTTATTGAAAAGCTTCAGTCATCGGAGAAAAAGGAGTTTTCCCCATAGCATCCTGCTACGCAGTACGAGTGAAGTATCGAAAGGGAAACTTGTTTTCTTTGCAATATTTGAGATCTGAAAAAAAATATGTTATTTTCTCCTGTTTCATTTTCAAATAAAAAATGTAAATAGTGACTCACAGAATGAAATATTGAAACCACAAAAAATACCAAAACACATACCTCTAAACATTAAATTCAGATAAACTGAAATTAATTAATAATAATAAAATGGTCTCTTAATTATTTTGCTGACATTAACCAATGTTTTCATTTTTCATGTATTAATTAAAAATATAATTTAATTTGAATTAAAATAATATATAAATAATATTATAAGATTGTACCAACAATTACATCTCAGAAACGGTCAGTTTGGTTCAAGGCACAAAACTCTTCATTGAAGAATTTTTGGAAATGCCAACAAAAATAAATGAATGTAATGACTTCCCGAATCACACCTGTGGGCGTCCACTATTATGTCCTGCTAAACGTGTTATGATACCTCCACTAAGCGCCTGGAAAACCGTAATATTAATGTGATTACATAACATCCTGAAAATACAATGCAATAAAAAACAAACATAAAAAGGTGCTTAAATACTGTTGGAAAGCAAACCAACTACGTCCATCTGTGAAATGTTTAGCAAATTGCCATATCCAACATTAATTCATGTGGACACTACGCAGACAAGCATTTTAATTGCCGGTAAAGTTAATAAATGTTTCCATCCTGACAATAAATGATGATCAAATGACACATGCACCGTGAAGCATTGTGCGTGTTTAGCGATTACAATCACAAAGAATTTTGATTGTGTTATTTGTTTCACAAACATGTTGCTAATTAAACAAGAGTCCTTGATTAGCATATTTTCACAGTACTCTTCTAAAACGACATGTTCCAACATGTGTCAGAAAAAGCAAACCACACATTTTTTTTTCTTAGCCTTGATTTATTTTTGTAATCGGTTACATATGACTGACAGACATCAACCCACATAAGTCTGTATTTTTAAAGAGCTGCGACGGCAGACTGAGAAACAGATCTAATTTAGCCGGCGTTACTGAGGCATGGAGTTGCTCTCATTGATTGAGAGCGATCGCTCTGTGCCTGGCAGTCCATCATATCTGCGTGGCTGTAAGCGACAGGCTCTGTCTGCTTGCTTAAGTTCGATACAGGGGAGAAATGTTAGGAAATAACAATTCTGCAACGTTGCCTTTTTGACAGTCACGCAGGAAGATTGTTTCAACACAGTGGGGCGACGTAACAGATGCTACATGTGCCGGTTTAATGTTAAAACAGCTGTCTGTAAACTCATTTGTTTGCTCATTTGCAAGCTTTCCTGTAGCTCAGTGGTAAGAGCATGGCACTAGCAACGCCAAGGTCGTGAGGTCGTGGGTTCAATCCCAGGAATTGCACATACTTAGAAAACAAATGTATATAATAATGCAATCTCGGTTGCTTTGGATAAAAGCATCTGCATAAATGTTAAATGTATGCAAATGACATGCACCTTGTTTATGAAAGCCTATTTAACGTTTTATCAAACACTATAATCTTTCATGAACAGCAGGCGTAAACAGAATGTTATTAAAAAGATGTCTTTGTGTTTTTTTACTGATTATCGTAGCGTTAATTCATTGAATCACATGATGAAGAAAAGTGTTATAACAGGCCACATTTCCAGATAGTCCTAGTGAAACATGCCAGATTGTGGTAGTCTGCTACATCCCCCACAACCAAGCACCCGGAACAACATGAAAATATGTCCTCCGAGCTGCGAACACTAACAAAGGTTATACATTTCTGGACATTTACTCATTTGTTAGATGGTTTTATTCAAAGCGACTTACAGCACATTCAGGGTATACATTTGTCCCCTATGGACACACTGATATTAACCGCGATGTATCGCAACCAGAATAAAACTTTGTGTACATGATCCGTGTACTGTGCAAAATAAATTTTATTTTTATAAACACATACACATACATGCATATATATTTAAGAAAAATATAACAATTTATCATTTAAATTATTGGTGAAACTAAATATAAACACATGTAAATATTTCCTAAATATGTATGTGTATGTTTATGTATTTATTCATACAAAAATACTGCAACACTTTTATTCCAAATGCGATTAATCGCAATTAATCGTTTGACAGCCCTACTCAGATGTCAAGATTTGGAGATCTTTGATGAAGTTTTAAAGCATTTTCCGTTGTCAGGTTAAGTGCACGTCGCATCCGTAACATTGCTTCTTCCATAAAGAGCACAAATGTTTTCCTTCTTAATTTGTGGGTTGTTTTTGCTTCTGGTTTGTGCATTTAAATTCACAGAAGTCCTACAAAGTTTGTCTCATCCTTTTTTGTCACATGCATAATCTTAAACAGAAAACATGTCTATATTTTTCTGACGTCTGGACTCTATCATTAGATGTTTAGGAAGTATAAACGGTTCAATATATTGGTAAAAAGACGTTCTCTGACAGTTTATATTTCAACTTTTCACTGAAAATGTCACATCCGTAATGCATATTCCTCATCTTAAACAGAAAACAGGTACAGTATAGGTGAATATTTTTCTGATTTCCGGACCAATGTCTATAAACAGCTGATTCAATATATTGTAAATATTATTCTCTGAGTATTAATATTTCACTGCATATGTCACATCCGTAACACCTTTACTGAATCCGATGCTAAAACATTGAAGAAAGCGCTTGTACTTTTCTCATTAAATTTCCTGCGGCGTTTCAACAGCTCAATGTCGTTCCAATACCTGCTTTCTTTCATGCGCCTTTTTCTAACATTTTCTTTGTGCATTCCCTCAATCATTCCTTGGCTTGACACCTCTGCCACCTGTGCAGCCACAGAATGATTGGTGGAACAAACAGTTGTAAGATAACCTCAGGCTAATGAGCCACAGGTGCTCTCCGCATTCCTGCCTTGGGGAAAACTGTGGTTAAAAAAGAAAAAGGCACCATGTTAAAAAATAGGTCACGACTGTCAATCGGATGCTAATGGATTGGCTCCATTTATTCTTGCATTTAAGCTCGAGTGTTTTAAAAGATGTATCTGTGAGGTTGTTAGCCACAATCATTGAAGATGCTCTCTCATCAGAGCGGCAGGCGGGGAGGCGCATTCTCTGCCAGTCAGCTGAAATTGCAAGCAGCTGCACTGCCAGTGCGTTCAGGTAGAGCTTTCTGGAAAAAGACTCGCAAGTTAAATATAGTAACCTGCCGGGTTGCGGTTCAACATGCCTCTAACCCACCGATGTCACACGTCCGAACCCATTTGAGCGTAGGCCAAATTACCGAGACAAAAGGACGGGCATCTCCATCCTGTCTGATGACTGGGAAATAATTTGGTGTTGCGGCAGCGTAGCATGAATACTTCATGGATTTATAAAGCAACATGCGCGCCCACGAGCAGCAATTTCAGCTAACACGCACACATTTCTCATGGTTGCCCACGCACACCCACACTTCATATTCTGTTCTCTCCTAAACTGACAGAAAAATCCAGGGATGCTGCGTGCGGTCTTAACGCACATGTTTCAAAGCGTCTTCCAGAAAACAGTGCGTCTCAGTGAATTAGATGGAACGCGTGTTATCAGCAAAGTAAACAAACGCGCAAGAATGGTGACTGTAAACTAAAGGGCAGAAAATGTTATTCAGGTTGAGTAAAGAATGCTTCACCGTTAAGTGAGAATTTGGGATGTTTTTCTGTGGAAAGAGCTGGGGTGTTTTTCAGCTCTTGCCAACAAGGGTTGTTGAGCTCCAAAAGGACAAAACATCAAAAAGAACCCTAAAGAAATATAAAAAAATCAATGAAACTTCTGAAGCCGAATGTGGAACAGAATGAAATTTAAGTCATTACTCACACATCATGTTGTTTTACTAAACACACCGATCCAGTTGTGTCATCGATGTACCACTTTTGTGACAGAGGTTAGTATCATACATGAATAACGACTCCAATTCAGTCGGTTTTTCCCAGAAAACTTTTCCGAAAACATGTCATATTTTTTATAAATTTTTAGTACCATTGTATGACAAAAGCTGTGTAACAACTGCACTGCGTTCAAAAAATCTGAATACAGCATATGGGTTTAGATTGTCGTAAAGGCGAGTAAATGATGACATAATTAACATTTTTGGGAAAACTATTCCTTATTTAGAAATGTATGTGAAATGTGAATGTTAAAAGTAAAGAGAGGCGCAGCTCTTGTTGGCCGCCAGTAGAATCAAGTCTTCCATCAGCTGGGATGGCAGATGGAAGCACGGTAAAGTAGTATCCAGTCAAACAGTTCATTAATCATTGAAATGACGACGGTGTGGGAGTGACTTCACTCATTATAAAAGATAGATGGACGGGAGTTTAAATCTCCATCAGCCTAGATGACAAGAGAACATGCAGAGGGACACAGACCGCTACAACCTGAGTGAGTGAGTCTATATGCTAAAGAAAGGCTTAGAGAGTTACGATTCTTTTGAGGGTCGGTTTGCAAAACTATTATATTTTTGACATAAAAATAACAATGATTGCAACATTATTTCAGGGGTTTAACAGTATAATACAGTATATACAGTATAACGGTATTGACATTAACCGTAATATAAATACACGATTATTGATATTGTGTAAATTCTACACATAGATAATATCATGTATATATATATATATATATATATATATATATATATCTCGGCCTCCCTACACACTTCTGTCTTGAGTTTGTTTTACTGGCCAAAAAATACACAAAATAAGTACATTTAAATATGAAGTTGACAGACAGATTATTGTTTATTTTTTGTTTTAAAACGTTTTAACATATATTTTTACTTTTAAACTTTAAAATAAATTGACTTAAAAACATTAATACATTTTTTATTTTACAAAACTTTACAGAATAAATAATAGATATCGAAGTAATATTGTTAACCTGAATTATTTTGGCCACCATAAGCATATGGTCTATATCTGTTATTGTGAAGGCCCTATTAAAGAACGATATAATAAATTTAGCAATATTTTATAATATTTAATGAACAAATAATAAAAATAATTTAAGCAAATATTGTGATAGTTGTATGTATTTTTATATTAAGATATTTTGCTAAGTAATACTACGATGATGCAATCTTATTAATATATTGATTTTGTATATGTCCAACGGATGTTAGATAGAAAATTTTAGATAAAGTCGACCTTATAGGAATTTCACCCAAAAATAAAAAATTCCTTCATGTAATTCAAAACAACAGAACTATATTGCAAAGATTTTCGAATAATGATTAACAGGGATTGTATTATCATGTGTCACTGAAAGACTTGGAATACACTGTAGCTCAAGTCATATTACATCATGGATCTCTAATATCACTTTGTGTAAGAATGCAGCCAAACATCTCCCGTTGTGTTTGTTCCACAGCGTAAACACAGTCACACAGGCTAGAAATGACAGGAGGGTGAGAAAAAGCAACATTGCATTCGTTTTAAATCGCATAATGCATGCTGGACAGCTGTCTAATCTCAACAGTGTCTGCTGTCACCGTCACCTGTCAGCTTGCCATTCGTACTTTCTGATTTAGGGCCAGTGGGAAGATGGCGGTTCAAGCCCTCTGCATAATTCAGAACTGTCTTTAGATCTGTCAAATTAAAAATGTAACTCGCAAGACACCCCGCAACAGACTGCAGCGCTATCTGTTAAACAAAACGTGGCAGCCAAACTCGTAGCCAGGATGGCCGCGCTCCAGCAGGAGGAAGATGGCACGGGACATAATGTCTGATTGACAGCTGTTTCGGTTGTACACTGTTTGATCTGAACTTTGTCATTCTGAGTGAGGTGGGTTCAACACAGTTTATGTATATGCGCAAGCGTGTGCACTTACCTGCCATGTGTGGAGGACAGGTAACAATGACGGCCTGACAAGTGAATGTGCTTGCAGAAGTCTTAACTTCTACGTTCTCTGCATTCTGTAAGAGAAAAACATATTACAATTGATTCAAAGACAGAAAGTCAACACTGGCTTATATAGTGAGGTTTATGTGGACTGAATCGGCTAATACTATAATTGAGTAGAAAATATCTTCTTTATTGATCCCGGTGGAAAATAAAGACTGGAAATGGAGAACACGCACACATAGAGCACTCAGTCAACAGGAAGGCATGATATACTATATTAATATGGCTCTCTGTCATTAAGTCTACCTTAGACAAGTCATGTTTTACTGTAACCTCACTAGCTCCGGGCACGTGTACAAAACCTTGCCGATCTCATTGGTCGGCCAGTATTTAACGCGGCACGTCAAACAAACAGAAAATGAGCCCGAGGCGTTTTCTTTTATATAACGCTTAAATTACGTTTTTGTGCACTCTCACATTGTTTAGTCACGAGGCATTAAACGTCGACGATAAACACGCGCGGTTATCGTCCTGGTGTGGACAAGCCTTTACATTCCTCCTCATTGCATTGCCAGTCGATTGCGTCATTCTATTGTCAGTTTCTGCTTTAACTGCTGTAGAAACTACGAACTCAGAAACCAGTGCAAAGGTGGTATTTGTTGCATCTATTAAGCTACTTTATGGCAGTGCGTGATAAACATAAATAGTAAGTCAGACTGTTTACAACTGCCATTCAGATGTCCTTTTAGTACTGTATGTTCCGAACATGTAAAGCTGCGCTCATGTGTTATGCTGCCATGTAATTCGACAAATAAAGTGACAAGTAGTAGCCTAATTTAGCATAAAACATTACGTGACATGCAGCTAATTCGTTAGCATGAAATATAATCATTTGATGAAACTATTTAAACTATGTCATCCATTAGAATGTATTTTTGTTGCCTCCGTGAGATTTATTGCTTCAAGGTATCCTCAGTTTCGTAAGTCGCTTTGGATAAAAGCGTTTGATAAATGCCTAAATTTAAAGGTAAACATAATTTTGGAGTCCTGTAAGATTGAAGATGACAACTCCCGTCATTCTGCGCTCGCGTCATCAAACTACATCTGAGTTATTGTTTTAAATATGTGACCTCTAGCAGAGAAAATTACATACTGTGCCTTTGAGATGTCACATCTGTCACAGGTCCAGTTGTAAGAGGTGGAGGGTTGTGGTGTTTGCTTATTAATCCGAAATAGTGAAGATCAATGTCCCATTTTTTTTCTAAGCAAATCACAATTCTTTTGGCCATACAGAGCTATCTAATGCATGAGAAAGTCCTGACCTGTGCAATGTTCATGGGATTTCTATAATTTATAAACCCTCTGATTCATCTTGTTCTTTTACTCCAAGATCACAATTTAAATACTTGAAAACAAGGTATTACCTCTATGGGCTTTTGTATATTGGCGCATAGCCACTATTTCTGTTTCTGCTTGGTTCAGGTATGAATGTTACATTTCTGTCCAGATTCAGGACGTGGGCTTTGTCTCGCACAAGATTTCTCACAGCTTCAGTTCCATACTGAAAATCAATAGACTGATGGATTTCAAATGCTGCCCTTTCAATGTTGCCCTTATTCAAGAAATCTCTGGCTTCTTTTGTACAGGAGCAAAATCAAAAGTGTGCACTTTACGGGAACATTAGTGGCACCAATGTTAGCAGCACAACTCAACGTGCCAAGCAACGACGTTTTATCCGTCCCCAACAACGGACCTGTTTTTAAACATGCTTTTAGCACATACCAATATAGCGTTAACTTAAATATAGATGATAAAAGTCAATGAGTTCATTTTAATAAACAGTGGGGATGAGTAAAACTTTCTACTCAGAGATGCCGATGTAACACCATTAAGAAGGCTAATGGATTTTACCTCTCTATGTGTGAGAGCGACATTATAGGCTAATTCCCTGATGTGACTCCAAGGCTTTCAAAAGATTTTGTGTCACCAATTCGCAAATGAGAGCGATCTAATGGAGTGGATTTGATTTAAGAGATCCAAATATTTTAGAGATGACAGGCACTTCAGCTTACAACAATATATAACACAAAAAGGAAAGTGAGACACAAAGAGAACAGACAAAATAACCTTTTCAAACTAAGAAAAAAGCACACCGAAGAACTCTTGCCGTGTCTGTGAATACGCTTCTTGTTTGAAGGAAAAGAAGTTATCAAGCGCACCACTGCTTGGGAAATGCTTGTTATCTGTGTGTCAAGCCTCTGCTCTGATAGAGTCATTACCTGACAGATGGTCATTACTGCGGAACCCAGTCGAACCCGCTCCTCTCCGATCTGCTCCGCCAGTTTCTCTGACAGCTGTTGAGTGCCCCCCTGTGGAATGAACAGAGCTTTACATAGTGGCTCGTCTCAAAAGCACAAAAACAACAGCACCTTCACATACTGTTTTGAGAAACAGATGTTTGTGTTGTGTCATGATTCCCAAAGCTTCTCCTGACAAAGTGATTTTGAAATGACTTAAAGAGCTGTCAATCTTTTATAAGACCCTCTCCATGAATATGTAACATCAATTATACAAATATACAAAATTTAAAAAATGTATATGACATACCATGATAATATAATTTAACAAAATATTATTAAATGATATAATTTGTTTTTGACAAAGAGAAAAAGGGATGCTTAAACTTAAAAAACTAAACTCATATTTGTAAACTAAATATTACATGCATTGTTGTATTAATAATTAATTTTAAATGGTTGTTACCAAAATTCTAATACAGCAAACTATTTTACAAGCCGGATTTGTTTCATTAGCAATATTCTAGAGAATACCTTGTACTGACAAATGTCATGAAAAATGTTCAATGAAAAATAAAATTGATGAGACTATAGGACTGTTTTCACAGTATATTTCATCTACATGGTATATTAAATATGGTTATAATATTGTGTCATGCTTGTTGGTTATATTTAAAAGACTAGTCCAGTAGAGTGATAAACAATCAGTAACATGTTTCTGTATGTAGGTGAGAGTGAACCAGGAGATTACAAACTCAAAATTGTGCTTTTGCAATTTCATGTACCTTTACCCCAAATCAAACTGCTGCTATCTTACACTATTCTGAGTTACCAGCTAGTCCACACTAGACTACAGAGCAATTACAGTATGTGTACAGACTTATTTGTTTAGCATGTTGTGTATCATAAACTTTAAAGTGAATCAACTTAATCACAGCTAGGGAACGCACATACTGATAAATGTTTATATATTTAATGCACTGTTCTGCAAATTACTTTGGATTAAAGCATCTGCAAAATGCATAAATTGGAAAGGGACCTAGAATTATTTTCTAATAAATAAGCTACCAACACTATAGACTAATACACTGTTACATTTTAAAACAGTTCAAACAGAATTGATAGTTCTAGCAAAAAATAGTTTTGTTAATTAGTTGTGTTTAGTTGCATTCATTTCAAATCAGCGTTTGTTACTAGATTTTTTGCTTTTATTTAAATTTATAAATATATAAATCTTAAGCAATTTTGTTATAATGTCATTTTATGATTAATGTTTATTTTCTATGTTGCCATATAAGATTACTTTTTCTTATTTTTTTTATTTTTATTTTTTTAATTGTTGTGCCTTACATTTATTTCAGTTTATTTCTGAGGCAACATTTAATTTTTCAATCTTTTTTTGACCAATATCATTTGATTTCAATAAACAGAAGCATTTTCAAAGTTTTAATTTTAGTAAATCAAAAACACATTGATTTCTAGTCCTTCATCTTAAATTGTTAATACCTGTGGTTTATTATCCAAAAATCACAGCCTTGTTGACTTGCAGAATGCAGAATGGATGAACGGTAAAGGGGTGTCTGATAACTGTGTATTTAAAGATGGATGTGCTAGACCAAACTTAACTTCCGATCTGTGTTTGGTTATAATATAACAATTTAATTTCTATTATTATTCATTTCTATAATATTTTATTGTGTATTAATTGTAATATATTAATTTAAAACTAGTCAACAGATACAGAGGTCTACCGGAAGTTAAGTTTGGGCCACATAACGTGTGTTTATGTTGTTGCCGCTGAACACTCTATAGTAATATTCATATTTATTTACAGTCTTTGTTAGCTGTCTCAAAGGTAAATAAGTAGTTTTACACATTCCTAACCTTGACTCTGAACTCCTGTGCTGAACCAGGTGTGGCCTCCAAAAGTTTAAGGGCGCCCCCTGCTGCATTGGAGTACATGAGAAAGTAGAGGAAGGACATCTGCGAGGGTTCCATTCCAAACACGGCACGGCTGCACAAGGCCATCTCCTCTTTTAACTCTAAAAGACACATAGAAACAGATAGCAATAGGTGAGTATTAATAATTATTAATGGTGAGGTTTATTAGCCTGTCGGAAATGTGCAAAGCTCACCTGCTGTCCACACATGTTGTTCCATGTAGGATTGAAGCGTCATGCTGTCATAAAGTTGAGCTTTAGGAGAACTCATTGGGTCTTCTACCGATACGGTCCTAGTGAGTCTATCAATCTGGAAGACAGACACCACATCCTAGGTGGTTATTAAACACCATAATCCACTTTGCGAATCATTCAATGCATTTCATTTCTCACATCTTTGTCTATAATGTGGAGCTATAAACTAGCATGATGTCATTAATGACGTCAAGAGATTGGATAAAACCATTAGTCCATTATCCGACTGCACTGTTCCTTAAAAATAGTAGCTAAAGAGCTTTCATATATCATCATTATCGGCGCAAGCACTTTGAAAGATGTACGCTGTGTGCTTATGGATGATTGTATAAAGAAAATATGGACCATAAAGTAACCTTAAGTCTCCTTCCATTAAGATATGAAATGATGGTTATCAGTCACATTTCTTCAACTCAATGAAAAGGAAATATTCTTAAATTATTGCAGATTGGCAAACTGTCAGATGAGATGGTACGCTTTTAATTACCCGCCAGAGGAACTGGAGCAAATCCAACATAACCAGAGGAGAATACGACGGGATGCTAGAAGTGTAAGTTTTGATCTTGGCGCGCGGGCCGCCCATGTGATGCACTTTCTTGCCCACGGTGAACTGTGGGTAGACCTCAACGCCAAGTTCTTTTATAAGCTCCATAACATGGGTCTGTGAGCTACAGAAAATAAGGGAAAATCAAATAAATTATTGTGATGATACAGCACGTGTCCGATGGCTCTCGGGTCACTGCTACAACGCATCTTTTGTGCAAAATCCTTCTCATCTACAGTAAAGGCTTGTGAAGCCAGAGGCAATAGTTTATTAGTTTATTGATCTCTGTGGTCTCTGAGAATTGCTCTGGGTGTGTTATAATGGTTTGTGTACTGTACCAATGTCTCGAAAATACAAATAACTGCGTGACGCACAGAAGAAACTACACGAGGAATGACTTATAATAAATAGATAGCCTGAACATGAATGAACATGTATAATTTGCAAAGGTAATGAATAAATTAACGTCCTGTAAAAATGGGCCACCTTGAGGGGACAAAAGACGAAAACAGATCTATTCATGCGTAAAAGTCTGCATTTCTTCCTGTATTTATTTTTGAACTCATATCTTGCATAATTAGCATGTAAAAAGGCAAAAAACGAACTTATGTAAAGCTAATTGTAAACGTCTATTGTGAATTTTGATGTAAAGTTGTGTTGGCACAGTCATGACATATCTTTTCATCTGGAAAGCTTACCTGGCAACCCACTGTCCCCCCATATCCCAGAGGTCCATGCCATCAGCGGCAGGTAAATTTTCACCTAAAGTCCGTCCACCGACACGATCTATACACGTAAAATAACAAAACAAAAATATGCAATGCTTACACTTTCCCGATCAAGCTAGCTTCGTTACACAAGCAGCCTACAGTCAATGAAAATGATCATTTTGCGACGCACCTTTTGCCTCCAGCACCAACACGTTGAGTTGTTTATTTCTTCTCTGCAGATCTCGCGCCGCGCTGAGTCCGGACAGGCCCGCGCCCACGACCACTATATCACACGACTCTTCCGCACACATCGCGCAGTCTGAACACTAATGAACTAATTCATTTGACACCTCGAGGGTGCAGAAGACCAGTCAGTCCGAGAAAGTCGAAAGTTCGCATTTATTATCTGATTGTTGGTTTACGTGAAGGCTCACGGTCATAATCCAGATAAAAGCGAGAGAAAACCGAAGTGCGACACCGGAAGAGGCGATAGAAAGTTACTTTTAGACCTCCCTCCGTTATCCGTTTGTTCTTCAGCATACTGTTGTGTGTGTACATCACACTTAGAACACATTTGAAGTGGATATGATTGTACAATAAACCCAGTGTTGTGAAACTAAATGATGGTTTTATTATAGTGAATGTTTAATAACTTAAAAATCACATACCGCTGATTTACTTTTGAAACCTAGTATTTCCACATTACATTTTTTTTGCCATAAATCATTAGTATTAGTCAGACTTTGTTTTTCACTGGGTTTTGCAAATATCTAACCATTTAAAAAGTGCTTATTAACTTTGAAAACACAGTATTCGATACTTTTAAGAGGTACATTGTATTTTTCTATTTCCTAAGAATCTGTGAATTTGGACAAAGTTTGGAAGGACATCCGTGATATATAGAAAGACATCATCAGTTTTAAAAAAAAAGTCTAAATAAGAGGCAAGACAATGTTTTATTTAATTTTATTATTGTTTTTATTAGTATTTTTTATTTTATTTCTAGGGATGTAATTATAAATTTGTTAATTTAAAGACAATGGTAAATTGTCACCCTGGACATCAAAACCAGTCGTATGGGTCAATTTTTCGAAATCGATATTTTTACATCATTTGAAAGCTGAATAATTAAGCTTTCTTTTGATGTATGGGTTGTTAGGATATGATGATATCTGGTGGAGATGTAACTGTTTTAATATCTGGATTCTGAGGGTGCAAAAGAATCAAAATATTGAGAAAATTGTCTTTGAAGTTGTTAATAAGAGGCACTGTTACTGGTCATCCAATCACAAAAATAAAGTCTTTATATATTAACAGTAGGACATTTGCAAGGTATCTTCATGGAACATGATCTTTACTTAATATCCTAATGGTTTTTGGCATAAAAGAACATTTGATTATAATAATTTTGACCCAAACAATGTATTTTTGGCTTTAACTTAAAATGTTCCCGTGCTACTTAAGACTGGTATTGTGATCCAGGTTCACAATTGCTTACATATGGTTTTACCACAATTACACCTGATCAAACTTTCTGTAAGGGTCTACAAACACAATGTATCTCTTTATTTATTTTATGTGTTTTACTTAACATTTTGCAACTGCATATACGACAACCGGTCCTCAAGTTCACACATCTAAGAGAAACCACATATCCCACATGTAAAGTTCTTCACATTGCTGGTAAATATGGTTGCCTTGTATAAAGTTTAATAACTACAATGTGTATTGTGGTCACATTTACCAGCATATGCTCAAAACTGTACACTCCACTGCACATATTGCATAAAAGCTCTTCCAACCATCCGATTAATTGGAAAAAATTGTTATAATGGTTCTGTCTCATTATGTTCTAAAAACACACAAACACTATGCATAAACCCAAGATGAGTTCCTTGGACAATTCAAGGCAAATAAGGATTTTTTTTTTTTAAAAAAGCTCATTACCTTTAGATAAACTGTAATGCATTTTATCGAAAAGAAAATGTGCTGTGCAAAGAAAGTAAAGAAATGTATTAAATAGCAATTGTAGACAATACAAATAATGCATTCTGCTGAAACAATATAATCAAATGTTATCCTGCCCTTTGTTTATCCGAGCGGTGTAACCAGTTGTCACCTGAGACTGGTCTCTGCGGACCACATCACCATGGCACCACCTTTACATGATACCACAGGTGACTCGCAGTAAAGCCATTCAGAAGGTAAAGTGCATGTGATGAAGAAGGAGATGAACTGCCTTTCTATGTAAGCTTCTTTTTATCATTTCCTGTTTAATGGATTCTTGTATTTTCTTGCTTGGTTAAACAGTGATGCAGCTTTGAAGAGCTCAAGAGCAGCCAAATCTCATTGTGCTTCTCTTGTATAATGCATGGTACATGATAGATTTTGTTGAACATTGAGGTTAAGGGCTCTTGAAATGCAGGAGGAATAATAGAGCAGGTTGAAAAAGCGGAGAGAACACAAACAAGCTGTGTTTTGTTTTCACGCAGTGGGGAAGTAAAGAAAAAACATTGTGCTTTGTGAGCAAAAATGTCTTTGGGTCACTACAGGTAAGTTATTTTGTTACTTACTATCATTGTTTGAAAACGTCATTTACAGTTGTGACATTCGGATATATAAGGTATAGGGTAAATGTTAAAATCTTTAAATTACCAATTTTAAAATATAACACATGAAATGTGTGAAAATATCAGTTCAGTCTCACATAAAAAGGACTCCAGACATGAATGCACCAAACCCTTGCCTCTCCACGAGCTATTATTGCACATCACTAAGTATACGGAAGACTCAACAAGACATGCTCATTATCGTGTTGTTGTCACTCACTTTCAGTTTTCACCCCTGCTTTCTTTCTTTGTATACTTCAATCTCCCACAGATTCCTAAACTGGGCTTGTGTTAGACGAACAAGTTCGTCCCCGTTGTCCTCATTTATGATATTGACTGTGCTGGCAGTGTTTCTCAAAGCAAGTAAGTTTTCAAAAAAATCATGTACTTTGAAACGTTTCGAATTTGAAGATTAGACAGGCTTTATTTTATATTCGGCTCACAGCACTGCTATACTTCCTCAATTATGTCCTTCGTCCAAACCATGTGGCCATCAGTGTATGTGCTCATATGAATCATTTATGAGAAAGCATCACAACAGTACGTGTCATCCTGGCCACAATGTTGTCCTGGGCCATCAAAAGGTGGGGAACGTTAGTTCTTCTGTAGAATAACTCATTGGACCAACAAAAGAGAGAGGGCAACTAAAATATTTGTTTTTTAGTTACACTTTAGTTAAAGCATATATGTATTTATTATGCATTATAAATGCATTAATTATGCCTTTTAATGTACCTTATGAATAATTATAACTATTGTTAATACATTATAATACTTATCAATTCATTGTGACACATTGCATTTTTAATTTGTAAAATTCTTTACAACAATATTTCATGTATTACAACACACATTATGAACAATTATAATGCATCATACCCATTTATGTATTTATAATGAATTATTAAATGCATTAATTATGCCTTGTAATGTCTTATGAATAATTACAACTATTGTTAATACATTATAATACTTATCAATTCCTTGTGAGACATTGCATTTTTAATTTGTAAAATTCTTTACAACAATATTTAATGTATTTCAACACACATTATGAACAATTATAATGCATCATACCCTTAAATGAGCCTTTATAATGCATTATACATAAACGCTGTAGGCAAAGTCTTACTGAAATGCTTTCTGAAAATAATGTTAAGAACACCTTTTAATGGTTTTACTTAAAGGGACAGTTCACCCAAAAATTACAATTATGTCATCATTTACCTGTATGACTTTCTTTCTTCCAAAGAACACAAAAAAAATTAATTTGAAGAACGTTGGTAAGATTGGCGGCACCCGCTCCCACCAATGGATACCGCCATTGCTCGGTTACCAACATTCTTTCAAAATATTTATTTTCTGCAGAAGAAAGTCTTAAGGGTTTAAAATGACAAAAGGGTGAGTAAATAATGACCGAATTTTCATTTTTGGGTGAACTATCCCTTTAAAGATTTGTTTAACTAAACATGGTAATACTAGTTTACATCCTAACAACTGTAAAAAGTGTAAACCAAAAAATGGTAAAGTGTTAGCAGCTGGTGTGACAGAATTTTTTTAAATAACAATTGTGTAATAATAAAAGGTACACAATGTTATTTTACACCTTAAATTCACATTTCTAGTCTATTTCTGTCCTTGAAAAATATGAGACAATTATTTAATATTAAACAGTAATCTTATGTTTTTTACAGTGTAAAACAGGTGTAATTATTTAACTAAAAGTGTAAATTTTCTTTACAAAAATGTTGTATTATCACTATATTAGGACACCTAACCTCATGTCAGAGAACTTAGCAAATGGATCTGTACATTCATTCTATCTTTACAGATGTGACATTAGCAATCAAAGTGACTTCTAATGGGCCACAGACTATACAGATGGCTCAGGGGGAGCGTGTTATGTTAGACTGCACCTACACGTCGACTCCAGACGACGTAGGCGAGCTTGACATCGAGTGGTCGGTTGTCAGCCCAGATACAACGAAAAAGGACCATATGGTAAGTCAGTACTTACAGAAAGAATAAATGAAAGCTCTACCTCCCTAGACACTGCTTTGTCCTCATTTTAAACATTCTAGGCCTATTCAAAAATAGCTTTTGGTAGTCATGAGGGAGACTGTAGACTAGCCCGTAAAAGTATTTGGTCCCTTAAGACGCACTTCTAAACAAGATGTGAACTGTACCGTATACAAGATGAACATTTCTGTTGTGGTAAATTGCTGAATCTTTGACTGTTTTCTAGATCATATCATATACAGGTGGAAGGAATTATATCCTTGGTGAAAGTGCGTTTATGAAAGGTGTGGATTTCACAGCTGCAGACCCCGCCCAGGGCGAGGCATCTCTCTCGATCTCCTCACTCGCTGCCCATCATGCCGGAACGTATCAGTGCAAAGTAAAGAAGACACCCGGTGTGGACAGTCGGAAGATCTCTCTGATCGTGATGGGTAATGAATGATGCATACTTCTACTCAAGTTAGCTACAGATTATGTGCATTCATTCATGAATCCTTATTCCATTGAACATGAAATAGAGAATGTCTAACATTCAAATGAATTCTGAATGTAAAGGTCCAGGGTTTGTATTGGTAAATTGTCTTTATTCTGTCTGTTGCAGTGAGGCCATCAGTACCCAATTGTTGGGTGAATGGAGGAGAGGCTGTAGGTTTGCCTGTGTCACTGCACTGTAACTCAGATCAGGGCTCTGCACCCCTGCTATATTCGTGGAGGAGAGAGAGCGGTGGTCCCATTCCTTCAGATGCTGTTCAGTGTAAGTGCGACCCCTGCTGGTATTGTCTTACAACAACATGCTGCTCAAAACTGTCAAGAACTCTCTATGGGTTCATTTAGGCCATTTCATGTTTCCTGAAAACAAAAATATAAATAAATACACCATACAATGTAGCATCATTTATTTTAGCTTATTTTAACCACTTAAAAAACAGTATTTTTAACCACTTATTTAACCACACATTTTTATGATCTATTGATTGACATATTTATTCATGTTTTTTATTGTATCCTTGTCTGTTATTGCTGTATTCATAAACTACTTTATTAATTTTCTAATATCTTTTTGGTTTATTTTTTGTATTCTTGTATTGTGTATATGAAGAATTAATTTACAAAAACAGAAAACAGATTTATTTTTTCAAAAGTCGTTTTATTGCGCCTTCCAAGTAATATAATAAAAACTGCAGGTGGGTTGTTTTGATTAAGTAATATTAACTAAAACAAATACAGCACAAAAAAGCACCATTACAATAAAAGACAATAATGCATGAAATCATAATAAAAAACACGATTTTTAAATGTTTTTAAAAACTGACTTATGTGTTTTTGCAAATTAACTCTTCACATCCTTTTTTCTCTCGAAGGAGTGTTGTAAAGCATTTTACTATATATCATACTGGATAAGGTTATGTATTTACAAGTTTATTTTTATTAGCGCTTTTTTTCTCATATAAAAATAATATGAAAGTGAGAAAGTAAAGAAAATTCATAAACATTCTTTATATATACTCACATATTCCTAGGCATTATAAATTTCGTATTATTAGAGAGTTTGAAACAGATGGTATTATTGCAAGTCTTACAAAGGATGAGCTTAAAGGTAAAACTGTGAAAATTAGATTTATTTTACTTATTTTTTTCAAATAAATGTATGTGGTATATACAATAGGTACCCAGGAAGCTTGTTAAACAGTATTAAAAAGGTTTGCATGTCTAAAACAGAAAGGCATTTGTATGCTTAATTTGACTATAATATCACTTATATTTTAACATTTAAGCAACATCTTTATAAAAAAATCTTTATAAAAAGTCGAGTGTGTCCAAACTTTTGACTGGTTTTGTGTATCACTAGATTCCCACACAGGAGAACTTCTTATCAATAACCACTCCTTAAGCCACAGTGGTATCTACTCTTGTGAAGTCTCAAATGCAGTTGGAAAAGAAAGCTGCCGGATTGACCTTCAAGCTGTGAAGCGTAAGTGTACATGCACTCAAGCTGCCAATACAACACACACATGCAAATACAAATACACATACACACACACATACACACACTGTTGATCAGAACTCCAGGATTTGTATTACTGATTATTCATAATCTTATAGTTCCTAACAGAGCTGGAGTCATCTCAGGCACTATTGTTGGATGTCTGCTGCTCATCACAACTGTGCTGTTGGTTATATGGCTCCTCGTCTTTAAATGTGATACTAAATGTGATAGAAACCGGCAGGATAAAGAGTTCTCCAATGAGATCAGGTGATGTATCACTTATTTTCATGGGTTATCGGCTCATTTGATGGTAATAAACAGGTATTTTTGATGTCTTCTGTTCTGTCGTGTCTTTAAAGAGAGGACGCTCCTGCCCCGGAGAGTCGCCCTACCAGCCGTATCTCAAGCTTTCGCTCAGGTGTGGCCTACAGTCAAGTGGACCAATCCCAAAAAGAATACGCCCCTTCCACTAACACCAGTTACAGCACTGCAAAGTATGACAGCAGATTCGGCTACGCAGTGTGATAGTCAGTTTTAATAGTTGATCACATTGATATACGATTTGCTAATCAGAAAATGTTATTTTTTTTAATTATTAATACAATTCTTTGTTCAGTTTGAGATGAACTTCAGTTAGTGATGATGAACGTCCTTTCTAGTTTTTTTTTACATTTTCTGTATTTTGTCATGAAGTCTATTTTTTGCCTTTAAAGTCTTTTTTCTATGTATTTCTATGCTATTGTCTGTTATGCAGATTTGTGACATTGACTAATTCTCCATTGTACAAAAAGTCAAATGTCGCCATTAAACCAAAAACTAAGAAATGTCCACGTCATGTGCAAACTTCTCTATATTTTCATGTCAAAAACAACAAAACGATTATTTGTCGATTGACTAAATTGCAAAACAAGTGAAAAACAACAACCAAACGTAACGCTGAAGGTTACTCATTAAACTCACCACTAGAGGACGTCACCGCGCACAGCGTCGATTTGGAAGGTGGGCGGGGGAGGCGCACATCATCAACTCCCTACTGCGCATGCGCGGGCATCTCACGCTTTGCTTACCAGGCTGATATCTCTGTAGTATAGTCATCATGAAGGCTCTTAGAGGAATGGTGAGCGGAGCCGTGAACGAGATATCATCCGCCGTCACCGGGAGCAAACACTTCGCCGTTCGGGAAAATGTACTCGCCGTTACCCGTGACTACATTTCACAGCCGAGATTAAGTGAGTTGTGCAGAAAGGCCCCTTATAAACAAACCCACCTTGATGTTTGAATGAATGTCACGCTGCGTATTTACACCGCATACTGTAGAAATCACCAGCATGTTGCATTTTAGATGCAAACTCTTGTTATCTATCGTATGATTTCTGATATTGATGTTCATTCATGATCTGTGCAACCAGGTGAATTGACGGTCATGTGATAAAACAGCCTGCTTATTTGAAAGGCCGTTTTTTACGTATGCATACTGTTTACTTGTAATAACATGATCGTAATATATATTTATTAATGATCGTTTGAATTATTAGCACATCCGATGTCATGAATTTAACATGATGCTGGCTTCGTTCTGTGCAATGGAGGAAACGAATCGTGACCGCAGCATCCACATATGCACCGATGACGTCACGTCGTGTTGAGATTTGCCTTTGAGGTTGCGTTTATGTTACGATCTAGATATTAAAACACCTGCATGACATGATTCTGTTGTTGTGTGCATATAGCATATAAAACCGTGGCTGGTGTGAATGGGCCTCTGGTGATCTTGGATCAAGTCAAGGTATTTAATTTATTGGTTTTTACTGTTCATCTAAAGGGACAGTTCATCCAAAACAAAGATTATGTCATTATAAATTCATCCTCATTTCATCAAAACATGTTTATCTTCCGCAGAACACAATAGAAGATATTTTAAGGAACGTCCCAGTAGTTTTGTGTCCATACAATGGGAGCCGATGCTGTTTGGTTGCCATCATTCTTTATAAGATCTTTTGTGTTCTGCAGAAGAAACTCATAAAGGTTTTGAATGAATTTATTTTTATGTTGAACTGTCCCACAACAGCACTTTCCTTCTATACACACATTTTCTGTTGATTTTGAAAGCATCAAATCATTTGTTTTATATAAGCTGGGCTGTGCCATTGGACTTTGAGATAATGTTTTTTTTTTATGTTTTTTTAAGTAATTTAATAACATTTGTGCATCTGGTGCAGTTTCCCAGGTATGCTGAGATCGTCCACCTGACACTGCCTGATGGCACCAAGAGGAGTGGACAAGTCCTGGAGGTCTCAGGCTCCAAAGCTGTGGTTCAGGTCAGAAAACAGGATCATCCAAATGCACCCATTTGTTTTCTTTATTTTCTTAACACTGTAATACACATTTCTCATTGTTTCATTTTAGGTGTTTGAGGGCACATCTGGTATTGATGCCAAAAAGACCACATGTGAATTTACGGGGGACATTTTGCGCACACCCGTGTCTGAGGATATGCTGGGTGAGAATTATGCAAATAGTAAGAGCATGTGAAGTTAATATGTGTATTTGCTAAAACTTGAGGTTTGTTTCAGGTCGCGTCTTCAACGGATCGGGAAAGCCGATTGATCGGGGACCAGCAGTGCTGGCAGAAGATTACTTAGATATTATGGGTACATTCTTCTTCTTTACATCATGGACATTTGGGATTTGATTGAAGTTTGTACACAAGCATGCTCATATGTTGATATTTTTATGCATTTATGTTCTTGAGTGCTGTTCTTTCTTTTTTCCTGTAGGTCAGCCAATTAATCCTCAGTGTCGTATTTATCCTGAGGAAATGATCCAGACTGGAATCTCTGCTATTGATGGCATGAACAGTATTGCCAGAGGGCAGAAAATTCCTATTTTCTCTGCAGCTGGTCTGCCCCATAATGAGGTGACACCACACCACATCCGTCGTGTTTTCTATAATGTTTTTATCCTTCTTTGTCTCGTTGTCATGCGGTAAAACTTAAAGGGGTCAGATGACAAGACTAAAACAAATATTATCGTTTGTTTTAGATGTAATGTAATGTGTATACATGATTTAAGGTTCGAAAATGCTGTATTTTCCACATTCCATGCTTGTTTGTATCTCCTCTTTTCCCCGCCTCTCTGAAACGCGGTGATTTCTTACAAAGCTCATCGCTCTGAAAAGCGAGGTGTGCTATGATTGGCATGTTAACCAGTGCATAGAGACTGGTCAAATACTGCAACTTTGCCAGCGCAAAACCTGTTTAACCTTTCATATACGACGTTATAAAGATTATAATTAAATAACCATTTACATCAAACAGAGTTTGTGTGAGACTTTTACAATGAAAATATACTTAATGATGTACTGTATGTCTTTGTGAATTTAGATCGGATTGAAAGGTGCGGTGTAGAACGAAAGCAATCCGATCAGGAGGAAAACATCCAAATATTTTTTCAATCCAATTTAAAAATACCTTCTGCACATGCGTAGTGCAGTGATTCGAGTCCGTATGCCTTATGTCAAGTATAAAAACAACAAGAAACTCACAACAAGAACTTGTTTTAGCCACTCAAAGGCATGCGCATAATTAAGGGACTAGGGACACGCGCTGTATGTTCTGCTGGGCTTGTGTTTGTTCTTTTATAGCATTACATAAAGCAAAGAGAGACCATAGTATTATTCAAACTCTTAGTTTTCATTCCAAATTTGAAATTATGGATTATATTGACATCATACATCCATCCAGAGATGAAGTTTGAATAGCCATTGGACTGGATTTGTTACGCGAATCTGGCAACCCCAGCTGTGTGCTTGCGCAGAAGTTCTGTTCGGAATATATTTAATGTACATGTAAACAAGTTTTTGAATCATATTGAATCCTTAAGGGGACACTGACATGATCTGCAATCAGATTGAATTCATTCAGATTGACCAAAATGGGAACATTTAAACCACTATGTTGCCACTATATAACAATTGTATTCTTTTCAGATTGCTGCACAGATCTGTCGTCAGGCTGGATTGGTGAAGAAGTCCAAAGATGTGATGGATTACAGTGAGGAAAACTTTGCCATTGTGTTTGCTGCCATGGGGGTGAGGAGATGTTCATTTTGCTGTATGCCATTTATGTATCTATACTAGTGTGATATCTTCATGACAATAGCTATCTCTTTAGGTCAACATGGAGACTGCACGATTTTTCAAGTCAGATTTTGAAGAGAACGGATCCATGGACAATGTGTGCCTCTTTTTAAATTTGGCCAATGACCCCACGTAAGTATCAAGTCAGATGTTGTCAAACTTGAAAGTCCAGTGTGTACATTTTTGGAGGAGCCTATGAACGGAAATGCAATATAATATACATAACTATGTCTTCAGAGGTGTATAAAGACCTCACATAATGAAGCGTACTGTTTTTATTATTTTAGAATGACGTATTGCTAACTACATACACCACCACGGGTCCCCTTACATGGAATTCAGCATGTTTTTTCTACAGTAGCCCTACACGGACAAACTGCTCTACAGAGCACGTTTCGTTAATACGTTATCGCCTTCGGCAAAGAAATGAAAATGCGACAACATCTTTATAGACGACAAATTCTGACCATTTGCTGACTGTTTATTTGATCATGTTGGATTGATTTGTGCTTCGGGTAAAATTGGATAAATGAACCAGAAATGATGGTTTGTTATTGCAGGATTGAGCGCATCATCACCCCTCGTCTCGCACTCACCTCTGCTGAGTTTTTGGCCTATCAGTGTGAGAAGCACGTGTTGGTCATACTGACTGACATGAGCTCTTATGCCGAAGCTTTACGAGAGGTATGACATAATGCATAAAGGTTAGAAATGTGCTTGGATTTTGATGTTCCTGAAAAATGGTTGTAAAGAAATAAACAAAAACGTTTTGCCTATTTGCATTATTGTTTGCATAGTTGCAAAATGACGTGCATTAAATGAAAGTGCAAAAGGATAGTTAAATATTCCTCCCCAAAAAAAAAAACGTTTATTTAACCCCAATTTACTTCCCCTTTTTTGTTTTAATTGGATAAATGTACTTGAAATATCACTCTCGTAAACTTGTCTAAACCCTGTAACCGATAACTTCGAGGCATAACAAACTCATTACATTAACCTCCATCATTTTCTTTAAGGTCTCTGCGGCTAGAGAAGAGGTGCCAGGCCGACGTGGTTTCCCAGGGTACATGTACACAGATCTGGCCACCATATACGAGAGAGCCGGACGCGTGGAGGGACGAAATGGCTCCATCACCCAAATCCCAATCCTCACTATGCCTAACGATGGCAAGCAAACATTTCTCTGCTCTTTTCATTCTTAAATCATAACTGGTGCGGGACTGGATTTGTTTACCCCTTTTACTTACCATCCATAGATATCACCCACCCTATTCCGGATTTAACTGGCTATATCACTGAGGGTCAAATCTATGTTGACAGACAACTTCACAACAGACAGGTGAGTCATGGAAGCGCTCTTACGGGCTGAGCTGTGCACGAGTTGTGTAGTACATTTTTGAATTCCATGTTGTTGTTTTTTTTACAGATCTATCCACCTATCAATGTACTACCATCTTTGTCTCGATTGATGAAGTCAGCCATCGGCGAGGGGATGACACGCAAGGATCACTCTGATGTGTCTAACCAGCTGGTGAATATGGAGAACTTCAATTCTAAACCAACATTACCTTTAGTTTCCCAAACTGATATATAAGTGTTTTTAAAGCTAAAGTGTGTAATTTCTTTGCAAAAAATAAAGCCATTCATAAGTTTATTTCCCTTTCTTACTTTTGTGGAGAGGTATGAAAAAACATACAATGTATATCGGAAAAATTAAACAATTTGTAGGATTTTGAATTTATGATTTACACGACCTTATATGCAATATAATACATTGTTTCGTTTTTAATAACCTTTACATTTCTATGGGTGGGTTGAGATTTGTTTGTCAATTGGATATTACGGTCACGTATACACTGCAAAGTTTTTAATGGTGGAGTAAATATACAAAACAATCATCCCATGTGTGTAAGAAAATGTCAGTCCCACATTTGTGATAGTTGACACACTGGTAACCATATCGACATTCTGGCATCTCGTAGCTGTGAATAATTACCCATTTGGAATTTGCTATTTTTGGCTAAAGAGTTGTTTTGTTCGTCAATTTAAACTAAACTACCGCTTATAGATGCGCTGTATTTTGTTTATACTCGGAAGGTCTTCACAGGGCGCTCTTTTATAGTGCTGCCATGAATGTTTTAATCAAGCGTTTCTATGATGGTTGTCTGGTGTTAGATCATAAAGCTTGGCACAAAAATGGTCAGATGCGGATGTTTGAGATTTTTTAAACTGAAAGTTTAATGGGTGCCAGTTAACAACATTCTTGTGGGTAAGAAAGAACGTCATACAGGTTTGAAATGACAAGAGGGTAAGTAAACAATGACAGAATTTTCATTTTTGAGTGAACTATCACTTTAAACGAATGGCTTTTGAGAGTGGCTATACCCGTGTCAAAATGTGTGAAAAAACCCCACTTCTAGCACTGGTTTTTCTTGCATCTCGCAAAAACGGACAAAAACACATCACTGATGGGCGTCATTAATAACTAGTTGTTATGTATGTGGCCATTAAGAATGAGCAGCATATGACAAAGCTTCTTTTTTGCAGTATGCATGCTATGCTATCGGAAAAGATGTGCAGGCAATGAAGGCAGTGGTTGGAGAGGAAGCACTGACAGCAGATGACTTGTTGTACCTGGAGTTCCTACAAAAGTTTGAGAAGAACTTTATATCACAGGGTAAGTCATGACATTATGGCGCTTGTGGAATCAAAAAGGCACTGGCCCTCATTTATCAAACGATCGTACGCCAGAAAGCTGTGCCTACTTTTGCTTCCACGCAAAACTTGGCATTTATAAATATGGACTTGAGGGGTTACTAAGATCAAATCTCACGACAGGTCTCGGCTCGTGTAGGCAAGTTGTGAAATCAGGTTAGGTCAGTGATAATAATAATAATAATGACAAATAAAAATGTTTGTCGTTTAGCGTATCAAATGTAAAAATAGATTCCAAAGCGATTTATAAAGCAGGCCTATTTTCTTTTCTAGCTTTATTATATGAATAATTAATTGTTTCAAAATACAAGAAATTACAAGGTTAACGGGTGCTTTTTTGTAAAAAAACGGATGAGATTTTTGGCCAGCCTACTTCAAAGATAATTTACGAGAATTAAAATTCACATTTAAAAGTAAAACATAAAAAACTACAATAATCAATATTAAAAGGCCTATAAGCAATGGGTAAGTACCTTATGTATTTTCAAGGTGAAAGCTTCTTTGTTTGACAAATAGGCATTCTAATAAAAACAGACTTTAATGTTTTTTAATTTGTGCAATGTTTATTTGTGCTTGGGTTAGGGATGGTCGTTTCAGTTAATTTCCCTAACCGACAAACGACACTCGTTATCCGAACATTAACCGTTAACCGATAAGATTTTAAGAACAAATTGAATTAAAAAAATAATAATTTTGTGTCTCATTTCGAAGGCTGTGTCCTCCGGACGTCGCTTTTGTCTGCTGCATACGCCTGCGTATGTGACATCCGGAGGACGCAGACTTTGAAATGAGAACACATCTACAGTTGACGAGGGTCCGCGACACGTTAAAAAAACATTTATTTCACAGATTTATTTTAACATGCAAACAGCAGCACCTGCATTCACTTTTTATCACATTTTCATGAACCCGCGGCGTTTTGTACAATGGAGAAAAACAAAATGATATATATCCAAAGCATAAAATAAACAGGCAAGAAAAAAAAAGAAAACACAGAAGAACCGGGAAAGTGTATTTCTATCTGAAAGTTTTCTCATCAAATAAAAACATCAGGCCTACCTCAATCCAAAGCTTGTAGTTTTTATTTAATAAATTTACATGTTTACGTGTTGTGGTGACAGTCTGGAGCTTGTTGACAATCAGACCCGCGGCAGAAAACACCCTTTCCGAAGGCATGGATGTCCTGGGAATGTAGAAATAACGCCTCGGGAACGGTCAATGTAATCATCCCTAGCTTGGGTGTTTTTGAAAGTCGCCCACTGGGCACAGCTCGAAGGTTGCCTGGCTTTGTGTGGCAGGCTCCAGACAGGTTTTTGGGGTCTGAAGACCGCTGGTTCTCGCCTTCAACAGATCCGAAGAGAGAAAAATAAATGAAGCAAACTTAAAAATACGTGTGCTTGATTTAAGCAGCCTGAAATGCAAAATTAGCAGCATTAGATTTTAAACCCTTATCCTGTTTATAAACATATCTGTCATCCGCCACAGACAATTTTTTTCTTCACCTAAATGAAGATTAATGTAAAAACATTTAAATATTAACATCCATCCATCCATCCATCCATTTTCTTCCGCTTATCCTGGGCCGGGTCGCGGGGGCAGCAGTCTAAGCAGGGATGCCCAGACTTCCCTCTCTCTAGACACTTCCTCCAGCTCTTCCGGGGGGACACCGAGGCGTTCCCAGGCCAGCCGGGAGACATAGTCCTTCCAGCATGTCCTAGGTCTTCCCCGGGGTCTCCTCCCGGTGGGACATGCCTGGAACACCTTCCGACACTGATGCCCGAGCCACCTCAGCTGTCCCCTCTCGATGTGGTGGAGCAGCGGCTCTACTCTGAGCTCCTCCGAGTGACCGAGCTTCTCACCCTATCTATAAGGGATCGCCCAGCCACCCTGCAGAGAAAGCTCATTTCGGCCGCCTGTATCCGGGATCTTGTCCTTTCGGTCATGACCCACAGCTCATGACCATAGGTGAGAGTAGGAACGTAGATTGACCGGTAGATTGATTGGTAGATTGATTGGAGCTGAGCCTTGCGGCTCAGCTCCTTCTTCACCACAACAGACCGGTACAGCGACCGCATTACTGCAGAAGCTGCATCGATCCGTCTGTCAATCTCCTGTTCCATCCTTCCCTCACTCGTGAACAAGACCCCCAGATACTTGAACTCCTCCACTTGAGGCAGGGACCTGAAGTGGGCATGCCACCCTTTTCCGACTGAGAACCATGGCCTCAGATTTGGAGGTGCTGATTCTCATCCCAGCCGCTTCACACTCGCCTGCAAACCGTCCCAGTGTATGCTGAAGGTCCTGGTCTGATGGGGCCAGCTCGACGACATCATCCACAAAGAGCAGAGATGAAATCGTGTGGTCCCTAAACCGGACGCCCTCCGGCCCCTGGCAGCGCCTAAAAATTCTGTCCATAAAAATTATGAACCGAACCGCCGACAAAGGGCAGCCCTGCCGGAGTCCAACATGCACCGGAAACAAGTCTGACTTACTGCCGGCAATGCGAACCAAGTTCCTGCTCCGGTCGTACAGGGACCGGATAGCCCTTAGCAAAGGGTCCCGAATCCCATACTCCCGGAGCACCCTCCACAAGATGCCGCGAGGGACACAGTCGAATGCCTTCTCCAAATCCACAAAACACATGTGGATTGGATGGGCAAACTCCCATGAACCCTCCAGCACCCTGGAGAGGGTATAGAGCTGGTCCAGTGTTTCACGACCGGGACGAAAACCACACTGTTCCTCCTGAATCCAAGGTTCTACCATATTAAATATTATCAAAATATTATAATTGCACCGCAAAAATGATCAGTAATTTATTTCTACATTCGTTTTAACATTAACACATTAATGTAGGTCAACTCAAAAAAGCTCTTCAAGGTTGAAGTCAGATTATAATTTTGTTTAAATGTACAATACAATCAAAGTAAATTAAAACAACAATACTTTCAGTCTAAAAATAATTGTGAAAGAATAATAATTTGTGGTGATATTTATAAAACATAAATATACAATAACAAATACAAACCTGAGCTGGATTCGGTTAAGTAATGTGTTTCCAAATTTATGTAATGAGTTCTAAACTCAGTAATGTGCTACTTGCCTTGATTCCACTTTTTAAGGTTAAAGTTTCAATTCTAAATCGGAAAAGTTCCTCACTTTGGCTGGATTACGTTTCTCCATGTCGCAAAATCTAGGGGCGAGGCGCCTACACCCTGAATTTATAGGGGCGTGATTTGTATATTACGATCGATTTCAGCAGCCGCATTTATCAATATACAATTATTTGTACGACCGAATTGGCCGCGATCAAAAGTTTAATGAATAACAATTGAGCGTTGTCGTAAACAGATTTTTAAGCTCAGATGTATGCTGGTTTCAACATTCGTTTGATTAATGAGGGCCATTTTGTCTTGTTTTTCTGCGTTATAAAATACAAAAGAATAGTATGCATATATATAAGAAATTAGTAGTGTTCGCTGATAGTGTTTGCCTTAACGTATTCTGTGCTACAGGTGCCTATGAGAACCGAACTGTGTTCGAAACTTTGGACATTGGCTGGCAGCTTCTGAGAATCTTCCCCAAGGAGATGCTGAAGAGGATTCCTCAAAGCACTCTGGCTGAGTTTTACCCTCGAGATTCCAAACATTAGTCCTGCTTTACGCAATGGGTTTGTCAAATGTTCGATACTCCTAGATGTTCCTCTCTCTCTCACTGCTTAAGTACACTGTGGCCTCAATAGGTGTATTGATGGAATACAACGTTGTTTTTCATTGCTTGTTTATTGCTGCTTTCAGAATTGATTGACTATGTAAGTGTCACTAAATAGTCAAGTAAATATTGTGAATATTGTCACTAGACTGCAGTGAAAGTTCTGAGGTATATGTGTGTGTCAAGTGTTTCAAAGGGTGTTCTAACAGAATGATGTGCGATGTGGCCAGCTTTTAACGGTAGTCTGTGATGTTTCTTTTAAACATGGAAGCGATTTAGTGTCCACCACAAAACTGCCTGATGTTATTTTATCAAAGTGCCATCTTTGAGCGTATAGTGTCTTCATGTGTTATATGGATTTGTCATTATAAACAATCCACTTTATATATATATTCACCATTATATATAATGTGAGGCGCAGGTTTAAATGGTTTGAAAGGTTTAAAAGGAATTTGAAAAGAGTTGTCCAATCTGATAGAATGCTTTTTTGCTAATTTACTTTTTGCACTTTAGTTTCATGTTTGTGGAAGATGTCTGTATTACAACAATGTGTCATTGTTCATAGTTGTGAAAACATATGAACATATGTTATTTATTGTTTCTATCTATTTTGGTGCCCTGAATTATATGTATTGTGATAAATGTATAATGTTGTAATGCATGAATATTGTAAATGTGTATGTGAGGATTTGCTTTGTGAAATAAACCATAATGTGTATAAATGAATGATCATGACAGTAACTGATGGTATCCTTGTAATAAGCAATGTAAATATACAGCCTTACTGACGGTATGGGGTAATTTATTTGATGGAAAACAATAATCGTTTTTATTTTTTATTTTTTTTATTATACACTAGAAGCACCTATTGAGCAAGTTTAAGAATTCTTTTTTCACGATTCAAGACAAGAAGGATACATACGGATAAGTAATCCCCACCACTTCTCTCATTAACAAAACACAGTGAGGCGAGGCCAAATCTGTAATGTAAAGACACTCAATTTTGGTTTCATCCCTTGAGATTACAACAATACATATAACTATTTCTCTGAAGTCATTTTTCTCCAAACAAAGACACAAAGGACCATGATATGGCAGCCCAAAGAACATAGTAACCCTAGCCTGGTCTAAATAGGTATTAAAAGTCTGTTAAGTCAAGTTAAGCCCTGTTTCACTGGACAGGAGATGCTTCCAGACTTGGAAGACGAACTACTAAAACTGCTGCTTTCTCCCTTTGTTGCTGTTGATGACATGGAAGAGAATCTTAGAATTTAGAGACTGTGAGCTGCTGTGTTACACAGCTGTTCCAGAGCTCTGAGTGATTTGGATCAACCTAGATGCAGAAGGCTGCCATTGTTGAAACTGTGAGGATCCACTTGGTGATGCTTGCACAATTCTAGATTCCACCCAGAGAACATGAAGAAGCATACTGGCTAGAGGCATATAGTCCCCTTCCCTGTTCTAACACAAAGCTGCCATTTGACCACATACCCTGCTCTTAATACCCAAAGACTGTCTAGAAAGTTGTAGGGGTGATACAGGTGTATACCAAGTAGACATGATCTTAATGTTTTGAGGGAAAGTACTGGTTTGTTAAGATAGAAGCAAACGAGTGCTGTCTTTGGGACGTCTGGCTTTTGGTACATTGTGCACACGTTAAGTATCTTAGGGTGCAGCTTCAGACATTGCTACATAGTGGGGTGTTATTGGGGAAGTAAATCGACTTGGGGTGCCTTGAAACTGAAGATATGAGCTACCAGCAACACAAATCTGGGAAGCTGACAATAGGGATCACTACTACGTGGTCAGAAACAATGCAAAGGTTAAATATTTGAGCCTGGAATCTGCGGACCCTCATGGACAACAAAGCCAGTGATCGACCCAAAAGGCAAACTGCCATCATCTCAAGGGATGCTAAAGAGATTCCAGGTTGACATTGCAGCGCTCTCCAAACCCGACTGGCTGATGATGGGCAGCTGAAGGAGGAAAAAGGCGGATACACTTTCTTCTGAAAGGAAAGCCTGCAAACGAGCCAAGCATCCATGGTTTCGGCTTTGCTATTAAGAACAGCCTCATCAACCACCTTTATGAACTCACTGTGGGCATCAATGAACGCCTGATGACCATGCTCCTGATGCTTGCAAGCAGTCAAATGGCAACTGTTATTAGTGCTTATGCCCCAACACTTGACGCACAGGATGAAGTAAAGGAGACCTTCTATGCTGACCTTGACAAAACTCTATCCAAAGACCCCAAGGAGGACAAGATAATCTTACTTGGGGATTTCAATGCCAGAGTGGGACGAAACCACCATGTATGAAGAGGCAAGCTAGGGAAAGAAGGGGTTGGAAACACAAACTCCAATGGCACATTATTGCTGACAAAGTGCTCAGAACACAACCTGGTCATCACCAACACACTCTTTCACCAAAAGAACACATTCAAACATCATGGATGCGTCATCGCTCTAAACTCTGGCACCTCATCGACCAATGCTGGTCTGACCACCGCCTCATTCGCTCCATCATGTCTATCCACCTGATTCGGAACAGAAGGATGCAGAAAAGAAAGAGATGCTTCAGTTGGCCAGGATGCTTCAGTTGCCAGTCCAAAAATCTACAGCTCACCTAGATGATATTACTGTCAAGAGCTAAAGGTCATTGCTAAAAATGTTTTCAAAAGATGTAAATGTGATTTTAAAATAAATATTTTTTCTTGTGGGGTTTCTTTTAAAGACTTTCCATTACCTTTATTATGTAACTCTTGCCTCCCTTAACATGCTCATTATTTGTATTGGTAGAATTTAAAGTGTTTCCTTCCTTCCTAGACTAACTTTGTATAAAAACATGGACTATGATCAAAGTGTTGAATTCTGCTTTTACCACATGCTAAATGCCACCTTTATAAAATGTTTTTATTATCAAAAACTCTAGTAAGTCTCAGGATTTGGCAATGAATCTGCACCAAACATCTCAAGCTTTTCACTGCCAATGTCAAAATAATTGAGTTTAACGTGTCTGTTTAACTAAACCGAAGTCAATGAATTTTTGCTTGAATACATCAATGTGCATTGATTTTTTATTTAAATCAACATTGTTTACCATTTTTTATTTAATGTTTTTAATGAACCATTTAAATCGACAGCATTTTATCACATTCGATATCAGCACCATTCTATCCAATGCATTTTTACTTCCCAAAATTGAAGAACATATAGGATATGTTCAAACTCATTTTTGTCTAGTGAGGATAATGTTGTCATATGCATAAAATGGTTTAACCTTTATTAGCCTATTACTGGAAAGGGTTATAAAGATTGTCTATTTTTGACCAGCAGGAGGATTTATTACCTTTTTTTATAAAATGCACTAAAAAGATCTGTCTGATTTGTCCCAATGCTGCTATCACAATAACACAAACTATTGATTAAATGGTACTGCATGCTACTCAGACTTAAATAAGTGTGATCAAATTTTGGCTATTTTAAATCTGACATTACTAAATTAAACATTCTGAAATACTGTGTATGCCACATTCCTTGTTGTGAACTGTTTTGTGTGTGTGAATCATTTATTTTATCATGATTTTAATTGACTATGTGATTTGTGATTTTAGATAGATTTTATTTGAAGTTTTTTAAAAGGTTCATTCTGTATACATTTAGTATACACCTTGTTGAGTTTTGAAATTGGATTTAAGAAATAGAAATACACATACCATACATTTTTCCTTGATAACCGGTAAGTTAACTTCAAATACAGGACAACTAACCATTTAGAACGAGGAGTTTACTTATTCTTGAACACAGTCATCTTTCACACTCAACCTTCCTTTTTGTTCCACAGGTGAACTGTGTCAGAGGCAATTAGTCATTCAGTTAATCACATGAGCAGACTGAATTCTTGGCGACCTATAAAAGACATTTACTTCGGCTAAGATGTGTACCTGATTTTGTGGTAGTGGTTGTATGAAGGGAAAGTTGGCAAAAAGTTTGGCAACCACACACAGCATTCCTGTCATGGATCAAGGGCTGAAAATGTGTGTTTTCAAATATGCTTTTAAATGGTATTGCAAATATTTAGTGAATGATCCTAAAATGGTTTTGTTTCACTTTTAGGCTCCCTTTACTTGCTGTTCTCCTTATAACTTTGAGATGTGCTTTTGGGTTTCCAGGTACTGTATTCTACATCTAATTTGGGCAAGTAGTTGTAATCATTCTGTTTTTGTAAATCCTTGTTATTGTTTTATTTTTCTAGGTGTGGTCTACTCCAAATCAAATCTCCGGTGGGGTCAGGCTTCACATAGTGCTTTTGCACCACATGCAGTCCAGTCATCTCAGTCAGAATATCCAGTGACTGGGAGCATTTCTGTTGACGAAGTGGGCTCTAGTTTGATCATTGACAGAAGTCAGAAAAGCACGTCCAGGTTTTCTAATCCACGGCGGTATGTCAAGGGTGGTTTTTCCAGCAGCCATGAGACATCTCGTACCCAAACTGGCTCAGTTTCTGCAGCTTTGTCAGTGCCCCAAGATGAACTCCAAAAAAGCAGTTTGACATCTCTTCAACCCCAGGTTTCCTCCAGTTCAAGTGTTCAGAATATTGCAAGCCAATTAGCCAGTGGACAGAGTTTGCAAAACCAGTATTCTTCCTCATCTCATGGCGGTTCTGGGCTACAGTCGGCAGGTGGTTTACGCAAAATTGTTTCTCACCAGCGTGAAGGCAGTTCCAGTGGTCTTCTGTCATCTCCAGATGTCCCTAGTCCGCATACCCCAGAGTCTAATGTCAAGCTCAGTCCTTCACCGCTAATGGTGTCCAGCCAGTCCACCACTGCTCAAAGTTCCCCCATCCATAACATGTCTAGCACTCTGGAGAGTTCTGGCCCTTTATTGGGAGTTTCGGGTTCTGCCACTAGCTTTTCTGGAGCCTCTACAGAGCATGTGTCGTCACCCTCAGAGATTTATCATCAGCCTGCTGGTGACAAAGGATCACTCCGCATCCATGCTTCAGGTTCTGAGAGCAGCTTACCCCTTCAGTCGCCAGGAGCAGCTGTACATGTGTACTCTTCAGAAAGCTTGTCTTCTAGTCCATCCATTGAGACCCAAGGCTCCACTTTTACTTCACAGGGCAGCCCTATAACAGCACAAGTGATAAGCTCCGGGCCAGTAATTGTAACCACACAGGAAGTGAGCAGCGGTTCCATTGGCTCCCCATCTCAAAGCATATCTAGCCAGTATTCACCTGGTACCCTGACACCTAGCAAGCTTGGTTCCTTGTCTCTGTGGGTTTCTAACCAGTCCACAAGTGATCAAAGCCAGTATATGTCCGGTGCTCCAAGCAGGTCTGGTATGCCACTAGCAAGTTCTAGTCATTATGTCCCACTGCAGACAGGAAGCAGCTCTAGGGACCTCTCTTCTCCAAAACCCCAAGGCACCTATGCTGTGTATGCCCCTTCATCTACATCAAAGTATCTAAATGTTGCAGCTTCATCACCCCAAAGTGTTTCTTTCCAATCTGGAAGCGATCAGGATTTCCGTTGGACTGTTGCAGAGGTTGGCACTCAAGCAGGAGAATCCATTCAGTTTATGTCTTCTCAGGGAGGAAGCAGCTCTTTCAGTGGTGCACTTTCCCATCCTCAATCGAGCCCAAGTAAATATTCATCTGGAGCTCTTAAACCCACCTCACCCCAAACGGTTTCCAGACCATTAACAAGTGTAGCAAGCTCGCATGGCAGTTCTGGTGAGCTTTTTGGTGCCTCTAGTCAATCGGCCTCACAGGGAATGAGTAGCGGTTTCAGTGGCTCCATGCAGTCTCTGGGTACATCAAGCCAGAATGTCCCCAGTTCACCTACATTTTCCAAGTTAAGTTCCTCACGCCTAGTTTCTAGTCAGTCCACAAGTGATCCGGGTTTGTATGGTACAGTTCCTTCCACCTCACAGATTGGCTCTTGGCCTCAATCGGGACTCTCTAGTCAGTTTGTGCCTTCGCAGGGAGCAGGTAGCTCCTACAGTGGCTCTTTTCCCCAGTCTCAATCTAGTTCTCCTAAATATTCATTAGGACACCCTAAACTCAACTTGCCCCAAACTGTTTCCAGACAATCAGCCAGTGTAAAAGGCTCTCATGGTAGTTCTGTTGATCCTTTAGGAGCCTTTAGTCAATCGGCCTCACATGGAATGAGTAGCAGTTTCCGTGGATCTGCCCAAGCTCAGGGTACATTTAGCCAGCCTGCTCCCAGTTCACCCACAGTTTCCAAGTTTAGTTCCTCACGCCAAGTATTCAGTCAGTCCACAAGTGATCAGGATTTGTATGGTCAACTGACAACAACCTCACAGTTTGGCTCTCAGCCTCAAACGGGAACATCAAAAGCAGCAAGTGGCTTTAACAGGGGCTCACTAAAGCTGTCACAAGGATCTTTAGGTCAATATACCTCTGCATCCCCCTCAAAATACGTAAATGCTGCCCTGCCATCACACGGTTTTGCTTCAGAGGGAATGAGCAGCGGTTTCAGTGGATCTGCTCAGGGTACATTTATGAAGCCTGCTCCCAGTTCACCTTCAGTTTCCAAGTTTAGTTCCTCACGCCAAATATACAGTCAGTCCACAAGTGATCAGGATCTGTATGGTCAACTGTCAGCAATCTCACAGTTTGGCTCTCAGCCTCAAACGGGAACATCACAACAACTTTCACAAGCAGCAAGTGGCATTAACATGGGCTCACTAAAGCTGTCACAAGGATCTTTGGGTCAATATACCCCTGCATCCCCCTCAAAATACGTAAATGCTGCCCTGCCATCACACGGTTTTGCTTCAGAGGGAATGAGCAGCAGTTTCAGTGGATCTGCTCAGGGTACATTTAAGAAGCCTGCTCCCAGTTCACCTACAGTTTCCAAGTTTAGTTCCTCACGCCAAGTTTACAGTCAGTCCACAAGTGATCAGGATCTGTATGGTCAACTGTCAGCAACCTCACAGTTTGGCTCTCAGCCTCAAACGGGAACATCAAAAGCAGCAAGTGGCTTTAACAGGGGCTCACTAAAGCTGTCACAAGGATCTTTAGGTCAATATACCTCTGCATCCCCCTCAAAATACGTAAATGCTGCCCTGTCATCACACGGTTTTGCTTCAGAGGGAATGAGCAGCGGTTTCAGTGGATCTGCTCCGGGTACATTTATGAAGCCTGCTCCCAGTTCACCTTCAGTTTCCAAGTTTAGTTCCTCACGCCAAATATACAGTCAGTCCACAAGTGATCAGGATCTGTATGGTCAACTGTCAGCAATCTCACAGTTTGGCTCTCAGCCTCAAACGGGAACATCACAACAACTTTCACAAGCAGCAAGTAGCATTAACATGGGCTCACTAAAGCTGTCACAAGGATCTTTGGGTCAATATACCCCTGCATCCCCCTCAAAATACGTAAATGCTGCCCTGCCATCACACGGTTTTGCTTCAGAGGGAATGAGCAGCAGTTTCAGTGGATCTGCTCAGGGTACATTTAAGAAGCCTGCTCCCAGTTCACCTACAGTTTCCAAGTTTAGTTCCTCACGCCAAGTTTACAGTCAGTCCACAAGTGATCAGGATCTGTATGGTCAACTGTCAGCAACCTCGCAGTTTGGCTCTCAGCCTCAAACGGGAACATCACAAGCAGCAAGTGGCTTTAACAGGGGCTCACTAAAGCTGTCACAAGGATCTTTAGGTCAATATACCCCTGCATCCCCCTCAAAATACATAAATGCTGCCCTGCCATCACACGGTTTTGCTTCGGAGGGAATGAGCAGCGGTTTCAGTGGATCTGCTCAGGGTACATTTAAGAAGCCTGCTCCCAGTTCACCTACAGTTTCTAAGTTTAGTTCCTCACGCGAAGTATACAGTCAGTCCACAAGTGATCAGGATTTGTATGGTCAACTGTCAGCAACCTCACAGTTTGGCCCTCAGTCTCAAACGGGAACATCACAACAACTTTCACAAGCAGCAAGTGGCTTTAACAGGGTCTCACTAAAGCTGTCACAAGGATCTTTGGGTCAATATACCCCTGCATCCCCCTCAAAATACGTAAATGCTGCCCTGCCATCACACGGTTTTGCTTCAGAGGGAATGAGCAGCAGTTTCAGTGGATCTGCTCAGGGTACATTTAGGAAGCCTGCTCCCAGTTCACCTACAGTTTCTAAGTTTAGTTCCTCACGCCAAGTATACAGTCAGTCCACAAGTGATCAGGATCTGTATGGTCAACTGTCAGCAATCTCACAGTTTGGCTCTCAGCCTCAAACGGGAACATCACAACAACTTTCACAAGCAGCAAGTGGCATTAACATGGGCTCACTAAAGCTGTCACAAGGATCTTTGGGTCAATATACCCCTGCATCCCCCTCAAAATACGTAAATGCTGCCCTGCCATCACACGGTTTTGCTTCAGAGGGAATGAGCAGCAGTTTCAGTGGATCTGCTCAGGGTACATTTAAGAAGCCTGCTCCCAGTTCACCTACAGTTTCCAAGTTTAGTTCCTCACGCCAAGTTTACAGTCAGTCCACAAGTGATCAGGATCTGTATGGTCAACTGTCAGCAACCTCACAGTTTGGATCTCAGCCTCAAACGGGAACATCAAAAGCAGCAAGTGGCTTTAACAGGGGCTCACTAAAGCTGTCACAAGGATCTTTAGGTCAATATACCTCTGCATCCCCCTCAAAATACGTAAATGCTGCCCTGCCATCACACGGTTTTGCTTCAGAGGGAATGAGCAGCGGTTTCAGTGGATCTGCTCAGGGTACATTTATGAAGCCTGCTCCCAGTTCACCTTCAGTTTCCAAGTTTAGTTCCTCACGCCAAATATACAGTCAGTCCACAAGTGATCAGGATCTGTATGGTCAACTGTCAGCAATCTCACAGTTTGGCTCTCAGCCTCAAACGGGAACATCACAACAACTTTCACAAGCAGCAAGTGGCATTAACATGGGCTCACTAAAGCTGTCACAAGGATCTTTGGGTCAATATACCCCTGCATCCCCCTCAAAATACGTAAATGCTGCCCTGCCATCACACGGTTTTGCTTCAGAGGGAATGAGCAGCAGTTTCAGTGGATCTGCTCAGGGTACATTTAAGAAGCCTGCTCCCAGTTCACCTACAGTTTCCAAGTTTAGTTCCTCACGCCAAGTATACAGTCAGTCCACAAGTGATCAGGATCTGTATGGTCAACTGTCAGCAACCTCGCAGTTTGGCTCTCAGCCTCAAACGGGAACATCACAAGCAGCAAGTGGCTTTAACAGGGAATCACTAAAGCTGTCACAAGGATCTTTAGGTCAATATACCTCTGCATCCCCCTCAAAATACGTAAATGCTGCCCTGCCATCACACGGTTTTGCCACCCGGTCTGCTACTGCGAGTTCACATAGAGGGCTTACTTCTACGTTCCTAGGTGGAAGTCAGTCAGGATCTTCTCTCACCTTCGGGGGAACTGGCCCATCGTCCATGCCTCAACGTACCATGAGTCAGTTTGTCTCTGGGTCTCCTTCCCAGCATTCAAGCACGTCCTTGTCCTCAACCCAGAGCACTGCTGGCCAGTATAGCCCAGCATCTCAATGGGTGTTCTCGGTGTCCCAGAGGCCACAAAGAAGGGAACCATCAGTGTCTAGTTGGAGCCAAGGCCTTCAGTCCTCAGGTTCAGATTTGTCACAGGGAAACCTCCAGTTTCAAAGCTCTCAGGCGCACAGCAGGTTCTCTTCCCAATTGTCAGCAGGAGACTCTGCTAACCAAAGTAATCCTCAGGCACTTTCCAAAGGATCTGGCCAATCGGTTTCCTCACCTGGGAGCAGTGGCATCTCTCTCCAGTCTCCAAGCACCTCAAGTCGGTATCCCCTTGGTTCCCCTGGATATGTCAAGCTTGGTTCAAGTCTTGATTCTAGCCAGTCTGGCACAGGTCAGAGCTTGAGCCCGTATGGCTCAAATCTCCAGACAGGGTCTGGCGCTCAACATTCTTCCAGAAGTTATGCATCTCTGCAGGGAGGTAGCGGTGCTGTTGTTGGCCCCTCAAGCCAATATGGCTCTGTGTTTTCAGCCCTGGATGCAAAAGCTGGTTTGTATTTAAGCAGACCTTCTGCTGCTAGTTTGACCCAAGGCATCCAGACTTCTAAATCTGCTTCATCCCGGAGCACCTCAAGTGCCCAGATTTCTAGTGGGTTCTCTTCATCTCTGTCTGCATTGAGCCAGAATGTTCCACCTGTTGCCCAGAGTGGTCCGATGTCTGCTGTTTGGAGAAGCCAGAGTCCTCTGGGTGGGGTCCAGAGTCCATCAAGGCTATCTTCATCTTTTCAAGCTCCCTCTGCCTCAACAATCGGAGGCCAAATGTCTGAACGCTTTACTTCACACAATGCTGCCGATTCCAGTTTGCCTTCCTCTTCAGGCTTGAGTGCCCAACTGTCTTCTAAGGGCATGTTCTCTGGTTCCTCTCTGCCTAATGCTGCCTAAAACTGCTCAGACTCTGTGAATATGGGTACCAGTAACAAAACAATGAGGGCACGGTTTCAGTGGCTAATACTCCTTTCCAGATGTTTTCTGGTAACTATGGCCTCGATGCTTCAGTTGCCAGTCAAAAAAAATCTAGTTCACCTGGATGATATTACTGTCAAAGGCTAAATGTCATTGCTACAAATGTTTTCAAAAGATGTAAATGTGATTTTAAAATAAATATTTTTGCAACAAAGCTTTTTTTCTTGTGGGGTTTCTTTTAAAGACTTTCCATTACCTTTATTATGTAACTCTTGCCTCCCTTAACATGCTCATTGTTTTTATTGGTAGCATTTAAAGTGTTTCCTTCCTAGACTAACTTTGTATAAAAACATGGACTATGATCATAGTTTTTAATTCTGCTTTTTCCACATGCTAAATGCTACCTCCATGATGTTTTTTATTATCAAAAACTCTAGTTAGTCTCAGGATTTGGGAATGAATCTGCACCAAACATCTCAAGCTTTTCACTGCCTCAATGTCAAATGAATTTAGTTTAACGTGTCTGTTCAACTACACCGAAGTCAATGAATTTGTGCTGGAATATGTCAATGTGCACAGAATTTTTTATTTAAAGCAACATTGTTTTTCCTTTTTTTTAATTTAAATGAACCATTTTAAATTGTCAGCATTTTATCATTTTATATCGGCACCATACTGTCCTATGCATTATTACTATAACATTACCCTCACTAGACAAAATTGAAGAACATATAGGATATGTTCAAACTCATTTTTGTCTAGTGAGGATAATGTTGTCATATGCATAAAATGGTTTAACCTTTATTAGCCTATTACTGGAAAGGGTTATAAAGATTGTCTATTTTTGACCAGCAGGAGGATTTATTACCTTTTTTTTATAAAATGCACTAAAAAGATCTGTCTGATTTGTCCCAATGCTGCTATCACAATAACACAAACTATTGATTAAATGGTACTGCATGCTACTCAGACTTAAATAAGTGTGATCAAATTTTGGCTATTTTAAATCTGACATCACTAAATTAAACATTCTGAAATACTGTGTATGCCACATTCCTTGTTGTGAACTGTTTTGTGTGTGTGAATCATTTATTTTATCATGATTTTAATTGACTATGTGATTTGTGATTTTAGATAGATTTTATTTGATGTTTTTTAAAAGGTTCATTCTGTATATATTTAGTATACACCTTGTGGAGTTTTGAAATTGGATTTTAGAAATAGAAATACACATTGTCATTTTATTTGAACATACCATACATTTTTCCTTGATAACCGGTAAGTTAACTTCAAATACAGGACGACTAACCATTTAGAACGAGGAGTTTACTTATTCTTGCACACAGTCATCTTTCACACTCAACCTTCCTTTTTGTTCCACAGGTGAACTGTGTCAGAGGCAATTAGTCATTCAGTTAATCACATGAGCTGACTGAACTCTTGGCGGCCTATAAAAGACATTTACTTCGGCTAAGATGTGTACCTGGATTTGTGGTAGTGGTTGTAAAAAGGGAAAGTTGGCCAAAAAGTTTGGCAACCACACACAGCATTCCTGTCATGGATCAAGGGCTGAAAATGTGTGTTTTCAAATATGCTTTTAAATGGTATTGCAAATATTTAGTGAATTATCCTAAAATGGTTTTGTTTCACTTTTAGGCTCCCTTTACTTGCTGTTCTCCTTATAGCTTTGAGATGTGCTTTTGGGTTTCCAGGTACTGTATTCTACATCTAATTTGGGCAAGTAGTTGTAATCATTCTGTTTTTGTAAATCCTTGTTATTGTTTTATTTTTCTAGGTGTGGTCTACTCCAAATCAAATCTCCGGTGGGGTCAGGCTTCAAATAGTGCTTTTGCACCCCGTGCAGTCCAGTCATCTCAGTCAGAATATCCAGTGACTGGGAGCATTTCTGTTGACGAAGTGGGCTCTAGTTTGATCATTGACAGAAGTCAGAAAAGCACGTCCAGGTTTTCTAATCCACGGCGGTATGTCAAGGGTGGTTTTTCCAGCAGCCATGAGACATCTCGTACCCAAACTGGCTCAGTTTCTGCAGCTTTGTCAGTGCCCCAAGATGAACTCCAAAAAAGCAGTTTGACATCTCTTCAACCCCAGGTTTCCTCCAGTTCAAGTGTTCAGAATATTGCAAGCCAATTAGCCAGTGGACAGAGTTTGCAAAACCAGTATTCTTCCTCATCTCATGGCGGTTCTGGGCTACAGTCGGCAGGTGGTTTACGCAAAATTGTTTCTCACCAGCGTGAAGGCAGTTCCAGTGGTCTTCTGTCATCTCCAGATGTCCCTAGTCCGCATACCCCAGAGTCTAATGTCAAGCTCAGTCCTTCACCGCTAATGGTGTCCAGCCAGTCCACCACTGCTCAAAGTTCCCCCATCCATAACATGTCTAGCACTCTGGAGAGTTCTGGCCCTTTATTGGGAGTTTCGGGTTCTGCCACTAGCTTTTCTGGAGCCTCTACAGAGCATGTGTCGTCACCCTCAGAGATTTATCATCAGCCTGCTGGTGACAAAGGATCACTCCGCATCCATGCTTCAGGTTCTGAGAGCAGCTTACCCCTTCAGTCGCCAGGAGCAGCTGTACATGTGTACTCTTCAGAAAGCTTGTCTTCTAGTCCATCCATTGAGACCCAAGGCTCCACTTTTACTTCACAGGGCAGCCCTATAACAGCACAAGTGATAAGCTCCGGGCCAGTAATTGTAACCACACAGGAAGTGAGCAGCGGTTCCATTGGCTCCCCATCTCAAAGCATATCTAGCCAGTATTCACCTGGTACCCTGACACCTAGCAAGCTTGGTTCCTTGTCTCTGTGGGTTTCTAACCAGTCCACAAGTGATCAAAGCCAGTATATGTCCGGTGCTCCAAGCAGGTCTGGTATGCCACTAGCAAGTTCTAGTCATTATGTCCCACTGCAGACAGGAAGCAGCTCTAGGGACCTCTCTTCTCCAAAACCCCAAGGCACCTATGCTGTGTATGCCCCTTCATCTACATCAAAGTATCTAAATGTTGCAGCTTCATCACCCCAAAGTGTTTCTTTCCAATCTGGAAGCGATCAGGATTTCCGTTGGACTGTTGCAGAGGTTGGCACTCAAGCAGGAGAATCCATTCAGTTTATGTCTTCTCAGGGAGGAAGCAGCTCTTTCAGTGGTGCACTTTCCCATCCTCAATCGAGCCCAAGTAAATATTCATCTGGAGCTCTTAAACCCACCTCACCCCAAACGGTTTCCAGACCATTAACAAGTGTAGCAAGCTCGCATGGCAGTTCTGGTGAGCTTTTTGGTGCCTCTAGTCAATCGGCCTCACAGGGAATGAGTAGCGGTTTCAGTGGCTCCATGCAGTCTCTGGGTACATCAAGCCAGAATGTCCCCAGTTCACCTACATTTTCCAAGTTAAGTTCCTCACGCCTAGTTTCTAGTCAGTCCACAAGTGATCCGGGTTTGTATGGTACAGTTCCTTCCACCTCACAGATTGGCTCTTGGCCTCAATCGGGACTCTCTAGTCAGTTTGTGCCTTCGCAGGGAGCAGGTAGCTCCTACAGTGGCTCTTTTCCCCAGTCTCAATCTAGTTCTCCTAAATATTCATTAGGACACCCTAAACTCAACTTGCCCCAAACTGTTTCCAGACAATCAGCCAGTGTAAAAGGCTCTCATGGTAGTTCTGTTGATCCTTTAGGAGCCTTTAGTCAATCGGCCTCACATGGAATGAGTAGCAGTTTCCGTGGATCTGCCCAAGCTCAGGGTACATTTAGCCAGCCTGCTCCCAGTTCACCCACAGTTTCCAAGTTTAGTTCCTCACGCCAAGTATTCAGTCAGTCCACAAGTGATCAGGATTTGTATGGTCAACTGACAACAACCTCACAGTTTGGCTCTCAGCCTCAAACGGGAACATCAAAAGCAGCAAGTGGCTTTAACAGGGGCTCACTAAAGCTGTCACAAGGATCTTTAGGTCAATATACCTCTGCATCCCCCTCAAAATACGTAAATGCTGCCCTGCCATCACACGGTTTTGCTTCAGAGGGAATGAGCAGCGGTTTCAGTGGATCTGCTCAGGGTACATTTATGAAGCCTGCTCCCAGTTCACCTTCAGTTTCCAAGTTTAGTTCCTCACGCCAAATATACAGTCAGTCCACAAGTGATCAGGATCTGTATGGTCAACTGTCAGCAATCTCACAGTTTGGCTCTCAGCCTCAAACGGGAACATCACAACAACTTTCACAAGCAGCAAGTGGCATTAACATGGGCTCACTAAAGCTGTCACAAGGATCTTTGGGTCAATATACCCCTGCATCCCCCTCAAAATACGTAAATGCTGCCCTGCCATCACACGGTTTTGCTTCAGAGGGAATGAGCAGCAGTTTCAGTGGATCTGCTCAGGGTACATTTAAGAAGCCTGCTCCCAGTTCACCTACAGTTTCCAAGTTTAGTTCCTCACGCCAAGTTTACAGTCAGTCCACAAGTGATCAGGATCTGTATGGTCAACTGTCAGCAACCTCACAGTTTGGCTCTCAGCCTCAAACGGGAACATCAAAAGCAGCAAGTGGCTTTAACAGGGGCTCACTAAAGCTGTCACAAGGATCTTTAGGTCAATATACCTCTGCATCCCCCTCAAAATACGTAAATGCTGCCCTGTCATCACACGGTTTTGCTTCAGAGGGAATGAGCAGCGGTTTCAGTGGATCTGCTCCGGGTACATTTATGAAGCCTGCTCCCAGTTCACCTTCAGTTTCCAAGTTTAGTTCCTCACGCCAAATATACAGTCAGTCCACAAGTGATCAGGATCTGTATGGTCAACTGTCAGCAATCTCACAGTTTGGCTCTCAGCCTCAAACGGGAACATCACAACAACTTTCACAAGCAGCAAGTAGCATTAACATGGGCTCACTAAAGCTGTCACAAGGATCTTTGGGTCAATATACCCCTGCATCCCCCTCAAAATACGTAAATGCTGCCCTGCCATCACACGGTTTTGCTTCAGAGGGAATGAGCAGCAGTTTCAGTGGATCTGCTCAGGGTACATTTAAGAAGCCTGCTCCCAGTTCACCTACAGTTTCCAAGTTTAGTTCCTCACGCCAAGTTTACAGTCAGTCCACAAGTGATCAGGATCTGTATGGTCAACTGTCAGCAACCTCGCAGTTTGGCTCTCAGCCTCAAACGGGAACATCACAAGCAGCAAGTGGCTTTAACAGGGGCTCACTAAAGCTGTCACAAGGATCTTTAGGTCAATATACCCCTGCATCCCCCTCAAAATACATAAATGCTGCCCTGCCATCACACGGTTTTGCTTCAGAGGGAATGAGCAGCGGTTTCAGTGGATCTGCTCAGGGTACATTTAAGAAGCCTGCTCCCAGTTCACCTTCAGTTTCCAAGTTTAGTTCCTCACGCAAAGTATACAGTCAGTCCACAAGTGATCAGGATTTGTATGGTCAACTGTCAGCAACCTCACAGTTTGGCCCTCAGTCTCAAACGGGAACATCACATCAACTTTCACAAGCAGCAAGTGGCTTTAACATGGGCTCACTAAATCAGTCACAAGGATCTTTAGGTCAATATACCTCTGCATCCCCCTCAAAATACGTAAATGCTGCCCTGCCATCACACGGTTTTGCCACCCGGTCTGCTACTGCGAGTTCACATAGAGGGCTTACTTCTACGTTCCTAGGTGGAAGTCAGTCAGGATCTTCTCTCACCTTCGGGGGAACTGGCCCATCGTCCATGCCTCAACGTACCATGAGTCGGTTTGTCTCTGGGTCTCCTTCCCAGCATTCAAGCACGTCCTTGTCCTCAACCCAGAGCACTGCTGGCCAGTATAGCCCAGCATCTCAATGGGTGTTCTCGGTGTCCCAGAGGCCACAAAGAAGGGAACCATCAGTGTCTAGTTGGAGCCAAGGCCTTCAGTCCTCAGGTTCAGATTTGTCACAGGGAAACCTCCAGTTTCAAAGCTCTCAGGCGCACAGCAGGTTCTCTTCCCAATTGTCAGCAGGAGACTCTGCTAACCAAAGTAATCCTCAGGCACTTTCCAAAGGATCTGGCCAATCGGTTTCCTCACCTGGGAGCAGTGGCATCTCTCTCCAGTCTCCAAGCACCTCAAGTCGGTATCCCCTTGGTTCCCCTGGATATGTCAAGCTTGGTTCAAGTCTTGATTCTAGCCAGTCTGGCACAGGTCAGAGCTTGAGCCCGTATGGCTCAAATCTCTAGACAGGGTCTGGCGCTCAACATTCTTCCAGAAGTTATGCATCTCTGCAGGGAGGTAGCGGTGCTGTTGTTGGCCCCTCAAGCCAATATGGCTCTGTGTTTTCAGCCCTGGATGCAAAAGCTGGTTTGTATTTAAGCAGACCTTCTGCTGCTAGTTTGACCCAAGGCATCCAGACTTCTAAATCCGCTTCATCCCGGAGCACCTCAAGTGCCCAGATTTCTAGTGGGTTCTCTTCATCTCTGTCTGCATTGAGCCAGAATGTTCCACCTGTTGCCCAGAGTGGTCCGATGTCTGCTGTTTGGAGAAGCCAGAGTCCTCTGGGTGGGGTCCAGAGTCCATCAAGGCTATCTTCATCTTTTCAAGCTCCCTCTGCCTCAACAATCGGAGGCCAAATGTCTGAACGCTTTACTTCACACAATGCTGCCGATTCCAGTTTGCCTTCCTCTTCAGGCTTGAGTGCCCAACTGTCTTCTAAGGGCATGTTCTCTGGTTCCTCTCTGCCTAATGCTGCCTAAAACTGCTCAGACTCTGTGAATATGGGTACCAGTAACAAAACAATGAGGGCACGGTTTCAGTGGCTAATACTCCTTTCCAGATGTTTTCTGGTAACTATGGCCTCGATGCTTCAGTTGCCAGTCAAAAAAAATCTAGTTCACCTGGATGATATTACTGTCAAAGGCTAAATGTCATTGCTACAAATGTTTTCAAAAGATGTAAATGTGATTTTAAAATAAATATTTTTGCAACAAAGCTTTTTTTCTTGTGGGGTTTCTTTTAAAGACTTTCCATTACCTTTATTATGTAACTCTTGCCTCCCTTAACATGCTCATTGTTTTTATTGGTAGCATTTAAAGTGTTTCCTTCCTAGACTAACTTTGTATAAAAACATGGACTATGATCATAGTTTTTAATTCTGCTTTTTCCACATGCTAAATGCTACCTCCATGATGTTTTTTATTATCAAAAACTCTAGTTAGTCTCAGGATTTGGGAATGAATCTGCACCAAACATCTCAAGCTTTTCACTGCCTCAATGTCAAATGAATTTAGTTTAACGTGTCTGTTCAACTACACCGAAGTCAATGAATTTGTGCTGGAATATGTCAATGTGCACAGAATTTTTTATTTAAAGCAACATTGTTTTTCCTTTTTTTTAATTTAAATGAACCATTTTAAATTGTCAGCATTTTATCATTTTATATCGGCACCATACTGTCCTATGCATTATTACTATAACATTACCCTCACTAGACAAAATTGAAGAACATATAGGATATGTTCAAACTCATTTTTGTCTAGTGAGGATAATGTTGTCATATGCATAAAATGGTTTAACCTTTATTAGCCTATTACTGGAAAGGGTTATAAAGATTGTCTATTTTTGACCAGCAGGAGGATTTATTACCTTTTTTTTATAAAATGCACTAAAAAGATCTGTCTGATTTGTCCCAATGCTGCTATCACAATAACACAAACTATTGATTAAATGGTACTGCATGCTACTCAGACTTAAATAAGTGTGATCAAATTTTGGCTATTTTAAATCTGACATCACTAAATTAAACATTCTGAAATACTGTGTATGCCACATTCCTTGTTGTGAACTGTTTTGTGTGTGTGAATCATTTATTTTATCATGATTTTAATTGACTATGTGATTTGTGATTTTAGATAGATTTTATTTGATGTTTTTTAAAAGGTTCATTCTGTATATATTTAGTATACACCTTGTGGAGTTTTGAAATTGGATTTTAGAAATAGAAATACACATTGTCATTTTATTTGAACATACCATACATTTTTCCTTGATAACCGGTAAGTTAACTTCAAATACAGGACGACTAACCATTTAGAACGAGGAGTTTACTTATTCTTGCACACAGTCATCTTTCACACTCAACCTTCCTTTTTGTTCCACAGGTGAACTGTGTCAGAGGCAATTAGTCATTCAGTTAATCACATGAGCTGACTGAACTCTTGGCGGCCTATAAAAGACATTTACTTCGGCTAAGATGTGTACCTGGATTTGTGGTAGTGGTTGTAAAAAGGGAAAGTTGGCCAAAAAGTTTGGCAACCACACACAGCATTCCTGTCATGGATCAAGGGCTGAAAATGTGTGTTTTCAAATATGCTTTTAAATGGTATTGCAAATATTTAGTGAATTATCCTAAAATGGTTTTGTTTCACTTTTAGGCTCCCTTTACTTGCTGTTCTCCTTATAGCTTTGAGATGTGCTTTTGGGTTTCCAGGTACTGTATTCTACATCTAATTTGGGCAAGTAGTTGTAATCATTCTGTTTTTGTAAATCCTTGTTATTGTTTTATTTTTCTAGGTGTGGTCTACTCCAAATCAAATCTCCGGTGGGGTCAGGCTTCAAATAGTGCTTTTGCACCCCGTGCAGTCCAGTCATCTCAGTCAGAATATCCAGTGACTGGGAGCATTTCTGTTGACGAAGTGGGCTCTAGTTTGATCATTGACAGAAGTCAGAAAAGCACGTCCAGGTTTTCTAATCCACGGCGGTATGTCAAGGGTGGTTTTTCCAGCAGCCATGAGACATCTCGTACCCAAACTGGCTCAGTTTCTGCAGCTTTGTCAGTGCCCCAAGATGAACTCCAAAAAAGCAGTTTGACATCTCTTCAACCCCAGGTTTCCTCCAGTTCAAGTGTTCAGAATATTGCAAGCCAATTAGCCAGTGGACAGAGTTTGCAAAACCAGTATTCTTCCTCATCTCATGGCGGTTCTGGGCTACAGTCGGCAGGTGGTTTACGCAAAATTGTTTCTCACCAGCGTGAAGGCAGTTCCAGTGGTCTTCTGTCATCTCCAGATGTCCCTAGTCCGCATACCCCAGAGTCTAATGTCAAGCTCAGTCCTTCACCGCTAATGGTGTCCAGCCAGTCCACCACTGCTCAAAGTTCCCCCATCCATAACATGTCTAGCACTCTGGAGAGTTCTGGCCCTTTATTGGGAGTTTCGGGTTCTGCCACTAGCTTTTCTGGAGCCTCTACAGAGCATGTGTCGTCACCCTCAGAGATTTATCATCAGCCTGCTGGTGACAAAGGATCACTCCGCATCCATGCTTCAGGTTCTGAGAGCAGCTTACCCCTTCAGTCGCCAGGAGCAGCTGTACATGTGTACTCTTCAGAAAGCTTGTCTTCTAGTCCATCCATTGAGACCCAAGGCTCCACTTTTACTTCACAGGGCAGCCCTATAACAGCACAAGTGATAAGCTCCGGGCCAGTAATTGTAACCACACAGGAAGTGAGCAGCGGTTCCATTGGCTCCCCATCTCAAAGCATATCTAGCCAGTATTCACCTGGTACCCTGACACCTAGTAAGCTTGGTTCCTTGTCTCTGTGGGTTTCTAACCAGTCCACAAGTGATCAAAGCCAGTATATGTCCGGTGCTCCAAGCAGGTCTGGTATGCCACTAGCAAGTTCTAGTCATTATGTCCCACTGCAGACAGGAAGCAGCTCTAGGGACCTCTCTTCTCCAAAACCCCAAGGCACCTATGCTGTGTATGCCCCTTCATCTACATCAAAGTATCTAAATGTTGCAGCTTCATCACCCCAAAGTGTTTCTTTCCAATCTGGAAGCGATCAGGATTTCCGTTGGACTGTTGCAGAGGTTGGCACTCAAGCAGGAGAATCCATTCAGTTTATGTCTTCTCAGGGAGGAAGCAGCTCTTTCAGTGGTGCACTTTCCCATCCTCAATCGAGCCCAAGTAAATATTCATCTGGAGCTCTTAAACCCACCTCACCTCAAACGGTTTCCAGACCATTAACAAGTGTAGCAAGCTCGCATGGCAGTTCTGGTGCGCTTTTTGGTGCCTCTAGTCAATCGGCCTCACAGGGAATGAGTAGCGGTTTCAGTGGCTCCATGCAGTCTCTGGGTACATCAAGCCAGAATGTCCCCAGTTCACCTACATTTTCCAAGTTAAGTTCCTCACGCCTAGTTTCTAGTCAGTCCACAAGTGATCCGGGTTTGTATGGTACAGTTCCTTCCACCTCACAGATTGGCTCTTGGCCTCAATCGGGACTCTCTAGTCAGTTTGTGCCTTCGCAGGGAGCAGGTAGCTCCTACAGTGGCTCTTTTCCCCAGTCTCAATCTAGTTCTCCTAAATATTCATTAGGACACCCTAAACCCAACTTGCCCCAAACTGTTTCCAGACAATCAGCCAGTGTAAAAGGCTCTCATGGTAGTTCTGTTGATCCTTTAGGAGCCTTTAGTCAATCGGCCTCACATGGAATGAGTAGCAGTTTCCGTGGATCTGCCCAAGCTCAGGGTACATTTAGCCAGCCTGCTCCCAGTTCACCCACAGTTTCCAAGTTTAGTTCCTCACGCCAAGTATTCAGTCAGTCCACAAGTGATCAGGATTTGTATGGTCAACTGACAACAACCTCACAGTTTGGCTCTCAGCCTCAAACGGGAACATCAAAAGCAGCAAGTGGCTTTAACAGGGGCTCACTAAAGCTGTCACAAGGATCTTTAGGTCAATATACCTCTGCATCCCCCTCAAAATACGTAAATGCTGCCCTGCCATCACACGGTTTTGCTTCAGAGGGAATGAGCAGCGGTTTCAGTGGATCTGCTCAGGGTACATTTATGAAGCCTGCTCCCAGTTCACCTTCAGTTTCCAAGTTTAGTTCCTCACGCCAAATATACAGTCAGTCCACAAGTGATCAGGATCTGTATGGTCAACTGTCAGTAATCTCACAGTTTGGCTCTCAGCCTCAAACGGGAACATCACAACAACTTTCACAAGCAGCAAGTGGCATTAACATGGGCTCACTAAAGCTGTCACAAGGATCTTTGGGTCAATATACCCCTGCATCCCCCTCAAAATACGTAAATGCTGCCCTGCCATCACACGGTTTTGCTTCAGAGGGAATGAGCAGCAGTTTCAGTGGATCTGCTGAGGGTACATTTAGGAAGCCTGCTCCCAGTTCACCTACAGTTTCTAAGTTTAGTTCCTCACGCCAAGTATACAGTCAGTCCACAAGTGATCAGGATCTGTATGGTCAACTGTCAGCAATCTCACAGTTTGGCTCTCAGCCTCAAACGGGAACATCACAACAACTTTCACAAGCAGCAAGTGGCATTAACATGGGCTCACTAAAGCTGTCACAAGGATCTTTGGGTCAATATACCCCTGCATCCCCCTCAAAATACGTAAATGCTGCCCTGCCATCACACGGTTTTGCTTCAGAGGGAATGAGCAGCAGTTTCAGTGGATCTGCTCAGGGTACATTTAAGAAGCCTGCTCCCAGTTCACCTACAGTTTCCAAGTTTAGTTCCTCACGCCAAGTTTACAGTCAGTCCACAAGTGATCAGGATCTGTATGGTCAACTGTCAGCAACCTCGCAGTTTGGCTCTCAGCCTCAAACGGGAACATCACAAGCAGCAAGTGGCTTTAACAGGGGCTCACTAAAGCTGTCACAAGGATCTTTAGGTCAATATACCCCTGCATCCCCCTCAAAATACATAAATGCTGCCCTGCCATCACACGGTTTTGCTTCAGAGGGAATGAGCAGCAGTTTCAGTGGATCTGCTCAGGGTACATTTAAGAAGCCTGCTCCCAGTTCACCTTCAGTTTCCAAGTTTAGTTCCTCACGCAAAGTATACAGTCAGTCCACAAGTGATCAGGATTTGTATGGTCAACTGTCAGCAACCTCACAGTTTGGCCCTCAGTCTCAAACGGGAACATCACATCAACTTTCACAAGCAGCAAGTGGCTTTAACATGGGCTCACTAAATCAGTCACAAGGATCTTTAGGTCAATATACCTCTGCATCCCCCTCAAAATACGTAAATGCTGCCCTGCCATCACACGGTTTTGCCACCCGGTCTGCTACTGCGAGTTCACATAGAGGGCTTACTTCTACGTTCCTAGGTGGAAGTCAGTCAGGATCTTCTCTCACCTTCGGGGGAACTGGCCCATCGTCCATGCCTCAACGTACCATGAGTCAGTTTGTCTCTGGGTCTCCTTCCCAGCATTCAAGCACGTCCTTGTCCTCAACCCAGAGCACTGCTGGCCAGTATAGCCCAGCATCTCAATGGGTGTTCTCGGTGTCCCAGAGGCCACAAAGAAGGGAACCATCAGTGTCTAGTTGGAGCCAAGGCCTTCAGTCCTCAGGTTCAGATTTGTCACAGGGAAACCTCCAGTTTCAAAGCTCTCAGGCGCACAGCAGGTTCTCTTCCCAATTGTCAGCAGGAGACTCTGCTAACCAAAGTAATCCTCAGGCACTTTCCAAAGGATCTGGCCAATCGGTTTCCTCACCTGGGAGCAGTGGCATCTCTCTCCAGTCTCCAAGCACCTCAAGTCGGTATCCCCTTGGTTCCCCTGGATATGTCAAGCTTGGTTCAAGTCTTGATTCTAGCCAGTCTGGCACAGGTCAGAGCTTGAGCCCGTATGGCTCAAATCTCCAGACAGGGTCTGGCGCTCAACATTCTTCCAGAAGTTATGCATCTCTGCAGGGAGGTAGCGGTGCTGTTGTTGGCCCCTCAAGCCAATATGGCTCTGTGTTTTCAGCCCTGGATGCAAAAGCTGGTTTGTATTTAAGCAGACCTTCTGCTGCTAGTTTGACCCAAGGCATCCAGACTTCTAAATCCGCTTCATCCCGGAGCACCTCAAGTGCCCAGATTTCTAGTGGGTTCTCTTCATCTCTGTCTGCATTGAGCCAGAATGTTCCACCTGTTGCCCAGAGTGGTCCGATGTCTGCTGTTTGGAGAAGCCAGAGTCCTCTGGGTGGGGTCCAGAGTCCATCAAGGCTATCTTCATCTTTTCAAGCTCCCTCTGCCTCAACAATCGGAGGCCAAATGTCTGAACGCTTTACTTCACACAATGCTGCCGATTCCAGTTTGCCTTCCTCTTCAGGCTTGAGTGCCCAACTGTCTTCTAAGGGCATGTTCTCTGGTTCCTCTCTGCCTAATGCTGCCTAAAACTGCTCAGACTCTGTGAATATGGGTACCAGTAACAAAACAATGAGGGCACGGTTTCAGTGGCTAATACTCCTTTCCAGATGTTTTCTGGTAACTATGGCCTCGATGCTTCAGTTGCCAGTCAAAAAAAATCTAGTTCACCTGGATGATATTACTGTCAAAGGCTAAATGTCATTGCTACAAATGTTTTCAAAAGATGTAAATGTGATTTTAAAATAAATATTTTTGCAACAAAGCTTTTTTTCTTGTGGGGTTTCTTTTAAAGACTTTCCATTACCTTTATTATGTAACTCTTGCCTCCCTTAACATGCTCATTGTTTTTATTGGTAGCATTTAAAGTGTTTCCTTCCTAGACTAACTTTGTATAAAAACATGGACTATGATCATAGTTTTTAATTCTGCTTTTTCCACATGCTAAATGCTACCTCCATGATGTTTTTTATTATCAAAAACTCTAGTTAGTCTCAGGATTTGGGAATGAATCTGCACCAAACATCTCAAGCTTTTCACTGCCTCAATGTCAAAAGAATTTAGTTTAACGTGTCTGTTCAACTACACCGAAGTCAATGAATTTGTGCTGGAATATGTCAATGTGCACAGAATTTTTTATTTATAGCAACATTGTTTTTCTTTTTTTTTAATTTAAATGAACCATTTTAAATTGTCAGCATTTTATCATTTTATATCGGCACCATACTGTCCTATGCATTATTACTATAACATTACCCTCACTAGACAAAATTGAAGAACATATAGGATATGTTCAAACTCATTTTTGTCTAGTGAGGATAATGTTGTCATATGCATAAAATGGTTTAACCTTTATTAGCCTATTACTGGAAAGGGTTATAAAGATTGTCTATTTTTGACCAGCAGGAGGATTTATTACCTTTTTTTTATAAAATGCACTAAAAAGATCTGTCTGATTTGTCCCAATGCTGCTATCACAATAACACAAACTATTGATTAAATGGTACTGCATGCTACTCAGACTTAAATAAGTGTGATCAAATTTTGGCTATTTTAAATCTGACATCACTAAATTAAACATTCTGAAATACTGTGTATGCCACATTCCTTGTTGTGAACTGTTTTGTGTGTGTGAATCATTTATTTTATCATGATTTTAATTGACTATGTGATTTGTGATTTTAGATAGATTTTATTTGATGTTTTTTAAAAGGTTCATTCTGTATATATTTAGTATACACCTTGTGGACTTTTGAAATTGGATTTTAGAAATAGAAATACACATTGTCATTTTATTTAAACATACAATACATTTTTCCTTGATAACCGGTAAGTTAACTTCAAATACAGGACGACTAACCATTTAGAACGAGGAGTTTACTTATTCTTGCACACAGTCATCTTTCACACTCAACCTTCCTTTTTGTTCCACAGGTGAACTGTGTCAGAGGCAATTAGTCATTCAGTTAATCACATGAGCTGACTGAACTCTTGGCGGCCTATAAAAGACATTTACTTCGGCTAAGATGTGTACCTGGATTTGTGGTAGTGGTTGTAAAAAGGGAAAGTTGGCCAAAAAGTTTGGCAACCACACACAGCATTCCTGTCATGGATCAAGGGCTGAAAATGTGTGTTTTCAAATATGCTTTTAAATGGTATTGCAAATATTTAGTGAATTATCCTAAAATGGTTTTGTTTCACTTTTAGGCTCCCTTTACTTGCTGTTCTCCTTATAGCTTTGAGATGTGCTTTTGGGTTTCCAGGTACTGTATTCTACATCTAATTTGGGCAAGTAGTTGTAATCATTCTGTTTTTGTAAATCCTTGTTATTGTTTTTTTTTCTAGGTGGGGTCTACTCCAAATCAAATCTCCGGTGGGGTCAGGCTTCACATAGTGCTTTTGCACCCCGTGCAGTCCAGTCATCTCAGTCAGAAAATCCAGTGACTGGGAGCATTTCTGTTGACGAAGTGGGCTCTAGTTTGATCATTGACAGAAGTCAGAAAAGCACGTCCAGGTTTTCTAATCCACGCCGGTATGTCAAGGGTGGTTTTTCCAGCAGCCATGAGACATCTCGTTCCCAAACTGGCTCAGTTTCTGCAGCTTTGTCAGTGCCCCAAGATGAACTCCAAAAAAGCAGTTTGACATCTCTTCAACCCCAGGTTTCCTCCAGTTCAAGTGTTCAGAATATTGCAAGCCAATTAGCCAGTGGACAGAGTTTGCAAAACCAGTATTCTTCCTCATCTCATGGCGGTTCTGGGCTACAGTCGGCAGGTGGTTTAAGCCAAATTGTTTCTCACCAGCGTGAAGGCAGTTCCAGTGGTCTTCTGTCATCTCCAGATGTCCCTAGTACGCATACCCCAGAGTCTAATGTCAAGCTCAGTTCTTCACCCCTAATGGTTTCCAGCCAGGCCACCACTGCTCAAAGTTCCCCCATCCTTAACAAGTCTAGCACTCTGGAGAGTTCTGGCCCTTTATTGGGAGCTTTGGGTTCTGCCTCTAGCTCTTATGGTGCCCCTGGAGCCTCTACAGAGCGTGTGTCCTCACCTTCAGAGGTTTATCATCAGCCTGCTGGTGACATAGAATCCCTCAGCATCCATTCTTCAGGTTCTGAGAGCAGCTTTCCCCTTCTGTCATCAGGAACGGCTGTACATGTGTACTCTTCAGAAAGCTTGTCTACTAGTCCATCCATTGAGACCCAAGGCTCCACTTTTACTCCACAGGGCAGCCCTATAACAGCACAAGTGATGAGCTCTCGGCCAGTAATTGTAACACCACGGGAAGTGAGCAGCGGTTTCATTGGCTCCTCCTCTAAAAGCATAGCTAGCCAGTATTCATCTGGTACCTTGCCACCTGGCAAGCTTGGTTCCTTGTCTATGGGGGTTTCTAGCCAGTCCACAAAAGCACAATGCCTGTATATGTCCGCTTCTCCAAGCGAGTCTGCTATGCCACTGCATCCAGTGCAGACCGGAAGCAGCTCTAGGGACCTCTCTTCTTCCAAGCATCAAGGCATCTCTGCTGTGAATGCCCCTTCATTCCTCTCAAAGTATCTAAATGTTGCAGCTTCATCTCCCCAAAGTGCTTCTTTCCAATCTGGAAGTGATCAGAATTTCCGTTGGGCTGTTACACAGGTTGGCACTCAAGCAGGAGAATCCAAACAGTTTGTGTCTTCCCAGGGAGGAAGCAACTCTTACAATGGTGCACTTTCCCAGCCTCAATCTAGCCCACATAAATATTCATCTGGAGCTCTTAAACAAACCTCACCCCAAACTTTTTCCAGACCATTTACAAGTGAAGTAAGCTTGCATGGCAGTTCTGGTGCTTCTTTTGGTGCCACTAGTCAATCGGCCACAAAGGGCATGAGTAGCAGTTTCAGCGGCTCCATGCAATCTTTGAGTACATCAGGCCAGAATGTCCCCAGTTCACCTACATTTTCCAAGTTAAGTTCCTCACGCCAAGTATACAGTCAGTCCACAAGTGATCCGGCTTTGTATCCTCAACTGTCAGCAACCTCAGAGTTTGGCTCTCATGCTCAAAAGGGATCTTTACCACAACTTTCACAAGCAGCAAGTGGCTTTAACAGTGGCTCATTACCCCAGTTTCAAGAATCTTTGGGTCAATATGCTCCTGCATCCCCTTCAAAATATGTAAACGTTCCAATAGCATCACAAGCTTTTGCCACGCAGTCTGCTACTGCGAGTTCACGTAGAGGGCTTACTTCTACCTTCCTAGGTGGAAGTCAGTCAGGATCTTCTCTCACCTTACAAGGAACTGGCTCATCGTCCATGCCTAAACATACCATGAGTCAGTTTGTCTCTGGGTCTCCTTCCCAAAATTCAAGCGCTTACTTTGCCACAACCCAGAGCGTTGCTGGCCAGTATAGCCCAGCATTTCAAAGGGTGTTCTCTGTGTCCCAGAGGCCACAAAGACTGGAACCATCAGCCTCTAGTTGGACCCAAGGCATTCAGTCCTCAGGTTCAGCTTTGTCACAGGGAAACCTCCAGTCTCCAAGCTCTCAGGTGCACGGCAGGTTCTCGTCCCCATTGTCAGCAAAAGACTCTGCTTACCAAAGTAATCCTCAGACATTTTTCGGAGGAGCTGGCCAGTTGGTTTCCTCTCCGGTGGGCAGTGGCATCTATCTCCAGTCTCCAATCACCTCAAGTCGGTATCCCCTTGGTTCTAGCCAGTCTGCTACAGGTCAGAGTTCAAGAATTTATGGCTCAACTCTCCAGACAGGGTCGGGTGCTCAACTTTCATCCAGTAGTTATGCATCTCTGCATGGAGGTAGCAGTTCTGCTGTTGGCTTAAGCCAACGTGGCTCTGTGTTTTCACCCCTGGATGCAAAAACTGCTTTGTATTTAAGCCGACCTTCTGCTGCTAGTTTGACCCAAGGCATCCAGACTTCTAAAAGTGCATCATCCCGGAGCACCTCAAGTGCCCAAATGTCTAGTGGGTTCTCTTCTTCCCTGTCTGCATTGAGCCAGAATGTTGTGCAGAGTGGTCTGATGTCTACTGTTCGGAGAAGCCAGAGTCTTCTAGGTGGGGTCAAGAGACTGTCAATTCCATCAACCTCTGGCTCAACAATCAGTGGCCAAATGTCTGAACGCTTTACTTCACACCATGCTGCAGATTCCAGTTTGTCTCCCTCTTCAGGCTTGAGAGCCCAACTCTCTTCCACAGGTGTGTTCTCTGGTTCATCACTGCCTAAAACTGTTCAGACTCTCAGTGAATTTTGGTCAGTCAAAACCAAGAGGGCACCGCATTAGTGGTTAATAATACTCCTTTCCAGATGTTTTCTCGTAACTTTGGCCAGGATGCTTCAATTTCCAGTCTTAAACCTACAGCAAATTTGGATGATTTTTACTGTCAAGGGCTAAAGGACATTGCTACAAATGTTTTCAAAAGATGTAAATGTGATTTTAAAATAAATATATTTGCAACAACTTTTTTTTTTAAGGGGTTTCTTTTAGACGTTCCAATACCTTTGTTACTCTTGCCTCCTTTAACATGCTCATTGTTTTTATTGGCAGTATTTTTTTTTTGATTGTCGTCCTTCCAAAATGGCTTAAGGTACTTCGGTGCCAATAGCATGGTTCAAAGCTTAATGCAAAAGCTTTATCCCAAGTTCAACTTTAAGCAGTGACAAACTGACACTGATGCTGTCATAATAGTAGGAAGTGGTTTTAATACCAAAGCATTAGCGAAGTAAGGTTCACAATGTTGTGACTGCCTGGCAATGTAGTCTGTAAAAAATATTTTAATTTGTTAATCTTGGGCAATCCTTGTCCTGGAGGGCTGCAGCTCTGCAGAATTTAGCACCAACCAACTCCAAAACACCTGATCCAGCTAATAAAGACCTTCAGGATCAGTGTTTCCAAATCCTGGTCCTCAGGGCATGACGCTCAGAATGTTTTAGATGTGTCTCTCCTTATTAAAACACCTTATGTAACTCATCAGTCTAGCGGCAGAGTGTTTGACATGTCTATGAACACACTGTTGAACAGGTGTTTTATAAGCACTGAAAAAATGTGTAGTAGAATTTATTTAGAAGCCAATAAAAAGCTAGAAACGGGTTTCCCTGTGAGTGTAATTGACGAGCAAAATTTTAAGATGGTAAAGCAACCTTTTCTGACCCACTTAGACATCAACAATGGTTACAATCATCAAACTAATTCAGATAAACCGATCAACTGCAATGCATGCTGGGTATCAGGAATGAGTTTGTACTATATTACCCAGCATGCATTGCTACATGAAGTTTAATTTTGTTGATTGTCACCAATGTTGAGTTTCATACACATTCATGTCTTACGCCTCAAAGATAAATTCAAATATTGCATACAAAAGTTATGCAGAATGGTTAAATATGTTCAAGGGTTGCGCTTCAAGCAATCACATAATTAGGTCGCTACTTAAAAAGCTCATGAATCTCTGGAACCCTGTACAGCTCAGAATTCATCAACACACGAATTGCAGTCCTACAGTTTCAAGAGGACAACAAAAACATACAATGATCACAGCAATGGTGGATTCAGATGGTGGATGTTTACTATCAAATTTCTAAGTAATCTTTAACTGATAAGTTCTAACGAAAGCTTCAGATAATTGTTTTTAACTTTTACATGACAGCTCCTTCAAAATGAACTCATTTCGGAGAGAAAATTGAGTAAATCCCAAATCAAGTAAACCCTATTCCATATAGTCTTCAGTGTATGTGAAACACCTGATTCAATCATCGGCCTGTAAGTGTGTTCATTAGAGAAACATTTCAAACATTCTGTAAGTAGAGTTATGAGTTGAATCAGGTGTTTTATATAGAGACACATGTAAAACATTCTGAAAGTGGATTCCCGAGGACCAGGGGAAACACTGATCCTGAAGGTCTTGATTAGATAAATGAGGTGTTTTTGATGAGGGTTGGAACTAAACTCCAGGACCAGGAATTGCCCACCCCTGATCTAAACAGACCAAACTTTGGCTGGAGAATTGTTTTAATTTCATGCACCGGAAGCGGTTTTTGATGGGCAATAACACCAAGATTTAAAGTGCCCGACAAAAGACTAACTGTTATCAGGTCCGCTTTACACTTACATTTAGAAGACGCTTTTATCCAAAGAGACTTGAAAATGAGGTAAACAATGGAAGCAATTGGAACAACATTAGGACAAGCATAAGCGCAGTAAAACTGGTCTCACAAAGCCAACCACATTCTACAAAGCTTGGGGATTTTTTTAAGAGAAGAAAAGATTGAATTCGAAGAACTACATTCTCATGCTAAAGATCTTCAGAAATAATACTATATGGATTTGCAAGACACCTCGCAGCTGAAATCGCCTACTAAGGAGAAAACAACTGCATTGTGTGTTTCCTAATGTAGACATAGGTTTCCATGTTTTTCTGACAACTAACGCCAGCATGGAACATTCTTTTTCAAAGTGTCTTTAGTCAAATCCAGTCTTTGTTTGCAAGAACGAGTGAACCATCTATCATAGATGACCCTTGAAAGTGACAGCTTCCGATCCCTGGATTTCAGCGACATTACCAAGGCCATTTCCAACATCAAAAGCAGGAAAAAAGTTTTTAAATTAAGCAAATTAAGGTAAGCAGAATATAACAGAATTGACAGCCATTGTTTGGAATTCTTTAAGTAAGGTTTTGTCATGACTCATGTTGATCTCTTTGTGTAACTGGTTAATTATCATATCTTGCCATATAGAACACGCCAAAAGCCTCTCCAAGTATTCTTATGTTTAGCTTTCTGGTGAGTTCTGGCCCCTTGTTGGGAGCTTCGGGTACTGTCTCTAGCTCTTATGGTGACTTGTTGCTACAATCTCAAAGCACGTCCAGTCAGCAGGCCCCTGGAGCGTCTACAGAACATTGTACCTCACCCTAAGAGATTACTTATCTACCTGCCGTTGATAAAGGATCTCTAGGCCTCTATACTTCAGGGCCTTAATGCAGCTCTCCCTTCACTCATTAGGAGCTGCTGTACCTGTGTACTCTTCAGAATTCTTGTCTTCTAGTCCATCTATTGATACTCAAGGCTCCATTTTTACTGCACAGGGCAGCCCTATAACAGAACAAGTGGTAAGCTCTGGAGGAAGTAATCGTAAATAAACACACAGGATGTGATCAGCATTTCCATTGGCTCCCCATCATTATCCCAGTCTCAAGGGTATTTGGATCAGTACGCCCCTGCATCCCCTTCCAATGTTAGTGTTCCAATATATCCCTGCATCTCAAAGTGTGTCCCAGAAGCCACAAAGACTGGAACCCTCAGCCTTTAGTTGGACTGAATAGATTCAGACAACAGGTCCTACTCTATCACAAGGTGGCTACCAATCTCAAAGATCTACGATGCACATCAGGTTCTCATCCCTATTGTCAGCAGGAGGCTCCACTTATCAAAGTAGTCATCAGGTACTTTCAGGGGGATATGGTCAATTGTGGTTCGCCACACAGGCCCCCCCCAGAATTCACCCCTAATAAAACATAGGTCTCTATACATAATTACAAAAAACAGAACAGATTTTAGGAAAGTCAACGTACAGGGGGCGGATCAAAACGGCTTCGCTTAGCAGAAGAGGGGGGAATGGCCAGGGGTAAGGCAGGAGCCGAGGCTGCCCCAGTTCACATCGCTGCTACTCGGTCCGAGGAGAGGTCGGACGGTGTGCCGAAACGGGCCACCCATGCCATAATGAACGCCCGGGCCACTTCAGCTGATGTAGTTGAAGACAGGGGAACTACTTCAGGACACCTGGTGGTCCTGTCCACCATGGTGAGGAGGTAGGTGTAACCACTGGAGCGGGGAAGTGGGCCCACCAGGTCAACCTTAACATAATCAAAACGTCTCTCTGGCACTTTCAAGGGTGCCAAAGGGGCCTTGGTATGACAGGTCACCTTTGCTTGCTGGCACGCCACACAGGCAGCAGCCCAGGCCCTGAGGTCCCTCCGCAGGCCCGGCCAGATGAACTTGGCCCCCACCAGCTTGGTAGAGTCCTTCACCCCTGGGTGGGAAAGGCCGTGGATGGCGTCAAAACCTTACGCCTCCAGCCAGAAGGTACCATAGGGCGCGGTTGTCCAGTGGAGACATCGCAGACCATGGTTCCGAAGACTTGGCCATAGCAAACGTCAGCGGTTTGTGGTCAAAAAAAGCTGTGATACGCCGGCCCTCTAACAGGAACCGGAAATGACGGGTGGCGAGGAAAAGACCCAGGAGCTCCCTGTCGAAGGAGCTGTATTTCCTCGGAGCTATTTCACGGAGCTTCCTGCTGAAAAAGGCTAGCGGCTGCCTGGCTCCACCCACCCACTGTTCACACACCGCCCCCACGACGTAATCCGAAGCGTCCGAAGTAAGAGCAACAGGGCGGTCGGAGACGGGTGTGCCAGCAGAGCAGCGATGGCCAGCATAGTTTTGGCAGCATCAAAGGCATCAGTCATCTCTGGGGACCAATCCAACACATCCGCCGGCCTCCCACTCCGCAAGGCGTCGTATAAGGGTCTCATGAGTTGGGCCGCATGGGGGAGGAAACGGTTGTAGAAGTTCACCACACCCAGGAACTCATGCAGGGACTTCACAGTGCGTGGGCGTGGGAAACTGGCGACTGTGTCCACCTTGGCAGGGAGAGAAACGGCCCCCTGGGGGGTGACCTGGTGGCCAAGGAAAGTGATGGACGTCCGGCCAAACTCACACTTAGCTGGGTTGAGGATGAGACCATGCTCATTGAGCCGGCCGAATAGCTGCCTGAGATGTGTCAGGTGATCGTCTGCGGACGCACTGGCCACGAGAATATCATCCAAGTAAACAAAAAGGAATGGCATGTTCCTCAGCACCGAGTCCATGAGGCGCTGAAACGTCTGCGCTGCACCCTTGAGGCCAAAAGGCATCCGTAGGAATTCAAAAAGGCCAAAGGGTGTGATGACTGCTGGCTTTGGGACATCCTGTGGGTGGACAGTCACCTGGTGGTAACCGCGCACCAGTTCCACCTTGGAAAAGATGGTGGCACCACCTTGGTGAGCGTAGAAATCCTGTATGTGCGGCACTGGGTACCTGTCGGGACGGTGGCGTTGTTCAGGCGACGGAAATCACCACCGGGACGCCAACCGCCATCAGCCTTTGTCACCATGTGTAGAGGGGAGGCCCACGGGCTGTGCACAATGCCGAGGTGCTCCATGGTAGAGAACTTCTCCCTGGTGATGGCAAGCTTGGCAGAGTCAAGGCGCCGGGCTTGTGCATAGACTGGGGGGCCAACCTGTTGTGATGTAGTGCTCCACACTATGCTTAGCCACCGCCGATGGAAACATGAGCGTGGTGATGTCAGGGAACTCAGCAAGCAGGCGTTGATACACGTCCCCGGTGGCAAGCGTGTTCGACAGACAAAGCGCCCCCACCCCTCCAAGCGAGCAGGGGTATGAAGCAAAAGACATGACGTCGATTAGGTGGCAGTTTGTAACATCCACCAGCGGTCTGTAAGCGCAGAGGAAATCCACCCCCAGAAGCGACGTAAAACCGGGGGCCATTACAATATCCCAGCCAAAATGTCGCCCGCTGAAACACACTTATACATACCTTGCGCCATAGGTATGAATGGGTGTGCCGTTGACAGCGTCCATCAGGGGGCCGTGCCCGCCAACCGTAGTGTCGACAGGCGTCGCCGGCAGGATGCTGCGTTGAGCCCCAGAATCGACCAGCAGCCGCCGGCCGGACAAAGTGTCAGGGATGAATAACAGCTTGCAGTCACGGCCAGCGCCCATAGCTGTTAATGAGCTCCAGCCCTGGCTTTTCCCTAGGCTCTAAAACTGCAAGGCTGGCAACACTGCTTGGCTTTGGGCCAAAACCTGGAATGGTAATAACACCAACCGTCCTCATGCTGTCGGCGGCCCATCACGGCAGCTGCAGTGTCCAGTTCGTCCTCCGTGGGGCCAAACGGGGCAGCGGTGTGCTGGGGAGGCAACAACCCATGGACAAACTGCTGCCTTTTGGCGAGAAAAATCCTGTCTGCCTCCACAACCAGCGCCCGGTAGTCTATCAAGGAAGGGAGGGGGGAACTGGGCAGCGCGGTGCGCACAGGTACAGGAAGCTGCTGCAGAAAAATGTGGGCGAAAAGGAATGAAGGATCCACGGCGCCCAGCACAGCTAACATCCTCTCCATTAAATCGGACTGCTTGCTGTCGCCAAGGCCGTTCAGAGACAGCAGGCGGTCTGCTTTCTCCAGCTCCGACAGTTCAAAAAGTTTCAACAGGAATGTTTTGAGTGCGTCGTATTTGCGGAAAACGGGAGGAGCCACTAACAGCGCCATAGCCCTGGCTGTCGTCGAGGCATCCAATGCTGCTACCACGTGGAAATATTTCGTTACGTCCTGCGTTATTCCTCTTAGCTGAAACTGGGCCTCTGTATGTTGAAACCATGGCCGTGGGTTGTGCTGCCAAACGTCCTGTAATTTGACGGTGGCTTTGCTGGTAGCACCGACGTTAGCCGCTCCACTTGCAGCAGCATTTTCACTACCGTCGTGGTTTGACATAAGTCAGCCGTATCCAACTCGCGTCGGGGTCACCAATTGTGGAGTACAATAAATGAGGAGACAAGAGACGAAGATGCGTCGAGTCAGTTTAGTATCAAATTTAATATCTCTCATTCCGAACATCGAGTGAGGTCAAAAACAACTGCACACATCTACAACCGGAACGCAACAACTACTAACTCCTCCCTCCCTTAAAGGTATAGTACCCTGGTGAATGTCTCTTAATAAGTATAATACTTCTGGTTCGCCACAGTTTTAATATTTTATTGATTTTAACAGACTATACTCTAATTATTGCCCATTTTCCTACTTTAAGGAACACTGATCATACAATCTAAAAATTACATTCTTGTCACTATCAGAATGGGACTGTCAATAAATCTCAATTAACTTGTACTCTATACTATAGTGTAAGTATACAATACTTTATCTACATGTTTGGTGTGGACAGGATGCCACTTATGTGCAGCACCAGCAAACCTTTAACACATTCTTGTGGGTTGTAAGAATATCTTGACACGGGGGATACGCATGGCACCACAATCAAGTGCTTTACTGCAGCAGTAGAGACCAAGAGAGTGGCAGCAAATGCCATTCCCCAAAAAATCCAGGCTAACTGACTAAAAATGCAACCCTTTATTCTGAAGGGGCAGAAAACCCCGGCCACGTCCTAAATACCAGATGAAGGTTTTATGAGTATAGCCAGGGATTGGGAAATGCGAGTTGGGAAAACCACAAACTTCCCTTAAAAATCAAATTCATATTCTTGACTGCTTCCTCCTGTCATGCATAAGGCATGGGGAATGTTCTATTGGGCAATTCAACTGTGCTGAAATAGTGGGATTATAACACCTATAGTCATAATTAGGTGAACTATCCATTTACTAATAAAGCATCTATAGCATCTAATGTAAATTTTAATTTGACATAATAGAGTGACATTTAAAAACTAACATTATGGTGTTTAAATGAGCTGTGTGACAAAATTTGTATGACAATTCTAAACACTGCTGTTCTAAAAATTTTTACCTTCCTTTTTACTTTCACATGCAGTTGTAACAAATATACTACCACCGAGTGGTGCTGTTGTCATTTAAACCGAAGAGTCTTTGGGCTGTACCACATTGTGTACAGGTAGCCACTTTCTGAGGATTGTCTACATTGTTTGTAATCCTTCACCAATATTTGTTCAACATTATTTGTGAGAAGGGAAGCTATGTGTCAGGACTGTTTTGAAATACAGTTGCATAGAGTAGATTCTATGCTAAATCATGGCATTGTATTGATGAGATTATTCAGATCTATTGACCTGGGTAAACATAAAAATTACGGGCCTTTAAATATTGTGAAAACATTCTATAAGGACGATACAGTTGAGAGAACATGAGATCTGTGTTGTGAGATGATTGTTGTGTGATAGTGTGATTCAGGTAAACTCTGGGATGGCTTCTCTTTTTCATGTAATGCTTTTCTGTCGAAATGGGAATCTTATTTCTAACTGTATGTCTGATGTTTTAAAGAACATACTGTTTATATTTTCCATTTAGTCTAGCTGTGTTTATGGCATAGCTGGAAGTTGATGTCAGATGGATGAAGAGGCAATTTGTTGAAAGAAATCGAATACTGTGTATTACCACAGTTTTTGCATTTGTGTGATTCTGAACCTGAAAGTGCATGTACAGTTGAAAAATATTGATTTAATGCACAAAATGTTTTACAAACCTTAATCATTAAACAATTTATGGAAGATATTTTGAAGGAAGTTGGTAACAGAACAGCGCTGGCCCCCAATCACTTCTATTGTATGGAGTATTCACTTCTATTGTATGGACACAAAACCAATACAAGTGAATGTGGGCAAGTTAATAACATTCTTCAAAATATCTTCTTTTGTGTTCTGCGGAAGAAAGTCATACAGGTTTGAAATGACAAGAGGGTGATTAAGTGATGAGAGAATTTTTATTTTTGGGTAAACTATCAATTTAATGCAACAAAAATGGTTTACAGTTTTCAGTACTCAAACTGTGGCAAATATACATGAATGAAGAATATTAATAAACCCTAATCATGATATTGGCTGTTTTTTGACTAAATGCTCAGTTCTCTTCAAAGTCAAGCAGCAGAGTTTTGTGAAAAAGAAATGTTTCTCTTGTTCCACACTTGTCTTTTCCAATTGGACAGTTTCTGGCAAATAGCTCTGCCTCATCTCTAATTTTCGTATTAATCATTAAAACCATTCGTCCCGCCTCCCTGGTGTATTCTCATTGTCACATACCATAGGTCAACATGCATCTGTCAGATAAAGACCATTGTTCTACCATATGGACAGATGTGTAGGATGTGAGGCATTTTGGTCCCAAATGTCAGCCAGTAATGGATTATTGTCGTGAAATGTCCCTTTTGGTATGTTGCATGTGAACAAAAAATATGGGGGTGTAGGTGTGAGACTATGGTATGTGACATTGAGATTAGAGACTCCCATGATGGTTTTGTTAAAACCTTTGTTCTTAAAACCTGTACATTTGTTTAATTCTGTATTTAAAGTGACAATCAGTTAAATTGTGTTAATATAAACATGTTGAAAACCAATAATGTTTAGAAAAACACAGATTCATCAAACATTATTTGGTTTTCAACTAGTTCTAAAACTTTGGGAAGACGAGAAGATCATTCAAATGCTTCCTTGACAGTCTGGCAGTAACAAACAAAATGTTATCTCAACAATTTGTTATTACAAAATCTCTGCATGGGCACAATTCTTAAATGACATGATATATGGGCTGTCAGCTATCAATTCATCATACCAGTTCATCTAAATACTTCGAGCAAAAGCAAAGCCTATTTAATGTGTGTTATGATACAGATATCATCATTATCTTCTCTGGCCTGCCTAACAGCTTTACAATCCCAATGAGCTCTCTTGGCAACATTATTTTGCCCTACTTTATGAGAACATTAATCACATGTCCATGTACTTTAAGTCATGTAATTTCTCTTGTGTCCTGGGGGTTAGTGAAACCTCTCATTGCAACAGTCCTCCTGGATTATGTTTATTCATACCGTGAGCCTCCTCAACAATTCTAATGATGTGGGTATAGTTTTGAGTCTGCTGCCCTTTTGCTCATACATTTTAATTTGGAGCCCATGGCAAGAGTGTTGCATAAATGCGCTGCCTGCAATGATAAAATATTGAACTTTCACTTTATTAGTTTGTATTGCTGTCGTAATCAAGTTGATTGTGTTCCATTTTCAAGTCTGAACAGCATATTTTCTTTGCAAATATTCTAACTTTTTAGGACAACATGTATTTAGGTTAATTTATTAATATTTCAGAGTTTTAAGCTTGTGTTGTGAGTGAACTTGGAAGAGATGGGTATTATTTCTAATAGTGCTAACCAAGCCTTCATTCAGTTAAGAAGTCTAACATTTACATTTACATTTAGACATTTAGCAGACGCTTTTATCCAAATGACTTACAAAGAGTTTAGGAGCAATAAGCGATATGTCATACAGAGAAGTCTAAAAACTGTGTCTTGGTGTTATACACAGATGATTTATTCAAATTTCTTTTAAAGTTGATACCCATCCAACATAAAAGTAATACCTTACTGTTAAATCATTTTGTCAATAGAAGTTGTGTTTACTTGTCTCTGTTTAAGGTGAATCATAAACCAATCTCAAAGCTAGACAGCTCCAGGTCTGACTTTTGCTTAATGGTTGAAGCAAATTCAGTGATATTCACAAGTCAACAACATGTATGAATGAATCTTTACCCAAACATTATCTTTATTACCTGCATAAAGTCAGCTCAACCAAACCTCTGTCATTTCATACTTTTTGCATATGTGTGTGCATCTACAGTCAAATCAGCTTGTTTTGATTCTACTGTATGTCACATCTTCAGGCTCCTGAAAACACATAACATACAGACACAGCTCAGGTTTGGCCTAATATTCAGTGATGATGACCAAAGCCATTGCCGGACAGTTGTGGGAATCTGTGATCATGGACTGCAGGTGTGAGCCACATGATACAACACACTGCCAGATCTTTCTTCTATTAAGCCAGATACTCAACATCATAATCACAAACAAAAAAATCAATGGGTATGCCACTTAACACAGCAAACAATACCTGATGTCATAATTTTACTGCCTGTCTGACTGCCTGGTTGTCTTGCTTGCTATTCAAACTTGTTGCTCGAGTAACTTCAAATTGTAATGCTTTTGTATAGCTTTTTATAGGTATAATATATAAATAATATAACGTTTTTCTTACATTTCTACTGCTTTTGGGCTGAAATGTGCTAAAACGTAGTCTTTGTTTAGGGCTAATTTGTTTTGTTTTGTGTGAAAGTGTTTTGCAAAAATGCAAAATTGTGAAAGAAACACAATGTTATTCTGTGAAAAATATATTGAAACGCATTATATGTTCTGAGCAGTAGGAAATAAACATATTATTTGGTCTACATGACATTTACATTTCTTGTATTTAAACTGTATGACATCATAAAATGCTGCAAGAAAAGTATATAAAATATTTAACAGAATAAATAAATAAATATCATACACATATAAATTCATAAAATAATATTAATTTATGAAAATAACAAAATAAAACCCCTCCTGTCTTCTGATAATAAAAGGGTTCTTAATTTCACCACTGATGTTTTATATAGCACTTTTCAGGGTAGGACATTTATGGAACCTTATTAAAAGGTTTCTATATACCACCAAAACTGTTTCTGCTATTGATGCAAGCCATAGAACCCTTTTTCGGTGCTATTTAGAAAAAAAATCTTAAGATTGAACTGTAATATAACTGGCCAGAAGTCAGAGATTAAACAGTGCAAAAGTTACAACAGAAGTCCAAATTTCTGAAACAGCCCCCAATGCCCAATTACATTACCTTTTATGCAATGCGCAAGACAAAAGCTAAGTTTACTCAAATATTACAATAAACAGTTAGGGCTACTGCTTCTGTGTTACTTGATGGTACATGTCAGTAATTTTCTACCTTTTGATTTCCCAGGAATTCATATTGGCAGACAAGAGAGAGTATTGTAAATTTTCTTGTGTATTAGAATTGAACTCATTATTTTGAGCTTAAATATGTCTTTAAATTCAAAATCAATAAAAATGTCGATTGTTCATCTGTATGATTTATGAAACTTGGTGATCCTTCATAATGATCACAAATTAAGATGCATAAAAGTCCAATAAATCAATTGAATTGAGTAGTCAGTGGAATAATAGGTCATAAGCTAATTTCATATATGCATTCAGAAAAAACACCCAATTCTTTTTCATTTGCTCAGTTTAATAATATTTTGATATGCAGCGCAGCATAAAAATAAAACCCTAATCCTTCTATAGGAATTTTAGCTCCATAAAAATCCATAAAAGGCCCCATGTAAATAAAATTGTCTATTTACTATTTAATGATATATAGTTTATTGTGCAAAAGGCACATTCAATCAGTATCAAACGTTTGTTATTTATTTTTTAAATCTGAGACCATATGATGCAGCACCAAAGAGTTAATTAATTGGTCCAAACAACTGCCATTTTCCTATATACAGCACATCCGTGAACATGTTTTTTATGTGAGAGAGTTTTAAACGCAATGCAAATTGCAACGTAATTTTGGCATATTATCAAATTACTGCATGTCTTTGAGTAGACAAATGACAGCCCCTTTACATTTACAAATTTAAAACGATATCAAGTCAGAGATCTATGATCAAGCACATGGTTGCCTGACTGGGAAACAGTTTGGTGACCAAAGAGGCCTGGCTCTGACAGATGCAACCAAAAATACCCCCCTACAATCATTTCCAAATATTGATTAATGGGATGGCTGGTGTGTAAATGCTTCCTCACATGCCAGATGGGGGAAAGGCTTCTGTGTTATTTTTGTCTCAATGGATGAAGCCTGTTCTAAAGCAGAGCGCTCTGCCTGAACTAAATGAAATGTTGAGAACGGTGCTCGAGGCTGCACAAGCACAGAACATGATCAGCTTTTCTAGAACAGGGTTATATCTGAGCACTGTCAGAGAGATCAGTAAAGTCAGGCTGACATTTGCTGGAAATAATACTTTTTGGAGTGTCATCCAAAAGAGAGTCGACCAGCAGTGGTATAGGAAGAGGACATTCATAACACAAGACTTCATTCTGTTGAAATATCGTTGAGGGACATTAACTTGAAAATGAGTTATATGAGGCAAAATAGAAGACCTTGTACATGTGTACTTGATCTGTCAAATTACATTTGCTTCAATTGAGTTAAAATAGACTTGCTGTTATTGTAGGAAACAAGGTGTTGTGTTTCAAAAAGAGCAATTATGGCATTTGAAATAAGTTATATTCAGAAAGATACTTTAGATGTTGCGTTAGCAAGTATTTTATTCCACAGTCTTCCAATTATTCTTAAAGGGATAGTTCACCCAAAAATGAAAATTATTTTATAATTTATTTATCCTTGCTTGATTCCTAACATGAATGACATGCATTCTAATATAGTAACATCATTGGCTTCCATTGTACAAATACAAAACCCCTGAGACATTTTACTTTTGCGTTCCACAGTAGAAATAGACATACACAGGTTTTGAAAGACATGATGATAAGGAAATAATGACATAATTCTAGTTCTGGGGTGAAATCTCTTGGAGGTGACTGAGCATAATAAAAATGTTATACCCTGCAAAAATATGGCAACATCACATGATGTCACTATCATTAATTCAGTTTTTTTTATCATTTATAACAACCAATACTGAATATAATTTTTAAATATTACTATTATACAATTTTATACCGAACTATACTGCGTATATATACTATTTCAACCCTGTCGCACTGCAGTTTGTGGCATTGAGACGAAATTGGAATCTATTAATTCGTGTTCATGGACACGAATATCCCCATTTTTTTGTGTCAGTGAGCATGACCTTTTTTATATGTCACTCAGCACAGACTGTTTACATTATTTATTTATTACCTGATACCAAAATAATTTGTACATATTTTAGGATGTGGCTAACTAAATGTATATAACTTGTACTGTAAAAACCTAACACGCAGCGCTTGTCGAGCTGATTTCAACTGCTGTTGCGTTCCACCCATACAGGCTTGTGTAGGTTAGCAATGAAAAGAAAACTACACACTTTGCACGTCAGCTCCTGGATCTGCCTCACATGACTGTTACCTTAAAAGACACTTTAAAGTAAATAAAAAACCTTCGCTTTATTTTTCTCCTTCTCAGTCCATTTTATATACTTTTTGTCTTGCATGAGTGCCTCCCTTTTTACCTTGATGTTTATTTAGCAGAGATGAGACCATCAGTTAAAGAGAGCATGATAGGAATGTGACAACATTCACACACCTGTACTCTTGAAGGTCAGCTGGCAGCATATACCGGCTTTTCATCTTTTGCTACCGTTCTGCATTCTCCTGTGTGGTTTTTCTTTTTTGCCGACATAGACAGCTAAAGAGATTCCACACAAAAGATCACATTAGAATCTTATGTCGTTCACTTCCATTTAGAAGCACACGCCAAGACGATTAAGTTTAAGTTTTAAGTTTTCCTTTAGATCTGTTTGGTAAACTCTGACTGACAAATTGACAAACTGGAAAGATCATGACCATGAGGATCTGTCACAGATTCCTATTTCCTACGTTGGAATGTTTTCTTATGATCTGACTTTTCCCCTGTGATGTTAGTTTTAGGCGTGGGGTCACTGGAGCCATTTATTGTTGTTTTCGCACCTTGTGAAACCGTGTTTTTAGCAAAATTAGCCTTTGCGGTTGTGATTTCAGGGTTTGTGGTAAAGCTAAGGTGTTGGCCCCTTAAACCACGCAAAAAAACCTTTATGGCTTTTCAAATAAGAAATAATTGTCCTTGATGCAGTTATAACATTCCCGTGTAATTTAAACCTTAATGACAATCAAGTTTCTCCTCCACATCCATGGCTTCTGTGGAAGATCTAAGGGCAATTGTCATGCATTGCCGGTTGTGGTTACAAATAGGTTTGCAGGCTAACTATATACAGAAACACACTCTCTGGGCAGTTGTCTTGCAATTAAACCACAATTACCATGTAGAGTGGTGATTTATTGGGCGACCACACAATACAACAAGCTGCAAGGTAGTTTAATGGCCTGATGGTTATTTCAGGAACCACTGGGGGAAACGCCATGAGAGAGAATTAGCTTCCAATAAAAAGCTAATCTTTCAGTTGAAAAACAACTTGAGGTCCAACATGACCCCTACACTTTTATACAGAGGTTAGTTTGTGCAAGTGTTTACATAATACAACAATCCACACAGTGATTTCGAAAATTTGACCTATCGTAGAAAAGGTAGGCCAATTCTTGTCCTTCAACTTCAAAATCTTAAATTGGCTAGATTTTTTTCTTATTTATAAAATGTTTGCTTTGTCAGACTTTGGGACGTCACTGTGGTGTGGCCAAGTCCATAGTTTTACTGCAGATCTGGAAAACATCTGCTGTGTAAAAAACATCTTATACGTTTCTTAAAAAGAGCAGTTTCTAAATTATAAACATCTTACATACACCTTCTAAATGTCTATTTGAAATCTGGCGAGAATCTTGCATATGTACTTGTAAATTGTTGAGTAAAGTAAGAAAATTGCAATTGTATGTATTCTCTCATATTTACTCTCCCATAGTTTTGATTGAGGAATACTAGATAATATGTTTACTGCATGAAAGTATTTACCCAGAACTGTTATAACCTGTTAAGTGGAAAAGCATGTTTAAGTATTATTACATTGCATCTAAACCTTTTCTTATTTGAAGAGAAAACAGAAAATGTTCTCGTTGTAATAATTTCTATTATTATAGAGAAGAAAGGAGAAAATCATGTATTAGGAAGAATGCATCTGTTACCTGAGAGAGCTGCATTCCATTTCATCAGATCTCTTATTGTGGAACGGATGGACACTTTTCCATCCAATGATGCCACGGGAGCTGAGCGGGAGTCAAATTTCAAAAGTAAATCATAAATATAGTGAAAATCTTTAAGGCGGACTTCCGCTTCTAATGTAAGTGTCAACAAATTAATTTCTCTTGACTAGAACATGTTTTTATCAACGTACGCGTATAGGTTGTTGTTAATACTTCTTAGGTCAAAGAGCATGAGGGTCACATGACCATGAAACATGGCGGACCCAGTATGTCCGCAAGGTATTGATACTACTTCTACTCAGAGTATATAGAACGTACTGTTTTAACAGCCGATAGGTAGGCACTTATTCAAATTTGGTAAGTACTGTCACAGTTTGCGATTTCGGACACAGCGTTAGACTTGGTCACCTTGCTGCTTATATTCATTTTGCATCTACATACATGATGAACTGTACGTTTGCACACCGCTGACACAAAAAGGCTTGCACTGGAAAAGCGATGCATATATTGTGTAAATAGATCGTTTTTATTTTTAATTTGCCTCAATTATCAATTCTCTTTCATTTTGCTGTTGACCTTGTGATGGCACACCAGCACTTGTGTTAAGAGTATGTTGTGGTACTGAGCAGCATAACTGTGGTTGAATTTTTTTTTGCTGATTCTGCTGCTTTTTTCTGGTATTTTGCAGATGCTATCCTCCAGTGTCCACTGTCTCTCATCTACAAGGCAGATTTCTAATCAAATAAACAGCGGATAAGTTGAAAGGGCCTGGCCACACTACTGGAATGAATTAACCGCTCCATTGCATCTCTGCAGTAGACCGATGCCTTCGAGTCAAATAGCAAGACACACTTTTGATGTGGTAAAACCTCATTAACTTATTCAGAATTAAAATCAACCCGTAATGTTTTTTATGATCTGCAAATTGTTTTAGCCAAACTGAAATGGTTAATTCTAGTGAATTATTCTCGGACACAGGGGTTTTCAAACTTTTTAAGGTCAAGCAGGGAGACCTGTTCCTAAAATATAAAGTTAGTTATGTACAGAACGATTGACAAGCGATATGAAAAATTGTCATCGTGGTGAACAAAAGTAAAAACAAAATAACCTAGAAAATATTTATTTTTACTAAGGTGTACAGCACCTTTTAACAAGAACTTAAAAAACGTCTTATCCAACAAACATGCAGTTTTTTATTATCTTAACTTATGTCCTCTTAAATTTCCCCCCGGAGCGTCTGTGGATCCCATGATAAAAACTCCTGCTATATCACCCTCTTCTCATTTTGAATAAATTGATCAATTTAGTTGATGTGATGCATTTGTTTTAGTATCAGTAAAATATAGCAATTGTAAAGTGCCTGTCATATTTAACATACTTCCTACTTTAGGACCAATCTCTATGTCTTAAAGGGTACTCAGATTGCATGTAAGCTAAAATTACTCTAAAGGACATGCCTTCTGTATTTACATGAGCAGAATTGTTACTAGATAATTTTTTAATGTGGAAATGTCATCAAACTCTTACATAATTCTGCAGCTCTTGAAAATGAAAGTGTGTAAGGGCAAAAAAAGGAAAAACCTTCAGTCTACACCACATCTTGAGGTAAGGCTGTAAGATGCTTTTCTGCTTTAACTTCAGTGCTGTGCCTCATGTAATCTCTATATACTGTAGATAACAAATACTGGTTATAGACAGATAACAAATAACAAGGCTGTATTTAGGGGATTAGCGGAATTTAGGGTGGAGCTGACAAATCCCATAGCCTCAAATGTCAGGAAGACTGCGGTTCTGAGACACGAACACAAAAAATAAGCTTCTGTAAATTTAGAGTTATAGATGGATTGCTCATTTATTTTTAAATAACATAAACATCAGAAGGGCACATCAATGACTGGTTTATTGCCCTTGTTTGGTTGTATGTGTCTTCAAAAGATTCAGATCTCACTTTGCAATATACTGTAAGTCAGTGGTCTGTTTAATAAGGGGCAATAAACGGGTTCTGTTGAGTATACTTCCAATAGAAAGAATCCAACAGCTCTGATAATACATTACTCTAAAAAGACATGTGAGAAACGGTTTGATGTTTAAAGTTTCAGAGAAATTGCCTGGTGTACAGTAGGCATCCCTTTGGGCATTTTTTTCACTGTCATTTTTCATTCATGGTAAGATTGGACTGAATGTAATTATCTATAAAGAGCTTCACCAGGCTGAAATAATACTGTGATACATAATTCTTGTTGATGTCAATTATTTTACCACTGGCTGCAAAGTGATGCTGGTAACATTTTTTTTAATTTTGATTCACAAAAAAAATTTCATTTTTGCTGATAATTTGTGGTCCTGAACTTAATGCAGAACACAAATTTTAGGCTTTTACAGTACAAGCTAAATACTTCCAACCCCTTTCCCACCCCAAAAAAACCTTTTTGCATTTAAAATAAGAAATAATTGTATGTTTAATAATTTATTTACACAATGGGGGCTGGTCATTATAGATCAGAATGGCCTTTATCTGTGTTTACAGTACACCCCACGTAGAAGTCTTGTTTTTATGTTACATGTTATGGATCTTTACAGTCAATAAAGAAAGTCCATCAATTTACGTGTGTATTTAGCAGTTTTATTTTAGACAATTAAATGAATTACATTAGCGTAAAAAGGTCAGTTTGAGATGTAACTGTAAAACAAAATATGTTTTCTTTGGAAATTTGTATTGTCAACTTCGGTTTAACTTGAATGCAGGGAGACCCATTTTGGATGACCCTAAACCACACCCCCACAGGACGTCACAAGGCCTTAAACAACCAATGAGTAAACAGAAATAAGCAACTAAAGATCCTCATTTTAAAACAGGTGCTTGTATAAGTCACGGTCTTGCACACGGTTATTCTTATTTATTTTGAATTTTTCATCCACTTAAGCTTTTTGCTTTTTACCTAAATTGTCCTGCGACGTATAGTTTAAACGGAATTTAAATAAAGTTTCGCAGGAGACGCCGACGTCCGGTGCGCACGCGAAAACTTGTTGTCATGGCAAATGAACTTGTCAACGCACAATATCGTTTATTTATCTGAAAACGATCCCACTGACTACAGACAGATGGCCTCTAAAGACGTTTAATTAAAGGCCACCTCATGAACGCCACACAATCAACGGTATGGTCAGCTGCTTCTTTATCTCTAGGTGACAGAGAAACTTAATAAAAGAGTTAAAACAGGAAGAGACGCTGTAAAGATACAAAATACACGTGTTAAATATTGCTTTGGGAAAACGGGTCTCTTGTTTAGCGTTATGCTCCTCTGCGTTTACTTCTCTTTTATGGATTAAACAACAGTATCGAGTTCAACATCTTCAAAATGCACGAGAAATGAAGTCACAGCTGGAGATCTGGAAAACACGGTAAATACTTTTCGTTCCCTCGCCCTTATGCTGTAAGGTGGATGTTTTATTTACTTTTTTATTTGTTTTTATTTATTATTTTATTATTATAGCCTATACAAATAAGATAAAGTAGCATAAGGGTAAGTCTATAAAAACATGGTCAGTCTGGTCTTGCTGGTTTTTGCAAAATTTTTTGGACACGGCGAAGGTGAATAAACAGTTTAAGCAACTTGAACTAAAACCAACAAACATCATAAGCTGGTTTAAGCTATTTTTAGCAGTATGATTGCAGGGAGTTTATGATGGTGTTGTTCATGGGATGTTTACTTTTTTAAACTATATGTCTGTATGATTGTTTTGCATCTATGTTCATGCTTTGTTTTGATATACAGGTGATTATCTTGTGTTTTTGTTTTATTCCTGCATTTAAAATGGGACTTTAAATGTCTGAAGGACAGGACATAATGCAAATCTTGTCCACATTTTCCAATGAATAGGTGTATAACGGTGTATTTATTGTACGTTATTGTCGTATCATTCGCTTCTATGTCCTCTCGATGAAGTCATCCTTGTGAGTTCATATTGAATATTAGGTAAGCTTCTAATGCAGTTTAAGGATTTCTTAGGCTTTTTCAATCGTCAAACTGAAATCTATGAATATCTGAATGCTTCTCTGTTCCCCCTCATTTTAGATGAAGGAAAACCCCAGTCCCTGTGTGCGAGCGAACCTAGTCAGCACCATCATTTTGTCAGTAGAGGTCAAAATGGAAATAAACCAAATGTTCACACAAGTGAGATCATGTTTGTCGAAATGCTAGGCTTGTAGTAACATTCATAAGTGCCTTTTGAAATAAACCTGGTTTCTGAGCCAGATTAATTTCAGAGGCTACATTGTGAAGGGCCTAAGTAATGCAATAAATGCCCCTATAACATGTATGTGTTGGTAAAGCTAACAAATAACAGTCTGGTTCTACATGAGGTGGAATATATAGGAAGATTTTCCTCAAGTTCAGTCACTTCTGTTATTAACTGTTGAATAATACTAGACTAAGTGCATTCAGAAATAGTCTCCAAGCACTCTTACAGTAAATCTTACGCTTAAACTTGCAACCTTCCGATTGATCTATACTAACATAGTGCCTTACAGCTGTTACTGCGAATCCATTTAATTTTCAGCCCCGAACTGTTCAGACAATTGGCCAAATCATTAAAAACCTACAGATGACACATTCAGAACCATATGGAAAGGCAGGTTGTCAGTCTGTGCAATCGAACGGCGGAGTACTTACTGCATCCATTTAGATAATCTCTCTTTATATAAGGCTTATTCTCTGTCGATTGTGCGGACAAAAAGAGCGATTTCACCCAAATGTGAAATTCTCTTTTGTGACACAGCAGTCAGGCCTTTTGTGGCTCGGCGTGTTACGGAGGTGGTGATTAAAAGCCTAGATCAAGGGTTCATCTTGGTGCAGCCTTCAATACATTTATCAGATCTGAGACATGCTTTGTGTGCCTATAAGAAAAAACGTTTTTAGGTCGAGGTTTCCTAAGTGAGTGTTCAAGGCAGATCATAGGCATGTGGCGTCCGTGAGCAACTCAAAACACATTCCTGCTCAAAATATCATTCAAGGTCAAGGAGTATATTGTGGGAAATAGATTCTCTGTGACAAGCATTAAAATAACAGTTTATACAAAAATGATCTAAACCTGTATGAATTTAGATATTTAGAAGAATGTTAGCAACTGAGATTCTGGGGCATCATTGACTACCATAGTACGACAAATAATTGTATATTGATTTTTGTATATTCTGTTTACCACACAAAAGAAGATACGTTGAGGAATTAAGGAAAACCAAAGTTCTGGGGCACTTTTGACTGCCACTATGGTGGTCAATGGTGCCCTAGAAATGTCAATTGCTAACATTTTTCTTTCTTTCTGTTCAACCAAACAAAGAAATTGATACAAATTTGGAACAACAACGGTTTTCCCTGCATAAAAAAATTGGAGGCGGCTGCCTCAGTCAAATTTCATGCCGCCTCAGTCTCTCGCCAAAATTATGTCGGGTGTTTTCACACAAAAACACTGCGGTATTCTGTCATCAGACTGACATATGTAACTGCAGATGCGTCATTACACCGCAAGGGACGCAGTGTTTCACTATCGGCACGGTGAAGCCTCTTGTGTCATCCTGTTCTCGCTCTACGTCTTCAATAACTGTCAAAGTCCGGATACATTACTCAAGAACACAAGAACAGAGAACGCACGAAAGTATCATTTAGGGATGGAAAATGACAGGAAGCAGCAGCAGCCTCTAGTTCGCCATTTAACACCCGAATACACAGAGATAAAACAACGCAAGTATCGATAACAGTATCGTTTGTCATGAAGCTTATCGATACTCTGGTATGGACCCAATTAGGTACCGGTCCAAAAAAGTACCAGTTCTCTGTACCCATCCCTAGTGACAGATGTATCTGCACCACGACTGACCACACGCGAGTTTTCCAAAACGGACCAGGCTTTTGTAAGTAAGCTAATGAATAGGAAACACACTTCTCTTTCCGATCATGTTCAGGGGTAGTAGCCAACGATGCCTAATGAAGGGAAATGACAAAGGGGGGGTTACAAATTGCCCTTATTGTTATTGTCACTTGTAAAAAAGAATCCATTATTGTACAGGTGATATTAAGAGGAATATAAATAGATAATTTGTTAGATTCTGAAGTTGCATAGTCCATGGTAATTTGGTACATTGAGCGTGATTAACTTGAAATGTTACTGTGTCAAGATCTAGTCGACTCTTTGCGATTGTTGTTGGTTTGGCCATTTAGGATTAAGGAGTGATCATTGTTTCGTTATTGATTATGATGTCATGGTTGCTTTGTGACAATCTGCCGGCCAAAGACTTTATTTAAATTATTCCTCCTCATGCTGCGTGTTTGTCTCCGATCTGCATGAAAAGTATTTAAGCACACATTTCTTCATCGAGATTTTAGTGTTTGTTGGATGCCGAGTAATCCATTTTCCATTGTTTCCAGAGATCTTTAACCAACACCTTAATTTGTCATTTGGACCCCTACATGATGTTGAGTGGGTCCATTCTAAGTCCAACTTAATTTACAAGCAGCCCACATTTTCATGATTAGCGTACAAGGCTAAATGACAAATGGAAGTGAACTGTTTCTTTTTTGAGTTCATTTTAATAACCTTGTGATGTGACAAATTAAGTTATAAAAGCACAATATTTCATGTATAGCCTGCAATAAATGAGGTCATGAAAAGTTGTTTTAGTACAATTGGAAAATTGTTGAAATTGAACTTTTCAGGGTTGGATCGATCTTCAGTACGGCACACGCAAATGACATCCTTTGGGTATGAAATTTAGCTTTTTAAAACGCATTAAAACTTTAAAACTAGTCATTATTTTTATGTTATGAAAATACAAAGAATGAGGAAAAAAGCAGGTGTCAACATTCACCTTTCACAAATACTGTTCTGTAAACTTCTTTCAAACATTTTTCATACAGTTTTATTTATTTTGGGATGACACAAGCATGCCATTTTTATTGTGAGTCATTCACACGTTAGTCACAAAAACACCTCAGTCTGTGTCTAGATGCTAAATCTGAACATAATTATAGCCTTAAAGTTAAACTCATAGGCTCAAACAGCCTTGACACGTTCAAAGAGCATATTGAGTAATAACTGTTGACGTCATCATTGAAAGCATGCCAACATTTATAAAATCCGTGTTACAGTCGCATTTTGTATCAGGAATCCTAAGGGTGTGAAGGCGCTCTTTCTTATTAACACCTTTTGTACCTTAATCAACCCTGAAAGAGCGACTTGTGTGGATTCTACAGCTCCGGCTTCAAAGCACAGCAGAAGATCAAACAGAGCCCAGGCAAACCAACACAATTATAACCTTCTCTGTGGGGATTAAAATAAAGAGTCACAGCATTTTGCTGTTGAAAACGGCCAGTTAAAATACTACGCCCTTCACTTATTTAGTTTGGGGAGATAGGGATTGCTGGTAATGTGATTTACTAAATAAAGAATTACATGTGATGAATTTGAGTCAAGACATTCCTTCCTTTATGTAGCTTGTTAAGGGAATGCTGCAGGTTTTGGCTTCATATGCTTATGCCGTCTACAACTTGCTTGCTGTCCGTGTTTAGATTAATTATTTAATCAGTTAACAAACTGCATTAAAGCATTTTTCAACCATACATGGGAAACATGGTTCATCCACTGAGCTGTTTGATTTGAATGTAGCAAAAGATTGAATATGCAGCAAGCCAACAATTGTTGCTATAACTCAGCTTTATAGACAAGATATGTCCATGGCCAGAGTAACCTTCCTTTTCTATATTGTGTACATAGACTGCTGCCTATAGCTGGAGCAACATCCCCTTTGTCATATAAGGAACAGTTCGCTGAAAATTAAGGATTCTGTCATGGGCTCAGCCTCATGTCGCACCAAAGCCCTGTGGGTTACTATCTGCCATAAATTACAAAATGGGAATTTCCTGGACATTATTCTTTTAATGAAAGTAAATGGGTACTGATGCTGTCAATCTTCTGAATTTATAGTGGTAAGCAGTCTAATGTCTCTTTATTTAGGAACTGAAAGGGAACATTTTTGCTTTTTGTTTACCAGCTTATATAGGTTTGGAATTGGCCTGCACCATAGACGTAATGGGTAAAATGATTATCGTTGTTATTTTGCGATATCACAATAAAAATTCAATTAACTGTGCAGCAATAGTTTGGAACAACATGATAGTGAGTAAAAAAATGACAGAATACATTTTTTTCATTTGAACCGTGCCTCTTAAACTAATTTACAAGGTGACTGAGGCAGTTTAAATTTGTAAAATGTGAATTGCACAAAAATATACGATTAGTAAAAAACTTCTACATCACTGCTGATAGTTTAGATAGAATATGCGTTCTTGCAATTGATCCAAAATGATACTGTACGGGATGCCATATCCTGCAGACTTAAGGGCTGGGTATATTGTTTTTGTCTACTCCACCACGGATGAGAGCAGATTTTAAATTGAATTTGTATTAACATTTTATTGTAAATTAATTGTATTCAATATTTCAAAAATGAAAATTCTGTCATTATTTGCTCACCCTCTTGTCATGTCAAACCTGTATGAATTTCTATGTTCTGCTAAACACAAAGGAAGATATTTGTAAGAATGTCAGGAACAGAGCAGATCTCGTTCCCCATTTACTGCCATAGTAGGGAAAATAAATACCATGGGAGTCAATGGGGATCTGCTCGGTTGCTGCCCTCTTACAAACATCTTCCTTTGTGTTAAGCAGAACAAAGAAATTTATACAGGTTTGGATCAATCTGAGGTTGAGTAAAGATGAAAGAATTTTCATTTTTGGGTGAAGTACTCCAACTACACGGCATGGCCATGGTTAAAAAAGTCACTATGCCGCACCAGCTTCAACAACATATTTGAATAAATAATAATGTAATTGAGGGGCTGGCCTGATATGAGGAAGATTTCGTGCCTACTAAGAATCACTATAGTTATGTGAGCTCAGGCAAGTGCAGACAAGGAAGAGAGCAGCACAATTGGATTGTGACTTTTTATTGTGCTCATTTGCAAGATCTGCTTTTGGGTCAGTTGCCATTAAAGGAGTATGTAATAATTATACTGTATTAAATCAAAACAATACATAAAAATGTTCGTGGACATTTAGGAAACAGGCTAAGTTCATAATTGGTTTGTCCAAAAAACAATGCTAACAACGCCAGTTATTCCACTCTGAAATGTGCGTTCTGTGCCAGACTGTCTGTTTTTGTTTTGGTCTGTGTGACCCCGCCCACTGACGATTTGCCCACTTATCAAGTATATTTCAACAGCTCTGTTGCCAGTTGGCAACAATCGGCATATTGCAGCAAACAAACGATCTGGGTCAAAGCAGATTCCACCCTCTCCAGTACTATTACGTTGCAAATTTAGAAAGAATTATTATTTTTGAACTATTTTACAACTGTTGAGAAGAGTAATTCAATAATAATAAGTAATTGTATTATGGTTATTTAAACAAGACAGCAATATGTAAAGAGAATTTAAATGAGAAATTAAAATGGCAGACTGTGATGCAAGATCTCAGCTGGCCTTCCTGCCCAATAATAATTACATAGACACAATGGGTCACGCTTTGAGCTCATGGCTCATGCACTGTCACGACTGTCGCTACTTGTGATTGGCTGGGGCTTTGTGCATTCTGGTGGTGCCATCAGACAATCTGGATACTTTGATCTACAAGTATGTACTGTTATTGTTATGGAAAAGTATGTACTTTTTATATAGTGAAGTTCTAGAATGAAGTCAAATGGCTTTGATTGGCTTAAAAATGCCAGGTTGCATACTTCAGTTAGTGGCTTCCTCAGATGAATACTAACAGATGGCCTTTTCACTTTTTATTTTGCCACTGATTTCAAAACACACCTTTTTGGAATCATGATCTCTTGAGCAGCAGGATACAAAGGATGTTTGGTGCTCCTTATGGGATCAGAATCCCGCCATAAGTATTGCGGGCATATTTAAAAATATAATAAACGTAAATCAAAAAATTTAAACAGTGAATCAGAACCTTAAACATATTTAAAATGATATTGGACAAAATTAATATATAAAGACAAAGTTGTTCAAATCGCAACCAAAATAATGTTCTCCTTGGTTGTTTTATTCATTTTCGTGTTCTTTGATATTTTCTGCTAATATTTAAACTTTTTCTACGCTTACGTTTTTTTTCCCTCGCTTGTTTTTCCACGTTCTGCACGTGCTTTTACAAATACTGCAGTTTGGGTTTCATGGTAATTAGGGCGGACTTTTGCGTCACCATTGGTCCACTAGTTCTAGATTGACAGCTCCTCCTCTAGCCAATCAGTCGAAGATGGTGTTGACGTCACTTCATACGCGACTCATGGCATATCCTTGGAGTTGGACTATAACTGTCATCTGCAAATCCCGGACAAGGTCAACAGGTAATTGAACATAATAATATCGTTACTGAGTGTCAGATACACTTCTGTTATGAATATGCTCTGCCAGGTTTACCAAGTAATTTGATGTCCGATTCCACCATATAGTCCGATAAATTAACATACAGGTGACCCGTTAGCTGGGTTTAGTCAGCAGTGCTATAGTTTACAGTTACTTTATTAAGTTATTTAATATTATTGGCTGTGTATTTAGAAATAAATACTGTATTGTTGTAAATGTGATGATGTTGCTAGCTCGTGACAATGATAATGCCATGCGAATCTTAACTCATTTAGACAAGCACATGATGCAGCGTCTTTTCTCACAGTAGTGCATTAAATCAGTGATAAGTGCTAATTGAACGTAGTGTTATCAGGGAACAGATGTGTTTTGTCAGTCTTGTGAATTTTGCTACGATGCAAGGAATTATGTCAAAGAGCATGGTATTACACTAGTGTGTACATTTGAAACGATTTAAACAACGGTTACCAACATTCTTCAAAATATCTTCTTCTGTGTTTTGCAGAAGAAAGTCATTTGATTGGTGGTATGACGATTGTGAGTAGTGAGACATCTGAGTGATTTGTCACTTTGCAATTGCAGCAAAGTAAATGCTTAATGTGGATATGGCTACGGAATGCTTTGAATATGCATGTTATGAATAATTATGCATTCAAGCACTACAGTGTCCCGAATGCATCTTAAGGCGACACTATCAATATTCAGACTTCCCTTTGCCATAACACATTTCACAACATTTCACTTCTGCTATCTCTCTCGTTTCAGATGCGGCCAAGATAAGCAATCGTGTTTACTTAACACAGCTAAACATAAGAATAATTCAGGAGTAATTTTGTGTCTTATTTTATCTCGTCATTGCTTTAATGCAATGCTTTGCTGGAAACACAAGCCTCAATTTCATTATTCCGTTGCCATGGGAACCTCCTCTGTTCAATGGTGTTATTTTGGAAACAGGGAAAATGAGTTAATAATGCGTTTGTTATTGATTTTCTAAATCATTGACTAGTCTGAATATTTTTTTTTACTGGAAATCATCTTGCTGTAAATCATTAGGAGAAAGCTTTGAATATTAAAGGCAATTCATTTATTGATGTGCTCATGTACTTTGACTAGTTTCCTAATTATAAAAGTGTTGCAGACTTGTGTTAAAAAGAGTTATCAATTGAACAGGTATGTTATGAAAAAAGCTATAAGAAAATCCTGTCTCCTGATCTGTATTAAATCCTGTAATAAAGATTTTTCTTAACTTTTCATCAAATAAATCCTGAAAGGCAATTCTAGTATTATGGATTTATCTTGGGATGTGAAACATTACTATTGTAACGATATTACTACTCTTACTGATAATGCTTATCGGTCCGCTACTTAAACAGTATTCTTATCGGTTCTTCTGGATTTTTTAAAATAAAAATTTGCAACCAAAAATTAAGAAAATACAAATAAAAGTTACACTACTCTACTTTCTGTATGGCTAAATAAATTGCTCGAACCAACAGTATTAAAAGAAGTGGGTTGTAAACACTTTATTTTACAGAACCTATGTTACGGTACTCTTATCTCAACAGTGTAATTTTAAGTTTGTGATTTAATATGTTTTCAACTTAATGCGTGCGTTGGGCAGACCTATCAGCAACAGCTGAAGCTAAAGGAGGAATTTAAGCAGACTCATGCCCATCATGCATTTAAATAATTTAATTTGGCACGGTTGGCTATCAAGTTGGAAGTTCAGTTGGAGTCACAAAAGTGTGCCTCCGTAGTAACGTTTGTTTATGTTGTTAAGATGAAACTGTCTATAGATTAATTTGTCAATTTTAAGTAAGCTTATTTCATCATAAAAATCAGTTGCAAATGTTTTAAAGCATTGGTTCTCAAACTGTGGTATGCGTGCCACAAAAAAAATTAAGAACTTTATATTCTCTAGATGTAACTACTTTTTCTAGACATAATTTACATTTCCTGTTTTAAAGCGTGCGTAACACACCGGGTTTCTGCCAATCTCATATTAATCTTGAGTACCTATAGAGTTGTATTGCATACTTCGTATCTTCGAAGAGTATTTAGTTTGATCACATTTATTAAAGATAGATACAGCTTTACACATTGTTTCCGAAAACATACGGCGCGTGCGGGGGGGAGGGGTTGGCTGAACCAAAGCACGTGCGCACCCATTGTCAACAAAAAACAGACATCAGTTTCACTCGGCGCATATGGTTCATAACCGGCATCTTTTAACGCTGGGACTGCTACATATATCAGTTTCAAACGATCTCCAAATCCAGTGTTATATATCCACAGTTTATATAACATTTATCATCCAAATGAAGTGAACAAACAAACACCTGAACTTCGCGAAAGTATGCTCTCTCTCTCTCCTGCTTACAAGTGACGTCTGGCACGTATCTCAGGCACGTGACGGGCAGCTCATACACAGAGCGGGAGATGACTGTGAGTCCCTCACTCTCTCTCTTCCAATGAGCTGCGTTCAAATTAAGTTTCTTATGTATTTCTGCACTTGAACTGCTGTAAAGTGCTAATTAAACATGTTTCTGCATCTGCTCGAAATTAAATCAACGAACCACGCATTGCGATTTGGTGATGACGTGCCACTTTGACAAAAGCCGCTGCAGTAAAGTATAAGTCAATACATATATTTATTTATCTTCTGGGGTTAATATTTTTTCCTCATGGTTTATCAATTTTTCGACCCTGTTTACAGTGCACTACAGAATAGTCTTTTTTTGTCCACTATTACTGCTGACTAACTTTAAAAACATGGAAAAAAAAAATTTGTAGTTTGAAAAGAGCTGGTAAATTAAAGTATTTGCAGGGCTCAATGCTTAGGATTTTTTCTACTGGCCCGGTCTGGCAAGTGATTCCAATTTTTACTGGCCCTGCCAAAATTTTCACTGGCCCCACCACAAAAAGTTAACAATGATATTGAATAATTATTTTTTTGTTTTTTCCCTATGTTATGTTAATAAATAAGGGTATGATACCATAAAAACAATCAGCCTATATTCTGTAACTCAAAATTTCAAATATTTTTGAATACATTTAATCAGTAAGTAATAAAATAATATCAAGTTATCAAAGTATCAAAGTATATGCATTAGCACAGATAAATGTAATAAAGCAAACATACAAATTATCTGTGCATTTAAGGTGTTTAAGGTTGGTCTAATAAAAGTAGTTATCAGGTACCGAAATTAAATAATGTAAATACTTTATAGTCTTCACTGTATTAAATATAATTTTAATTTAACCTACTAAAGTTATAATTTAATCAGTGAAGAGCAGTGAGTGTTTTTTTTTCTTCGTTCTATATTGTTTGATGAACAAAACTGAGAGGTTTTTATCATCCTGGTACCCCTCTAAGAGATGCAAGGATATATATAATGTAACACACGTGTTTTGTTTCCACATTTGTTTTGTTCCCGTAAGACATTATTGATTATTTTTATAATGATAATTGGTAATATTGGCCTTTTGGTATAATTTTGTGTCGATATTTCTAATTAAGAGTAATAAGACGGTATAACAATATTATTATACTCTGTATTATTATACTCAATTCAGTATTTTGAGCATTGTCTGATGCGACATTCCGGCTGCACGCGTATTTTAAACCGCACGTGAGAACCAAATCCAGTCCTCTTTTGCATCTTCTTGGGAATATTTACATATGGGGAGTTTCAAAAATTTACAAATTATGATTTACAATAGTTTAACAATAAAGCACTGGCCAGATCGTACAAATTACAGTTCTCTCAACTGACATCATTGACTACCATAGTAGAAAAAAATATTGTTAATATATATATTATATATATATATATATATAAACAAAAATATATATTTTTTGTTAACATTCTTCTAAATATCTTTCTTTGTGTTTAACAGAACAAAGAAATTCATACAGATTTGGACAAAAGACAAGACTCAACATAAAATAAAAAAGCTGTAGAAGTAATTTCAAACTGAAATAATGTTTTATATATTCTGTATATTTTAACTTTATTTTAATTTATAATATGTGAAGATTCTCTGGATATTATGTGGATTTTTTAACAACCCGTTAAAGCTTGCTTTTGGCACAAATGTTATGGAAATAAAACAGTTATTAATGCTAAGATTAAATCTATCTTTATTGATCAAGCTGCTCACACTCACATTACTTTGTGTGTTTTAATGGTCAGTGGATCTCTGTCAAAAGATTGATTGCTAAATCCCACTTGCCTTGACTGCTGTCTTAGCGGAATTTTGAGTAGAAGCTCACACAGATACAGTACCGCTATACTTAACCCGGCCTCACCCTGCTGTAGTCCTACATGGTAATTGATGCTATTTGTATGCCACTCATGGCGGGTAGGGACCATAGACATTACAGAAGCTCTATTAAGTCGTCTGAGCTTGTCAATAGGAAAATACGTCCGTCCATAAGAGTAAAAAGACTCTGCTATGATACAGCAAGGGGTGCTGGCAAACGCAAAATAGAAAATAGCATAAGAGAAAACTAATTTGGCTTGCCAGAAAATGTAAAACTGTCGGGTGAAGAAGGATGCCATGTAATTTGCTCTGAATTATATCTCTGTATCTCCTAGCAACGGCTGGTTTGGTTTAGTTTTTCCCTTGTACTGAAATCATTACTCTATTAATTCCTGGAGATAGCATGGCTTGCATTGACGATGCAATAGTATCATAATATTATTGTATTATAACTAAATTACCATAATGGGCAGGTAATATCTTGCCTAATGGAAATGCGTAATGGAAATTAGTGTCTTGTGTCAAACCAGGAACTAGATTTCTATTTGTTTGTTATGCATGGCTTTATCGAATCTAACCTACTGTAAAGTATGTACTCGCACACTTCTGCTTAGTTCGACTGTCAGAAAGCTAAATGAAAACTCTCCCTACAAAAGGGGCAAGAAACCTTCGGAAGTCACTAAGGCTGTGTAAGTTTGTGAACAATCAAGTCATTTTTATTTTTAGTATTGAAATAATAATGCTAAATGATAGACAGCGTGATATAAACTGCTATGTAAATGATTCATTATATTATTTGAATACAAATATTATATCCTAAAGAATTTTGACAATATTTGTTATTGGTATAAAAAGGTAGAATATAATCTTTTAATAGATTATATATACTTCACACTTCACAAATGAAATGGTAGGAGTCCCAGAACTATATGCCTTCATAAATTCCTCAAAATTTTTTCTTCAAAAAGCTTTCCTTTAGCTCAGTGGTAAGAGCATTGCGTTAACAACGCAAGGTTGTGGGTTCGATCCCAGGGGATTGCAAATACCTATGTAAAATGTATAGGATAAAGCAATGTAAGTCTCTTTGGATAAAAGCGTCTGCCAAATGACTAAATGTAAATGTAAAATATCTTATTTTGTGTACGATAGAACAAAAATTATACAATAATTTTCCCTACTATGGTAGTCAATGGTGCCCCAGAATTTATGGTCAGTGGTTTGTGATAAAACCTCACAGAGAAAGTGTGAATCCTGAACTTCAGAGTGACCTTGACCACACCACAGGAAAAGCTGACCTCATGTTGCGCCTACAGATTGCACAGCAGCATGAAGCCTGGACTGAATTGTTGTAGTATGTCTGTGATACAAAACGGGACGTTTGGATAGATGGATTAATGTAATTTCAAACAAAATAATATTTCTTCATATTTGGAAATATTTACTGTTCTCAAATGAGAACACCATCTGTGAGCCGAGAATCGTAGGATATTGTGTAAACACAAATGCAGAATAAACTTGTTTAAAATTGAGGGGAAAAACTGCTCTGTTGGTAACAGAAAGAAGCAGCATGAGCTGTGTAGATGGACACAGTCTCAACGTAACGCTGCTCCTGAGGTGCTGCTCATGTGTGTTAGAGAACCGCTGCTCTTCGAGTGGAGCGATCTGTCCTCAATGACTCATACCATTTGTTAGCAGCTCTTAAGATCACACTTCTGTGTTCTTTCCAGTAGAAAGGTGAATATTTGTTTAACCTTTATATGTTATAGTGGAAACTGTGTGTGATTCGGTTTGATTTGCTGTCATCAAAATATACGTTTTTCACAACCCTCATGCTTTAAAATTCTGTTGATGTGAATTAGAGTTAGTATGCAATGCATTTGGCAGACGCCCTCTCCAAAGTGATTTACATTGCATTGTACTATACATTTGTTTCTGACTATGTGCAATCCCCTGGATTCGAACCTTGGGGTTGTTATGCTGTAACCACTAAGCCACAGGAAAGCGTAATTTTGCTCTTGATACTGGAAACAAATGTAAATTTTTGACTACTTTCTTACAAATGTTTACACTGTCATAATTTTTTTATCCATAAAGTATTACAATGATAGTTAACTAAAAACTATGTAAAATCACAATGGGAATTATGACTGAAAATGTCCTAAATCGAAGCTGCGTTCAATTTCAACATCTTCAGTGTAGTCATCCTTCACCGAAAATATGTAGAAATATTCTTCAATTTTTTAAGGTTGTTCCTTGAGATGCTCTCCCTGAGAAACATTGGATTATAGACCTCTTCGGAAAATGTAAACAATGCTGGTCAAACCCTGGTCCAGAAAACCATCCTGTTTCAGTTTTTTAACGCTGCACTAATGGAAATACAACCTACAGAACATCTACACTATAAACTAAATCAAAATGTTTGAAACTAATTTCTTTGAGATTTAATTATGTTAAAAATAAGAAAAAAAAATGTAAGTAAAAAAGCGCCACTCACATCAAACAAGAGAGAAGACACGGAAGCATTGTTAATAGTTAATTTGTCGCAGTTACAGTCATTATTACGGATAGATTAAAATGTACAAAATGTGATGCCAAATATATCTTAATAAACTTCTATTCAATTTTATTTATATACTGTAGCGCTTTTCACAATGTGAATTGTCCCAAAGGCGCTTTACAGGAGAAAATAAGAACACAAAAACACAAAAAAGGTTAAACGGCACAGTACATGGTGTTTTTTAGAACAAGCAACATCATTCTAGTAAATAATATCTAATAAATGCAGTCTCTCTGTGGTTTATTTAGCATATTATGCATTAAGTGAATGCTTGGCTGAAAAGATGTGTCTTTAATCTAGATTTAAATTTGGAGAGTATGTCTGACCCTCGAATAGTATCGGGAAGGCAATTCCAGAGTTTAGGTGCTAAGTATGAGAAAGCTCTCAAATCAAATCAAATCCTTATATTGTCACTCAACCATATACACAAGTGCAACAGTAGGTGAAAAACTTGGGTGCATTTCCAACCAACATGGCAGAATGACAGATATGTAGATGTCAAGTAACAAAGAATTACAATACTCTGCCCCCTTTGGTGGAGTTATGTTATCAAAAGTCTGGAGTTTTAAGATCTTAGAGAGCGTGATGGGTAGATAGAAGCTCTGTTAAGTAGGTAGGGGCTAAACCGTTTAAGGCTTTATAAGTAATTAAAATAAATTTAAATCAACACGATACTTAATGGGTAGCCAGTGAAATATTGTCATGGTGTTGAGTTGGAAAGCAGCTGCTTGTTGAAGTGTAATTTGGCTCTGTGTGTACTGATGGCTAAATAGTCACATTGAGGATTTTAGGAGAATCGAAATAATGAAAGTTAATGAACTTATTATGTATATAAAATATATATGCCACCATAGATTGAAATCCTGAAGCACCCGCAACGTCCTCCTCCCCAAAAATGCCCGTCTGGATCATCTGAAGTTTGACAATGAACATCAAGATGATTCAGAAAAGGTTTGGAGAAAGTGCTCTGAGACCAAAATTGACTTTTAGAGGGAGAGAGATGCTGACTATGACCCCAAGAACACCATCCCTACAGAGAATCACAGTGTTTGAAACATTTTCCTTTAGGACTTTTTCTCTGCTACGGTCACAGGATGACTTTACCACATTGAGTTGCTGAGGGACGGGCCAGTGCACCGTAAAAACTTGGACGTAACCTCTTAACTAGATCACTGAAGATGGGTCGTGGATGTGCCTTTAACATGACAAAGACCCAAAAAATATTCCCAAGGCAAACAAATAGTGGCTTAAGGAGAAGCACATTAAATGTCCTAGCCAGACCTTAGTCCTATAGAACATCTGTGAAGGAGGCTAAAAGTCCAATTTGCTGAGCGACAGCCAAGAAACCTTAAAGATTTACAGAGGAGTGGACTAAAATGTATCTTGACACATGTGCAAACCTGGTGACCAACTATCAGAAATGTTTACCTCTGTGCTTGCCAACAAGGGTTTCTACACCAAGTACATAGTTATGTTTTGATCGGCAATCAAATACTTCTTTCACTGACTGAAATGCAAATCAAATTATAACCTTTATAAAACCTTTTCCCCCTGATTTTTTTTAAATATTTCATCTCTATCAGTTAAAATAAACCTACCATAAAAATTATACATCCTTCATTCCTTTGTAAGTAAGCAAACTTACAAAATAAGCAGGTGATCAAATAATTCTTTCCCTCACTCTATCTTGCATAGATATATTGCATTATTGACTAGACATTTATATTGAAAAGACTGCACAGAACTTGTCTATTCTTAATAAATTGTCTGATGTTTTATTCTATTTTTATTTTAAAATATGCACGTTTGTTATGAGTAAACCTGATCAATTGTCTGCTTCAAGGTTTCATTGTTTAAGTCGAAACTCTTTTCTCTCACAGAAGTGGAAGCAGTCTGGGCATTGATCTCCCTTGTTCGCAAATCTCATTATCTAAAAATGATCTCATAGATACATGGAAGTGCAGAAACTTGTACGCTTGCCTTCCTTTCAACATGAGAGGGTTATTTCAAGCGATCTGTCTGGCTCAGATGAAAACCATTAGACACAGGCCTTGTTAAGAGACTGCACAGTGTTTTGATCGCTTATATCCTACCAGAACGTGTCCTGTTCATTTCCTAACTGGAATGTCACGTAACTGACTTATTTTTTGTTGCAAAATAGAATGATTTAACTCAAAGAGAGAAGTCTCTTTCAGCAAAGACTAAAGACTGTAAGACATAATAATTAGAGGCACCTTTTAGCCTACGAAAATGTTCAAGGGGGATGTTTGCTATTTTATCAATGGAGAAAATTGAGAGACAGGCAATTGGCTCAAAGTAACCATTTCAAAATGAACATGACTAGGCTTCTGCTGTCATATGGCCTGAACATTTTTTTGAAAAATTTGTGTTTTTACTAGAATCTCAAATCCTTCCTGCTGTGTTTGCAACACAATCTCTCCATTGACCTTATGGAAGCTGTCATACTATTTACGGAACACTGTTAAGACGCCGAATGCAAGACTCGCAAAGTGGAATAAATTTGGCCAGTTCTAACAAAACATCCAAGATGCAATTTATAACATCTCAATTGATTCTGTGTGTGACCTCCGCAAAGCCAGTGAACTTTCAAAGCACACTCCCCTATAGTTGTTAAACACATTTCGAGTGAATTATATGGCTGATTTATTTTAATTAAGCTCCAGCAAGGTTAATCAGGGTCAGGTCTTGAGCAGTGACTCGGATGAATAACTTCTATCTTGACCCTGCCAACTTAATATTTGAAGGCGACAGAGCCTAATGGCGTTTTAAAAACACTGTTTTCATCTGTTAAAGGAAAAATCATATTTTATTCCCTTTTGGCTATTTTGGCATGTAATACAAAATGAGGCATGTACCATAATGTCCTAGCTTGTTTTTCAGGACATAGAAGTCAATAGTAACTGTGACCGCCTGGTCCCCATCCACTTCCTTTATATGGAAAATAGCCGCTTGGGCATTCTTCTAGAGAGCCTGATTTCTGGTTTCAGAGAGTACAGTAGCAGAGGAACGATTTTACATTTTCTATTTTGGGTGATTATCTCTTTAAAGAAACAGTTCATGCCTACCATTGACTTCAATAGAAGAAAAAATGAAAAACCGTCAGAACTGTTTGCTTTCCTACATTCTTTTAAATGTATTTTTTTGTGTTCAACAAAATAAATAAATGTATAAAGCAAATTTTCCTACTATGGTTGTTAATGGACGCCAAGAAGTGTTTGGTAACAAGCATTCTTCCAAATATCCTTCTCTGTGTTCATCAGAACAAAGAGATGTTTAAAGATTTGGAACAAGTTGATGGCGAGTAAATGAAGACAGAATTGTCATATTTGGGTGGACTGTTCCTTTGACTTTTTGCTGAATTCTATAACATAGAAATTGTTTTACTACATACAGCATATGTCTTTTGTTTAAAGGTTAGTGTAGTTTAACATGAATATATTGGTGCTGTTCGCTATCACTGTAAATCCTTCACTGCAAAAGGAAGGATTTAATGCAGCCCTGCAACTGTGTTTCATGCATTCTGTTCTTAACAATGTCAAAACTGTGCTCGATACACTCCACCAGCGATCGTACAGGTTTCAGATTTTTTTTTTTCGAACATATAAAAGTTTCTTAAAATTTTTCTTAGTCCCTTATTGGACAATTCTCTCGGAAAAGCTCGTGGCACGCCCACACGACAGCAAGGAGAGCAGGAGAAGGAGCATGCGCAGACTTTACTTTCACTTGAAAGCAGGAGTGAGAGAGCATACGTTCGCGAAGTTCAGGTGTTTGTTTGTTCGCTGAATTTGGGTGATGAATGTTATATAAACTGTGGAAATAAACGCTGGATTTGGAGATCGTTTGAAACTGATATATGGAGCAGTCCCAGCGCTAAACGATGCCGGACATGAACCACATGCAGTGAGTGAAACTGATGTCTGTGTTTTGTTGACAATGCGCATGTGCTTTAGTTCAGCCTACCCCTCCCCCCCTACGCGCCATATGTTTTTCGGAAACAATCATAAAGCTGTATCTATCTTTTCTAAATGTGATGAAACAAAATACTCTTCGAAGATACAAAGTATGCAAAACTTCTCTATATGTACTTAAGATTAATATTAGATTGGCAGAAACCGCTATGCCCACTTTATCAAAAAAATTTGGTAATCAACATTACACAACAAATTCCATCAATTTAGAATATGGTTATAGAAAAACTAAGGGTTAAGGTATCATATTTTTGTGGTTATCATCATTATGCAACAAATGCTTGTGTTCGAGCTCATGCATAGAACCGGAAACAGTCGGCTTTGATATGAGTTTTTGAAGTGATCCTTTGAAAGGAAGCTCTCAGTCTGTGCACCTCATCTCTTTTTGTCACCCTCTCAGATGTCCTTCTGTTCCTCACCTCACCTCTCTTCTCTGTTCTGGTCAGATGAGAGCAGCTGTCAGACTCTTTCTGGATATCTCATTAACTGGCAGCTCTTATTGAGCCGTGGCAGTGCTGGGTCTGGGTCTGTAAGGCTGACTGCAGGTTATATTAGATTGAAAATGTATTATTTTAGGTGTACACTGTGCGTCAGATGTATGAAAGTAATTTATGTTGACCGTAGAGTCAATTGGTTTTCTTTCGTCACAAGCAGCAATGTTAAATGAGTGATTTGACTTAAATGGATTGTTATGTCATTGACTCTTCCTCTTGTCATATTGCACCTGTATGACTTTCTTTTTTCTGCTGAATACAAAAGATATTTTGAAGAATGTTGGTAACCGACAAACTGTGGTTCCCATTGACTTGCATTGGTTTTGTGTCCATACATTGGAAGTGAATGATACCGCTTTTGTTTAGTTACAGAAATAATCTTCTTTTGTGTTCTGCAGAAGAAAGTCATATAGGTTTGGTTGAGAAATTTTTAATTATAATTTTGTGTACAGTATGTAAAAAACGGAGCTTAACACACTCTTTAGGGTTTCAGTCTACTCTATGTTATGGATAATCTGCTAAATGACTAGCTAATGGAAAACAACCGTTAATGATTTTTGGCTTGTATAATAAACCCAACTCAATACTGTCCACACAAATGACTCTATCGGTCACTCATGAGGGCACAAACATTCATTGCTTTTCTAGACGTGAACATCTGAGCTCACCCGGCAACTCCTGTCGCTCTTTATCAAGACTTTTTTATTGCCCAGAATTATTCCTTTCCAGCATGACAAAACCATTCTTCTTCAGGGCGAGAACCGTCTCGTCCTTACGTGTACCCGGTCAATTATTCATCTCGGCTGAGCATCATTCACATTCACAGCTGCTGATCACTCTAAACGCTTTGGCCCTGGGGGCCGAGCGGTCCCCCGACTGCTCACATTAATAAAAGCTAATTAATGGAAGGGTTAGGAGAGCAGTATGGGAGTGATGATCGACGGTTAAAGCTCTGATCAAATACTCGGCCATTAATTGGCTTTACAAAGTCATCCTCTGCGATCACAGTTGTGCGGTGCTGTTTACAGACTACAAATGGAGGACCTCCTCACCGAACATATTATTGGACTAGCAGCAGGATGCAAGAGCTACAGTTTTTTTCTTTTACATTTATTAACGAGTTTCTGATCTATTTTTTGTTCAAATTCTCTCCTTGTTTCAGTTGAAATGAAAAAATGGGAAGGGGTTTAGTGTCACTTCGTTAATTAAAAGATGTTTTGAGGAAATGATGGGAAAGAGCTAGCATGACGGTAATTATCTGTTTCCTCATATATCGCTTGGGTTTAATTTTTGTCTCCTATTCTCAGCATGTATTTTTGAACTAAAGAGCCTTATGTTTCAACATATGTTCATGTTAAGAAATGTCACGGTGAGAAATCAAGTCTGCACCACTTAAGCAGGGGTTTCAAGATGCGGGGGTTTCAATCTGATGGCATGACAACCCGTCATTCTGATATTTTGATAGAGCAACAGCTTTAAGGTGTACTTAATGTGCATTATACGTCCAGACAGTCTTCAGACCTGATGGACTTCCGGTTGGTGCAACCAGGCCCTGGTCATGTTTGATTTTCTGTTGATTCCTAGGTTACCCATGCCACTCTCATTCACTTGAACAACTTGATTTATCATTCATTTTTTCCTTTTTGTCAACTTTGAAAAGATACACGTCAAGATAGAAACCAAGTCACTGTTAACAAGATGGAAAAGAAGATAATTAGTATAGTATTAGTAGTCATCAATTAAATGCAGCAAATGGTTAAACAAGTTTTCTCTTAAATGGAACTGTTTTAACAACAGCTTTGTTATTACATTTTTTTTGCCAAATCTCAAAATCATCATATGGTCTGACTGTATCAAGTATAGTTCAATAAATTTAAATGTTTTTAATGTCAGATGATCACATTTTGAAAACCAAGTTTAAAAACACTGGAAAAAATTGCTTATAGCTTTTGGGCAATAGATTGCGCTGTCACCAAATTTGTATTAGGCAGATAAGATGTGCCAGTGATGATGCATACCAAGTTTAGTGTCAACACACAAAGTGTCGCGAAGATACAGCCACATGACACTTTTACGAGCTCGCCTTAGAATTCGTTAACGCTGTATACGAGAACCATACGATGATTCAAAATTCATAGATTTATTTTTGCAATATTGTTTCCTGATACTACAAACCAAATTTGTGCAAATCGGGCAAATTTTGTTGGAGGAGTTCAAAGAGTATGTTTTCTATATAATTCTATACGGCGGACAGAAAGTATGGTGGCATATGACAACTCTGATATTAAACCACTCTGCTTGAGCCAACAAATATGCTAATGTTAATTGAATACCATTATATTGATTTTCTTCATATGTTATAAGGATTTTAATACATTTAATTATATATCTTGACCACAAGGGACAGCTTTCAGAAGATACAACATCAAATTTTGGCGTGCACGTCGTCACATTGGTAGACAGGCTACACGAGAATGGATTGGCCCTGTAGAAAATATTCTAATCACTTTTTCGTCTGGAGTGTCTTGATACATACCAGATTTCACCTAAAGTTGGCAAACCGTCTAGGACAAGTTAGTAGAAAAAAGTAGAATGGCGGGGAAATTTTCATGATGAAAAAATGACATCATATAGTGAATATAAGCCCCTAATTACAATGAAGATCTCTTTAATACTATTTGTTTTACAAGTTTTTCTTTTTTTAATTACTATATGTCACACCATATGACACGCTATATGGTACGCAGACTAAACACTTGATGTTACACTTATAACGCCGTCTCATATGTGTGATCTGATCAATTAGTTAGAGCTTATCTTATAGACAGCTAATAGAACATACATCACTTTATGCATCAAATTCAGTTCTTGAATTCAAGAACTTGTTAATCATTCTCACTTCACAGGGGATCAAACTTATAAAAATCAGTTTCTACTCCCCTGGAATCCGATGGATATACAGCGGGGAAAATAAGTATTTGACACATCAGCATTTTTATCAGTAAGGGGATTTTGACACAAAATTTCCACCAGATGTAGCCATCAAGCCAAATATTGAATTCGTACAAAGAAATCAGAACATTTAAGTATACAGGTTCAGTCATAATAAATAAAGTGAAATGACACAGGGAATAAGTATTGAACACACTTTATTTAAAACTTTGTAGAAAAGCTTTTGTTGGTGATTACAGCTTCTAGACGCCTCTTGTATGTAGAGACCAGTCGTCTGCATTGTTCAGGAGTGATTCTGGCCCTTTCTTCCAAACAAATGGTCTTTAAATCTTGAAGCTTCCTTGGGCCTCTTTTATGAACTTTGATCTTTAGTTCTCTCCATAGATTTTCTATGGGATTTATGTCAGGTGATTGACTGGCCCCTTCAAGCAGCTTGATTTTCTTTCTTTGAAACCACTTCATTGTGTCCTTGGCCTTGTGTTTGGGATCATTGTCTTGCTGAAATGTCCACCCTCTTTCATTTTCAGCTTTCTGGTAGATGGCAGCAGATTTTTATCCAGAATGTCCCTGTACATTTCTCCATTCAGCCTACTTTCAATAATATAAAGTCTGCCAGTATCCCTTGCTGAAAAGCAGCCCCAAACCATGATGCTTCCACCCCCAAACTTAACTGTTGGTATGGTGTTCTTGGGGTGGTGGGCAGTGCCATTTCTTCTTCAAACATGGTGTGTAGAATAACTGCCAAAAAGTTCAATTCTGCTTTCATCTGACCATACTACAGTCTCCCAATAATCCACAGGCTTCCCCAAATGCTCTTTCGCAAACTTTAACCGAGCCTCAACATGCTTTTTGTTCAACAATGTAGTCAATGCGTGGTAAGCGTGGATGGATGCCATGGCGGTTCAAGTGCATTGCTTATAGTTTTCTTTGAAACAACTGTACCTGCTGATGCAAGGTCTTCCTGAAGTTCTGCCCGAGTGGTTCTTGGCTCTTGGAGAACTCTCCTGATTATGGACTCCTCAGACAGGGATCTTACGTGGAGCACCTGATCGTCGCCGGTTTATGGTGAACTGATGCTCTTTCCATTTCCGGATAATGGCCACCACAGTCCTCACAGGAACATTCAGCATTCTATAACCATTCCCATCAAAATGCTTTTCAACGATAAGATTACGAAGATCTACAGAACGTTTTTTGCTTTTACCCATCATGAAGTCTTTCCAGTGTGCCTCCTGGGTAATGAGACGCCTTTATTGGCCATCAATTAGGACTAACGCAGCTGATATCAATAAGTACTGATAGGGGGCAGGATTTCTCTCTCAATACTGACAGGTTTTCAGGTGATCTCCTGGCTTTCTATGCCATTTTGCACCTTGTTACCTTCATTTGTTCAATACGTATTCCCTGTGTCATTTCATTTTATTTATTATGACTGAACTTGTATACTTAAATGTTCTGAATTCTTTGTATGAATTCAATATTTGGCTTGATGGCTACATCTGGTGAAAATTTTGTGTCAATAGCCCACGTAGAAATCCTGATAAAAAACTTAGAATTACTGATAAAAATGCTGATGTGTCAAATACTTATTTACCCCGCTGTATCAAATCACTCCTTCAACCCTTTTATAGTCTTTCAGGCGACACTTTTCCTGTGAGGACCACTGTGAAGCTGCCAGCACTCTTCCATTGAAACCCTCGTTGCGTTGAGATCCTTCCTGACATATCCATTTCTGCCACAAAAAGGCCCCGTGCCATGACGATAATTACTGCCGTCATTTCTAAAGGAAGCTTTTACTGACCTGTTGCGCATTTGATGTATCATTCAAACAGCATCTCTATCATGGACTATTTTAGTGTATTTCCTCCCCCCTGGTTAGATAATGTTTGTGTATGTGCGCTGTTCTTCCCTGTGGACGGCATCACTGACAAGCCTTGATGTGATTTTCAACGTTTGGGCCTGTCTTGCTGTTTTTCCCTGCCCATTTCAGTCTTTATCTGCCCATTTAGCTATCATTTTTTTCTATTACCTACAATCATGTTTTATGTTGCTGTAGTGTGTTTGGAAGGGCATCACTGAATAAACCAAGTCGCAGGATAAAAGCGTCTAAATATGTAAATGAAATGAAAAAGTAAATGTGATGTTTTTTTTTTAAAACACATCATGTAATACAGATATGCCCAAATACTGTAGTTATTTAGATGGTGATTCCTATAACATATCAATCAAATATTGTCTGTGACACATATAAATGTACATAAAAACGGGTTGTTTAGAGGAGATGGAGAAAGGAGACTAGTCTCTATTGTTCCAGTTAATATTTCTTGTTTTTGTTTATTTTTTTCATGCAGCTTTGTACATATAGAGTTACAAAAAGCTCTTTGACATTTTCACTAATATTTTACACAAAATAATAATACATTTATTAAACATTTTGTAGGATTCTTTCACGAGTGACTAAGTTGACACTATTAAACCTCTTTTTTAAGCCAAATATGTATAATTATTAAAAAAAAGAAGTCATTCAACAGCATTATATTAAACCATTGTGTTGGGCAACAAATGTAGTAATTAACAAATTGCACTATTAATTGTATGAGCATTTACAGCACATGTGACATTTATGAAAAATGCCTTTACGTTTTCGTTAAAATCATGCCTTATATATCGGCTCTTACCTGAATATAAGCAATAGGTCCACTACAAAGAGAGCACAATGATTTTGACATTTAAGTTTAATCAAAAAAATATATGTTAGTTTTAACATAACAGATAAGTCCTGCAACATTCATCTAATCAGACTGCTGTCTTAAAAAAAGGAATTTTCACGGTTGGTGTGTGGTTTTATCACATCACACAAAGACATTCTAAAATGTAAATCATCTTAAAAATGGAAACTTAATTTTACTTTAAGCATTCGGTGTTAGGACCTGGGAAATCCAGCAAAAGTTGACACCACGTCTTGGCCTCTGTGTCTAAATACTCTTATCTGCCACTCTTGTCATATTGAGATCCCTTAGGTTCTCAAGATGCTACTACTGCATGGATTAAAAAATTACTCTAATCCCTGTGTTCTTGGTGCTAAACAATATGAGACAAAATTTTCCTTTACTGCATCATTTATTCTCTCTAAGGGTGTATTTCCCAAAAGCATCGTTAGCCAACTATAGTTGCAACTTCCGTCATTCCAGCATAGTTCAACGATTTAAGTGTTTCCCAAAACCATCGTTCCAACGATCAATCGAAGCAGCATGGCAAAATTGTGTGGTTGGAACTACAGGTCTAGAGCTGTGGTTAGAAGTATCGTTCCTTATTATTATAACATGTAGACTTAAAAATAGAATTACCAAAGTAGTCCTTAAATGCTATGTATGTTATTAACAGCAAGAATTTAACATTAATTCGAACTAAACGTATTTAGTAGATGTCATTACTCCACCACCAGTGTGGCGTCAACTTTGGTTCAAACAATGATCACCGACAGAGTTACTACGGTTTCGGGAAACAGTCGTAACTACATCGTTAATTTCCCCAATGATGCATAGTACTATGGTGGTCAACCAGCGATTTATGTCATTGTCTGGGAAACACGCCCCAGAAGATTTAGGCAAATTAAAATATATGTTATAAAAGCTAAAAATATCAAGAGACAATCCGCAACCCTATTTCGCTTGTTCTAAGTTTACGGATATATATGTGTAGCAGACATTCAGAATAGCCTCAGGCAAGGTTTTTATTCTTTGTGAGGTCAGTAGTACAGAAAGACTGCCGTTTCTCAAAACCACGCATGAGCCTCCCTACGGGGGTCTCAGAAATCAACAAGGTTCAAAGACAGGTTGACAGCCACCGAAGGGGCTTAGTGTTGAACTCTACTCCGGGCTGACACATCCATAATTCAATCTCTCACGTTTTCTGAATGGCATGTGGAAATTCTGCATCTTTCTCACTGGGGTAACATTGAGAGTATTATGTGATTTCAAAGCAGCTTTCACACAGTGGAGACGTGCAGCATTGTGCGTAGTTTATAGCGTAGGTGTGAGACTCACTGAATACTTACATTTCATTTCATTGATGAATGAGTTTCTTTTAAGAGCAGGACTGTTACGCCTCCACTGAGACCGGCTTGCTACGATGTACATGCCTAAATGTAAGCATGTACAAAAATCGCCTCAATGACCTCACAATGTATGTACGGAGAGTATCAAATTAGAATCTTTAAAAACATATTAATAATTCAGGATCTTGTAAACCAAAAACCCACGTTCATTTTTGACAGCTGGCTTTCTTTTTCATTAGCTCTTCTTTTTATTTAGCTTCTAATCTTTTCATTTTGTGGTGTCAATGGAAATTTCAGTGGCATGGAAACGGCTGCTGGCAGTCCTTGTGGCTGAATGGAAGTGAGCGCTGAGCACAAATACAGTACCTGCATATGACTGTGCTTACAATATTTGATTAAGGTCATTGCTGTACGAGTTTTTATTTTCAATGCAAATGCATTCATTTATATACCTTCAGTTAAAGGAGCCAGTCTTTGCTGTTTTTGATTTTGAAAGCTGAGGCTTTGATTATGTTTTGGGGTGTTTTACAATGGATGTTCATCTTTTTAATAAAAAAAACGCTAATTTCACATATTTTTAAGTCTTTTGTTCACCAATGTCTCTTTTTTAACAAAACGACTGGATTTCTTCCGGTCTATATAAAGTCCCTCCTTCCGAAACGCTCTGATTGGTAAAGCTGATTCCGGTCTGTTGTGATTGGTTCCCCACTTAGAGTATGTGTGTGAAGATGTCCCACCCATACCATATCCGCGAGCTTCCACTTCTCAGGCTGTTGTGATTGGTCGGTGCCCCTCTCAGTGCAATTTTATTCATAAAATTTGGCTTTTTGCAATAAACAGTAACAATGGCGTCAACTTCACTTTATCCGTTAAAAACATGCGGATCCATCGAAGTGTAACGGAGGTCTGCTAGTGCATGTGCAAACGTCAATCTTTGTTAGATATCGCAGTTTTTTCCTACTATGGCGAGGGAAATGACACCGGACCGAATGGCGTCAGACAGGTTATATTAAAATTAATTAACACTAATAAAAGAAGCGTAGTTTTGCATTATTATATTGGACCCAAGTTGGATAATTAAACAAGCAGATTGACCAGGAGACATTTGCAGAGGACGTTTCATTGAAGTGTTTTAGTATGCGCACACACACAATATCAGTGTATTACACAGAACAGCTTTCACAGCTGATGTTAAAGTCATTAAAGCTGTTATTTGACCGTTGCTTATCTTAGAATGTGTGTAGCTGAATTCTTATGACCACCTGTAGGACTGTGATGAAAGTGAAAGTTGTTTATCATGTAGCTCAGTCAAATGTTTACAATCTCTGATAACCGAACACTACTCCAGCGGCTCTTCCTCTTCTCTAAGGAAAGCCTCGACCATTTTTTGCGTTTTCCTTTCCTGTTATTAAAATCACTCGGAATAGTGACATCATGTATCCCGGAAGTAGAGGGCTGTAGTCCGATTCCAGCCGTTCTCTGTAGTCCTTGAAATCGAATTCTGTTAAAGACAATATCTCGCTTGGCACTAAACTTTGAACGTTATGATTTTTCAGGTATTATTTATGCTCTAACAGCAACATTAAACACTAACTAAAGGTTGAAAAAATGTTTTGGTTGCAAATTGTTTATTTTTAATTTCCTGATAAACATATACTGTATGTATTTTTATAGCTTCTGAAAGACATTACTAAATGAACTAAATATATATATAAACAAAACATTAACAATTTATTGTAATAGTTGTGAATGAGTCTCTTGATTGTCCTTGATGTAAACAGATGAATCTCCACATTAAACTGTTACTGCCGGACATGAGTCAAATATACAGAAATGCTGAAAAGCAATGATTCTGGAGAACATGAATAATTTTTCTGAAGATCACTGGACAGTTTAATGACTCGGGACCCTTACACAGCTATGACAAAACTTTAAAACTGTCATTGATTGTCCAGGTTACATCATACAGTATCAATAATGAGGGGGACATAAATGGGCTTTTTAAATAAATTCTGTTAACATTCTTTGGTGTTAACCTTTATTTTTTTATTTCCTCTTTTTTTTACCCTAGCAAATTTTCAGAATTTTCCAGATTCTGCAAAGAGGGGGATGTAATCTTTTGACTTCAACTGTATATGATTTTATTGGACTCTTGGCAGCTCATTTGGCTGTAGGAAATTACCAAAATGTTGAACAAATATAGAAAAGCTTTGATACTAATTTGGTAAAACTGCACGTTAAAAGAAGAAATTACAGTAAATAGCTCATGTTAACAATAGTCAGACTGTCAGTTATGTGCAGTAGAAGGTAAAACACTGAAAACACCTCATTTAAACATTGATTTAAAATGAATGAAATTATTACGAAATTAAAAAGATTATTACTAATCACATAAGCAAATGTATGAGATTTTCTTGTGTCCATGGAACCACATAAAACAAAATGTATTACATTAATAATAATGTAAATATTTGTAATAGGGAGAAATTCTGAAGAAATCTAAGCAAACGCATTGATCTCAGACGTATAGAAATTAAATTATGGAAACGCACCACAACATATTGGGGAGATTGTTTTGCCGGCATATGAGTCTAATCCTGATCTGCCCTTGTAGATGAACAGCAGATGGGGGTTTATGGAACATATTAATTATCTGTCATGTTTTGAGACAAATTAGTGAAGATAGATAGACACATGATAGGCTGTATGAAGGAGGTAAGTGGAGCAGATGGAAACTTGGCGTTGAAGGACAACAAGAAGGCAGGAAACTGCTAAAAATATACAGTATCTCTTGGGCAAAGAAAAAATGCTTAAGCTGGGAGTGGTGGAGAAAATTTGGGCCAAGAACTTAGAGGGTATTTTTTTGGTCCGAGCTGGTTTCAGTTCTGTATGGGTGTTTTTTTGCTAACGGTTTTGTTGCAATTGAAAATGTGTCCGATGTATTCTCGACATTGCCATCTATTCAGCTTCACTCCTACAAATAACCACAATGCTATAAACGTGTCATTATTGGCCGAATGGTTTCATGAGGTACTGTAGCATTAACATCCAAAGATCCTTCTGTTTCACAAGTTTAACAAGGTTATCCAGACTTAGAGAGATAAGAAAGAAATGTTTATTTTACATAACCTTTGACTATTATTTTTTGATGATCCAAAAGCCCCATACTTGTTCCTATGATGAAAGCCTATGGCTTTGTCCAATAGACATTTGGAAGATCGCAAAAAGGAAGCAAAAAAAAGCACAGGAAGTGCTAAAATGCTAACTCGCTTCTGGGTTTTGAACGTAAAAATATGTCTCTAAGCCATTTTTTCCTGGCTTTCTGTAAAAACCTTGGAAAGAGGTTGAACTAATGTTTTTGTTATACAAATATAACTACTTTTTTATCATTTAAGTTCAAGTGACTTGCAAATCAAATTTGATTTAACTTTGTCACCATGCAATTAAACAGGAACATTCTAAGTGTTTTGTACAGTGTTGCAGTGATTATTGTAAATGATTTATCCATGCACACTATTTTTTTTTTATTCATCTGCACTTGTTATCTTTAATCAAAAACGTTAAACTCGTCTCCCCCACTCAACAACTACTCTTCACCACATGACATCAGCAACAAAAAAAGAGGTTGGACTATACTGACTGTCCTATGGCAAGGCATTTTCAGCCCTCCCCTCCAGGCCCAACTTAAAACAAACCAATCAAAAAGGGAAAGGGAAAATACAGCACGCACTACAATTTTTTCTAATTTCAGAAGCCGTTTCAATAAGACACATGTGACGATATGGAAACGAAGTCAATCGCAACTTCCGTTTCATGGTGACTTGTAAAATGTAAGGCAGCTTTTGAACTAAATTTGAACAAAAGTTAAAACAGGCAACATTATTTATAATGTATGTATGTTAGTAACAGTAAAGCTAAGTGAAGTAAAGATCAAGTTAGTTAGGACGGACAGTTCACAGTTAGCCACCTGAATACAAACACCAACACATGAAGGTCATTTTATCTCCCAATTGAATGCTGAGATTTGTTATACAGTAACGCAAGAATGCATGTTAATAATGTACAACGGTATCATGTTTTTGCAGCATGATGGCAAAGACACATCACGTCTGCGTTCACGGTATGTGTTTCTAATTCACATCTGTGAAATGACAAATTAGCATGTTATGATGCATCTCATAGAAAAAAATCTGTGAAGCTCTAGCAGCAGTTAAGCAGTGTCATAAAATAATAGCAGCCGAATAGCTACAGCTGGCAGGCAATGTGACAGCAAACATTACAGTGACAACGTACTCATGTGTTTGTTTGCGTCATTTCATCCATATGTAGTAGCTGTGAAGGATTAGAAACAAACCTTGAGCTGTTATCTGTTGGGCAGCGATGTTTATCACAGCTGTTTACTATATAGTCTTAAAAAGTAGAGGAGGTTGTTTTTAGCCCTGAATTTCTTCCAGCATCCAGTCTTTGGATAAAATGCAGTTGATCTGCCTGTGTTAAAAAAAACGAGTAATGCAAATGCTGATGTCTTTGTAGTGTTGTCGTGTTCAATCAATTTTATTAGCCATCTATGCATAATTAATAGGTTTAAATAATATGTCATCGTAGGCTAAATAAAGTGTTTTATAATGCAGCCAAAGTTAATTACTTCGACATAATTTCTCACAATTTCAGACACTTTATACAGGGAGTCCTTAACCATTCCATATAATGTAAAGTGAATGCCACATACTTTGTGTATAAGGTATTTACAGACAAATTTGACCAGAGCGCACTTCTACACAGTGTTGTAGGTTTTTTGTCAGTCTGCACATGTGCTTCATTATTACCATTAAAATAAAATGAAACTAATTACAAATCCAACTTCAATGTATTTTTATTAAAAAATTTGACCATTACACCAAAGCAAGTTGTCTGGTTGTTCTTGCCTGATCTGAAAAGTTTAAGGGGATAGTTCTAACAAAACGATATCGTTCAAAACCTGCATAATGAATCTTTCTTATGCTGAACACAAAAGAAGATATTTTGAGAAATGTCTCAGTGGTTTTTTATCCAGACAATGGAAGTCAATCAGGTTAATATTGGGGCTCTCCTGTTTTTGCCAAGAGTTTGATATCCTTAGGACACCATCATGTTGACCCTGGGACAACATTTAAATCAACCAATCAGATTCCAGGAATAAGTTTACAGTTTATTTTAAGTTTAATCTTCCAACAACGATTAGGTGCTTCTAGACAATTGTTTTTCACTTATCATCTACCTCTGATTTTAGGGGTAAGTTATGGTTTGGGTTTGGTGTGGGTTTAGGTTTTATTTATAAAAATGTTGTCCTTGGGTAAACAAAATATGTTGTCCTGAGGAGATCAACCACTTGGCAAAATCAGGTCGAGCTTAATTTTGGTTAGATTACAAACGTTCTTGAAAATATCTTCTTTTGTGCACTCGATCTCGGGAACTGGTAACTCATCACCATGGAATTATTATGTTCTATCTGTTTTATTTGTTTTGGTGCTTTTTCTCAGAAAACAAAAAGGTTTTTTAGATATATTAAAGTAAAGCATTTTTTCTTAAGTTGTATTTAAAAGTCGCAAAATAATAACTGGGTGTTTAATATTTGTGTATGTGCTTAATTTTGGTCATACGTCATGTGATTAGCTGCTGCTACACTGGATGTTGCACTTGAAAACTTGTAGAGGCCAATACACTTTGATCATACGTCATGGGGGATGTGGGAGGATTGTATGTGTATGTGGCAACTTTCTCAAACTTGGAGTTTGCAGGTGTGGAAATGAAATGAGGGTATTAAATGATCAAATAAGAATAAAAGACATTTCTACACTAAACATGCTTAGCAATCTGTTGGAATGCATCAATAAGTGTTAAACTGAGCCAAGTTCTGCCTTAAATTCAAATTCTCCATTTTATCGATACTGACAGACTGCTCCCCAGGTACCTTGAAAGCAAAAAGTGAAAGATGCTTGTCATGTCACCACGACTCTTGTAGACGGTACTATGATGTTTTATTCAGATTTAAACAAATACTTCGGACACATTCTTGAGCTTTTGTCTCGCCTCATTTTAAAGCATCACAAATAAACCAAGACTTCATTGGAGCTGCTATTTTTGAACATTTCAGATTATGTCAGCCGGTTTTGGCGATACTCCGCGAGTGGTGCGGTCAGAAACCGTTACATAAGAGAGTGGAACAGAGCAAAGACAAAAAAGTAAGGCCACACGATAGATTGCACACTATAAAATACACCAACGATTGACCCTCTCCGCAGATTGATCTATTGTTCTGCTCTCCCTGGAGCACTTTTCTTTGATGAATATAATCCAAGTCTTTTGGCAAGAAAAATGATTACACATAATAACGGCCTAAAACGAACATCATTGGCACTGGCGGCTCTCCGCGGTGATACGTTTCACATGGCTTTCCTTTTGTTGCTGTTCCACGCGTCTTCCCGCTTTGCATGCTCAGGTTCTTTAGGAAAAAAGCTCATGTACTTACAAACAACATTTTACACATTGTACACGGGGCAGTGCGCTACAGCCCTTTCCTCTCAAAATCTGTCGCTGAATAATCCAAATATGTTTAAAAACGGCACATGTCAAGATTCAATTTATCCCTTTAACTAAAGAAACATTTACAGTACATATAATATTTTTGTTATGATCAAGGCAGTGGCCATTATTGTACTCGTGTGAGGTGTTTTTTCTTGATGATATATTTTTTTAATGGTCGCTGTGTATGTGACGGGGAAAATATACAGAGATGGGTCTGCTTCTTCTGAAACTCATGGCTGTATTTTGTAGCATGTTGGCTACCGTCGTCCTCGCAAGAAAAGATTAAAGTTTTATTCCATTGAGTTCTCTGTTCTCAGAACTGTCAGCTTCACAACATCCACGTCTTTTCAAACCTCCCGGTGGCTTTCCTCCGTCTCTCTCGGATGGGCAGTGGTGCTACGAGGAGTCCTTTAAAAACTCCTCGTAAGGTTTTGTTGTTTTCTGTTGCGACTGGTTTGAAAAGATGCCGTGTGATACACACATACACACACATACACACACTTAGAGAAATAGAGAGAGATCAATGTCGCAGAAGTTCTGTGATTGAGGTCAGAAGATTCCATCGGATGATTCCTGGAGTTGTGGAGTCAGGTTGTGTTTACTGAAGCTGATTGACCAGCGCGCAGGCTATCGTCAGTGTGGCGACAGAAAGGCTGATAGAAGTCACCGCTGAATGTCTGGCTCTGTTGTTGTCTGTCTGGTGTGACCCTATTGAGTCAACGGAGCCCTCCATATTGGGGTTCAGCATATTCTGCAGAAACATGAAAAAAAAATTCTCAAAGCATTTGAACTTAAAACACTTTGAAGGAAAAAGAACAAAAATGCCTAGAATATTTAATCATAAGAATGTATGTTATTCATCTGTGACCCGTAAAAAACAAAGTTACTTTGACTTCTACATAAAATCATCCTACATTCTGTGAAAATATAAGCTTGATATGGGTAGTTGACAAAATCATTTATGTGCCCTATGGTGTAACATAGCAAAAATGTAGAAAACAAGCTGGTAATAATTTATATTGTTATAAGATTAATATTTAGATTTATAATATAATATAATATAATATAAGAGAGATTTATCTTAATTTTCTACATTTTTGCTGTCACCCCGTAGGAGACATTTACAGTTTGTCAAGTAGCCATATATTAACTATTCACTGACAGATTGAAGCCAACCTCCCTTATATTTTTGCGCAAAGATATAAATCGTCTGTCAAATTAGTATTTTCTGTATTTCTCATATTATAAATGAAAGTGATCATTTCTATGGCTATTTTTATTTTTTGAGGCTTCTAACCTCATAGTTACATTCTTTGACTTTAACATGGATTTCACAGATGTTATAGGGAGAAAATGACAAAAGTGATTTTTTGTAATCTCCCTCTCAGTTTCCTTCGTTGTGATTTTGTGAACTAACTTCTGCATTTTTAAATTGAGTTCAATATTGAAAACCATAAATTAAGATATACCATATATGACAGGGACATAAAAATGTACAAGAAACTTCATTTTTAAATGAATTTGAGTGAAATGTGGGCTACCTCATCAGCACATTCAAAACTGCTGGAGGGAGAACACTTCTCCTCACCGTCCTGTAAAAAAAAGAGATGATTATTAATATTCTTATTATTCTACCCATGAACTGTACAGTGCCCATCATACATATGGGTAGTTTTCAATAATGTCATATTCGACTATTTGAGCTCATAAAAAATAATATTCTAAGATATTTTTATTTAAATTAAGTAATAATGAAGTTATTTGTTACGTTTTTATTTAGTCACAATTTCACATCAATCTTATTATTATCATCATTGTATATTCATAACACTTGAATATTATATCCTGTATGTAGGTTTTTAATGTTGATAAAAAAGAAAATACATAGAAACTGCTGTTAAACCTGCTCAGAACAGTATAATACAAAAAGAAAACATACAAAACAAAATGCAATGTATACTGACAGTATGTAATAAAATGTTATCTTTTTTTGTTTGTTTTACATTTTCTTGATAAGAAAAACAAGCATATAGGCTTAATATTTACTACTACTTATAATATTATTTTACGTTCCTCAGCCGGTTAACAAGCCGACAGCGGAGAAAATACGCTACTCTTCTTTCATGGTGTTGAATGTTACATTATTTTGTAACGATCGAATATGAATTTACAAAGAACAACCGGTTCTTGGTTATGGTAATAAATTAATTATTGTTAATCATTTAATATTAAGTTGGTATTTTTATTCCTGATGTAAGTAGTATAAACAAATTCTGTGGCTCGCTAGATTTGAAACATTTTAATGTGGTGATGTGAGCCGAGCACAAAACGCGATCCGGGCATCCGGTGTGTAAACTTAAAATATTTAAACTAGCTTGCGATCTGAGTGATCAAAGATTTAGGAACACGTATATATTTTTTTATATTATCTGTATATTTTAAAATCATTACAGATGAAATGAAGAAGCATAAAATAAGACGTGACAACTCTAAGGTCTTTTGTAGTGGCAACTTTACCCTGTGGTGACACAGTTTTTATTCTTATGAAAAATATGAATATTCGAATTGCATTTTTAATTTTTGAATAGTTATTGCGGATAGAATATTCAAACATTCGTTCACATTCCTAATCCTGGCCATGATCTACACTGACAAAACATCAGATTCATGAGTCTTTAGAAAAAAAGATCAGCATGCCAAGTTGAACTGCATAAGATTTTTAAGTGTTTTTATTGAGAGATTGTACTCTGAATAGGAGTAAATTTTTCTTGTGGCAATTTAATATCTTATTTTCTGTAATATTCAAGATGGATTCTCTGTAAATCTTGATATCTTACAATTGGTTTTACGCAGTTCCGAATCTGGTGAGTTTGTCTTGTTTCCCGGTAAAAATATCTGGACATCCCCAAAACAAGATGAAGTTACTCATTGACCTGATTTATGGGCACATACTTCATTATGGTAGGTCATTTTTTAAGTATGATCCAATCACATACCAAGCTGTAGTGAATATAAAATAGAGAATGAATAATGGGTCTAATTTCTTAATGTTTTTCTTTTTTCCTATCAACTGGCTTAATATAACAAGACCACTTTAAGGAAGGTTGATACAGCTTAACAATGAGGCTGACCTGTCTTTTTTCTTGACCAATGAAAGACAGGTTGGGTTTCTGTCTGATGTCACTAGTGGTGCAGAAGTTACACACTTTAGTTTCAAAGACTCTGAAAATGTCAGAAATTGGTGCGGTTGATCACCCCGAAGACAGAAATTATGTGTGACATTCTTTACCAACTGTCACCCTCATTTCAAGGTGCTTTGAGCAGATGATCTTAAAGCACTGGAACTTGTGAAATATTGATGAAAAAGGTTTCAGGTAGTCATGGTTTATCAAATCGCAAACAATCATAAATGTTCTCTTCTTGTTATTACAAAATAGCAACTGCAGCCTTTTTATAAAGTCAACAACTGCAGCTTATTCGCTATAAAACCATAATTAGGACGTTTTGCATAAAACGAACAATGGTTTGCTTGATTGATTCTTTGAAATACTTTCCCCACAAGGCATGCAAAGTTTTAAGGATGTTTTATGGTTCAGAAGGCAGTGTTTCTGAACGCAATCAAACACAAAAGAGAGAAATGAAAAGCAGGCCTGTGGGATCCACGTTAACATAAGTGAATACAGAAATTTTGCACGATAAAACGTTGACTTTCAGACGGGTGACGAGCTGCTTAAAACAAACAACAACAAACAAACACAAACCTCAAGCAAAGAACCATGAGCAGTTAAGCGTGAACAGTTGCAGTGCCCTATTTTAACAACATAGTCTGAATCACACAAATCTTGAAAAACATACATTTTGTTTTGTGCTTGTTTGTAATCATTCTTTGCATATTGAAGTTTTTAACATATAATCGAAATAAACATGGTCAAGTTGTTCTTCAGAATAACAGATGACACATTCTTGAAGTCAAAGAAAATGTGTTTCGGTCCATTATTCTAATTCAAACATGTTCAAACTTAAGCTCTTGAGAGCCAAATAATCTTTTGGTTAAAAAGCAAAATTACATTCCTTGTGAAAATTAAATATAAAAATATTTTCTGTAATAGAAGGAAAAACTTCTATGACAGACAAAAATAATCTGAGATTTGATGTGCTGGAGTGCGCACACTTTTTCACGTGCCGTTTTCTTCGCTCAGTATACTGTTGCATAAATTCAACGCAATCTAACCGCACCAAATCATCAGGTCGATTCGAGCAGCTCTGTCAGATAATCACTTTTACAGATTCACAATTTTTGCTTCCTACTGCTATTGTCTGAGACACAAATTAAACGAGTTATTTCCCGGGTGACTCAATGATATTCCCATCTGTGAAGTTTTCGTAATTTGTTTCAGCATGGTTGAGAGAATACAGTCATTTACTTCTGCATCCAGGGGCTTATAACTGACTCCTCAGGACTTAAAGGGGGAGCTGCAGGGCTCGATATGATGGAGGTGGTCGGACAATGCAGTATCTCTATAATGCAGCCTCTTCAAACTTGAATTAGCTGTCAAATTAGAGTTTATGATGACATCACTCATAAGGAAAGAAAGAGCTTCCTGTGGAGGCCAAATAACACAGCTGAACAAACCAAACATCTTCTTGTCCTCCAAAGTCCAAACACGACAATTTGATGTAGCTGATTTTTTTCTTGCAGAAAGAGTACAACCTGTATTTTCCAGTTGAGCATCTAGGATTGAGATTTCTAAAGCATGAGCGTTAAACTATAAAACATGTTGAATTATTTTCAACCCATAGTCAAAAAGGGACAACACCAATCATTGGGTTAAAATGACCCAGGAAAATGTTTGGATACAACCGAACCCATCATAGGTTTATTTACAACCCAATAGTTGAGGTTGCCCCTTTTGGACCCAACAGTGGGTTGAAAATAACAGTAGTATAACAGAGTATAACAATTAATGTCTTATGAAAATGTCTTGTATGTAACAAAGCTGTGGCAATTGTTTTATGGTGTGATACCTGTTCATTTGTTATTAATATTTTTCAGTTGGTTGAGCTTCCAACGTGTGACCCAAGTCAACATGTTAACTAACTTATGTTAGTTTTGTTCTTTCAGTCCTTTAAGAAGTTCTCTCTCACAGTTAGCCAGGGGCGATTATAGGTTTTTTTAATATTAGGAGGGCTCAGCCTCCAATGAGGAGATAAACAGTATATATATACAGTATATCTCCTTATTACATATATATATTAGTGGTGGGCATAGATTTTTTTTTAATCTAGATTTATTTTATTTATATGGCTCATTTGAATTCTGCCGAAGACTTTCAGAATATGTGTGCTACCCAAATAATGACTAAAAGTAAGTCTTTGAGAACGGGTGTCTCAAGCCAGGTGGCGCATTAGACCAGGGGCTCATCTCCTGTTTCCAAAATGCATCACAAACTGCTTGAGAAAGCTGTTCTACTATGATAATTGGTGATGAAAATAAATTATGTTCAATAAGATGTACTTGTGTTTACTTCCGCATTATCTAAGGGATGCTTTGCGTTTAGGTGGTACTTGAGACTGGAAGGGCTCCTACAGTACATTTAGTCATGTAGCAGACGCTTTTATCCAAAGCAACTTACAAAGAGTTAGGGAGCAACAAGCGATGTGTCATACAGGAGCCATAATACATTAGGTGCCAATACAAATTTACTGGTTTCAACTAAAGCTAGACCACTACCTGTTGAGAGAAAGTTTTTTTTTAAACCAATTCCGCATTGCACAAGGTGTAAACAACCTTAGTCTTGTCGATGTATCCATTGGGAAGCTTCTTAAAAATAAATTTTCCCTGAAGCAACCCGGCGGCTTCAAAGCTGCATCCATGTTAGCACGTCACGTTTGATGGGGTAATTTCACAGTAACGTTATGTTGTGTTCTGACCAAACGCGAATGGGTCAAGAGCGAGTGATTTACATGTTAAGTCAATGCAAAGACGCGATAGACCTACTTGCGGCTCGAATCGCGCGAATGAAGTCCTGGTCATGAGATGATGAGGCGGCGCGAATGACGCGAATTGCGCGAATGACGCAAGTTGAAAAATCTCGTTCTCGCCCGGTACAGTGCAATTCAGCTAGGTATACATCTGCGCTAAAATATCAAGGTGAAAGTCATCATAGCTTGCGTAGTATAGACCCAGCTCCCAACCCAACTTTGAGAATAGATTAACGCCGACATTTTTTTTATCGCGCGATAAGAGTCTCACGTTAACGCAGCACGTTAACGCCGTTAACGGCCCACCACTAATATATATAAATATAAATATAAATATATATATATATGTTAGGAAGAACTGACAATGGGCCGTTGAATTAAGGGCCGTTGAGTCAATTATTCCACTTATACCACGGTTACCACATCACAAGTAATTTTTCAGATGTTTTCTCTCAAGACATTTGTCTGAAATATTGTCCGACAGGATCAAGCTCCATTTCTTTTGTTCCTTTACCAAAGGTGCACTGTAGCTTCTTAGGCTTGTTACGCACAGACATGATCTGTCTGCTCTCCAGCCCTGCATCTGATAGCATTTGAACTGTGGTGCTTCTTAGGGAATGGTTGGTGTAGCTTTTGGGTATGCCAACTAACTCGCTAATGCGCGACAGCATGTTCATGGGAGTACCAGCGCTCTCTCCCGTCAAGGTCATCCTATGGGACTCACAGTTGGTGAAGGTAGAAGGACGTGGCATCAGGTGGGCACATTGTGATGTACTTTTTAAAACTTTTGACAGGGCAACATGGATTTCAGGGAGTGGAAAACATTAATCCTCTGAAGCAGTCCTTGTTAGTATCAGTGGGATTTTTTTTTGCGTAATATTAATTTATTTATGTTACATCTGAAAAAAATCTAGATTATTATTGGGGAAATACTTTTCTTGAGCTCCAGTTCAGAACACAGCTGTAGCTTGTTTAAACAGCACACAGATATACTCGAAAACAGACCAATTTAACAGACCTTATGGATTCTGTAAAACAGTTACAGCAGTAAAACATTTATGTTGTATTTGTAAAACACATAATGCCATCGTATATTATGAATAGTATGAAACAGCATAAAGTAATACATGAGACTAACCATTTCAATTTCTCATGTACATTCAATTTGATCATGTACATTTCGTCTACCTAAAAATATAGCACATTAGAGGTATCTGCACAATAATTTAGCCAAAAAATGACAAGCATGAGTTTTAACTTTGTGATAATAAATGTTTTTTTTAATTTCTAACCGTCGATACCTGAAGACGAAACGTTACCGTACTTGGCTCAATTCCATACTACTGAAATCGGATGGATAAATGTGTGTATATCCAGAAAAACTGCAGCTCCGCAATACACTTGCATGTGCTTGTATGGAAATGTTACCACGACCAATATGCCGGCGCCGTTGACTTACGATCCAGCAGTCAAAGAGCGGTCTAGTTATTCTTATGTCTATATGGTCGTAACTCTCATATTCAACGGTTCTCGGTAAAAAACTCTATCTGCCCATCGGGGCTCTCAAAACTACCGTCAGCTCTCTATGAGTAGGTGCAGAAAAAATTTAAAGCATTTCATCATGAATGACACATTTTTGTGCGCTGCAATATCATCATGATTGTTTTATAAAGTATGCTGTCATTGGTGTGAAGTGCTTTCATTGTGCTGGAAGTAAACAACTAGTTAACATGTGATGAGGGGTGATCGCAGGCAAACTTTTTGCAGTGGATGGGAAAGGGTCTTGTATCGCTCCCACATCCTATTATGCACGCTACATTTATAACAAAGAATGGCAAAGATGCAGATTTCACGGGCTAAAGCCCACCTAAAAAAGGGCCTAGCGACGACACTGCAGTTACAGTACAGTAGCTTACTTAATTACTTTTTTAACATCGTTTTTTGTTAAAATTTGGCTTTATGTTTGAGTAACTAATCTACTCAATTTTTATTAATTTCCAAACATAAGGTTCCATTTAATCTTGAATTTTGTAATATCACAAATGATTTTGAAAATTGTTAATGTTTTAGAGTTAAATCTGTTGTTAAAACTTCAGTTTTGGGGCAATTGTAATCATGAATCCAGTATCATACATTTCCTAATAACACACATACATCTGGGAGATGTGTGTAAAATGGTTATGATTTAGAATGTATGTAAAACTGCCCTTTCAAGGACGTTTCCCAGAAAGCACATTCGTCTATAAGATTTCTGCTAAAGATCTGGAAAACATCAGCTGTGTAAAAATATTTGATAAACGTCTTAGAAAAGGCAAGGCAAGTTTATTTATAAAGTACATTTCATACACAAGGGCAATTCAAAGTGCTTTACATAAAATGATTGACAGAAAGAAATAAAACGTATCTTTAAAATGCAAATGATTTAAGATCCCAAATACTTTAGATTTTAAGAAACAATAAAACAGCAATAAAATTGATTAAAAATGTGAGTGTATATATAAAAAGAATAAGAGCAAAATAAAATAAATTAGAAATAGAAGTGCAGTTGATGTAAACCAGCACAGTGCTCATGTTGTGAATGCACAGATAAACAAGTGTGTTTTTAATCTGGATTTAAAAGTAGCTTCTGTTGATGAACATCTGATGTCTTCTGGAAGCAGATTCCAGCTACGGTTGGCGTAATGACTAAACGCTGACTTGCCCTGTTTTGAATGAACCCTTGTTATCTCTAACTGACTTGATCCTGATGATCTGAGAAGAGGCAGTTTTACATGCATTCTAAATCAAAAACATCTAACAAACATCTTCTAGATGTCTCCATGACATCTCTGAGACGTATCGTAGATGACAATCCAAAAAATATGTCTTCCAGATGTAAATGACATCAAATGGACTTCTCGCAGTTGTATGTGCCTATCAATTTTTCAGATGTTCAGAAGACATCTAACAGACGTACCTGTGCTATCTGGGTACCAAAACATATCATACAGTATCGTAACAACGCAATGTACAGCCCATCAGCCATCCTCTGTGTTAAATGTTGAGCTTAGGCTATGTTCTTCTAGCCTGACTTTTTATCAGACTTCCGCTCAATTTCAGTTCAGTTCGCTTCTGTACTCAGTCTGATATAGCAAACCACCTCTCAGATTATCTCCGGCTCCGTACCAGATGAACAGAGGGCGAGCTGAGAGCAGTGACGTAGAAGCTAAGCACTGAATTTAAGATTTGTAAACAAGTAAAAGTAATGTACCTATGTCCAACCTAGAACCTAGAACCCAGCTCTGTGAAACTGCTGCGTGATGGCAAGTCCATTGCCTTCCTCTGCTTTTTTGTTATCTTGGAGTTTTAGAGGGTGTATCTCGGTCTCGTTTCTCTGTCGAGCTCGAACTGGCACCCTTTTGACAGGTCAGTGTCTCCTACTTTTCTAGTCCTTGAAAATTGCCATGTCATGCTGTAATCTTGCAATTAAATTGCAGCATTTCTGACAGACTCGAAATAAATGAAGAGCTGTGTTTAACAGAACTAATGCAACAACTTTAACAGTTGACTGCAAATATTTTCTTGTTTGTCTCTACTGTCAAATATTTGTTTAGATGCACTCATTGAACCGCGATGCGTAGATTAATTTCACATGATCTGCAAAAGTCATTTACAGCCATCTTCACTCCGATTTCGCTTAATGGTTTCGTTTTCGCCGCACACCTGTGTTTACAGAGGAAGTTCGACGTGGCTGGGCCCGCGCATAACATAAGTCGTAACCAAACGTTATATGATTGGCTTACGGGTACACCAATGATTTTAAACTTCAGACAAGAGCCCCACCACGAGAAAGCAAATGCTTGTCAATTATGGCCTTCCAGACTCTACGAAGCAAAGCGAAGTAGCAGTGTTTGGTATTACCAGGCTATCGTTCTACAATGTTACTGAAAAAACAGAACTGTGTCAAAACTCTTCAATTGCCAGGCATTTGATGTATAAACTCAAACATAGATATGTGCACACCCCACGTTTGCTCCTAACTGTTTGGATGCGAATGTAAAGTTTATACACGATGCCCCAGGGCTTCGCTCATTGTTCTTTCCAAATAATATCATCGTTCCCTTTTCCATTTGCACCAGTTACAATGTGTTTGTTTAATAGTGTATAACATTCTGGAGCTTGTCTGAATAGCATTGGTCATCTTGGTATTTGCGGTCAAGAAGCTCCTTCCATTAATAACCATTCAAAAATAGCAGAGGAACTGCCATTGAGATTGACGAGAATCGTACCAGACACTTTTGTGCAGGTGTTACAGAGCTCATTGGTGTGGAGATCCATGCCTAAAGTCCGCTCTGAATAGGCCTGCATGAGCCCATGAATGCTCTCGTTTTATGAATAATTCACCTGCACACTGAATTATACAAACGTATTTTACCTTCCACTAGACACTTGCCGTATCTTCAGGTAAAACATGTATTTTTCCCCCAAAGAGAGATTTTTCTTCCCTCGGTTATTTTAATGACTGTAATAGTTACAGTCCTCTTGGTTTGCCCTAGATTTTACCATGACGGATGTAATGGATTTTGTGTGTTTTGTTCACATACGCAGAGAATAGATATGAGTTTTAGTACTCTGGGTTTTGAAAATCGTTTTTTTTCTGTTCACACTGTTGGTTTCTTTGAGCGTAATAGATAAAAAAAAACATATTTCAAGACAAAATGTAAATGTTAAAAAAAATGCAAAAAAGTTTTTTTTATAGCGCCACCAAGCTGTAGTGTTCTTTACACGTTCAACCAGGATCTAAGGCTTCTGATGGAAAATAACTTATTGCAGAATCATGCGCAAGGAAGGGATATATTAATAATTGTTTTCATTTTGTAACATTATTTTTAGATGACTTGCACTAATTAAGTGTGTGAAACTGACAGCTCTAATACGACCAAACTGTAGCTCATTGTCAACATCAATGTCTTCATTTTTATCCTTGCGGTCACTGGGCAAACAACACTGCTGTACACAAAAATACATCTTTACTAACCTGAAGGTTAGCGCATGTGGAGAAAACACATGCACTGTCGACTGGCTTGACATCGTTTGAGCTGATGACGTGTTTGTTGATGATAGCCGGCTGCAGGTTGGTCCGTACCGACGGCACCGCTGACTGCGACTCGGTGATGGGAACTAGACCTGCATCTGTACCATATCCGAATGCCTGGATTGCATTTTCTGCACATTAACAAACACAAATTAGCTAAACAAATACGAATTTGTGGAATATTGTGTCGTCATTGACTCTCACCCTTTTTTAAACCTGTATCATATTCTTAAAGAATTGTTATTGCCCCTTCTCGCTGTATAATTACAATGAACAGAGCTGTTGCTTTTTCGTGCAAGTGTACAAAATAAAAACAGCAAGACATAGCGTTTCTCATTAACATGCTATTGAGGTTAAGCCCTTAAGGATGTCTGGTCCGGGCGTGAGCCAGGAGGTTACGCGAGGACCGTCTCATCTCCACTTACTCAGACACGTGTTCTCTCTGAAGTCCCGCAGGAAGGCCTCGCATTCCGCTTCATGGTTTCCGCTGCCTCGACAACCACACCAAGGGGAAATGGTAATGTTGGTGTGGCTTGAATCCACATAGTTAGGAGTCACATCTGATCCTGTAAGGCCAAGGATAGAGATTCTCATAAATATTCATGGAGAGGTGGCAACGTTGCTTTATAGATGTGGCTGTCTGGAGGACTGTGTTGTTCTGCTGAGTGTAATGGCCAAAGGTTGTTGGTCTGATTTGTCCTTGAGAGGAATTTGTTTACATTATGAGCAGATTTCGATTTTCTCACCCCCATGATTATGGTTTGTAGCTTAAGTTTGAAAAGCAGTTGCTTATTCCTGAAAAAATGGCTTAAGTAAGACTGTCAGTTTACCAAGGTTAATTTAGTCAGGTTAGAGTGAAGAAACTGGCACGAAACATCATGACAGACCCCTCTCAACCCCGGCCACAACCTGTTTGCACTTCTTCCCTCAGGGAGACGTTATCGATCTCTGCCCATTAGAACATCTAGGCATAAAAACAGTTTTTTCCTCAATGCCCTCACCAGCTTAAACAGCTAACACAGAATTGTTACCTTTTTTATTACCAAATACCTTTTTCTCTGTAATTAATTTCTCCATTCCTAATCACCACCTCTCCCTCAAGTTTTATGCAAATACATATGCATATTTTTTATTTATACTGCTGCATATACTATAAATTCACAAATCTGTACACAACATTTTAAATATTTATTTTTCTCCTTCCCATTCCTTAGTACAACTTATTTTTTACTTACTTATTGTTCCTGTTCTCATGTCATGTGTATATGATTTTCTCATGTACCAAGAGCTTATAAAAAAACACAACAAATTCATTGCGTGCTTGCACACACTTTCAGTAATTCTGATTCTGATTTGTTAAAATGACTCAATAAAAATTATGAATTATTGAATAATTTAACATACAGTTCTTAACAAATATTTGTAGACCACCACCTAATGTAAGTGTGCCACAGATGCCCTAAAATAACAGTATTGGTGATTACCAAAAGCATTTTTTATCTTCCTGTAATGGTTAAACCAGCAGTATGTGTAAGCTCTTTTGTCACAGTAGTGTTTCTGATGCTAAAATATAATAATTGTTGTTATCCATTCATTTTTGAATCTACTGTTTTGCATAAAAACGCAGAAGAAAATAGTAAAACACTTATTATTTTTGCTTTAGATGCCCAATTACAGTCCATTACAGAGACTGTGGAAAAGTACATAAAACAATGCCAGTAAGAATGTCAAGTTCTTATCAAGTTTCTTATGTGAAAACTTGTGAATAAAGACTGTTGAGATGTTTCAGTGTGTATTTGCATAATGAATGACGATACATTTTTTTAAGAGGTCTTTGACAGATTTCTAAAGAGAATATTATGGTCTAATTCATTTGTTAAGCGCTGCATATATGTATACACAGACGTGGAAAAAATTAAGAGACCATTCCAAAATTCTTTATTAATGGGTAATAGTGTTTAGGTAAAATTATAATTTTTGTTTCATTCCGTTAACTACACATTATATTTCTACCAAATTTCAAATAAAAATATTGTTACTATTTGCAGAAAATGAAAACTGGAAAAACAGTTCAAAATAACAGAAAAGATAATCTGTATTTTTTAAGACTCCAAACACTGCACGGAAAACAAGTTCATGTTCACTTTTAAGCAATACAACAATAATATTTGTATTATATGTATTTGGTAAAAGTAGAAAAAATATCTATGTGATAGCCTTGATTTTATCATGGTTTTCATGTGTCTTGTCATGCTCTCACTTGCTGTTGGATGATTTTATGTCACTCCTGAGGTTTGATTTTGTTGCAAATCAACAGACACTGGACTGGAATGGCCACAAAACATCTAGAAATACTGATTACATGAAAATTTGGAACGGTCTCATAATTGTATATAAAAAATCTGCACTCGAAAATGCCCTCATGATTCAAGATGCTGAAACCCACTGAGATGAAACACGAAATCTAAATATCTGAATCCGCATTTGCATATATTTATAAATTAACTATAGATTAAAACCATTACAAAAACATAGCTGATTATTTAAGGCTTTTGTTTTAGCTACAATGTTTTGATGATCAATCCTTTATTGGAGTAAATTTTTAGATGCAATCAATTGTATAAATACACAGCATATAAAAATGTTATTAAAATCTTTATATGCTATGACATTAACCAGATCACTAAAAGTCGGCGTTATCTATGTGCAACACTATCTTCTGTTCTTCACAATATATTTCACTAGATGTCTCACTATATAAAAACTGCCAAAAATGGCAACAATACACATTCCAGTAAGTCAGTCCATTAAAATGCAATCGCAAATTCCAACGCTTTATTGCCGTGAAGCAGATTTCTCCCATAATCACTCACCGATGAGTCCAACGTAGGACACCAGACAACCGTGGTAGTTATCATTAGGACAGCTTGTTATGGAATGCGTCGTCGTCTGGCAATTCATGTGGAAGTCTGCCAGTCTGGATCTAATCCAAACAAACAAAACAAATGATAGAATTCAACATTTTTAACACATTTGAATGAATAGGACTTAGATGAATGCATGAATATCCCACCAATCTTTCCAGATTTAGAATACCGTATTATAGACATAATGGATAATCATCCACTCATATAACAGCTGTGTGTACTCCCACCGACTTTCTTCAAAAGTCAAGCACCTTTCGATAAAGTTAAAGGGAAATAAGGGAAGGATTTATTCCCACAGTTATTTATCACTGCCGTTGTGTCTGCTTTCACTGGGCGGTCTAATACAAAAGACAATACACCGCTGTGAATGTGCAATATGAATGCATTCCGGCAGACCTAACTAACGTCTACTGTGTTTCCAATTGAAGGCTATTTTCTGCTTGATTCCATGTGGTCTTTCTCCAACTCAAGCAATCTGCCTCAAACAGCCACTTCCTAGGGGGCCGCACGCATTCACAAACAGACCCAAGGTGGGCAGGGGGTCACATTATTACTTATTCTTGAATATGAACTCTCTCCCTCCACACCGAACAACAGCACAGCACAACCCTTCCTTCAAATAACGCTGGCGAGATGGATATCTCGTGCTTCGCAACCTCCTCCGGGACCCCGATTAACGTCGAATCGCCCCGCACTGCTGTACGGACCGCCGATTCCCCGACCCGGGCTCGGCCGCAGCATGAATACTAACCGCGCTGTTTTGACCATTGAGAGCACTCGGGAGGTGTTGCCTGCTGGGGGTTTACCTCCCGGAACAAAGAACAGAATCTGCGTCTCTCTCATGGGCACTGGCCAAAAAGGTCATCCTTTCTACTCTGCTGTATTGACATGGAAATGGATGTTGCTGTGATGCTGTTTTCTTCCGTGTTGTTATTTTGTATTTTTTTACTCAAGCTTAGATCTAGTTTTCATTAATAGGGCTGCATTTGACAACAAGAACACAAACACACAATTTTTTATACACTTTTTTTTAATGTTGTGTCATTCCTCTTATACTTTTGATATATGCATAGATCGAAAAAAAACTGTGTTGTTATATATCTCTTGATAATCGCAGCACTAAGTCAGCGATGCAAGGCGAAAGCAGCGAGGTGTGTAAAATCAGCAATCAAACGATCGCGCATGCTGATGAAACGGCGGTTCCAAGCGGTCCCCTGGAAGGCCGTTCTGAAGTGGTGCTGGATAGATGTAGGAGTTCAAGAATATTGTTTAAGTATTTAAAGGCTTATTACAATATAATTAAATTCCACTGTTTAGAAGTGAAAGGGGTAGTGGGAAAAAAATTGTTCTGGTATTGCCAGTATTGGGTTTTGAGGGATCGCTGAGGTCCAAAGAGTGAACATTCTAGAAGTATTTACCCTCATGTTGTACGCTGTTATTTTTTTGGTTCATCACAAAAGGAGATTTTTTTTTATAAGAATCACTACTGTTTGTAGCTTGTACGGTACAACGGCAGTGACAACTGCTGTCAAGCTCCAAAAAGGACAAAAGCACTATAAAAGCACCGTGTTCTTAAAAAAAAATGTTTTGTGTTGCACAGAAAATATACCAGCACACAGCACTGCAACGACACAAGGGTAGGTAAATAATGACAGAATTTTAACAGTTTCATTTAATTTAAAACCTGTGTACGACTCTTTCTTCTGAAGAACACAAAATAAGGTAATTTGAGAAATGTCTCAATGTTGTTGGGTCCATACAATGGGAGTCAATGTTGGTCAATGTCGTTTGATTACAAAATATGTTTTGTTTGTGTTCTGCTATATAAAGGAATGCCATAAATGCATGAAATAACATAGGTGGTGTTTTGCACACATTTAACATGCTGCCGTAAGAGTCAAAGTGGTTACAGACCTCTCTCTTTCTCTCTCTCTCTGAAAATTGATTGTTAGCATATTTTGTTTATTTTTGTAATGCAATAAATATCACAATCATATTGTGGTAATATTGTCAATCCTTTTTGGTATCGTGACAGCCATAGTGGCCACAGTTCATACTTGTGGTATCCTTGTTTGTCACTTAAAGTAACAAAACTTGACTTCTTAAAGGAATTGTTCAACCAAAAGTGAAAACCTGTATAAACCGGTTCTGTTAAACACAATGAAAGATATTTGGAAGAATGTTAGCAGTTGAGATTTGTGGGACATCATTTACATTGACATTTAGTCATTTAGCAGATGCTTTTATCCAAAGCCACTTACAGTAGAAATAATTAAAATGGTAGTCAGGGGGGCCAAAGAACTTTGTTTTCCTGAATTCTTCAAAATGTCAAATTTTGTGTTTAACAGAAATAAAATATACTTTAGTAGTCAATGATGCCCCAGAAATCTTAGTTGTTATCATTCTTCAAATATATTTCTTTATTTATCAACCAAACAAAGCAATTTATACAGGTTTGTAACAACGTAAAGTAATTCATGACTTTAAATAAGACCTTAAAAAATATTTGCGCATATTATCACAGCATAAGTCATAATTATTTTATGTGATAAAGCTGTAATGTTACCATTTGTTACAAATGTTGTAAAGTTTCTTTTGAGATAAGATATTTTGAATGGCAAAGCAGGAAAGGTGCACACGGGCCGACTTGTTTTTCTGTTAAAAACCCGAAACATAATAACAGCACTCAGCTAAATGAACAAATCCCTCAGCGGAGTCGATGATTTACACTGTTAATTACATTCTGCCGAGCTCAAAGAAGCACTAGGGCAGGAGATGTGTAAATGAAGGCCCCTGGTAACAGATTTGCAGGGTTGGAAATGTTAACCGTTATCGTCGGCATTAATATTACCATCACCCCCGCCTCCCTCAAGAAGACTTCAGGGGACCGCTATGTCATTAAGGGACATCACTAAATGGATGTCTCCCGTTATTTGCACGACATCATGCACAACAATCGTCCAATCATGTGCGAGCGTGCAGGAGTAACAGAAAATTGATGAAAGAGTTTGGATGTCATTTCTCTTTGTGACCAGCTTATGTACGTCTGGCAATTTAACGTCAAACAGATTTAGCAAACGATGCTGATCCTGTAACCAGTCTAGCGAGTCACTAAACATTTGTTTAAAAAAATATGCATTCATGTGAGGCAGATAAAAAGTAACTTTTGACACCCGGCTCTGTTTTTTAATGCTTTATTATACATGGGACCTTTATCACGTTTCCTGTGTCAGTTTCCACGTTTTCCTGTGTCACTGTGTCGCTTTTTCAGGTAGCACACAGTTAAAACCTATGGCTGAATCCGCTAACCAGCGTTGTTACTGCAGCACCCGGCTGCTTTAAAGCTGATCATCGACCTTACCTCAGTTTTCACAGTTTCTTGACACAAAATAATTGAGGAATGCATGGGTGAGATTGACACTGCGACACATGCAGAAGTACGTTTGTGCGCAGTATGGGTTTCGAAACGGAGGATCTCTTTAACTTGCTGAAATGTTCCTATAAATATTGTTTCCCATCCAAATGCACATTCTGAATAATAAATGTATTCATTTCCTAACCTACTACAGTCCTGTTTTGACTTACTGGTCATACTTCATTTGAAACAAATATGACTGATAATAGCAATCATGGAAAGTACACATGGTTTTATTATAGTGAAAGTGTGGTATATAGTTGTAGTAAAACCATGGGTATTTTGTAGAGATTGCATTTTGGTAAGAGCAGTATTGCTTACGTGCATTGAAATAACTGAATGCATGGTAGCTGCCTAAAAGAAACATAATGATATTTAACACTTAATTAATCTTAAAAGAGTAATGTGGTGACAGCTAAACTACATTGAATATTAAATCATTTTTGTTGTATTTGTGAACTACATGCAGTGAAATGAAAAATCTCACACAATAGGTGATAAAACCTTTTAATACAAAATAAATGCACATTCTAATCTTCTTCATCACACTGCAGTACACTCATCACTAATTTTAAAGAACACACTGACACAGTGTGGTGAAGTTATCATGAATGTTTACCAGCCATTGTTTTCACAGATCGGCTTTTCTGGATTAACCCTTGTGTGGTGTCTATATTTTTGTTACTCAGTGTTGGTGGGTCTAGTGGACCCGCTGCAGTTTTGGGTTTTTAATTTGACACAATCAAACACTTTATGTTAAAATAATTAAAATATGTTTACTTCTTCCCAATCACGAGCAATCTAAACAGCATATTTGGTTAATATTTGCCAAATACCTTTTGTTAGATGACATTTATAAATTAAAGTACTCCACATTTTTTTGCGGGAACGACAGTGGCAGAAATAGAAAACTCACACTTACACACACTCTCTCTCACGCACACAGAAACACACACAAACATACTAAAATGAGGCCCAGACGTGAAGAGGACACAATGATGGTAAACAGAACCCATGTTTTCACAATTTTATAAGCCCTGGGTCCAGTGGACCCGAACATCCTGTATGTAATATAAATGTGTAGGGGGGTGTACAGTGTGCGTGTCCTGATATATGTTCTTCACAGAAAGTAAGCCAAGGCCAATGAGTTTGAATTTTAAAAAATAATTCATTTTATCATTTTTCCTTTGGAAAAAAATGAAAAACGGGTCCCACAGACCCGAACACAATATAAGGGTTAAAACTACAAATTCAGTTGAGTTTGTTCACAGTAATCATCAGAATATCTCTTCTCCTGTCTCTGAGAATGTCTAGATTTTGAAATAATTTTGCGGACACTCATTAAAAGAGGCATTTAGTCAAATAGACGATTGCTTTGTTTATGCAAAAAATGTAACCGGAAAAATCGATACACTGCTTCAACGAGCACTTCGGGTGTTCAGTTTCTCTGTGATAAAGGTCTATAAACTTTATTATTTATATTTGTTTGTTCCGAAGTACTCGGATTCATGCTTGGCACTGTTGTGTTGTTAGAGCTCACCAATCATTACCTATAATGCATTACTTGCACATTATTGGTAAGTAACTATCTAAAAACGCTTCTAACATAACTATATTTTTTCCTTAAAGTGTCAATTAGTTAATCTGCTTTATAATCTGATTGAAAGATGTATCTGCTTTTTACAGTAAGTAGTGGTGAGACGTGAAACAACACTTCCAAAAAAAGGTGCTTCAAAAGGCTGTCATGGAAGAACCATTTTCGTTCCCAAACAATCAAAGTTTCTTTTTATGGTCTGAAGAACCTATTTCCAAAACAAATAACTTTTGTGATGCATAAAGATTTCTTGTGATTTTAAAGATTGTATTAAGAACCATTCAGCCAAAAATGTTATCTCTCTTACACAAAGATATATATTCTGCTATATACTGTATATTAACTGTTAAGTAATAGTTTATATTTTTTACATTTATAAAGTCATACATTAATATATTGCAATATAACAATTATATTGAATAATACACAAAGAATTGCTGATTTTCTTATATTTAAAAATAAAAGCACTTGGTTCCAATATATAGAAATTACTAATTTTATTATATCGAATTGTATTTTCAGGTATATTCTAAATTTTTTTCAGAAGGAACAGAACTTTTATTCGATGTGATCTGCCTTGTTTTCTCAGATTAACTTTAAGGTAATTTAGTGAATTGACAATCTGATTGAATTATATATTTGAGATTATCTAGTTTGTATTAAGTGTACATTTACCAGTTCAATGTTATGCAGATACCCTAATTATATACCTTAGTTTTAAGGTGCCCAAGGCAATATCAGTTTATTTATATTATAAAATATTTTTAACATCTCAAAACATTCAATAGACGCCTCTAAAATTAGGGGTGCACAGAAATGAAAATTCTTGGCTGAAACTGAATAAAAGAACACTTGGCTTAAGGCCAAATACTGGACATGTTTTTTTGCATTTATTTGGCCAATTTCTTCACAGAGTGTTCAAAATGTGCTTTTTTATATTTTGTCTTGCTTTTCAAATCCAAACTGTGAACATTAACATTCCGTTTTACCAACAAAGCAAAACAACAAAATAAAAAAAATCTCCATCTCCCTTGAATGGCCTTTATTTGGTCTATAGCTGACTGCTGAAAGAATGTTATGTACTCTGTACAACTACAACAAAACCGTTCATTAAAAAGTGTCATTCAACATTATAAAACAAAAATACGAATAAACGAAAACTGCTGGATTATTATAGCCTGCTCTACAAAATGATTTTAAGAAAAAAACATCCATGCAAGCAAATGCATGCTGACGCTGACTGACAACCATTACAGTTCACGTCTCTCCTCCAAACTCTGTCCACAAAAGCTGACCGCCCTGTCAGACTATCAAACCGCCCGCTCCTGTTTGAAGCACAACATAGTTACCGATCTGTAAAGGAATTTAGTCCCACGGCACGTCTTTCTCTGACACAAACCATTGACTGTCACCGTTCCACAGGCGGAACGCTAAAGTTTACTTTAAAATGTAATAATATAATCCAACCTTACCATGACAAACTATATATCTTTAGAAAGGTCTATGCCTCTAGAAAACAAATCTGACCAGTGTTTGACAAAATAGATTATGTAGCTGTACTAATTGATTCATTTAGGACAGGAGTGGGCATACAAATGATTATATGCTGCTAAACAGTACTGTTCCACCAGTGGAACACTGAGGTTTATTTCAATATTTTGCAATACAATTCCATCCCAATCATGAAAAACTATACTGTATATCTTTGGAAAGGTCTAAGCCTCAAGAATAAGAATCTGCCCAATGTTTGACAGTAGTATGTTGTACATAGTTATATATTTCTAATATGTCTAATATTTATTTTTCCTATTTATATGATATGTTTATTTTACATGTGTGTTTTATTCATTGAGGCTGTGCATGAGAAAGTAAAAAAAGTGGAAAAAATTCCCAGTATGTGTTGTGGGTTTAGGAATTACCATTAAGCATTCAGCAGCTAAAAATGTTACACAGATCTCATTTCTTTTCATTTCATTTCAAGCTCAAATTCAAAACACAACTTGGTTACACATGTGGCTTTGAATTTTTTACATTTTTTCGCTGAAACCAAAATGTATTTACATAAATATATATTTACATTTACATTTTTAGGGATTTCACATCAGCAATAATCTGCAAATGTCTTCTTTCAAACAAGACCAACTTTAAGTCTGTACTCCAAAACATTCATGATTTATAACCATTTAAGTTTGGATAGTGTCTTTTTATGTGTATGCTCAAAAAAAGGACAGTGACGGTGAACAGGTTGCTTCCACACACCGCCAACACTATTTTGCTGCTTTTATAAAGCAGGCGACTCTCTCTCGGAGCTGGTTGCTGCTTGATCGCATCATCAAAAACGTCATCGTTCAGTCAAATTTGTTCAGCCATTTTACTCATTCAGCCAAACATCCAAACAAGCTTTTTTGCTTTTTTCAGCAGAATAATTACCGTTACCGAACAATTGGTGCATCTCTACTTTAATTAGCGTCAATGTAGTTTTCTTGTACGGCAGCCTGCTAATTTTCTAATTAAAGCGCTTATCACTGATGATCTCTGAACAGATGGTTGTGGAGCCATTTCTCATCACACTCTGGCCTCCGCCCAGCAGGGGTATCTACAGCAATATACTCAGTGCATTTGGACAAGCGGAGTATCAAGGCCAAATGTTTCAGGAAAGGGATTATTTTAAGGGTGTGTTTCTCTCTTCTTTACAGCAAATTCTTGCTGTGATAGTAGATGTTCCCTCAGCTGCCCTCAGAGAGATGCTGTCAGCCCACTAGCACTTTAGCTTTGTGCTCTTTGTAACGCTTATAGGTTCACAACATCCAACCTTGTTCTTAACCTTATCAGGCAATTTTCAGCTGTTCAAAAGCAATCTTTGATTTTTTTATATCTTTCAGCATCAAATTGAGTTTATTATTAAAAAACTGGACAATATTTGAAAAAATAAGAAGGGATAAAACAATCCTAAATTTCTTCACCGATAGCCAATAATTCTGAAGATTAAATGAATATTTCTTAATTTTCGGAATGTTATTAATTAATCTAATGTTAAACATCAAACTGGTGATCTTTCTTAACACTTTCTGTATACAGAGCACCCATTCATTGAATTTCCTGTTCTCTTTTGATTGACAGGATATATCGACCATGATCATGTGAAAAATCATGTGAATGTGTGAAAAATGCATCTCTAAGAATTAGCATTTGCATGTTGGGACTTGATCATTGTGACTGTTTTCAAACCTGAAATATGATTTATTTCCAGGGTGCATGTGTGCATGTTCACGCCTGTGTGGATATATAAGTGTCTAGTGAAGCGTCTTGAGAAGTCTAGTGGTCTGAGGGATTTAGGAGAATGTCTGGGCAACAAGACCATGAATGATTTGCAGAACTCCTGCAAGCACACAAAATCTTAAATAAGAGCCTATAGGGCAAGGTTTTTTCAACATATAGCTTAAACTTAATCTGTATGCTTGGTCTAAAGGATTGTACATTTTCAAACACACAAAATGATCTTAAAGAAACAGCAAAAAATATGAATTCAATGTGTTACAATGGACTATTAAACAGATAGTGAAAATGAAAGAGAATCTAAATACATCACTGTGTAATAAAGTGTTGTTTCGCGCGACCTTTGTATAGTTCTTGTACAATTCTGTGGTGCTAATTATTGTGGTAATATTTATCTTCATGTTGCATACATTTTTTTGTTTATATATAGCTCAAGTAAATTTTGATCTTATATCATTGATTACGATATTGAAAATAAACAAAAACTATACAAGTTTTCTAATATTAAAAAATATATTTTTCCAATTGTCCCTCTCAGAAAATTCTGTAGTCTCTGTAGCACAGGGAAAGTGGGATGAACCAATGATGGGTGACATACGTCTTGAACGTGAGGACAGTATTAGCCATAAAAGATAAAAACAATCAAATGTAAACTTCTGATGTTTTGGGCGACTCACTTTAATAACTGTTGTGTTAAACTGTTGTTTTGAGCTCGGTGTTATGCCAGTACCTTGTTATTTCCGCTTACAAGTAATAATACTGAAATATATAAATGTGTGAAAATATTTGTACTGTTTTATTGTGAGTACTGTTGATGGTAGAAAACATGTATGTGATTTTCGTATTCATCATGTTAAACTTCATAAAGAAAATTCATTGTGCTATCAGTCTTATGAGAAAGAATTGAAGCCCCTTAATTGAAGCCCCTTATCTGGCAGTTGTTTCGTAAACTCATTGTAAATAAATCCTACAGTATAGACTGACATGTGAACTGCAGTTTTACTGTATATACCTTCCATTGTTTTCCATCTTTCATGCGCTTGAAACAATCAGTCACATAAGGAATAAGAAACGACTGCTTATCATTCATCTTTCACTTCTTCAGGAAAATAGATTGAAGTCTGGTCTGACCACTAATATGTGTACTCGGCCTGGTCACTGTGAAATGGTTCGGTTGTTGGATGTCCTCCAGTATCTTGCTGTGAGAAAGGCAAGGTGATTTCTGAAGGCTGACATATAAAAAAGGGCATCCAAAGTCCTAAGGGTTGGCATTGTGGGGGCTTTTAGCTTTTTTCCCAGTTTATACATCATACAGCGTTTGAGGACAAAAAAGCCCGGAGCCAGTTTCCATCCAGGTAATATAAGCAGGACGATGGCTGGAATGCAGTGGACAAGCTTGTTAAAGGCACGATAGATTAAATCTCATGTCAGCACGCGCTTTCTACAGCGTTTTGTGTTCTGTGTACTGGTCATTCCTGAAGTGCAGTTTCATTTTTTCTGTGGCCTTGATACCTCTTTCCGCCATGACTTTTGATAACAACGAACAAATACCGGTTTCTTTAGAATGTGACACCTTATATTTTAGGTGAGAAAACAACGGTGGTATATCTAAAACATTGCAAAATGTTCTATAAAAATACATTGATAATATTAAACTTTGATGTAAACTGTAAATCCCTCAATGCGCAGTATCTTATTTAATATAAGTAGCAGTTCAACCAAAAATGAAAATTCTTTCATATCATTCAAAACCTCCATATGACTCTTTCTTCTGTGAAACACAAAAGAAGATATTTTGAGAAATATGTCAGTGTTTTTAGGTTCATGAAATGGAAGTCAATGAGAGTCAGTGTTTTTTTGGTTACCAATGTTCTTCAAAATAGATATTTTTTGTTATCTGCAGAAGAAAGAAAGTCATGCAGGTTTGAAATGACATGATGGTGAGCAAATGACTTCAATTTTGGGTGAACTATGCCTTTAATTTCCATCCTGTTATGTTGCATTCTGTTCATTTTTTAACACTGTTAATGAAATATAACCCATATATATTTAACAAAGCCTGAGCTTGAACGGAGCATATATCTACATTCTTTTAATGACAACATAATCATATTCATTTTAGCAGTGCTACATAACAGGAATGACCCAGTGTTAAATAAAATAAATGGTACCATTATTTTTTTTACAACAATCGGGCATCACATCGACATTTCATTTAAACCAACACAACCAATTAAACCTGTTCAATCGATTCTTAACCATGACCCTGAACTTTCTTTGTAAGCATATGAACAATGTGACTTTTATAGTGTTTCTCGTTGCTTTTGGAGGACTGAGATTTGTACACAGGCAGTCTTTAGTAGTCCCAGGTGATGGCTGATGAATGACACATGAACAGGAGAAAGGTGATTGTGGACTCAATGGGGGCGTTTCATTTCGATCGATTGATTTTCTCGTAGTTCACCATACTAGGTTAATTAACACTGCCTGATCAATAAAACCTGTATACTTCTGTGTTACTAACAGATCGCAAGTCTTTTTTGGTTACGTGTTAAATTAATGATTTTTTGTTTGTTGACATTAAGAGATAAGAGATAGCTAAGACATGATATGTGCAGATCTGATAAATTTATCCTGATTGAACATTTCTGCTTTACCCATGCATTCGGCTGTTTAGATCAATAGTATGCTGTTACTTCTTGTCCGTCAATGTGTGGATCAATAATAAGCTTCTAATGGGGTGTGTCCTTGACTGTATAGATTATATATTGGTTACATCTGCAGAATTGCTTTTTGACCACCTACCGATTCAATCTCTACAATGTTTTGGAGCGTATCTACTGCTGATAATGTTTGGCATGGGTTTCAGTTTATAGCAAACCAATAACGGTCCAACCTCTTACAATTTCAGCTGTCCATTCCAGTTTATGTGGACTAAGACTGCGTCCGAATACCCCCACTCGTGGTCTTGGCCACTTGAGAGCGCGTGCAGGCGACAGGAAGTAAGAGCGCATGTGTGTCCAACGTCTTAAAATGCCAAAATGCAGTGCCCTTAATGCACACTAAACCAACACTATCTTGAATACCGCTTCAGGGCTAAGTGTATCCCATCATGCATCACGTTTTGGATATATTATGAGACTTTTTGCTTGGGTCTCTCAAGATGTTGCTGAAAGTTTTACAATGTAAGTTATACTACTACTTTTTAAGGTTAGGCTATATCTTAATTTATTCTATGTTTGACTAATATGTGTTTTGCTTTTTTGGTACACCAGCTTTGATACAACACAAATAAAGCACTATACAAATAAATCTGACTTGATATAATTAGATATTACATATAATTTCGTAGTTAAACATAGTGTAACACATTTTATTATTTATTTTGTAAAACTGCTTTTTATCACATAATTAGAAATACCACATGAATTAACATTAAATGTTTGCACTTGCTTATTGTGTACCAATCAGTTTGAAATATTACATGTTCACTTGGGATCTTCACACCCACTAGACTACTTGTGCAGAAAACGTGAAATACGTCATGAAAGTAGTCTTGTGGACAAGTGCAAAGACAGCAAGTGGGGGTATTTGGACGCAGCAATTGTCTTTGATAGTGGTGCTATTCTAGCCAAGAACTGCCCACTTAGTCGGAAAAAGACCATCTGACCGACGTGTATATGTCATGGTTCCACCTCTCCTTGTCAGGTATTTCTTGGTTTAGAGGTGGAATCATACAGAATCCTCTGTTTCATGTGGGGAGAGATGGTTTTGACACTTTTGGCCTTCCATACTCTCCTCGAGTCACGTCATTGTTCCCTACCCTCCTGTTTCCTAGTTTGTGCTAATTACCCTTCCTATAAAGAGTCCTCATGTTTCTTTGTCTCGTTGCTCGTGCATTGTATGCTGTTCATGTTCATGTCGCTGTACCTGTACCCCTTGTCATACCTTGTGAGCTGTATTCATGTCATCATCGTTCCTTGTCAAAGTAAGTGTAGTTTAGTCAGTGTTAGTGTGTTGTTATTCAAGTGTTTGTTTTATAGTCTAGTCAGTCAGTGTTAGTGTTTATTTGTTAAAGGTATCCTGTTCTGTTTGTCCCCCTCGTGGGTTTTTGTTTGCCTCTTTGTTTAGTGTTCTTTGTTTAAATAAACGTCCTTGTTAACCCCTTCACCACTGGCTGTGTCTGCCTGCACTTGGGTTCTCTTGCCACTGAGAGTTCATGACAGTATAATACCCCACAGCAGTTCATTTTACTTTGACACGGTGTTTTGATGTGTGTTCATTTGAAATAAATTATCCACTGTTACTGACCGAATGTTAAATGAGTTTGCCAAAGTTTCCCAAAATGTTTGCTAAATTAAACAAATTAAAAATAAAACAAAGCAATAAAATGATACAACTACATTAAAACAAAGTAAAATATAAATTATAATTTATTTTTTTAAATAAAACAAAACAATTAAATAAAATGGAAAGTAAAAATGTTTACAGTATGTACACACTGAGGTTTTAAACAAATTAGTAGGATTTACATTTTTGTGTTAATGTGCTTAATATCTGCACACAGTTTTTTGTAAATTTACTTTCCTAAGTAAATCGTGCTAGTTGTTTTTTCCTTGTACTACTGTAAGTTGCTCAAATGAAACTCAAAACTTTAATACTACTCCGTTTTCCTTTTAAAAAGGCGTAACTCTTGCTACGGTTACGCCTGGTGTTTACACTACTCTTGAGCTTTCGACCCCCGAACACTGAGAGAAAACGGAGACTTTAAATTACGCAGGCGTGTTTGCCTACATTCTCTCACTGACAAATGGTCTGTATTACGGCGTCTGCTTTCCTGATTCGTAAGCCCCTGTCATACTTTACCTTAAGGCGACAATGACCAGCCTCGCACGGACATGTAAACATCAGGCTTGTTTGACTTCATGCAAACGCTGTGTACACTGATCAACCCGGTGACAATACAGCAACGCAAGAGAGAATCGAGAGCTGTCTGCTCTGTGTGCTTTTTGTTAATCGCTCCCTCAGTACTGAGATGTCATTCATCGATCATTCTGTGTGGCGTCTGATAACATCAAACATGCCTAATAACACAAATAATTCCTCATCTATCCACACGAATACGTTCATTATTTTCCTCGCCATCATGTTCATATTGTACTGGCCTGTCTGTGAATAGTAACCAACTGTCATCAACAAACAACCTGTATGCATGCGCATACAACAGTTTACAGGCTCCGTGTGCCTGAATGGTCATGTGACATGCGTTTTCATTAATTTAGTGTAAACACAGGATTTTTTTCTGAAACGCATATGGAAACGACAAAATAAACGAGGATCGTTCTCATTTTAAAAAGCCGTTTTCGTACGACGACTGGCTAATGTAAACAGCACCTATATATCAAGATTTGATGCTCCAAACATTGAAACCAGAAACAAAAAAAGCTGTGTGCTCTTACTCACAGTTTCATATAGTCAGCCTATCAAATCTATCAAGGTTTCTGGTGCCGTGACCCGGACCGAATCACCTTACCTGCAGAGCGGATCAGAGCGACAGGTCCTCCTTAACTCCAGACAATTGGGTTTCGTCCTCTCCTCGAACGAGCAGGCAGGCATGATGGTTTGTCGGCGACGTTCTGCACACGCTTTATCCCGGCATGAGCAGAAGAGCAGTGGGTAGCTGAATTCCGTCTGCACTCGGTCGAAGAACTGCCGGAGGGCCTTATGGCAGCGCTTTCGATTGCAGGGTTCCTGAGCTTGCTGTATCGGAGTGGCACGGCTGCAGGTGGCCATGTACATCGAGCGTTGCCTCTTGCAGGTGTCGTTTAGGTTGCAGGCCTTCGTAGCATCCAGGCAGGGGTTACAAGGCTTAACCGCATCTAAACACAGATTCCCTTTTACGGAGGCCGAGTCCATGGCTGTCGGCAAACATGAAGGGAAACAGTGTGGGTCAGCATGCATGGTTAAACAGAAATAGCAGAAGTCAATTGGAAATACGCCTGCTTATCCAGGCAGCATGCGTTGCTTCCTACTTTTGACTTGCAAATGTCAATGCACATGTGTTCTTATAATAAAGCAATTTTTCAATATATGTATATGAATATGATTTGTAATGAGAATCATCAAAACAAGCTCATTAAATACGACCCTGGCTGAGAATGTAACCAAATTTGGCTCTCATAATCATCTTGAAAACTATGACATATAATGACCTTTTCTGACTTTTTGATAAGAGCTAACACGCTCTAATAGCTTTCTTCAGCATGCACGGACGGTTTTTTGGTAGTCAGGTAGTCTTTGTCCTTTGAAGCGTGTTTAATTAGATTTTACCCAATGAGAACTCTGGGATAAGCTATTGTTAGGCATCTCGGGTGGTACAGTGAGGAATTGCTGCTGCTTGTCATTCAGGAGATACTGCAGGTTTCTTTTTCTCCAGGGTGTTTCAAGGAACAAAATGTGTTTCCTTTCTTTTCTGAATTGGAAATCCTTTGGTTACAGGCGGATGGCTTGGTTTTATCACACTTCAGACTAAAACTGGTCACACATGGCATGATTTGAAAAAAAACGTTTTTTAAATTCTCTTTTGTGTAGTTTAAAAGCGACATTAACAAGATGTTTCAGCTTGATGAACCATTTGACTTAGATCAGAGCCTCACCAACTTCAAAAAGGGTCCTGGCCAAGATTTCGGGTGGTTGCATTTGTCCACCACTTACATCATCAAGGTCTATTATTTCAGGATTTAGTTCAGAAAAGCAACCGTTATATTTTAAGGTAAGAATGAAACATTGATTAGATGATTAGTGAAATACATTTTATTTTATTATGTTTTTTATAACTGAAATGTGAGAACCTGTGAGACTAAGTTTTTAGCTGAATTAAAACCAAATATTTATCCCCCACAACTCCACTATTAGCCCAACCCGAGCCACAGTTTGGGATGCAGTGGTTTAGAAGTTTAAGAAGCTGACCTGAATGGTGTTTGTTACATCTTGTCCCTTGCTTTCCCCTTTAAATATCAGAACAACCATTGCTTCAGAATATACCTGGATGGGTCTCCCGCATCGAGACTGGTATGTCATGATGCATGTCAGTGTGTCCCTACTGAGGTTTTGTGTTGGGATTCCAATTCCAAATCGAAAGCAAAAGGTTAGAATTGGATCAGAATTGAAAAGAATTGAAATCGAACACTTGAAATTAAAATGCATTTTCCTTATCCTTATTTCCGCATTTTCCTTTCCATATTTTCACAAATGTGCATGCATTAACTTGTGATCTGCTGATACAGTATCTCAGTAAAAGCCCTTATGAAAATGAACCATATTTTTCTTATACTAAGCATACTGTAGCATAGTATAGACTATAGTATTTGCACGAAAGCACACAAACCACAATCCAAAGTCTGTAGTAAAAACAGTTTGACCATGATGTAGTTTATGGTTATGCAAATTGTAATAAATTAGACAAAACAAGGTTTTTTAACGGTGCTTAAAACCAGTCAATAAGAAGGCTAAATGACCATACAGGTTGATACCTAAATGTTTTACTTCAATTGAAATCGATAAGAATTGAAATCGTTAGGCGGAATCGGAATCACTAAAATTAAAAAAAAAACCCAACCCTACTAAGGAGTCTTAAAGCGACACTATAACTTTTGCTCACGGTTTCCCAAAGAGGTTGATAAGCGCAATTGTCTGTTACCAGTTTTGTAAATAATATATCAATAATATATATATTATATAATATATAAATAACTAATGTATTAGCTTTCCCTGTGGGCAATGCAATATATTTGAGTTTGTTTGCTAAGCCAATGGAACCAGCGAATGCAGAAACGTGCACTTTCGCACTCATCCGCAGGCAGGGGTTGGCCCTAACACAGTACCGACCCGAACACAGAACTTACAGAGTGTGGTCGTAGCCGCTATGAGGTATCAGCGACAGTAGAATTCATTCGGTTAAGAGTTGTTCTTCCACTGAAATACTTTTGGAGACATTATTTTAAGGTCTTAAAACTACAAAGTGTTGCTTTAACCTATTAGCCCTGAGGACCGTTGGCCAGCATCTCCTGAAGGCTTCCAAAAGTATTATCTCGTTTTCAGAGACGCTAACAAAACTCACAGTCTGTAAAGGGTGAAGCTCTTGGTATGTAGGAAAAAAGTGAAAGGTTTTCATGCTTGACAAAACGCTAAACATTCTTCGCATGTAGAAATGCAATAGCCAATTAGCACAACGCCAGACGCTACCTTGTTATCTCCCTGACAGACAAGGTTTTTACAGTATCTATGGCTCAGCGCTGTTTCCTGCAGTGCACTCACACATGTTTTATTGAAGCTAAGGGAATCAGGCAGGGACTTCAAAACAGATCTCACTACGGCTTTGCTTCTCACAAGGTCACGTAAGTGGAAAGTGTAACTGTCCGCTGATTGCTTCTCTGCTAAAAACATCCTTCCACCCCTGCTAGACTTTAGCTCCTGTCAGCTTTCCCACTTCTAAGCACAACGATTGAGGATACAAACACGATATCATTTCTTTTCCATAAACATCAGGATGTGGGACACCTGTAGAGGTCTTGCACAATAATTTTATTCATTGCACATAAAAAAAACATGGCTGGAGGGATGTTGTGGGGTTTAAATGCTGATTTGGGTAACATAATGTTTTAAGATGATGTTGTTTTTAAGTATGTGTGATTGACATTTAGAGCAGCAATAAGGCATTACTTTCAGTAGATGTGGATGAGCGAAAGTAATAAAGCTTCTTTTTAATTTATTTTATTTCTAATTATACTATCCGCCTAACAGTTACATGTTAAGTTGAACTGAAATATTAATTTGGTTTTATTAGTTATTCGTTGGCTTTAATGAAAGCATGCACAAGAGCTGACGCTGACTTCATAAATTGTGAGCTGATGGCCCAAGTTATCCCCACATAGATTTGAGATTGTTCCAAAGATCCTCATTTGATGAAACTGAATGAATGACACTGTTGACAATATTGTAATATTAAATTAAATTAATAAAGTTAATATTGTGACACATTTGCTAATATGTTTATTGTACAAGAATCGCAATATTATTAATTGTACATAATAACTGTTTTTAATCCATATGTTTCTGTTTATTTTTATGTAACACATTTTCAATGTGGACCCTATCATGTGTTCTAGATTCAAGAAATGTTTGTATATTACTACTGGACTGCTACAGATCTGCTGTATTACCTGATATGAAGGTCACTTACTCATGCTTTAATATTACGTCCACATTTTAGACTAATGATAAACTCATTAAATGAGAATGACACAAATGTCCCTATGAGAAGTATGTTGTGACGAAAGATGCTAAAAATGCATTTTGCAATGCTTTTCTTTGAATTTGCACAAATGTACTTCCAGCATCTGTTCTGGATTCTTAATGGCTACTTTTTCTTCATTATTTGGTCCAAGTCATTCATAAAACTTGTTTCGTAATGATAGAAATTAACCTGTTGGCACAATTGTATTTTTTCTCCATAAATTATATTAAAATGATAAATGACAACAGAGAAAGTTTTGGCACCAAACATTAGTCCAAATATCAACATATCAAGTAACTTTAGATGCGTTAACATTTTTTGGCAAGACTTTTGGGCGATATTTAAAGTGTGTTGATCTTTTTTATATTTAGTCAATTTTTTTAATGTAATCATAGAAAAAAGCCTATTTTGACAAATGAAGAGCTGTTCTCAATAGGTATTAACTGTATTAACTATAACAATGTTACACAAGTGGTATTCGTCTCATAGAACTACTATGATTTTGAGTTTGAGAGGAACTCAATTTTATAATTTTGTGTCTCGGCTATTTGCTCTTTAAAACTATAAATGCCTGTTCTGTCACTTCTTTCATTCTGACTATAAACCAGTTGAGTTAAATCTGATTATCAAGCATGCAGGATGTGTTAAAATAAAAATTAATCCGTGCTACCCTGAACCTTTTCTTGCTTTCAAATCTGCTGGCAAGTGCAGTGCATAAACACTCTTTTAACATCACTTCCATCTTAGCTGGCTGTTCCACAATAATCAATTGGCAACACTAGCTGCAAACATCCTTTAATGTTCCACCGCTTTCTCTCGTGTGGCTATTTTTTTTAAAGTCCCATTCTATTATCCCCTTATCGCCCCTTTCTGTCTTGAAAATCTATCATACCCAGGTTGAACAGCAGTTGTGCGGTTTAAAGAGGCAGGCAGATATGAGCGGTCATCTGTTCACTGATAAATGAACAGAAATGCCATGTAACAAGATGTCTGATTATTTTTATGTTATGAATGCTTTTCCAGTTCTGCTTTTGAACCACAAAGAGTGCTTGCAGGTGTGTTGTTTTGGTCCCGATATTCATCTTATCTCATGACAGGCGGAATAGGTTCTCTAACAAATCTTCAAGGAGAGCCGGCTTACGGGGGCTTCACCAGAGGTGGAGGGAATTATGGGAGAAAAATATTTGATTTGGGCTTCAAAACAGAGTAAAACATTTTTGATTTAAGGATCAGTTCTTTAAAAAATACCCTTGGTGACCTCTTTAAAGGGATAGTTCACACAGAATTAAAATGCAGTCTTCATTTACTCAGCCTCTTGTTATTTCTTTCCTGTATCAACAAAGATATTTTGAAGAATGTTGGTAACTGCATTGGTTTTGTGTCCATACACAAGTGAATGGGCCCCAGAGCCGTTCGGTTACCAACTTTCTTCAAAATATCTTCTTTTGTGTTCAGCGGAGGAAAGTCATTAAGATTTGAAAGGACAAGAGGGTGAGTAGATAATGGCAGAATTTACATTTCTTTTTTGTCAGTTTTATCAATTTATTACAAATAGAGAATTTGAGCTACGTCACGCTGTGTTGAATGTAGCGCCATCTTGGGAGGATGGCTGCTAGTACGTTCAATGCAGTATTTTGTTTTTATAGTTTGATTAATAAATATATTTTATATTATAATTAAAAATGTCAACAATCGTTGGGTAAATATTTTTATGTATTTTGTATATTTGTAAATATTTTGTATAGATTTCTTATTAACACCTTTCTTTTTATTTTCATTAACATCAGGTTCATCTTTTTTCAAACCCTATATCTCCTATAAGCTTATATGTTATATCTTATCTTTATCTTTTAATACATCAACATAGCATATTTTCAAAATGACTAATGAATAAGTAATTTTGCTTGTAATATACACATATTCGTTTCATGTACTTCATGTCAAATGTACTAAAGATGGTTTAATATCTAGAATTTTCTCTACCATGTCCTGTACATCATTCAAGATATATATATATATACACACATATATATTCACATTTCCAGTTGCAATGCAAAGACTTTTTTTTTTAATGTAAATATCTGGAATGTTTGTTGTATTTATGCAGTCCAACTGGGTTTATATAGGTCCGCATAGGTCCGCAGTAACCAAATGATGCATGCAATTCTTGCAAATTCATTTTAATCAGAAATGATCTGCCTTTGTGTGAAATATTTAGTTTTCATAAAAAGTCAAAAGGCTCATCGGAAAACAGGGAAGTTAATGTCTGAATCTGTTGCAGTAGAATGTTGGTTAACATTTCTCTATAAAATGGCCTAAGAAGAGTTGCAGGCGCCCGTGGTAATAATTCAAGTATTTATTCATGCGTTACATACACGTTTTATCACCGTTTACAGGCACTTAAGAAGTACTGCACGGTCAATGTGCATTATGCAAATACAGAGGGATCTATGCCGCCCCGTGTATTCAGGTCACTTAGTAGATTACTATTAAAAACTCAGAGATGTCGAGTGTGCTTGTCATTTCATGCATTTAACCTTTAACCTTGTTATTCTATTTAAGCAGGAAAATATTTTTAAATGTACGTTGCTTGCTGTTGGGTTATCATTAGACAAATTAAGGTGTACCACAATTTACATTTTGTTGTGAAATTAAAGGGCAGAGCAGCATATATATTCCTTCTGCATTCACATGCTAAATGTCCCTAGCATGGCAAATCATATTCAATATAGATGCAAGATATGTGCCTGTATGTATTCTAAATCATCAGCAACCTTGAAGATGGGACATTTCTTTTAAACCTAGTGGGTCTTATATAAGGCTTGAGATTACCTCTGCTGTGATTTAAAAAAAGAGAAATGTAAACAGTCACATAAGGAATTGGAGGGAAAATAGCTTTTTTTGTGGCAGTGTGGGGGATAGCTTTTGTTCACGCTCATCAGCAAGACAGCAGAGCGCATTTTATTTTCTCTATTTGCATCCTCTGTCCCTCTTTCACCTAAAGCCCACAAACTGGTGCAGCCCCCCAACAAGCCGTATCTAAGGGTGAGGGTGGATTGGAAAGAAAATGGAATCCGTCTCAAATCAACAATAAATGAAATCCAAAAACTTCTTTGAGGACAAAGCTATGAATCATAGAGGCTGCTTTTTTCAAAGGATGCAATTATGGTTAATGCAGTCGCAACATTCCGTGGTGGTCTTTTGAATGGCCATCATGACTAATACACGTAGTCGCATTTACATTGTTTAAAACTAATCAACACTGCTTCATTGAATGGTCAGCGACCACCGCGCGATTACCATATACCATCTAATTTTCCAGGTCAAGAATAGCAATTTTCCTTTATTGGAAGTGTTTGATTATCGCATGTTTGTTTGTGTAAAGATTGTAATTGTTTGCGATTGCTTCATTCAGAAGCCTGTTAAAACGAAATGTATTTGAATGTATTTTTGAAGCCAAATTAATCTAGTAACGTACTGTATACTATCTGTGGAGTACTGTAATCTTATTTTTGACAGAGGAGGCTTTTAGAGGGTTTTGCATCTGAACTCTTCCAAATATATATGCAAATATTTTCCATTATATATACACATGTATGTGTTTATAAGTACAAAATTAATATGCACAGTACGCAAACAAATATTACGTAAACCCAAACTTTTATTCTAGGTGCGATTTATTAAGATTGATTGTTGGACAGCCCTGAACTACTGGTCAATAGTCTAGGATAATAAACTCATTCTTTATTTATATCTCTTTTTCCATATTTTAGAATAATAGTAAACTCATCAAAACCATGGAATAACACAGTAATAACTGTGGGAATTAGGGCTGCACGATTAATTGAAAAAAGAAATCCGGGGCGGTTGGAAGCCAGAGGGGGCTCTCACGCAGACACTCCAGTTCTTCACAGAAGAAGTTCCACACCTATAACCAGGAAATGCAGTCTTCCTATCAGCATCTGGCATCTTTCTATCACTGTTTTCCAAGCCTCCTCAGGTATTTTCATGATAGTAAAGTATATTTATAATATAAAAAAGTATAGTATATTTATAAAGTATATAAACAACTCAAACTCGCAATGTTTTTAGTTAGAGCAGCATTTTCCACTGATCACAGAGTAGTGCTTCACGAAAATCTGCGCATAAAATAATATCATTACAAAATATCCATATCGATTTAATCATGATTTGAATGGTAAGTCCGATTAACCGTGCAGCCCTAATAGGATGTGTCTAGAAGCGTCCAAAATAAAGGAATCTATGATCTTATTTAGCATCTTCTAAGCAGTCGCCTTTTCCTTTGAACCAGCAAAATCGTATACTTATCATCCAGCTTCTCAAATCTTAACCTGGTAAACTTTTCAAACAGAATTAAAGGAATTGTCCTGCTGGACTCTTATTGGCTGCTTTTTATATTTTATCAAGGAATCCATTTCAAAAATATAAAAAATTGTTTTAAGAAAAAAAAAGTTTACCCAAATACACCTTGAGATTAAAGATTCTAAAGATCATGAGGAACATTTTTGTCAAGTAATCCCTACGTTAATATGAAAAAGTGTAAATAGCTACATAATTTGAAATATTAAATGAGATGCACTTTTTATTTCTTTTTTATTTCTTAATGTGGAGACTCTAAGTTTGCATAACTAGTACGCAACATGTTACATTGAGAAAGGTTCTGTTACAGCTGGAATATTTTTTTTCAGTTACATGTACTCTATTCAGACATTTATATGGCATTTTTTTGCACGAAAATATATTCAGTCAAAAAGGACTGAACTTAATGCCAATTTAATGAATAACTGAATGGATCTTACTATCCCAACTTTTTCTCAGCAATAAAAAATGGATAAGTCTGCATGTATAGACAGTGAATAGATCCTATCCATGTAATAGTTTCTTGTACTGTTGAGTAAATGCGGGTCGAGGTGTCCAACATTTCACACTGTATGTGCTTTACAAAGTCATTCTACAACCTGACGGTCTATTGATATTAAACTGTCATGGACTATGTGAAGGTTTATGAACACAGCACTAACCTTTAAAGTACAAAGAAAATGATTTCTATAACCACTGCCCAGCACTGGAAGGTCATAATATTTCTTCACTTACCCGAAATAATGGAGGCAAGTCGGAACTCATCAGAGAGATGCATTGGTTCATATGGAGAGGTCTCGTATAATTCTTCACCTTAAAAAGGACAGATGTAAATAGAAATATTAGATTTTGACAACATTGGGTGATTAACACAAGTTTACTGCGTCCTAGCCAGAAATCTGTGCATGTGACATAAAAGCTACAGACAAATTACTTGAATCTGGAATCCTGCTGCAGTGCTTGGTTATGACATTATTTGATATTTTATTAATGCATCTACACCTGATAAATGTTGTATGAGTCTTGCAGATATTCACACTTGGTTCTTTAAAATTATATCTTCAAATGTCCAGATTCACAAATTCTTCGCTGTTTCCAAATATACAGCTCAGCAGTCTTTTGCCTACAGTAGATTTGGACTGGCAAACAATCACAAATTAGCTCCCCGGTGCTGTGTTCCTTTGGCTGTGTCCAGAAAATCTGCTGTTTGCTAATCCAGGCCTTCAGCCGTAGGCCACAGAGCGGTGCAACCAATCTGCTAAATGGTCTCAGCAGAGGCACAGCTATAACAATAAAAGCTATGACTTTAGACCTTTCACCACCCGATGAGATCCTATCAAATGAAGACTTTCTGGGTAACCAAGGGGACTGCTTTCTTTCATGGTCCAGCTCATTTCTAACTTTATCATCTACAGAAAAGAAGTTTCTGTTGGAAGAGCACACAAGCTCTGGAAACATAAAGCCATGCTGAGATTCAATCTGACTAACATCAGGTCTCGATTTTAGAGGTCAGGCATCCTAATAAGACCAGCCACATGTGTATAAGATGCTGGCGGTTTGTTGGTGTTCTCTTAAGGCTTCTTAACTAGCGTAACCAGCATGACTTTTATGGTCAGCTACTGAACGTAGCTGCTTGTAAACCAGAATTTCTGCAAGTGAACGTCATGGCTTGTTGGCTTACCAGCGCAGTGCATTTTTTTTTGCATGATTTGAGCTAAATAAACTACATTTAGTAGTTTTCTACATTAGTACAAACATCTCATTGATATGAAATATACACGGTTAGTCTTATCTACTTTAGCCCACATCTAATGAAAGGCTTTGACTACTGTCGTCATTTCTGTATGCGTAAATCTTAAAGGTACAGCATATAATGATATTCTTAAGAACTGTGTGCTTTAAAACAACATGTTGATCAAGGCACTTTTCTATTCCAACATGATGTAAAGCAATAATTAAAAATAAATGACCGATTTGGTCTATTGTGGAAGAACTTGACTTGTCTCATTTATAAATTATCCGTAGGAACCTTACTCAAAGTTTATGTGCGCCTGACAGCTAAAAATAGCATCCAGTAAAATATTCAGACTTATAAAACCTGTAAGCAATATTCGCTTTAAAAATCACAGATCACCTGCAAGTGTGCGTATGTAATTCATCCTCATTCCCGCCCTCTACACGCCCCTTTTTAACCATAAGTAGCCAATGCAGAGCACCTCATGAATGCTGATCTTTATATTAATAAGCCTGACATCCGCTTGTTAAGCCTCATGTCACACACCACCGCATGAAGGTCATACCATTTACGGGTCCAACTGCTATCAGATGCCATTGGAAAATAACCAAAAATGATATAAAACTGCTGAAAATCCCCGATCCCACCTTTATCTCCACAAAGATATCACAAATGTCCACACGTGATTAACTGCGCTTTACAGATTTTTGTTATTAATAATAAAATTTGACTGATCATTGACCGAAATCCCTCTGCCAAAATCACATCATTAATTAGTGGTATCCTTTACCTGAGATAACATTTGAAGACATAGGCTAAATGTAAAAGACGAATGTTTTATCATTCTGGTTTTGTTGTGAACACCATAATTGTGATGACTGATGAGGAGGACATATACAGAGAAACGATTGAGAGAGCTTAATGGCTGTATTTCCTGACTTTGACATTTGATGATATATGCCCAGTATTTAATGAAAATGTAGCCTATTTTGTAATTTATTTTCGCTGTGTTCTGCAGTTGTATAATGGTATTTGATGCTGTCATGTATTACACGGAGTCGGGCCATCTCCTTATCATGCGCTCCCATAGTGTGATGGTGAGATGGCGATGATTAAATATTTAGATTGAATTTGGATTTAAAGCGGCTATTCCCTGCGATCGCATTTTTCAACCTTTAGTTAGTGTGTAATATTGCTATTATAACATAAATAATACCTGCGAAATGATAAAGCTCAAAGTTAAGTGCCAAGCGAGTTATTGTCTTTAACAGAATTCCCTTTTTTTAAGGACCAAAGAAAACGGCTGGAATTGACTTCAGCCCTGTACTTCCCGGGTACATGATGTCACTATTCTGAGTGCTTTTAATAACCTCCGCCCAAAGGAATACGCCAAAAAATGGTCGAGGCCTTGCTTAGAGAAGAGGAAGAGCCGCTGGAGTAGTACTCAGTTATCAGAGACTGTAAACATTTGACTGAGCTACGCGCTAAACTACTTTCACTTTCATCACAGTCCTCCAGGTGGTCACTAGAATTCAGCTACACATATTCTAAGATAACCAACGGTCAAATAACAGCTTTAATGACTTTAACATTGGCTGTGAAAGCTGTTCTGTGTAATACACTGGTATTGTGTGTGTGCGCATACCTCTGTCTAAAACACTTCAATGAAACGTCCTCTGAAGTCCTGCTTGCGGTCTCCTGGTCAATCTGCTTGTTTTATTATCCAACTTGGGTCCAATATAAAAAGGCAAAACTAACGCTTCTGTTATTAGTGATAACCGGTCTGACGCCATTTGGTCCAGTGTCATTTCTCTCACCATAGAAGAAAAAAGTGCAATCTCTAACAAAGATTGACGTTTGCGTCTGAACTAGCAGACCTCCGTTACACTTCGGTCGATCTGCATGTTTTTAACTGATGAAGTGAAGTTGACGCTATTTTCACTGTTTATTGCTAAAAGCCAAAGTTTATGAACTTTTATGAAGTTTATCTTATAAAAGCAAAAGGATTCAATCAGGAGAGAGAAATCCTGTTAGAAGATGAGGTAAAGTATTCTAATTGTTGCGAATAATTGTGGTCCATTAATTAGTGACTGCTAGAAACAAATTAGTGGCTTGCTAGACACTACCGCATTTGTCCACAACACTGTTGTCATGCGGTTACTACGTCACTAAAGGCGGTAACAAAGGGGAACGCGGATATGACGCCATTGACAGGCGACTGCACAGCCCCGTGTTTATGTTCAGAATGGCGATTCTCTCACGATTTACAAGTAGTTGGAAACATTTGAGATGTTGTAAGTACTCAGCCGAACAAAAGATATAACACTATTTTAGTGGTTTTATGATATTTTACTGCAAAATTACAAACTGCACCTTTAAGTAATGACCCGCTTAGTGTGCATCTGTAGGATCAGATGCCCCGTGCCTGTCGGTGCATCACATTGTGATGCCAGGTGCACCCCCATCGTCCTGTGATGAACTTCTCAACATCATCAACCCCAGGCTGTGCCTTCTATTCCCAGCCCGCTGGTTTCAGAGGCCCTGTGGTCTCAGAGGCGGCTTTGTACGCACCCAAATTCACCCCTGGCTGGGCATTCTTTTAAGGGATCATCCTGGATCAAGAATTTATCTGCTATGTCACTGTAGCCCTCCGCTATCTGCCTTCCAGCTTTGCTGCTGTGTGGCCACCTTTATGTGCTTTTCCTCAACGTGTTAATCCTGCACACACAGCCTTAATCTCTGCCATGCCAGGCTCGCAGTGCATGCTTTAGGAAATTATTGTTGCAGCGGGAGCTAGTATAACATAAGTTGACACGTAAATCTACAGATAGAGGTGTTTGTCTTAGTTATATTCATGAAGTGTACCAGGCACGTATTTCCAGGTAGCATAAATTATTAGGCGTGCGTTATCTTAAAAACTTGATCCTGCTGAGAGCTTTTAGCAGGGCATTAGAACGCACAGATGCTGACATGATGAATGCAAATACAGCAGCTATTGGCTGGGAGTTACTCAAGTAAGCAGATTTAACAATTGCATCTCTCTAACGCACATTGCCCTCGGTTCGTCCTTAGCGCTGTTAAAAATGCTGTCTATTAACACTAAGAGTTCAACAGATGGAGAACGCTGCCAAGGTGCCAAAATTAGATTTCAGTTTCACGTAATGCTGGAAGGTAAAGTCATACAAATGACCTCCAGCATCAGGATTTGTTCTCAGTTTGTGACACTGATGAGGAGTTTTGCAGTGGTGTAGTCTACGCGATACGCCGTATATACCCCCTACATAGGATCAAGGATTTATATATAGCCACTTAAAAAGGGTGAGGATATGTTACAACACCGTTTTTTGTCAGAAAAGTGTGACGCACTGACTTTTGGACCATTGTTGCAACCGGGAGATATGAAACAAATGGTACAGAAAATGAGCCTGACGAGGCTCATGCTACGCTGTATGTGGGGTCCCCCTGTCGCGATAGCGTACCGGGGGTCGAAATTGCTTACTCTGTTTACCAGTGTATTATACTTATATATACTGATAACTCACCCCCACGTTTAAAACCACTGCGTAGTCTTTAATAAAATGAGCATGTTTGTTATCATTGGCATAACTGTTAGGCGATTGGCATATTAAATTGTATCCAGCTAGCCAACTTTACAAAGGTTAGTTTGTGTGTTAAATGAATAAAGGAGGGAGAAAGGGAAAGAAAACTTATACTACAATGTTCAAAATTGTTTTAGATGATAAGAGATGAGAACTCCTGGCCAGCCTTGTGGAAGTCAGGCAAGAGACACTGCCAGCATTCTATAAGGTCAACGGGTGCTTGATAAAACTGCACAAATGTTCATTGTTGATTATTATAGTTAACTATCAATGTCAATAATCGGCAAAACTTGCATTTATAAGTGTCACCTACAGGGATGTTTTTCTTGGGGGTGCTAAGGGGGTGCTTAACAGTTTAGAGGGGGGCTAATAAAATTATTAAATTAATAAATTCCGTAGCTAGACGACATGCAATTTTGCCGTTTAAATACAGAACAGCATCTGTTAGCCTACACTTCTCCATGGGTGCACTTAGTAGCTAAAAGTTAGTGTTAATTGATTATGTTTTTTTTACATTTTAGAACAAGCCTTCATTAAATGCTGTGTGGTTTTTTATAACACCATGAAATGTGTAAAATAGCCTAACCTACGAAACAAACGCATTTATGAACAAATAGAAAAAAAAGCATATCCACAAGCACAAGGTTCGAGTCCTTTCACTAGGGGTTCTTCACTAGCCTAATTATTAACATTATAACCAAAAGCGAACTAATCAATGTTTTTTTCTGTATTGAAATAGAATTCGCAATAAAACACGCTTATTTCAGACCACGACGTGTTCCCAGACTAATCAGAACGTTGAATATATTCACAATGGCCCGAATTCCATATAGCCTTGTTCTTTTACAATTCTGTAATTTAATGTAAACTCAGATAGCACCCGCACTTCACGTATAAAAACAACACAACATCTGATTTGCCACTGCAGGCATAACAATCCGCTTTATGATCTGATAAGTGATGGGAAAAAAGTAGTCAGGAGGCGGATTCGCCTGCAACATTTAAACAACATATTTTGAATCCATTCCCAAATTTAGATATCGTCTTATTTGCATATCTTAAAACATTTTTATGAAAACTTGTAATGCAGAATTTATTGTAATAATGTTATATATTTTTTGGTATAGTGTCATGACAATATATATATATATATATATATATATATATATATATATATATATATATATAATATATATATAAATGCTGTATATACCACAATGTAATGAATTAAATATGTGACTTATATGTCCCTAGCACAGCTACTTCTGAAATGGTTGTCAATGGCAATAGATGTGATTCCCGTCCAAGTCCCGTATTCACAAAACATCTTAATCGGTAAAGTAGCTCCTAACTTGCCAATTTAGGAGAAACTCTTAAAAATAATGTCCTAATAATGTCAGTCCTTATTTTAGGACTCCTACATTTTTTGCGGTAAGAGTATTTCACAAAGCGTTTTAGCGCTAAAACATTTTAGAAGGATTTCATGACAATGAGCTTAACCATAAAGACTACTAATATCTGTTAACTGTTTATGAGATGCAGACATGCAAAATTCAGACAATTAGCTGAATATATACTTTATACGAACAGTAGTTTATTTGCAAAAACAGATAACTATTTTTTTTATATTTCAAAATTCATGTTTTAATTGTGTTATCATGTGTTTATTGTGTTTTTTTATGTTTGTTTGCTGGCTTTGAGATCACTTAATAAAAATTCCAACTGTAGTTTGATTTATATTATTTGAAATGTACAATAAAAACATGATATTTGAAAATAAAAAGTTAAAAATTAAAATAAAAAGTTATTTGTTTTTGCAAATGAACTCTTCACTTGTTTATTTAGTAGTTTAGCATATTTTTTATCATTTTAATTTGAATATGGCAGCAAATCTATAAAAAAAATTAATGGAACATAACTACATGTTTATTTTAAGATCGTAATGTAAGTATGTCAGCATAATACCTCATTCTATAATATTTATAAGATTAAATGACTGACAGAGACCCATCCTCTATCAGCCAATCACTGTGGGCATAGTCAGTAAGCTTGCTGACATAATCCATAGCAACAAGGTCAACACAATCTTTTCTCTTAGCTCAAGATTTCTTTCTGCTCCTTAGTAAAAGTTGCTCTCACCAGCGTTGTGAATAAGTTTTAAGAAGAAACTCTCAATTTAAAACTTTTACTGCGGGTTAGGAGAGCTCTTAGTGGTAAGATGAAATGTTTTGTGAAAACGGGCCCAGATGGTGTAATTACTGCATCTGCAAGCAGGGAGTAACTGGGCCATACCAACCAGCTCAACCCTGATCTCACGGAGAAAACAAACAAAAATATTTTCCCATATTCTATACCTATGTTATCTACATTGCAAAAAAGAAGAGATTTGAGTTTTCATGGTATCTGAGCTGAATATTCAGTTCGGCTTGGTTGGCTACATTCCGTCAGATGAGAGTCAAAAAGCAACCGAGCCAACCTGATCAATTGTTCCATCCATTTCGTCTCACACTGTCTTTGTGTCCCAAATTTTAATTACCTCGCACAATAAACTTGGCATAATTTCTAATTAACCTCTCCTTCATAAAATGCACTCTGTGCTTTTCTGTTGCAAGCAGGGGCCTTTGTTAGGGAAACATCTTCAATAGCATATTTCAGATTCTCCAAGGGAACCCAGCTTTCAGATAAAGACTGCCCCCATCTCAGGGTATCAACTGCTTCTGTCTTCTCAGAAGAGGCGGAGATGTAACGGCATTTCCACTCGTCAGCCAATTTCTCCTCTGTGTTATTACTCCGCTCGTAGTATATTTGAACTGCAAAGATGTCTAGAAATAATATTTATATTCAGGAACTCCAAAAACATTGATGTTACAGCAGACCATGAGGGACTGTTCTCACAAAACAAGGCTCGAAGTAAAACCTACTTTGGTGATTAAGGACAATTTTAGGACTTCTATATTTTTGCTCTAAGGGTATTTCTCAAAGCATTTGAGCACGAAGATCAGCTTACATGTGTGAAATCTCAGGGGCAGTCAAGGGGACTTCAAAGTCACTATAAGAGCAAGTCACAACAATCCTTAAAGGTACAGTGTGTAGGATTTTGAAGGATTTATTCACCAAAATGTAATATATAATACAAAACTATGTTGTGAGTGGTGATGAAATACCTTACAAAATGAACCGAAATGTTTATATTACCTTACAATGAGCCATTTTATGTATATACACCGCGGGCACAACCTTACATGTAATTTATCAATGTGCACTGCCATGTTTCTATAGTATCACTACACGGACAAACTAAACGTGTTTTTCGTGAAACGAAGGATGCACGGGACTAGTTCTTCTTCTTCGGCTGTGTTTTTAGGCAGTTTGAAAAGCGACTACATAGAAGGATTAGCAGAAGAAGAGGAAGAACAATAACAACATTTACTTGTCGTGCTTTTTATTAGAAGTATAAACGGTTAGCTTTGTTGCAGTAAGAAGCAAAATTTGCGCTAATGGTGGACCACATATACTCTGCACAAGAGCCGACAGAGCGTCAATCTGTTCGTTCAAAAAAGAGAAAATACGATGCAGCAAGGCGAAGCCGAGACAAAAAACGTCAGAAAACCTGAATAAACATCGGCGTGGCTTTTCCCAAATGGAGGGCACTGAAGCAGGACAAGGGTTTGCTAAGCGACGCCGAAGTTGCCAGCTTTCTGCTGGACCAGTAAGTTTATCTAATTTCCGCTATATAAGTGAACTGTTTGTTTGATAGCTTTAGCTAATAGATGAGCATGAGCATCAAGTGAGTTTTTCCTTGTTTTTAGCACTTCGTAATTGTACTATAATTCCTTTTTGCATGGTCGTGTGCAAATCAAGTTAGAATTCATTTTTACAATCATAATTTGCATAAATCGGGTGTAAATTATATTATAATACTGCTTAGCTTCTGTGCATACAAATGTGTAATTTAATAATTGATAGGATAAAATCCAAACTTCCAAATTGCATAGTTTATAAGCAATACAGTGTCAACGAAGATTTGAGAAGATACAATTGATCAATCGGGGTGAGGCTAAACGTCTCCTAAGACTTTCGAGGTTAGATTACACGCCTTTAGCATTAGCAAGCGGTTTCAATAGGCAGTAAGTTACGAACCAAGTTACCATGCCAAAAAATGCTATGCAAAATAAGCGAATACATCACTGACACAATGATAAACATGTAACAATAATATTCACTATAACGATTAGAGTAAATAATGAATTAAGTCAATTTAATTAATTTATTTTTCTTTGTAAATAAACCTTGTAACTTGACTTGCAAAGGTTACTCTCTGCTGTCTCAGACGACGACATCTCCGTCCTGTGTCCGTAGCTTCAGTCTGTTGTTCGCCTGTGAGACGTAGATTGCAATTATCAACACCACTGATAATGGCCGTTATCATTTACGGAACCCTTTTGTCCTGTGACGCCAACCGTAGCTTCTCTAATGGGAGGGAGAGGGGGGTATCGGAGCTATAGGTTGCAATTTCCACTGCCAATAGTGGCCTCTGAAACTTACACACAGAACCTTTAAATGACTGTAACACCAGCAATCTTGAGTATAAACATTTTATAAACATTTTGTAACAATGAGCTTATAAATGTCATCACTGTGAGCAGCGAATATTTTAGTCTGTTTATTTGAATGCTGCTTAAACCTGCTAACTGTTTACAAGATGAAGACAGAAAGTGAACTGGGGTGTCACTATACGGATATTGTCAGTAACCGTAATATATTACAAAACATGATTACCGATATTATGTTAATTTTACACTTGTGATAATATTGCAAATAATTTGACACTCATTTGAAGTTTTTCCTTAAGAGCCACAATAGTTACAAACTCTCTCTTATGCTTAAACTTTAATGCTTGAAACTCTTATACTTAATTCTTATAAGATATCAATTATGTTCTATATACTGAGATTTAACGGCCAAAAGAAGACAAAATAAACTACATAATGAAGGAATTTGACTAATAGCGTAAAAATCCTTTAAAATCAATATGTGATATATTGCTAGCATTAATTATTATGGCCATGATAACCGCAAGAATGAAAACAATAATACTGTGACAGCCCTAAGCTAAATAGTGATATCTTTTGAAATCGTTATTTGGCAACATGAAACCTTACTCTACAATTTTTCTCTGATTCAATGACTGACAGAGACCCGTCCCCCTTCAGCCAATCACTGCGGGCGTAGTTAGTAAGCTTGCTGACATCATCCATATCAACCAGGTCAACCCCGCCCTTTCTCATAGATTTTCTTATATTCCTTAGTGGAAGTTGCTCTCAGCATCTTCGTAAACAGACTTTAACAGGTAACTCTTGACTAAAACCTTTTACTGCTGTTAAGATAAAATATTTTGTAAATGTGGACCCTGATGCCTAATACCTGCACTGTTCCTAAATAAACTACAGACGGTGATGTGCTCACTTTCTAAATATACATTGGCAAAAACACGTAACTTATTATAAGTCACATAACTCCATTATATGACCACTTAAGGGGAAGCAAAAGCTGTAACCGCCTTTAGGAAAATGTTTGCCCGCTACTCTATGATTTTCTAAAAAGAGTCCATTAGTCTGAGCCATTACCGAGAAGTGCCAGAGCCTGATTGAATAAAACATTCAAAGCTTTTCAAAGCGTACAATGAATAATTATTGTCTGTACATGAACCCTAGTTAGATTTTATGCAAAATAGAAAGTTATTTAGGTTGACTTGGTATTTATGGACTGACCACAGTTGCATTATCAGGTGGGTGTAGACAGTGATAGAGGTCTGTCTGTCTCACACCTCTGGTCTTGGCTATGCGTTATAAGAATTATTCTTATTTTCTTCAAAACCGGTTTAGTCCGGCTGAGCACTTTTTTTCTCCTGCCACCCCCAGATATGAACCAAACCAGTCAGCAGTAATCAAAGCAGCAAGAACGCTGTGCACAACCGGGACTTTGGGGTTGCTTTTGAAATTGCTTTCTTCTTAGGAAATCACAACATTCCCGTTTCCTTGCGGACATCTTGTTATTTCGGTTTACTTGAGAAAACAAGCTGTATGCTTAATTTATTCACTTACTGAATAATCAGTGACATCATTTAGTCAAAAGCTGTTTTTTTTAAATAATGAGAGTATTAACAATTGACCTTAATGCAGATAACATATTGCACGGGTTTGAATTTTCAAGTAAGCTGGGAACCTCGAGTTCAGATAAAATATAGTTACGGTATGATTTATTATGAAAATAACTCCAAAGAGTCTGGGGACAATTATCTTATTTTCATGAGGAATGTAGGACTTGCATTTCCCCCATGTTGTGCCTGGCGTGAATCAAAGGATGCAATTTGCAAACAAAGAACAATTGGATGCTACCTCGCCTCGGCGGACGAAAGTAAATCTCGGTTGTGGAGTCTAAGCATGTTCATTAATCCACAAATACCAAATGATTTGGCAGCGAAGGGCTCAGATTCGCTTCGCAATTTGTCAGGTGCACAATAGCTAATGAATTCGGCCCTTTTACCATTCTCATATCTACACGCTTGTTTAATTAAAGCTTTGTGAGAAGCTGGACCACACTGATGTTTGATTAAACATGCTGTTTAAAACAGCCACCGATCTCGGGCTATCTACCATACTTTGCTAATTTCCTATGATCAATTTTGCCGCAAAATGTTTTGTTGGGTTAATGCTAATCTTCAGATAAGCTGTAGGAATGTAATTAGAAGTGAATCACGCTTGTCTGTGAATTTTTTTGACTCATTGATTCATGGTGGTGAAATGAGGTCGATGATCATTCATGGAGCATGTTGCTCAAATTAGCGCTTAAACGGGACATTAGGAAAATATGTCAATATGAATTTCTCATGATTAAGCGATGAAGTGGAATGCAGTGGCATATTTCCAATTGTTATACAACTCTCTAAAATACTTACTTACGGTTCTTACTGTAAATGTTCAAAGGTCAAATATATTAACAAGATATATTTCAGTCCAATAATCAGTCCAAGTGACTGATTATATAAAAAAATTGTCATTGGTTATTTATTGTGCATGATGAAGAGTTTGGTTCCAAAATGAGAATTTTTACAAAAATCATGTTTTTTTATTGTGCAATCCAATTCATTTCAGTCAAACTGCAGTTGGTTTGTATTTATAATAAATAAATAAAATTCAACTAACTCACACTATAAAACACTATAAAAACATGATAACTTGATAAAAAACACAATTTTGGGAAAAAAATGTAAGACGAAGTTATCTCATTTGGATCCAAACTCTTCATATAAACAGGATATGATGATGTAGCTCATTAACTCTGAGTGTTAAAAGGTAAACCGTGTGCTTACTATGTCACAAGACATCTTTTCATAGTAGAATTCCATCAAACTACTGCAATACAACAATCTAATTTCACACTGTCTTGTCAAATATATATAAAACTGTAGATAAATACAGATTTTAACCTTTACCATTGCGTTATATTAATCCATCTTAAAAGATTGTGGTTTTGCTTCTTAGTTATTTTCAGTTTTCACGCTATAACCACAACTGTTCAATAATGTGATTGCATACTGTATGTTGATGTAATAAATGTAATTGAGTTTAGTGTTAAATAGGTACAGTAGCTTGAGGCTTTGTTATCTCAGGGGTGTATTCGGAGTTGCTTTATTTAAATCTTAAAGTTGCCGGGTTCAAACTCTGGTATAATCTTGTAATTAACATGGACAGCTATAATAACATTTGCATAAGCCCAGGTGGGGGTCATAGGCTGCCGATCTCACTGTAATTACATAATTGCCCTCCGTGTTCTCTGACAGAGATACAGGCTTAATACATATAATATATACAATAAAATGAAGCCATTTAGAGTGCGTTACGTCATTTGTGCATTTTACATTGTTCCTTTTATTCATACTTGCTTTGTGTAATGTTCGATAAGTGCAGTTAATGCTTGGGCGTATAACTAGATTTGTACACTAAATACATTTACAAAGAAGTGCAGCATAAATGTGCAGTGCTTCTCTCCAAAAAAGAACAAATATGCTTAATTACTCTCAATTATTTGATAATAACGGCATCCATTATCTTTCCATTAGCACAAACCAGTCATTAAACTTTGAAATACTTGCCTAAATGTTTCTTCTTAATGCATTCATTAGCATTCCTCTAAATTTATTGACATAACAGTACAAACACGACCCAGCTAAAATTGGGCAAAAATGACAAATGAATTTGTCATTTGTAACGAGTCAAAAGTGTAGATTTTGGTTCGGTGGGCAACTCAGGTCATTTAATATTTATAAAATGTAAGAAAAATGCTCATTTTGTGCTACATAACCGCAAACTATAAATTAGGGGTTTGCATGAACAAAAATCATCAATTATCAATTCATTTACATGGTAACAATAGAACAAACCCAAAACCAATGAATTTAGCGTTACGTCCTAGAATCCTTGTTGGCCGAGCGTCTGTCAGTGATTTTCCCTCAATGCCACAACATCCCTGTCTGTGTCATGGATCAGACCGAATATTGGCTATGCTGAGAGGGCTTTGACACGGCCAGAGGGAACGAAAAGAGGTGAAGGGGTTTCGCTCCAACAGAGCCTTGAGCTCCAGCATCCTGCCTGCATTGGCAAACCCTCAAATGGTCTGCAGTCTCCAGGCTGACTTTACCGCTAGCATTTTCTTTATTGGTCACTCATTTTTTCTACCTGCCAGTCACTTGTGCTGGACTTTTGAAATGAGGAGGCAAAGTCACCTCAGTCAATTTTTTGTGGTAAATTTGTGTTCTAGTTTTATTTTCACAGGCTATATTACATGCTAATGGATCAGCATTTGCTTTATATCACTAAAATCAACAAATCAATACTGATATATCTCATATGACCTCAATTTAGTGTTGTACATGTCGTACTTCATAATATATGTGACCCTGGACCACAAAACCAGTCATACGGGTCAATTTTTTGAAAGTGTACATCTGAATGTTTAACAAATAAGCATTCCATTGATGTATGGTTTGTTAGGATAGGGAAATATTTGGCCAAGATATAACCCTTTGAAAATCCGGAAACTGTGGGTGCCAAAAATCCAAATATTGAGAAAATCGCCATAAAACTTGTTAATCAGAGTCACTGTAGCAGGGAGTTGATACGTAGAAACAGATTTGTTTTAATGCACTCTAACCGCTGTAATGACGTTGTGGAGATTATATGACAGTGACACTGACAGCAGCGAGCAAAGTAAATATGTATTTCCGACCATTTTTGTTCGCAATTTTGCTGTATCCACTCACAAAAATAAAGTATTGATTTATTTACGTTATAGGCCTTCATATCTTCATGGAACATGATCTTTGCTAAGTATCCACATTTTTTATAATTTTTGACCCATACATGTATTGTTGGCTTTTGCTACACATATTCAAATATTGTTTTGTGGTCCAGGGTCACATTGGTCTTCTTTTATTTTTCTATTCTAAATGATTTTCTTATCAGGGAACGAAATGTCTCTGCCCTCCTATTACACTCAGTCCTATACCTGTCTTTCAAACACTGTCAGAAACATTATCAAAAATGTACCCAAGCTGTCACTGGGGCAGTACCCTTTCAAAAATAAACCTTTACACCTAAATAGTGCATATAAGTACCTCAACAGTACTAGTTTGGTTATAAAACAACCATTTATTTTATCTTATTTGAATTATTTTTTGATTGTATATTAATTGTTTTAAATTAAATTAAAACCACTCAACAGTTATTGATAAAGGTACCTCACAGGTACTTATCGGTACCAAAGTATACATATCTCGAAATGCTACATATACTGTAAGAACCTCTTTGACCTTGGGACAGCTTGGAGACGTTTTTTGACCATTTTTTTCTACAGTGCACCCTGCCTCCCATTCTTTATTTCTAAACATTCTGTAGACACCCCACCACAGTGTGACAAGATTTGACCCGGTTCTGTTTTGTTTCACAGAGGCCTATTCCTCTCAAACTAGAAAATCCATGCCGCCCCATTCAAACACAATGACAGCAAGATAAAGCCGGGATAGAGCTGCTCTTACTTTGGGTGATTATTGCGTGCGCTTGTTGAACCGGGCCGATTGTGTGCCTTCAGTGGATTTGATCGAGTTCTGTCAAGGTTGCAATCATTGCTACACGGTCTCTTTCCATCACTTGAGAGCAACGTGCACTTTTCTGAAGCTCGCCACAAAAAATAGTTGCGCTGGGATTGAGGAGCGAAATCACAAGAAAATATTTTAACAAGAGCGGTTGCTGCCAGTGTCCAAAGTAGGACACGAAACTGGGTCAAACCATTTTAAAGTCGTGTAGGGACGTCAACACAGGAATTCTGTTTGTGTAGGGACGTCAACAGAGGAATTCTGTTTGTGTGGGCACTGGTTGTAGTTCTCTAATTGTTAAAGCCCTGAATCTGCGACACATGTCACGCCAATCTATGATAACGCCCAGGTCCCATCGTTTATCATTATTGGTTAAAATGTGTCATTTGAATGGAATTAACTTTCCCCAGCGTCTGATCTGTTTATACGCGGCTTCTGATGAAAAGAAGCTAGGCGTTTTTTATTTTCCCCCTTACCTCAGCAGGCAGTAAGCAGGCCCAGCAGTTCACAATGCCTCATTGAAATGCCAGGCTTGAGAGGGCCAGTTGCTTTAAAAGCGCTCTCTGATTACTCGCATCAATAGGACCCTATTTGTTGTGGCTCCAGCGGCAACTGCCAAAGCAGATGGGTTATAATTCAGAGCGATTTGCACTGCTTAAATCCTATAATGATTCCCAAAAACTCCCAAAGGCAAACAAGAGCCATCTTAAAAGTCAGAGCGTTTACATGATGGACTGACTGGAAAGGGAAGTAGGTAATGGTTAACACACAAGCAAAGCTAATTGTTACCGCAACACACTAACAAAAGCAACCAAAGTTTTTTTCCGGACCAACCTTAACTAAATTACAGTTCGAAGTAAAAAGCAAATGATCAATTATGTGATGTTTGTTGGAGATACTGATATTCGCATTACACCCTTTGTCTTCTATTGGCCGGTCAAGCATAAAGTCCCTCTTTAAACTAACATCTTTGGTTGAGCTGGTGTTTCTTCGTCTTATCATGTTGTTCAAACAAACCAAACCCTTGTGAGAATTAACCATGCTTTTACTTCACTTTCTATGATTTATTGGTTTTACACATATCTAATCTATAATATAATATAACATAATCTTATTAAAGTATGCATCATATTATTATATTGAAGTGTATGATTGTCACTTAATTTCAATGATATTTATTGTAAAGATAAAGTAATAAAAATGCTAATCAATCAGACGAACCATGCTAACAGGACAATTTTACAGTAGTAACACCATGGATATTCTTCATCAGGGTACTATTTACCTTTTTTTCGGAAACTTGAATTGGCAAAGTGTATCAACGACACTTTTAAAGGGATAGTGCACCCAAAAATGCTGTCGTCATTTACTCATCCTCTGGTCAAACCTGTTTGACAGTATGCAGAACACAAAAGAAGATATTTTGAAGAATGCTGGTAACTGAACAACGAGACCCATCGTCTTCCATTGGTTGTCCATATCATAGAAGTGAATGGGTACCGCCATTGTCCTGTTACCGACATTCTTCAAAATATCAAAGAAAATCATACAGGTTTGAAATGGCAAGAGGGTTTGTAAACGATGACAGAATTTTCATTTTTGGGCGAACTATCCCTTAATCTCGGGATCTCAAAGAATGCGACGGCCGTACCTTCATTGAGTCCCATATGGATGCTCCAGTAGCTTTGGAGACACTGGAGCTCCCTCTTCATGCCCCTCTTGCAACGGCAGTCATACAGCGGGCTGTCCTGCAGCACCTCAAGGGCGGCCTGACACTCCCTGTTGGCCAGCATGGTAGTCCGGTCACGACCCACCAGGCACTGGCGCATGATACGGAAGCGAGAGCTGCACTGTGAGTTCTGGTTGCACATCTCGCTGGCCCTCAGGCAGTCCATGGGGGCTCTCCAGCTGTGTGTTCCCAGCCCTGACAAGGCAGAATGGCTGGCCGTCGAAAGAACCACCTTATCTGTGAGAAAGGGCGTTAGAGTCCGTTTAAGAGTCGGTGGTAAAGAATCGTAAATAATAACTTAACGAATGCTTACTGAAACCTACTGAATGTGTACCTATAGTGAGGAATTAAGTGAGATTTTATACTATATATCAATGATTCACAACAAAGGGGCCCAGATTACTTCCAAGGCGACCTCAAGATGACTCATATTTTGCATTGACATGCATAAACAATAAAATATATTTCTTATTTTTAGGCTTTATTATAATAAAAGTTATTAGCTCTAAAATATTTTTGGGTAGACATTTTGAGTGGAAGAGGACATTTGAATATTGTTGAATACAGTGGGAAGCCTTACAGTAAAAAAGGTTGAGGACCCATGCTGTTTACTGGATTTGGTCATTTTTTATTGCATTTTTCTTCTGTACGTATAAGAATTCACTTTCATTTTATAATGCACCGCTAAAAGGCTGTCACATGCAATTCCGTTATGCTTGCACAAAGCTTCATCATTCAGTTCTACATATAGCATAGACCTGTACTACTAATTGTACACCTGAAGCATTACAACAGGTACGAGCAACCTAACACAAAATCTGTAACATTTGCTTCCAATCATCTCTGTTTAAACAAATATAAACATTTAGTACAATATAATGTAATACAGTTTCATTCAAAATTATTTTATTTATAATTTTAATGAATTATAATGAATTTTTTGGGTTGAAGGCAGAAGACATCAAACCGACTTTTCCTTCAAAACCGGCAAACATCATTTTTACAACCTTACGGTTGTGAAACAGAATAAGGAGATTTTTTATATACTTGCCAATTAGCTGATTTGTGTTTATAGTTGACAAAACGTTAAGGATTGCAAGTCTCAATGAAGCCTCAAGATTACAAATATTTTACAGTGATAAATGGTGACTGCCTAGTTGAGACATCAATAATTTCAAACGAGAGCGACTCCTGTCGGCGGGGCAGAGAACTACATCCATCTGACGCTCAGCATTCCTGGATGTGTCAAGTCTGAGTGACATTTGAAGACGTGTCAAACACGCTCCATCTTCATTTACAGAAAAAAATCTGTGCCTCATTCGAGACGCCCAGTTTAATAATGCATGTATAATGCGATCTGCATCTGCCTGTGTAGAAAAACGAGTTGAATGAAAACTGTACGATTTTCGGAAATTTTACGTAAAAATAATCAACGCGGGTTATTTTGTCAACAGTTTCGCCAGTGTCTTCAGCACCATGGACAGCTCCGCTTTCTTGCGCGTGCGATAGCAACATTTTCTGTAATATTACAAATATTTCTTCTCTAATATACTGTATCACATTTTACTTGGCAATCCTGTATTAAGTATTATCAATGTAAGACCGCACATAAGCAGCATGAGTTTTCTAGCGGAGTTCATTCTGTGAACGGGATCATTACCGATACTTTGCGCAGGCAGTAACGCTATTTGATTCAACTCTCTCAAAATGATAACGTGCTTAAACTTTTTACTCACCCAATAAAAACAGCACACTCAGAATATTCAGTAAAATCATCATAATTCCCATACGAGGTACTACAATCCCAGATTCCGATAATTTTCGATCACAATTCCAAGGTTTCACACCGCATTTCCAGTCAGTCGATGCGTAATAAGAGTCAAAAGGTAGTTCAGACCTTACGATCAAACACTTCAGTAGCTCCACTTACAACTTTAGTGAAATAAATAAAATACCAATGGACGATTATTAGATCAAACTGACCAACATATCCGTTCCACAAGAGCATTGAAGCATTTCTCCGATTTGGGACGAGGAGCCTGTTACAGTCCCTGTTTCCAGACGTGGGTGACGCTTTAATATACGACCGTTAGATAAACTTTGAAAACATATAGATGCAACTTTTAATTCGAAGATGTTGCGTCACTGTGGACGAAAAAACTTTGAAAGCCGTATTTGTTTCTTTCATGTTATTCCCTGTTATCCATGGCGCATATTTTAAAACCCTTCGAAGAGAAGTTAAATGTGCGCAAAGTAATTCTCCAATAATCTCCAATATTTCTCCAGTATATATCTTCTTGGTTGGATATCCTCGACTGTGAACCGGTCAACCCTGACTTTGATCAAAATCCTTCAGTCAAGCTGTCCTGTGCTCGCGCTCTCAGATGCGCCGTAGTTTCTCCCAGTCTGTGACAGTGAAGAAATAAGAGATAAACGGCACATACAGTTCCACTTATCGTGCACTCTCTGGCGGAGGAAAATGCTTTTCTCCCACGAAATTGAAGTTACACGTCCGACCCTCGGGGTTCTGTCGCTCCTCACGTCACGGCTTAGCACATATCATCACGCGCATCTGACCGCTGCGCACTGGCTGAAGCGCGCAAGGGCATCGACGTACTGTATAGCGTAGGACAGTCGGGTCTGTGAGACGACCTTGTGTAGGCTGAGCGCATCTGACTTGTCGGCACTCCTGTTGGGATTGTTCCCCTCCTCCCTCGTCTTTAAAAGACATCAGGATAATATAATTAACTTTGGAAATGGAAATTATTTCCTGTTCGACAGATTAATGGAGGGAAAATGCCATCTGTAATGGACAGTATTAGGTTGCCACTATTGCACAATTTCCAGAGACATCATATACAGTAATGGGTTTCATACAAAGTACAATACAAATTTCACTAAATACACTGCTTACAAGGCTATTATTATTTGTCAATGCAAGGTCTTTACTGTAGTAACCATGCAGTTCTTATCAATCCATCCATCACATGTTATTTACAGTGTATTGACTAATAGACAACTCTTTGATTAAGTCTGTCTAAATATCTTTATATAAAGTAAAAAGCAAATGTTGTTTCTTTACAACATTTCAGCTTATTAACCACATACTGATTGTATATGCCTGCTATATTTGTAAATGCCCATTGCCTGTCATAAAAATAGCATCATAAAGAACAAGTCGATGCATTATATCCACAAGCTCAATTAAACATATTCCTCCAAGCAAAGATGTAATTTATTTCACAGCAACCCATTCAGAAAATGTTTTTGTCCGCTAATAGTTGAGAAACTTGCCTTGATAATGATCACTATGTGTTCAAAAGTTCTAAGTAGCCGTCAGTAAAATGAAATACTAATGTGCACATGGTGTAATAAACTCTCCTCACCCTCACCTGAACTTCATCACCTGGACTATATCCATCCTTGTCTTGTGTTCTCTGTCATGTCTAGTTGAGTGTAATACCGTCTAGTCTCGACCCCTTGTATCCCGTTTATATTCCTAGTCAATCCTTTGTGCCATTTTTACCTGTTTTTCAATGTCATCTGTTACACCCTGGATTATACTTTGGGATTTTTGGAACCTTTTTACATCACCATCCGGTTCTAGCATCGTTTCTCTTTTTCAAGAGTCTAGGGTTACACATGGCTTGTTTCAGAAGGGAAGCGAATCATTTATTTTTATCTGAATTGAAAAGCGCATTCGTACAGTACACTTCAAGTAGCTTGGCATTTGCTCAGTTGTCGGTTCGTGTTACTCTGCCAATTACACTGTACATTACAATCACTGTTATTTGAAATCAACAGTCATAAAGGGAAGCTTGGCTACTCAACATGTCATCGTTCAGATTTCCCATGATGAGCTTTTTAAACTAGATAGGGAAACAATCAACCAACATAAAAGATGACACAACGAGCCTCGCTTAGTAAGTTAAAAGCCGCCTTTGACAAGCCCATTATGAGAAGGAAAAGAATTGTCTCGCTTCTGGTTGTGCAGCACACATCAAGGTCCTTCACAATCTTACACAAAGCGTTTTTGATGTCTATCGCATTTATCAGTAATGTACTTTTCCTCATTAATGTAGTGTTGCTTAACATGGCCACACAAAGCATTCCGTTCACCTGAGGGCAGCCTTGTGTGAAACACGTGAAATGGTTTGACTCAAATGTGAGACGAGAAAGTACCATGGTGTGGGATTTCATGTTTTTCGACAGCTAAATGCTGATTACAGATTTGATGTTCCCAGTACTATCAATATTATTATATATGGCACAGCGTTCTGGTGTATGTAAACCAACGGGGGTATTCAAATAAATCTGAACGAAGCGTGCCTTTCCTGCAGAGGAGTATAGAATATCATTATCTCAGCACTCTGTTGTTCTGTTCGCATTTAAGCGATATCTTTTGGCCTGTCTCCCAATCTCTCCCATCGGCGTTTTTTTCAGCGGGAACAAACCCCATGATCCATCGGTCTGTTGTGACTGAGGATGGTTTGGTCACTGGTATCTGATGCGATATTCTATTTTCGTGTTTCACACATGATGGAATAAACCACCATGATTTTACATGATGCATACTGACTCATTCAGTGACTCAACGCATGAGCCGCTCAATGAGTTTCGCTGATCGGATGAATCCGCGTGGTATATTTTAACAATGTTTTTATACCATGCTTTGATAACAATCTCGCTATCTATTTCCAGCGGCTTTGGGTTCCAGCCGAGAAAGAGATTCTCATTAAATCTACGTACTGCTTGCGACCTCAAGCTGTCGTCGGCATGCATGTTGTATGTTAATGAATAACATTCCCCTGCAATCCTCGACCTACGGGCTACCACGAATCAGCGAGGCTGTGCTTCCAAGAAACCAGAGGGCCAGAAACTCCATGACAAGGTTATTCTGAACATCAGAGAAGCAATGGCAACAACACACATCATCTGGCAGTCAGAAAGCAAGTCGCTCATGCACCCGATCCGAAGCAGTGACCTTGTCATCAGCGAAGAGAAAGGTGAGTTTAAAGTGAGACGGAAAAGTACACTGCACCTTCTAATCTGTCACCGGCAGTGCGGTGCGATGATGTTTGTGATGATGGGAAAGAAAACAATGTGACAGACTTTTCTAGTGGAATATTCGGACTGTCCACATTGCTCTCATGTCATCGGGGGCGGCACACAAGTTGATAAACAACCTGCTCTTTTTCTTTCACATCAGTTTGACCGCATTCGGTGTACTTGTGTAATCTCGTATTATGCTTTGTGTGTACATGGGTGATGGATTGTATGTTGTGTGATTCAAGCAGAACTCGCTTTTCATTTATCTATTTTGTTGTATGTGTGTGTGTTTGTTGTTGGTCAGCACCCTCCGTTTCAAAGCACTGTGGCGGCTGACACAGAACTAAGTTGATGTCATGTTTTTACATCTTTGCCGAAGGAGATATTATATTTACGAATGTAGAGAAGCTTGACTGTTTAGGGCTACTGTAGAAACAACATGGTGAATTCCATCTAAGGGGACCAGCGGTGTATTTAGATAGAAATAAGTCATTGTAAGGAAATAAAAACATAACACTTTATTATGTAAGGTCTTTATAAACCTCTGAAGACATAGTTATGTATATTAGATTTGCATTTCTGCCAATAGATCCTCCAAAAAATTATACACAGGACCAATACCAATACAGTTATTTATGTTTGCTGTTATTTAAACAGTCATTTTTTTATTAAAAAGTTAAGAAGTATTGTTCATTGTTAGTTCATGTTAGCTGATGATGCTTTAATTAATGTTAACAAATACAACCGTATTGTAAAGTGTCAAAACCAACTTATTTCTAGGCTCTTTAAGTCTAAATCAAGTTTTTTTTTTTGTGACTGCAACAAAAAGGAAAATGCAATCTTTCTTTTCAAATCGTCAAAAAAGAAACAAGCATGTGATGAAGAGAACAGCATGCAGAGAGGAACTCCCCAAGTCATGTTTATTGGTAAAGTACTTGAAGTACAATGATTGCTGAACAACTGCTGTTTACCTGTGTGCGTGTGTGGGTGTGTGTGTGTGTGTGTGTGTGTGTGAGAGCGAGAGTGAGGAGAGAGAGAGGTCTCTGAATCTCCATGGGGAGCTTTGCTCTGTAGAGGCTGAATTTTACAGGTCAAATATGATTAAAGTTTGAGGTGCCTCATAATGTTCTGCACGTAACTTCTGATGAAAGATAACTTCAGAGCAGGGAGATTGTAGGGAAAAGTGAAGCTGGGATTTCAGAAATGCAAAACAGAGCAATTTGCCTGTTCTGACCATTTGAAAGAGTTTTGTGGAATTTATCCAGTATCAAAAGGATTTGCTTGTTCATAAGGGTGCTTGTTTAACAAACAGGTCATTTGATTAACAGAGGCAATATACCGTTGTACTTAAATGATATACATTTGCATTTCTCTCTGGAAACACTTACTGCACATAATCGTCGACATTTAAATTGTTGGAACTTTCTTGGAAGCATTAGCATTGACAGTACTTGGTAAATGTACGGCTTATACTGTTGTACACTTTGCTCTTTGAAGTACTTTATTCTAAACTCTTACATTTACATAATTCCTGTTTTATTTTTGCTAAACTTGTATATCTGATCATTGTCTCAGACAACCACCACGAATTACACTGTCAGGTTTATTTTGCCCCAGTAATCTCGGTTTATCCGTAATTATAGTAAATTATCTGACTGCAGAATGCCACGATTGACAAAATTAATTTGTTCCCAAACACCTTATTTTAAGGTCCATTGTATGACATTTATTTGCATCTATGGTGAGGATATGAATTGCAACCAATGGCTCACTCCACCTCTCACCCCTCCCGTTCGAAACACTATGGCGGCCGACAAAGAACTAAAATGTTGTCGCGTTTTCACTTTTTTGCATAGTGAGACAACGTATTTACGAAAAGCGCTCTGTAAAGCAGAGTGTCTATTTAGCGCTACTGTAGAAACAACATGGCGAATTCCATGCAAGGGTGTATTTAGATAGGTATTAAAAACATACTTCATTTGGTAAAGTCTTTATACACGTCTGAAGAACAAAGTTGTGTATATTAAATTGCATTTCTGTCAATAGATCCACCAAAAAATGACACATTGGACCTTTAAGAAGACTTCACTCGAATAATGCAAAAAAAGACAATTACCCTGCAAACTATGAAGGCCTCTGAACTTGATAAGTTACTTAATTAGAATTTGCTTGCAATAGTGTTGTTACATGTTTCACCAAGCATGCCAGAAGTTGCAATTCAAGCGCGCTGTTTGTGATGTTTAATTACTGGTAAGCCAATTTAAATATCCCAGAGGATTATAACACACCCCCAGCATATGCTACAGCCGGTGTTCATCCACTCAATATAACATAAACAGAGATTATGGTGATATTGCTAATATAAGTGACTCCATGAATGCATGGCTATTATATTAACAATATCAACAAAGTGGAAATTTCAAAATACTGTTGACAAACAAATGTTGCAACTGAAGGAATAATTTTGAGTTGAATCACACTTTATGTGGCTGTGGCATGATGGACTTCACTTTGACACTGCATAACCTCTTGCCTGTTTACCATTTTGGGGGCTCTTAGCAAAGTCGTGACCTGAGGCCCCCCACACATTGCCTTACATTTTTGTTTGAGGTGCACAGTAGTATTGAGAACATGGAATTAATTAGACATATACACATACAAATATAAACTGCATTTATTTACGTTGTACCACATAACAGCACAACATTCTCTACAGTTTGAATAAATTATTCTTGGTTTTGGGATGAAAAAGTGTCCTTTGTTCTATTCACAATAATACAGAATGCTTTTAGCTACAGTATAAGAAATTAAGAGGTGCACGATTATTGTTTTAATGTTTCTTTTCAAGGCAATGTTTTGCTATATTCGTAAAATTAGATGACTTTTCTTTCGCTTTCTTTCCTTCTTGAGCACTGCTTTGATAAGTACTCTTCATTCCGTATATCTGAGTGTCTTAACCAAGCGTCAAATGATTTTACCGCTTGAAGCCATTATTAGGGGGCCCCCAAGCTTGCGGGGCCCTACGTATTTACGTAGTTTGCTTGGTGGTTAACAACTGCTGTGCATTACAAACTGTTATTTGTTAAATAACATCTAACAAGGTATAATCATGTGTTCGTTTTGAAAATGAGCATAATTACAAGCTTATGCTTCACCAATTTTTCAAAATGAATCTCTACGTATAGCTTTCCTGTGGCTCAGTATGGCGCTTGGAACGCCAAGCTCATGGGTTCGAATCCAGGGGATTGCACATAGTCAGAAAGAAATGTATAGTACAGTGCAATGCAAATCGATTTAGATTTGGATTAAAGCGTCTGCCAAATGCACAAATGTAGATGTATAACTCTAAATCTCACCACAGCCTTTGGTAACAACGTACCTCATGAATGGATAGTTCACCCAAAAATCCAAATCCTTAAAAATTCTGTCACAATTGATTGACCCTTGTGTCATACAAACTGTATAAAAGTGAAACACAAAAGAAGATATTTTGAGGAATGTCTCAGTGGTTTTGTGTCCATATGTACAATGGAAGTCAATCAGGTCTAGTGTTGTTTTGTTGTAAACATTCTTCAAAATATATCTTCTTTTGTGTTAAAAAGAAAAGTGATTTTATTTATTTCTTTGGGTTGTTTCTTCTAATACTGCATGGTTGCTTTTGTTCAGTGGACTTAGTTCATTTATATAGCGCTTTTTACGTGTTGCATTGTTTCAAAGCAGCTTAGGAGAAAAAACACAAAGAAGAGGAAAATTTATTGAATAGAGAACAATCTAAAATATGAACTTTAAACGTGCTGTATGAAATTTTTTGGAGGAGCCTATTGACGAAAATGCAATTTAATATACATTACTGAGTCTTCAGAGGAGTATAAAGATCTTACATAATGAAACGTTATGTTTTTATTACCTTAGAATGAGCTATTTCTATCTACATTCACCGCGGGTCCCCTTACATGGAATTCATCATGTTGTTAACAGTACAACTGCTACGTTAACAACAGTACGAGCGCGTTTCGTAAATATGTTATCTCCTTCGGCAAAGAAGCGAAAACGTGATGACATCTTAGTTCTGTGTCACCCACCGCAGTGCTTCGAAAATGAGGGGGGGAGTGGTGGATTAAGCCGTTGGTTGCAATTTGCAACCTCGCCACTAGATGCCGCTAAATTTCATACACAGGACCTTTCATAACTTCCAACAAACAAACTTCTGTTAGTCTTACTAGTTGGTAACCAAGTACTGTATCTTGAGAATCCATCCCTGGGCAAACATAAGTCCATACTAAAAGAAATACCCCATTGACTAGAAGCCCAAATGGTCACATCTGTTTCCAAAACCTAGATATTTTTGAAAGAGACTTATTTTTAAACCATCCCGCCCCACGAGCCATTCTGTAACTGTGTCTCTTCACCCAAACACTCAAACAAAACAAAAACGTTCTTCTTGTAGTCAGGACAAAGATAAAGAAGCATGATCTCCCCACCTTCAGCCTTGAGCCCTCACAATCTATTCTTATAAATCTCCCCTCAAGCTTGTTCACGTCCCTGCGTGTCTCCGAGTGATCCGCCTGCACTCCGCTCTACCCTGCCTATCACTCAGCGCGCCACGTCTTTAAGTTAGGCACATGCATTAGGTGAACCATAATAACTGCAATTTCTCTTGCACAAAATGTTCTTTTCCACTGCGGCTGCAAGCACTATGTCACTTGTCAGGCGTCTGATATCTTCCAACAATTCTTTCAGAATCCTGTTACCAAAGCTTTTTTAGCCATCAATATAATTAGACGTTGCATGAGTATGAACAGGAGCCGAGGGATTGTGGGAAATATGAGCCAGGGAGAAACACGGGCTCGGTCCGTATAGCTCAGAAGATGAAGAACTTGATAGAAAAGTTCTAATTAAAATGCATTTCAGAGCACTTGCCTCGCAGACTAAGCTTTAATTTAATTGAACTATTTTTCCCCAGTGAGAACGGCAGATAAAATTAATTAGTTTTTCTTTCTTCCCTTTTTTAATGTGTAACTTATAAATCTATACGTATTACTTTGTTGACCCTATGTGAAGGATTTTTAGCACTTTCGCAACTGAAAACCATACAAGCAGCCAGATATTCAATTTATATCTTTACTGTTCAGTCTATGTCAATGAAACGGTTAGAAAAACGAAACACAATAAATGTTATCTGCTGCAGCAATCATTGAAAAAAGAGTTAAAGACATGATTTTTTTAATCTAGTGCAGTGGCACTCACAGTTTTCTTGTTTTGTATTTATAAAGCTCAAGTACCTCTTTATCAACATCAAACCAGAAATGTGTTCTTTTCATCTCTGTATTTTCTTAAGTGTGCCTAAATATTTCAATAAATAAATATAAAGACATTAAAGATTTTTCTCTGAATAATAATTTTGTTATGATATAGCTTTTATGATTTTATTTATTTTGATTATGCATACCGGTTAGCAGTTTTAGAACACTCATTCATACTTTTTCCATATTTTAGAAATAAACCCATCAAGTAAGCCCATCAAAAGTGTGGAATAACACAAAGGGACAGTCATGTTGCGACCAAAAAGTCAAAAATAAATAAAGACATCTTAGTTGTTCGTCTAGAATTTGCAGAAATGTTTTCTTGTCATTTTCTCAAGCAGCTTCTTGAGGTTTCACCCTAAGATGCTTTTTAAACAATATTGAAGAGGTTCTCATCTATTTTGTGCTTTTATTGGCTGCTTTTTTCATGATTAAGTCAAAGACATCCATTTCAAAGGCATTTTTATCTGTTTGTAATAAAAAAACTAAAATAATATTTTTGTCTTCTGAACTAATTTCAGACATTACAATGTAAATGCTATGCACAGATACAACATTTGTCAACACTGATAGCAGATTATTTAGAGCGAGATCTTGCAATTCCGATTCTGAAGATGAACTTGATATTTTTTAACTTTCTGATTAATTAATGTGATTAATTGATATAATTAATATTAATATTGAACATCAGACTGGTTATGTTTCTTAACATTTTCTATAGAGCACAAATTCATTGTATTTTCCGGTCCTCCTTTAAATAACAGGATACAGTATATCGGCCTTGATCATCGCCCGATAGCCGATTGACCGTTGGCGACAGAAAATAGGGCGTGTCCAGTGACGGGAGTCAAGCAACAAAAGTTGAGAATTGTTCAACTTTATGCAAATGATGAGCGATTTTTGCTAGCGACAACTAATAGAAGTAAAGCAGTGGAGCTCATGTCATCCATCTCTTGTCATTTACTGGAGGGTTTGTTCAAACTGTATGGGTTGTTCTAATGGGATTGTTGCGTCGCACAATGCGGCATCCAGTGTGGACAACGTTTTTATTTATAATGGGTTCTTATTGTTGCGTCGTACCGGTGTTGACTAATTGTGGGCTTTCATTCAGCTGCAACCTGCTATTTTTTAGCTAAACAGTGGGTAAAGTTTGCCACAACAGATTCTGTTCTGTGTTGAACTATGCAGCACTTCTTTCATCCTTTATTCACCCTCATGTCATTCCAGATCTGACTTTCTTTCTTCTCATTGATGACCACTGTATGGACTCAAAACCACTGAGATAGTTCTTAAAATATCTTCTTTTGTGTTTCACAGAAGAATCAAATAAGGTGAATAATTATGACAGATTTGTTTTTGACAGAACCTTGCCTTTTAAAAGATGTGTGTTAGCTCAGTATGGAAGAGTTTCCTGCTGTGGGTCATGGTCCCTCATGTAGTGTGTTAATGAAGTACTAGAGTCAGTTAGTCAGCAGTAGAGTGTCCTGTAGTTGATGAGCAGTAGGATTTTTCACAGCATTTTAATGAGTTCTCTAATTGTTGAGACTAAAAACTTTGCTTTTTTCATCTCTAAACTATTTTCAACTTCTTTCTGTAAAACAAGTAAACAATGAGCTGTTTGTTTGTTTTTCACATCGCTTTCTGTTCTGTATCATGAAAGAGTTTAAAAAGTCTACATGCCAAGCTCTATTCCCAAGTTTCTCAGGACGTCGTACATGTCGATCTCTCAAGAGAGAAATTAATTCAAACTCGACTAGTTGGTATCTTTAGAAAGTCCCTGAAGGTTTGCGTGTCCTCTGCTGGAACGTTTCTCCTGTCTGATAGTCCGTCCTCTGCTGTAACTTCCTGGTTTCAACAAACAGAACTGATGTATGAAAGTTTGTGATAAATGATCACCGTGAACAACCAACAATCAAGTGTAACTACTGTATATGGGCCATTCCACAGTATTCGTGCAAACTGCTGTCCCACATCAAAAAAACACATATAATACTCAAACTTATTAGTAGATTTGATTAATCTTATTCAAGATCCTTCTATCATCTTTCCAAACCCACAACAATATTTACTATATTAGTAAGCATAATCTAAAATCATCATTTATTGGGTACATTCAATTGTGAGATCGTTGTTTTTAAGAATATATTTTAGACTTTTTTTAAAAAGTGAAGTTCACAATTGTTTATGTTTTATATTTTATTTTTAAATTAATAAACTTTATGTTAAAAAAAAATGTGTACTGGACTTTCATGTCACTACCGAAACAGTTTGTGTTTCAGTCCAGGCCAAGACTGATTTTAGCCACACCCCTACATCAAGAATCATTACGGTGTCACTCTCTCTAATTAGCTACATGGTGAGGTGATCGCTCTTATCATTTTGAAGTAAATATGTTCAAAAGTCTGAGAATATGTGTGCAACTTTCAGGAATGTCACTACCAAACATCTTTAAAGCAATAAAGCAAAGATTTTGGGCATATTCCATAAATTTGGTTTTATGTCTGTACATCTGTTCAGAACTATGCTTGCAAACCATGTGGTGATTAGCATCTTTGAGCTGGGCTCAAAAGTATAAAAAATTGTCACTTCCAAAATCAGTCACGACCGAAACGTTTCACTGCGTATCATTGTTTCGATAGTGACAAAACTTGTTTCGTAATGAGAAAAAGGAACACTTAATCCTTTATTTGGATAAATAAACAAAACTCAGTACAGTTATTCAATCTTCGTATGTTTTAGTAGTTATAGGTTTTCTATTAGATATTTACTGTCGATGTGTGTCTGCTATATGTTTCTGGCTGCATATTTGCAATATAGTTAGTTATTGTATTAACATGAAATGTTGAATGTCTGATTCAGCTTTGCAACTTAAATATTGTGATCATTACCAACACATTACCATCACTACCGAAAATGTGCGTGTCACGATCAAAACATGGGATGTTTTGTCAAAAATAAAGTATATTATATTATCAACTAATATTTTATGATGGTGTTTGGTTCAAAGTACATAAAAAACGAATGAATCCTTAACTTTGAAATCGGTATGATCAATTGTATGCCTTTTACAAAGAAAGATTGGATTTAAAATAGATAAAATCTTGTAAATTGCAATTAGAATATTGTTAAAATTGTAAATATTATTGGTGAAAATATATTTTTAAATAGCAAATGTAAAAAGTAGATTTAAACAAAATCTTTTTAAAAATTTAAATATAATCCCATTAAATTGTATATTGTTGTGTTTCGGTAGTGAGACAATTTGGGGAGAGTAAGACATTTTCAGAAATTACAATATGAAAATGAACTGCAGATTTACTAGAAATGTGAATATTTGATTATTATAAAATTTGCATACATAAATATTTCTGGGGCAAATCTAAGCAAAGCGTAGATTTACTGCACCATTATGACCAGCGGCGACCTATCATTTACATGCTCCAAATCAACAAAACACACATATACACAGATACACAGATGAAGGACATTCAGGACGTGTTATCGCTGTCCGTCATCCTCAACTGCCAAAGACCGGTTCCAATACTCAAGAACACAAGTATAGAGAACGCATATCAAGAACAAATCTGGGTACTTTCATGCGTTTATATTATAAAGGATGCATCGAATCCAGACTTGCATGTAATGAACCAAAACTCACTGCAGCGTGTCCATCTAAATTCTCCATGCGGACACAAGTCTGTTCTTTGCTTTCTTGGAATTGAGAAGAGCCACTGTTTGTATTTACTGCTCTGTAGAGGATTGTGTGGTTGCACAGGTGACTTCGCCAACTACTGGCCTGGCATGCATAAAACAGATTTTTTTGTCATTTTGATCACCTGTCTGAACAGAGATCATTTTGGCAATACTGTCAACCGCATGCAAAAGTTTGCATTTTAAGTACATTCTTGTCATGTATTCGGACACTTAGACGTAAACTAAAAACGTGCTTTATTTTTTGATGGCTGTGTTGGACAACTTTTGATGTGTTTGGATCACATTTTCCGCATTTTCAATTATGTTTTTGTCCCTCACACACACACAGGGTTGGCATTGAATGAAAGCATTGAAAGAGGAAGCATCATACAGACCCAGACAGGGTTTTTGCACCTGTTATATTCAGCCAAACCACGAGAGGTGAAACTGGCTGTGTGCTTAGGAGCCATTTTCTTCATTTCAGTCTATTAGACTAAGCATAGTGGACTCTCGGCTGGACAAACTCCAGCTCTGAGATGTGTCCTTCTCTGCAGTCACTGTGAACAATGCCAAGAGTCATTACATGCATTTATTCACTGTTCTCTCCTGCACACAATGAACTCTTTCTGCTGGACCTGCATCATTGTGAACTCAGAGTATATTTATGAGCACTAATTGTCGTTTTCGCAGTAAATATTTTCAGAAGTAGATTTGCGTTCCGTTACAATTAAACAAGTGTCTAAAGCCCTACTCGGATCTATTTGACCTTATAACAACTTAACGTCTAATACATTCATACATTTCATACAATATAATATTTCACACAATAATTTTAGTATAACATGCACCATTTTCCATGTAAAGTATTTAGTCACATTTTTTCATATTTTTAACTTACACAATTGGAGGTCCAATGTGTAATTTTTGGAGGATCTATTGACAGAAATGCAATATAATATACACAACTATATATTCAGAGGTGTATAAAGACCTTACATAATGAAGTGTTATGTTTGTATTACCTCAGAATGAGCTATTGCTATCTACATACAAAGCGGGTCCCCTTGCATGGAATTCACCATGTTGTTTCTACAGTAGACCTAAACGGACAAACTGCTCTTACGTTTTGTAAATACGTTATCTCCTTCAGCAAAGAAGCGATAATGTTACGAAATGTTAGTTCTGTCTCAACCTCCGTAGTGCTTCGAAAGGGAGGGTGGAATGAGCCGTTAGTTGCAATTCACAACCTCACCACTAGATTATGCTAAATTCCATAAACTTTACCTTGTGTATAATTCACAACGGATTCATAAGAAAATAAATAGTTAAGAATTGCCGCGAGATCGGATTGAATAAATTCATAGCAAAGTCTTTAAAGAGGAGTACGGCATAAGTCATAGTTATTATACGCAAGCACACGTTAAGAATTGCTGTGATTATTTCCAAAAACTGTTAATACAGGAGGGCAGTTAGGTCACCAGAAACTGTAGTCATAGTCCATTGTCCAATTTACATTTAACTGCGGCTTAAACCCCCTGGACTCAAACTGCTGCTTCACACTGTCCAAATAGCTCATAAACGTCCAGCGGTAATGAAAAAAGATGAATTTCTTTCATTAGCTTATCTCAATTCTAAAACAGACTATCTCTCTTCAGTATCCAATAAGAGCAAAATGATTCCCAAATGAGTCGCTAGACCAGTATGATCTGAAATAGCAGAAGCCATTCTCTGTGCCCAACACCGCTAGAGCTCATTGACTCGTTCAGTTTACGTACGATAATGTGTGCAGGCGTGCAAAACAAATATTTCAATAGGTAACTGCCTGGTAATTTTAAAATAATAAGCGTTTCGTCATATTCTCTCTGGCGTCCTGATGCGATGGAGTCCATTTGCTGTTGACGGAGGCCGGAATGGCTACAAAAATGCACGTCCATTTGAAGAGCAGCAGGGAACTTGTATTTCCGTGGCCGAAGTATAAAGCACAATTAGCGTAGCCATATGCAAACACAGTTTTTTCAAGGTGCTGTGAGGCGATCACCGGGTGTCATGTTCAGCGCGGGGCATAATTGGGTCTCAGCTGAGCTGTTTGAATGTTTGGGTCTATAATCACACATCATCTGTTTGAACACACACACGCACACGCTGGAAGTTAGTAGAGCGGTTATTTAGCAGAACTTTGTAGGGTATCTGTATTAGGGTCACTACATAAAAGCAATTTCTTCAGGGCACCGGTTCAGCGGCGGAATAAATTTGTCACATTGTGTATAATGAGGGAACTCTTAACCGAGATATAATGTAGGACACGCGGGCAGAGAGAGACTGAAATGATTTACAAGCCCATTTACCGCCGGCCCTCTGCGGAGTGGACACACATGCGGTACATTTGTCTTCCATATTTTCAATATATTATCGTGATTTTTTATTATTAAGGTTGAAGTGAAACAAAGAAACACTTTTGGGATGTTACATAGCTCTCGTTTTCAGTTCGAAGGCAATTGCAACTCAGATAACGTGACACTTTCACTGAATGCTGGGGTATTTCTGCTATTTTTGTGCAAACATCATAGGTGATGAAGGCTGGTAATTACAGTGCAAGTTTAATGGGATTGGAGCTGGGCACAAATGATGCCGCCGCTCTCGATGGGGAACCTTGGGTGCTTTGTTGCGACTGACAGCCCTTTTTCATCACGATGATATTTTTTCCGCTTTCTTTTTAGAGATATAGTAATTATGTCGAACGGGTTGATAGATGTTTTCACGTTTGCGTTTGTTCCTGATGCATCTGGGTATCAGACGTGATATGCCACTTTATTTACAGAGATGCCGATCGCTAAGATTTGGTGTGGAAATATAACCCTGCATAATCATTCATCTGTGAAATTACTAATTATCTTTTGTAATTACAGAACGGTTACTTCGTACTCCAAGTCGGCCACACTACACTTTACTTATTATCGGGTTAATAAAGTGTTTGTAAGTCAGAGATGTCATTGGCTACATTGACAAGGTAGTGGAATAGAGTTGCCACGTCCTGGTTGGAGTTCAGTTATGTTCACACACAATCCAAATGGGAAGTTCCATAAAACTTTTCACACGTAATCCGGATTAGTGGTGACTGCATTCAAAAACAAAATGGATTCCTCTTATTTTTTATTTCATTCAGTTTTAGATGTCACAGGAGCTGTTTGCATACGTTTCAAAATATAATTCTTTAATGTCTTATTACTATATATGACTAATGAAACTTGTTAAGGCTTCATGGCTTTGCTTTTGTTTAGCGACACATGCAAAAGGATTGACCGTTTTTAATTGTTGTGATTATTGATTTTTGTTAAACTGTCAGTAAAAGTTTAAAATTAATGCTTTTAAACGTGTCATACCTTATTTTTAATGAATAAAAAAGGAAATTTGTTGATGCAAGAAAATCATGTTTGACATCTTGAAACCAAGATTCAAGAGGTCTCTCACAACTAATGTGAAACCAGTCCTACTTAATAAGATATTGTGTGAACAGGATAATTCAAACTCACATTCAAACTTTCTACTACCTGCTTTGGTCAATCAAAAAACATTGACTTGGTGAACATAACATAATACTGCAAAAGTTTTAGGATCAACACATTAGTGTCATTGCGCTGACGTTTTCGCTTCCAAAGCTTCTAGTCAGGTTGCCATGGGTGAGTTTGAATTGCTCATTTAAGTTCAGCTCTAAGCTACATATTGACCATTTCTGTCATTGTCTTTCTATAAAGGCCTGTCAACGAGAAATCATAACGGTTTTGTAGCTGCACACTTCTTTTCTTGCCTGTTTGACAGGTAGTAGTTATTTTTAAAGGAATCAAACATAAGCTGAATGCAATGAGGTTTTCCGTGAAATTAGCATGGCGGAATATAATCATTACAGAGAATGACATAAAACCGTTGAAAAGATTCAAATTTATGCTGCTGACAAAGATTTTCTCGCTGTAAAATGCACATATTGTTGAAGCAGTGAACAGAACAGGTACATCAGAAAGATACGAAAGAAACCATTTGATTTTCTCTGTATGATGGTTTCTTTCTTTATCTGACATGCATGTTCTCTTAGTTATAGTGAGATTCAGATGAAAACTGACAACTGCTTTTGACCTTCACCATACTAATAGCGGCATAGAGGGAGAATTTGCAAGGTTGCTTCTGTTTCGTTTGACAGCCATATAAAAGTTAGATAAGTAGATATTTTGTCTGTGCCCGATTTTCTGGAGGGCTCTTAAAAGCACGTTATGGACTTATTCTTTCCCCACCTGATGCCTTTCACATCACAGCTCTGGAAAGACGCTATAGTGAAGAGCTTGGGAATGTGGTGTCTTCGGTTAAACAGTGTTTTCTTGATATCATGGAAATATGTGACGTTTATGACTATTCTTCCAGCCAAGCTTTCACATTGAATATTCACTAATTCCAAGTCTTATTCAATGTGAACAGTTGTGTGAACTAACTAATATCATCATCGTTATTGATAATAGCTTTTTTGAATGAAATATTTTTATCGGACAGGTATCCCATCTCATAGCAGTTTCTTTGAATTCATATTTTAAAGTTAAAATAGGGTTCCAAGTCTTAGCATCACTCCACCATGGCCTTTAATAACATAATATTGCAAAAGTTTGCTTCTGTCACATTCCTGTGTCAAATTGTATATAGAAACAGGCAAGTACTGTATATAGCATACATTTTGCCCAGGAACTGCTGAATGTATTTGCATTTCATTCCAAACAGACCTCTACAGACAGAGGGATTTACAGATAAACTATTGGACTGAAATTTGACTGCCACTCTAGCATTGTATACACTGTCCGTGGACTTATTGTCAGACGATTTGCTGTGCAATTTTTCTTATCATTCGCAAAAATAATACCTTATATTTTCAGCTTTGGGGACTTCAATAATTGACATTTACGAAAGTCGTACGTGTAAATCATTCAAGCGCACTTCACAGAAATCCATTTCATTAACTTAAGAAACAAAACTCATCAGCACAGATTAACTTTTATTTATTCTGTAATAACCTAAACAAATAATACAAGTTTGACAGACAGCGTATATTTGTATATGTGAGCAGAATGCCTCTGGCCGGTAAAGGAAAAGTGTTTCTGTATTTTAACTACTTTAATTTTCTGTTAAATGTTTTGTGTTGCAGCACTTTTCTTTCCAGTGGCATAAAAAAGTGTGGCCAAAACCAAACCAAATTATTACATAACTAAATTATTCTGCTTTATCTGTGTGTGTTTTCAGATTACACCATCTTTAAGAATTTTGTAATATAATTGTTGTTTTCTCTTTCTTTTTCTTAAAAAGAATAAAACGAGCTCACATGAGGTCAGGTTCCACTGTAAAATCATAAGCAGGAGACTTAAGTTCTCTTTTTATTCTAACTTGTTTATGTAAGTTTTCTATTAAAGCCAAGGGATACTCCTCCTAAAAATTAGAATGCTATCTTTGTTTACTCACCCTCAAGTTGTTTCAAACCTGTATACATTCCTTTGTTGAGTTGAACACAAATAATTATATTTGGAAGATTTTTTGCAACTGAGATACTGTATCTGGGGCACTATTGACTACCATAGTAGAAAAACGTATCGTATCATTTTTTTATTTTTTGTTGAATGCAAAAGAAGACATTTTTAGGAATTAAGGAAAACAAACAGGGACACCATTGACTACCATTTTTTATTTTTTCTACCACGGTAGTCAATGGTGCTCCAGAACTGTAAGTTGCAAACATTTTTCTAAATAGCCTTCTTTGTGTTCCACCAAACAATGTAAATGAAAAATAAACTTTTTGGATCAACTTGAGTGTGAGTAATTCATGACCGAATTTTCCTTTTTGGGCAGTATATCCCTTTTATTTATTGTGATTTAATTTAGCAATTGATCTATGAACAACTATTGAGATTGTAAAGCTCTAAAATCTCTTATTTGTGAATTTTCTTTGACTTTTTTTCCTATACGTGTGACAAAGGCCAACACCATTGAAGCATTGTGTAGCCAATATTTCTTTGTAGAACAGTATTGAACCCAAACTGTAGACACAACTGTTGGACAGGACATGATTTTGAATTGATTTTTAAGTCGTTCGGCTTGTAAAAAATGTTGTTTCATGCCAGAATAGAGGCAGGTGGTTGTAGGATAGGGAAAAAAAGGATTTTGTGATGTCAGCTGAAAAGGAGCCATTTCGGAGGCGAAACTAGCTCTTGCTGTACTGAATGTTGCGATTCAAGATTAGGAGGACAAACGTTTTTAGGCTTGGAATTACATGCACAGATGATCACAAACTAAAATGTGTCCAAAACACCAGTGAGCACAACATTGTTTTCCACTGTGCCACATCTCTGTCATATATTTCATAAACTCTTTTCTCAAATCTGTGGGGAGTCTACGGGTACGACAGTGCACGGCCATAGTCACATCTGTTTAATTAAAATCATACTTGTGCTGCTATGTGTTGGTTAAAAACCACCAAACAGATTCAATGCATTTGCATTTTAATGAGGGAAAACCAAGCTTTTTTTTTTTTTTGGTGGCCGACCAGAAGAATTGACAAGCTTCTGCAAATGTTGAGTTCACGGTGAATAGCACATTAATCATTGTGACTGGGCCTCCATTACGACGAGTGGTCTAGAAGTAGTGTTCCACTTCATTATCCATGTAGCACAACGTGCTGTCATAATAGGCCAAGGATAGCGTGAAGGCTTTAGAACGAGGAAGCAAAACAACTCCAATCTCATTTCCCAGCGATCCATGTGGACACTCAGTGATAGTCTGGCCAGTGCATCAACTTTATGGGTGATATAAAGGTCTCAGTTTCCATCTGAAACTTTTCTAAGTTCTCAGACTTCAGGAGAACGAAGTAAGCGTCTAAAGTCAACTTTTACAGTACAGTATAAATACACGAAACATTTGTTTAGTTAGGGCCCCTGTTGGCGACTTCTATGGCGTTTGATGGAATAAAATTATATAAAGCATCATACCCGATATAATACCAATAAACCATCAATCTTGGCAATGCCAATCTTCAGTGCCGCTTTAGTAATATATCATAAAATGGAAATGTTTAGGCTTGGCTCTTGAAGTCACAAGGGTTTTTATTCAAATATGCACATTTTTTTGTCACATGAAAGCAGAGCAATCGTCCAGAGATTATACTCTTATAAATAAAGGTGCTTTGCAATGCCTTTGAAGAACTTTTTTGTCTTAATGGTTTCAAAAAGAACCTTTAACATCTGCAAGGATCTCTAGATTACAAGAGACGGTTCTTTGAAAAACATTTGACTGAATGGTTCTTTGTGGAACCAAAATAATTATTCTATGGCATCGCTGTGTTTCTTTTAAGAGTGTTTGTAAAAACCACTGAAGATGTCTTCATTATTATTTTGACATAAGTACAGTGAGGCTTAAATAATTAACTGAACATTGTTTAATATCCTAGTTCTAAAGCTGATAAATGTAGCTTTTCCTCTGTGGGAGTTTGTGTTTTTATTAATTTATTTAAATGTATGAGCAAAATATGCTTTCTTGCACACATTGGTGTTTCTTCAGGATTCTGCTTCGCACTCGTCTGTAACTGAAGCTCAACAATGAAAATTTACTGTGAAATTGCACACAGTGCATGACATTTTTAGTGCAAAATTATTGAAGCTGATATTAAAAAGATTTCCAGGCCAACCAGCCTCATGACAAAGCCATGGTTTACCAGATGGATCCATTAGTTATACCAGCACCAAGCTGGCATAAACCAGCCTTGACCAGCATCAAAATTCATAATAATCTAAGCCGGCCATATGTTCCTCATACAATGCAGCAAATTAATTTAATGTGACATTATCTGGATGAGAACACCATGTGCCATTTTAGGCCTTTACTTCACTTAGCATAACTCCATTAATAATCTTGGCACAAGATGCAGCCGCATAACGGCTATATAAATTTGCTCTTTGGCGACTTCTAGCTCAATTAAGCAGAACCGAGGATTGTATATCTGAAATCTGGTTTCACTTTATTTCAAGATCTTTGTTGTGTTCTTGTGGTGCAGTGTAACAGGAGTTCACTCATAGTTTGTGAACATTTACACAAAACGCTTTATTTTTTTACATATTTTACCCTTATTCTTCACCGAATTCTCTCTTCTCACCAAACAACCAGATTTTTAACGGTTTCCATAGAGTCTCTCCTTCCAGCGCTTTGTTGTGATTGGTCACCTTTGAGTTTCGGCTTCACAGTCGTTTGTGATTGGTTAGCTCTCAGAGCTTTAGTGGAGAGTGTTCCGCCTTCCAATACCTTGAGCTTTAGCTCTTAGTAATAAACAGTATGAATCAGAAGCCTTTCCTTCAAATGTAATGAAGGCCTGCTAGTGTGTGAAAGTGTGCATGTGTAAAAGTCAATTCTTGTTAGAGATCGCAATCATGTTTTGTTCATACTATGCTAGGGTCGCGGTGTGATGTCTACGACTTTTATGCTCATTGGAACATCCCAAAACACATTTGTAATGCCTCTTTGGCACAGCCATCGTATTATCATACAAACTCTACAGAGATGATACAGCAATGGCGACCTTCTACCTTTGGGGTGTGTCTTTACCAATAGGGCAGGCTGTTGATTGATGTGGGTGGAGTTTCACCCTTTAATGACGTCATCATAGGGGAGAATGTGAAATCGCTCATTGCTCATCAAATGTTAGTGTCGGAACAAAAGACACTTTCTATCTAAAAGCGAATGCTCACCCAGATCTGTCTGAAACGCCTTGTGTAACCAGACCCCCACAAGTCTACGTCAGTTCATGGTATGAGTTGACTAAGACCGCCCAAATGTATACGCAAGTAAGGTGGGCGTACCTGTCAGTACAATTGCTTTGGAACCTGATGTTCCAAATATGGTAGGAGGTGTTACTTTCCATAACACACTTGCAGCATTCGACCAATCACTATGCACTGGTTAACTGGCCAATCATAGCACCCTAGCTTTTCAGAGTGATGAGCTTTGTAAAAAATCGCACGTTTCAGAGAGGCAGGGCAAAGAGGAGATTCAAACATGCAAGATATGTGGAAAATACAGCGGTTTTGAACCTTAATTGTGTAGACACATTGCATCACATCTAAAGCAAACAATACTATTCGTTTTAGCCGTGTCATATGACTCCTTTAAGCAGTTCATGAGAGGTTAGGCCTATGTAAGTTTGTTTTGAAAAAAAAACGGGAAAAATGGCAACTGCTTTGTGTCGCCAGTGGCTCAGAGATTCTACACTTCACCTTTACCAATGTACAAAAAATCTTCTTCATTTAAATAACCAGTCTGTGAATTTAAGCAGCATGTAGTTGTGAATTGCAACCAACAGCTCACTCCACCCTTCCCCCCTCCCTTTCGACCCTGTCGTCACATTTTCGCTTCTTTGTCAAAGGATATAACATATTTACAAATCTCGCTCTGTAGAGAATTGCTACTGGCAACTGTAGAAACAATTAAAAGAATTCCAAACAAGGGGACCTGCGGTGTACTGTATGTAGATAGAAAAGGCTCATTCTAAGCTCATAAAAACATAACTATCTAAGGTCTTTATACACCTCTGAAGACATAGTTATGTATATTATATTGCCTTTCTGTCAATAGATCCTTTTAAACTTCAAAATTGCACCTTCAAAGTGTTGATATTCACCATCACCATATCGTCTAATGTACATAAAAATGACTGTGCATGCCAACATGACACTATTTTCAGACTGCCGTGAACATTTTTTAACATGCCGCAGTTATTGTTCCTCAGAACTGCATCAGGAGTTGTGAGAGATAATTAAAGTGATAATTTGGAAGCAGCAGCGGGGAGGCACGGCCGTGTGGCTCGTACAAAAGTTAATTGAGCAATCAATGTGTTTTTAATGAGTGAGTGTCTCCAGAATATTTATATCATCATTTATCTCTCGATTTAACCAAGATGACAAGTTTAATGTTCTTCTGGTGAACACGGACAGCTGACCCAAGTGAGGTACTGTTGTTTTTTGATCACGCTCCAGATCAGTCTAATCTGACTGAGGAGCGTGACTTTGACCACAGGGCGTTTCTGTACCACCCGAGAGGCCTGTTTACTTATCTAGACAGAGTCTAATGCGTTCCCTAGAATAGACGGTCCTAAAACTGGTCCGGGTGGCCCCTAAGGATCAGTGTAACAATATTCGTTTCTTAATAGATGGGAGCTCCATTGTAACAGCAATTAAAGCGACAGTTCACCCAAAAATGCTCACCCTAGAGTTGTTCCAAATCTGTATAAATGTCTTCGTTCTGATGAACACAGAGAAAGATGTTTGAAAGAATGTGTGAAGCAGTTCTTTAAATCATAATTTTTCTAAGTTTGCCTTATACAGCATTGTTTCTAAAACAAATCGCTTTTAGAACATGTTGTCTTGGTAACAAGAATGATTGGAAGGGTCATCACTACAAGGGCATGGTGTTATGAGAGAGGAAATAATAGCACAGTGGATGATCCCTAATGGCCTTGTCTATTAAGTCAAATCACTCCAATAATAGGCAGGTAAGTGCAATGTAATTTTGCACTGTTGGTGGTCTCTCACTTCGCGTTCCCATTTTCATTAATATTTGCATTTTTTGTCCCCAATCCCGTATTCGACTCTTAATTAAGAGCAAACAGAGAAAAAAAATCTTTCAGTAATGCAGAGAATCGCTTTTACTATTGACTCGGTTGTCACCATTACCATGAACATTTTCTCATAGTTCTCACATTTGTGAAAAACACACAGGTATGCTGTAAGTCATATATTCACAGAGCGTTATACAGTACATAGGCAAATATGCAAATGAACTTTCACGGTAACAGTTTAATGGAAGTCTATGTAAAGCAAAGCCGTGACCACTGTAAGTAGATGTGTAGTTGGCAGTTGCTATTAATGGGATTTTGTTGATGATAAGGATGTGTACATCAAATTATAGAGCACTCAGATGAGTCACGTCCGTCCATGACGTCTGTTCTTCTCAGAATAAATGCATTAATTGTTGACATACTGTAAATGTTTGGAGCAACAACAACAATGGTGGAAGGAATAGTTCAGGTGGGTCGCATGAGAAGTTTATTTTGGAAATTCTGAGCGTAGTTTGAGACATTGATTAGATCTCCTCAAAAAGCACTTGTGATATTACATGGTTTGTTTCTATAAGAAAGATCTAGAGGTGCAGTTGGCCTAGAAAAATATCTCCATTTGCTCTATACAAAAAGCATTTGCTGTCTTGAGAAACAACTGAAGTATTAAAGAGATTAGATCACAGTGATCTGTCTTTCCTGTGGGAATATACATTTCAAGCACATGATAAATTACTTTATCAACACACTGTTAATATGTATAGGGAGACGGAGAGAGAGATATCATACATTATAGAAACAGTCTTCACATTATTAACAGTCTAGAAGTGCAGAACAGTCTTTTCACTGCAACTGTACACTACTATTATATATTACTTAAGGTCTTACCTGTTCTTGTGTGCAGGAAACCTGTAATTTGGTTTGGCCAAGTATCTGAACTGTGTCAGATTGCCTTAATCTCGGAAAAAATACTTTATTATGAAGCATCATATCATACTTACAATTACATATCACACTTTTTACTCAATTACATTTCATAAATACGTGTTGAATTTTTTATCAAGTATTTTTACTCAGAAATTGACCTTACTTGATTGAAAGTAAGAAAGTAGTAGACTTTTAATGTATTTATATGTTAAATGATAAAAACATGTCACGGATAGACAAGGAGAGAACCCAAACGCAGACAGACAGATGGTTGAGGGGTATTAACACGGGTATTTATTAACAATAAATAAGTCAAAAGGACAAAACAAAACCCACGAGGGGGAAAACAATACAGGATAAATAACAAAGTTAACAAAAGACTCTGACTCACTAGACTAGAAAATAACACAGGGTACAGACACTAAACTAACACTTACTAAGACTGAAGAGGAGCTTTGACGGGTACAAGGTATCAACACAAGGTATATCCACAATGAACAGCCACATCAAACAATGAGCGAGACAGGACAATGGACACGAGGATGTTTTAAAGGAAGACAGACAAAGGATAATTAACAAGTAACAGGTGCTGGGGATTAAGCACTCAGGGAAGGCTGACGAGGAACGAGAGGGGCGGGGCCATAGACGAGACACGAGAAGGCGCATGACAGCCAATATCAAAGCCTTGCCATGTCCTTCTCACACAAAACACGTGATACTATCATGGTTCTACCCCAAGGCTGGAAAAGCCTGACATGACATGACATGACAAAACATGTACAAAATGTATTAGCAGTGAAGTAAAAGTATGATAAATGCTTTATGTAACGGAGGCAAGCTAGTGTAGAGCTGTGCAGTATGTAAAACCTCACTCCTCTGCCTCAAGGACTCTCTAGCGACAGACGCTAGAGACTGCGGTCTTTAGCCTCCTCGCTAGAGCGCCCGACTTCCATTCCGGACCGACCCGGTTCGAGGCCCGCTGAGAGCGGTGCGGAGCGTTCCGGTTACATTTATAATTTAATAAAGTAAATATTTTGATGAAGTCTCACAAAAATATTAGTTTAAAGTACCATGTTGCTTTGAAATTTTGTTTGCTTTATTTATGATTTTCTGTAGACCTTTAAGTCGCTAAATCACATATTTATCATTGTTTTCGCCAGGTGAGAAATGCTCAATGAAGTCACTGCTAGCAGCAGAAAGCAATGGGTATACTTGACTTATCGCGTCCGTGTCTGTCTTGCCAACAAACGCATACGCACAGGTTCTTGAACGCAGAGAAGCGCAGATGCCGAGTCCGACACATGCGCAGTACATCAATGAGGGACACGGCTGATTTAACATTTTTGAACCATTGCTGTTGTACGCGACTCGTCCGCGCGGTCTCAAAAAATGGGCTGCACACAGATGGGGTTGGCGGACCAATCGCGAACACTCATGATGACAAAAATTAAGTTGTGCGCGCAGATGGTCGGACAACACTTTTATTATATTCTTTATATTAGCAGCCTCAAAAATCCCAAATCATGCTTTTGCCAGTCCTTTTGAAAGTCTTTTTTGAAAACTGTATCTTTTTTGTCAGTAAAAGATCTTCACACAAAGATACTGTTTCAAGCACAAAATAATATAAAATAAATATTATACAGTTTCTCCTTGATATCATAATTGTGTCTTCTAAACAGCAATGAAATTAAAAAGAGAGGAAACAGACTTTTCTACAAATTTAAAATTTAAAAGTGTCCCAAACATATCCAAGTCTATAAATGAGATATTTTAATATTAATTTAAACATTTTCTTTGCGCTAACAAAGTTTTGAGTGTCTAGATTTTGCTTGCTCTTTAAAATATTAACTTAGTCTCAGATGTCACATCCATGAGAGCTTTATTAAATCTTAAGAGCAATGTAGACTTGCCATTGGAAGCCCATAGACTTTCTTTAGAAACATATTTCCTATATTTATCCCTTCTAGCATTCATTACAGATGAGAAGCCGTCTGTTTACTCCAGTATGCCATGAGGATTACTCTAACGTTGGTTTTATTTTGATAAGGGAAGCGTATCAAACAACAGATGCACTATAAGTTAAACACAGCTGTATATGCAGTTCTCTTTCTGATTCTGAAGAACAAAGTTTACACAATTCATGAAGACTTTAACGTTTGTCAACAAATTTGAAAAATGTGTCTCGGACGGGACAGTTTATTCTATAAATCAGTTCCTGAAGGTTAGAGTTTCAATGGCATTTTTGTTAAAAGACTGTATATCAATGGTTACTTCCAACTTTTTACACACCAGCATGTGGGAACTAAAAGAAGAACTTTTTTACATCAAATTACTCTGAATGAAGGATTGTAAAGACATCCCATATAAAGTTTTTGTATTGAGCCATGGGTTACGATGATTTTACAACAGGACCGGGTATTTTAGACAGAATTGAATATACCAATAGTATTAAAAAGTCATAGATAGACAGCAATCTAATCTGCCACAAAATTTCCCACAATAAACAATTCAAATTTAGAAGATGTTTGTAATTATTTTTAAGGTAATTTGGTCTTCGTTATCTCATCGCTGGTTGGTATTTCGTGTGAAGCAGCACATCTTTATAATGGTCAGTTTTGTTTGTCTGAGCAGATCTCTTCTTAAAGAGCATTTCTTTTGCGTCGTCTCCTACCTTTTGACTTCTGTGAATGTCAGTTGCTTTTTATATGCGAATATGGAAAGGAAAAGATAAAGACCTCGCATCAAATGGACTTTTCAAAAATGTTTATAAAAGCTTTTTGATGACAGGTAAATAGCAGCAAATTGCATTTCGAAAAAATTGTTTGTCTTTGTTTTGAATTCCGTTCGAATAATGTGTGCCTCCATGAATGGCAAGAAAATTACTTTAAAATATGCTTTTGGGGATATTGTATGTCTCTCAAGACACCCAGTCAATATTTATCATCATTACTATTGGTGCCAAATGTCATTCGACAAAATAAGGACCAGATAGAAATCATTTTGGCCAAACTTTTCTATGAGCCTTTGAGTCTTATTTTTTTAACCGTTTACTTTTCCCTAACCGCTTCATGCATTGTAAACTGCAACGATTCTGTAAAATATCCTGAAAGGAAGTTTTGACGTGCAGGACTACGAAGCTAAATAGGTCGGCACAATACAAATGTGTCATTTTCGTGTCTGAAAACGGCGCTAATACCAGTGTTAGCCTACTGCTGTTCTGTGAACAGATTAAAAATGCTGACTGTGCCTGTGGGAAAATGACAGTGTCAGCCCACCTTAAACTCGCGCCTGGTCCTTTTAACTCCAACTCGCAAATAAACTGGTGACTTGTGCCAGCTTGTGCTTTTTTAAAGGTACAGATTCTTCTTGATGTTCGGTTTCACAAAAATTCTGTGTAAATGAAACTTCAAATTTAACCTAATATTTACATCTCTTTGTTGTTGAATGTATCAAGTTTTAGGGAGGTATATCGCAAAAGGTTTCACATTGAACAAAACTTGACTATTTGCTTTCCTAATAAACCACTTTGGAAGACGTAAACAATGCTGGTCCAGAAGAACTTCCCGTTTTGTTTTGTGAACACCACACAAATGTTTAAAAATCCCCAGAAAATGGATATATCAAAATGTTAAACAAATACTTTTTAAGATTGATTTATGTATGTCTGAGATTAAATGAAGGGGAAGTTCTTCTGGACCAGTGTTTACATTCTGCGAAGTGGTCTATAACACGAAAATATCCATAACGGACTGGGCCACCTCCTCCAAATTCAAAATGCTACAGAGGAAAGAGGGGTTGAACAGTGGGTTGCTGTTGACTTGAATCGATCATGAATTTATCACAACATCCTAAGCCTGGTTTGTATCTCGTAGCTATTACACCAACAGTTTGGGCTCTCAAACTAACAATCACATTGATTCACAGTTTTGATACACCATTAAGTGTTTTCCCCTGCATCTTCTCGGTTTTTTGGTTACTTTCAGTACATATAAACAGAATTAAACCCGTTGAACTAAAATGGCACCGAAAAGTGTTTGGACACTTTTTCACACTAAAGAATTTCATTACATTAGGTGCTGTTTCCATAAGCCAGTTGTTGAATATAAACGGCGTTTTAAAATGAAAACAATATTCGTTTATATTGCTGTTTCCGCATGCGTTTCAGAAATTCCCATGACCATTCAGACATGCTGGGCATGCGCACACACATGTAAACATTTGTATAGGCATATATACAGGTTGGTTGTTGATGACAGTTAGTCACAGACCGGCCAGTACAAAATGAACATGATGGGAAGGAAAAGCATGGACGTCTTCATGTGGATAGATGAGGTGTTATCCATGTTATTAGGCTTGTTTGAATTTATCGCACGCAACGAAGACTGATAAACGGATGACATCACAGTACTGAGTGAGCATTTTAAGAGCATACGGGTCTTGTTTCTTTCTCGTGTTGCTCTGATGTCACCGTGTCACTCAGTGAAGTCAAAGAAGCCTGTTGTTAACACGGTCCTTGCGAGGCTGGTCACTGTCTCCTTGAGGTAGTGTGAATGCCAGGTGTAACCGTAGCAAGATTTACAGTACTGTATATGTTTCAAAAGGAAAACGCATTAGTATAAATGCCACTTTAGATAACAAGTGGCACATGCAAATAAATGAAGCTGGACCTAAGAACTAACTTCATTTTCCACTATTCACTTCCTGCTATTAGTTTGGTTCTTTTTATAATGTTGCCTAGTTTGACATTTCTTATCTAATGAAATGACATTTTTGGTGTTCAAAATTGTCCATATACTTGTCTGTCTGACTATTTTTCTTCTGCAGAAAATTATTTTAAAGAATGTTGATTTCCGAAGAACGGCGGTACCCACTAACTTGCATTAGTTTTGTTTCCAAGAGAAGTGAATGGGTACCCACTGTTGTTTGGTTACCAACATTCTTCAAAATATCTTCTCTTCAGTTCTGCAGAAGAAAGAAAGTCATACAGGTTTGAAACAACAAGAGGGTGATTAAATACTGACATTTTAGAATTCTTTAACCGATGGTCACATTTGAAGCCTTGGATATTCAGCTCTGAGTTTATCTTCACCGAAATCACTACGCTTGCTCATTTTCTTCTTTTCAAGTTATTGGTGAATGCATCAGTACATATCATTCCCAGCTTCATTATGGAAGTGTACGATAGTACTGGCACATTTTGTCCATTTGTACATTCCGAAGCAACATCGTCCAGCACAAAACTGCTTCATCTCTTCATGAGGTTGTGGCCTCTATTAGCCAGCCTTCCCTGCCAGTCGCTGTGCGGTTTTGTGCGGAACATCCACCTTCAGTTTGTTCCTGTAACAAATTACCTTGCATCTCTTTCAAAGGGTTTGGTAAACGTACTATCCAAATGGACTGCATCCACAATAATTGGCCCTGTTTGCCTGACAAGACTGTCCACGGATGCTCATTTTTCTCTGGAAGCCACCTGAAGTCACCTGTACATGCCATTTGGTAGAAATGCTATTCCTAGAGAGGATTTTTTAAATCACGACTTTTTGCTGCAGACATAATTGTCTATAAACAAGAAGTTGGAAATCTAAAAACCAAACAAACACGGTAATTACTAAAGAATTGAGCAAAACAAAGCAGTGAGGATTAATATGTCTGAGTCTGAAACAAATTGCACGCTGCTTCCCGTATTATCTGGCAAATTTGCAGCGGCACACCTGCTTCTGTTTATTACGCGCTACAAAGGGAGCCAGAGCGGCCTTGTGCGTTTCAATTAGTTGAGAGGAAAGGGGTTGTTTGGGTCTGAGTATTTTAAGCAAGCGTCTGCACAGATAATCAATGGTGTCATCGCAACGAATGCAGGCTTTAAACTTTAGCCCTGATCTTACGGCCTCTCGGCTTGATCAAGCATTCCAGTGCCGCATCCATTAGCTCGAATGTAATCTGGACCTGTAATTCTTCTGATGTGTTATTACAATTATGGGTCTGTCATAATTTATCTGTATGTGGTGATGATGTTTATATGGAACTGCGAGGGTACGTAGCATTTTAAAATAGTTTAAGTAAGAGGTTTGGAGAGTGGGTGTTACATACTGTACATTTTTACATAACCAATAATTGCATCGCCACATACGGCTATAATGAGGGTGTTATGTAAAAATGCAGGTGAATTTATTGTGTACCTGTCTTGCCTTGCAATGCATCATCTGACTTGTTTCACAAAACTGATTTATGAGCAAAAATCAAATGTCCAGCATTTAAATGAATCCCATGTGCACATACTGTCATTGTTGTAACGATTTTCAATGCAACTTATAGAATATCACTTCTTCATTACAGTTATCACTGAACTAGGTTTGCTGAGTAATCACACCTGACACAGGAGTGCGAACATCACACTCCATTTAAGCCATTCAGAGAACTGTTACTACCCAATCAGATGCCTGTGAATCAGTACATGCGTCACTTGTTATATTATGTTCTATTTTACGACCAATTGTGCTGTCGAAATCCAAGGAGCAAACTTAAACTGATTCACTCTTTCCGCGAATGCAATTCAATGTTCTTCAAACGCTCCATCAGAGACACCTAACATAACATCAATGGTGCACATAAGAAAAATCACAGATTTAATCTCATTAATATATCAGTTATTTCTCCTAGACATCAAATCAAGGTCTAGTCTATGCACTTTAGCGGCATCTAGTGGTGAGGTTGAGAATTGTAACCAAAGGCTCACTCCACCCCTACCTTTCAAAGCACTACGGTGGCTGACACAGAACTAAGATGTCGTCATATTTATGTTTCTTTGCCGAAGGAGATACCGTATTTACAAAAACGCGCTCTGTAGAGCAGTTTGTCAGTTTAGGGCTATAAACAACATGGCGAATTCCATGTAAGGGGACCTGCAGTGTATGTAGATAGAAATAGCACATTCTAATAAAATCATAACGCTTCATTATGTAAGGTCTTCATTATACACCTCCTAAGACATAGTTAAGTTGATTATATAGCATTTCTGCCAATAGATCCTTAAATGGAGTCTAAAATATTTCTTCTTCTTCAAGAGTATCAAAAATGTCTCCAGATCTTCAGAAGAACATTTTCTTAGTTTTAACACTGGATGCACCACAATGCAACATGACAACCCATTAAAAACAAGTCATTTGTTGTGTTGCACCGTTCGTGTCTGGTGCAGACAAGGTGTTCGTTCAAAGAGCTCCATCAAATCTCCTGAGCTGTGAAAGAGTCACTTCTGAGCAACACATTTTTCTTTTGGGTATCCCTTTGGTTCAGTTGGTGTCGCGTTGGGTTAGCAGTGCAAAGGTGATGAGTTCGATCTGCAAGGGACACGCATACTGAGAAAAAATGATGGATTTTCGCTTTGGACAAAAGTGTGGCAAATATGTAAATGTAATGTGAAATTATCCTAAACACTCTGATTGATTCATGGCAGTTGTAACAAGATCAATGAGAAGTTCTCATTTAATGAAATGGAGGTAGGCAATAGTCTATACTGACAGAGTGTACTGATGATGCACAGTCAAAGGATAAGAGAATAGTTCACCCCAAAGGGTCCTCTGTTAAACAAATGTGGCAACCGTCTTGGTGCCTGATGTATGGTGAGGAGTGATAGAGTGAGTCAGTCACACTGCCGTGGAAAAGACAGATTCAGGCCATTTGGCTCGGGGTGTGTATTATCTCACTCCGTAGTTGCATGAATCGGTACAACACTTATTTCAGCCCAAGCAAGCACATAGATCCAATAAACATTGATGACACCATTACAAGGTTGTGCATGAAAACATAGCGGGCATTTATCAAAGGCATTGCTTTAGAACACACCATAACCAACATAACCTTTTGCTTTCAGAACTATTCATTTTGTTTATGATACATTTGTTGAAGCTGTAAATTTTCATGGTGCTTATTAGCATTTTTGGGGATACTGGAAGCAGATCAAGAGGCAAAGTACAAGCTCTACATTACAGATGCTGCCGTTTTTTTGTGTATTAAGCACAATGATAAAAGATAGGTGTGTTCAAATCTCACATCCCACTTTTGCATTTGACTAGTTGAATTTTGTTTCCCAAGGTGACATTAACAGAAACATTGACATCTGGCGTCACAAGTAAAACCAGTACGGTGAATCTGTAGGGTGCCCTATTAACAGTGACACTAGCCGTGCCGAGGTCACCGTTTCGAAAACCAGGGAGCATGATGAGAATGTACTGTTCTGTGTTTTCGGGCAAAACAAATAATGGGATCTGCGAGCCAAACACACTAAAATAACAAATCATGTTTAACCGTAAATGTATAACATAAACAATTAAGTTCACCGGTCATTTTATAAGACACAGGTGTTACCTTGAGTAAATTTGCTTACTGTGTTGTTTATTAAATGCAAACGTGTGCTATTGTTTGCATGTATAATAAACTGTTAGTAAAAGTCTTGTTGAGTTTAAATTCATTATTGGCAGGAGGATTTTAATTTGCTTGTTGCATAGAGAGGGAACCATAGCGTTCTCTGAACCTCGGTGCCAGACTGCTGAACGATGAAGCATATGGCGTGCTATTTCCCACATGTGACACAGAGCTTTTTGTGCTCATACATAACAAGTGCCACAGCGTTAAAGTGCCTCTCTTAAATCTAATAGTCTGGTAGTGTGAAAGGTACTGTATACTAATGCAATGCATACATGCATATTCACTATTTTATATTTTTCATAACTTGGCCAAACTTGATGTAATATATTGAATAGGAATAATGATATTTCTAGTTTCTAGATTAAAGTAGCAGTGTTTGAAAAGCTGTTGTAAAATGGCTATATACACACATCTGGCACATTTTGTGTTTAAGGGATTGTTCACCCATAAAGGATGACCGAATTTGTGTTTTTGGACTGACTGTCCCTTTAATATACCACTTTATTACTATTTCATTATTTCAACTACTGTATATCACTTCTAAGAAGAAAAGTGAAATTAGTATTTCTAAATTATTATAACAATCCGTCTATTTCATCATGTTGCTTTTTTATAACAACTCATTTTGTAAGGCAAAGTTACTGAAAAGCCTTGAAGCTACTGTATGTATTAAACAAATCACTTAACATAGAAGTCTACACTTATATGAAAGAGAACCCAGTTATATTCTGAATGTTTGGGGATATCTGTAGCTAATTTCTCTTCCTTTCTGCGACCGTAATAGTCCAGGGGCTATTGTGAACGCAGTATGTTTTTTTAAAGGTGTCAAAGATCAGCTACACGGTCGAAAGGCTGTTTTGTGGTAGAATGCAAAATAGAGTGAAATTCACCTTCAGTGCTACAGCGTTGAGCCCGAGGGCCAGAATAATTCACCTCTCCTATACACAAACCTTCTTCCTATTCGGCTTCAATATTCACTCCCCTCCCTCTTTTTTTTTGTATGTTTTACTATCAACACAGTACAGGTGGTCATATCGGAGGTTACAGAAATCGATTCACATGCATCTGTCCTACCTATACACAGTTTGTCAATGGAACATGTCAATAGAGCAAACGCATTATGTTCCATCCCCTTTGCTGCAGTTGAATCTTTTAAAATGTATTTCAGCAAAGCCCTGACATTTACTTTTTGCAACACATGTTCCTTATTGTGAACAATTCATTGGTGCATGTTATTTCCAATTGGTTTTTAATACTTAAAGGGAAAGTTCACTCAAAAAGGAAATTTCATTCATCATTTAGTCAACCTCATGCAATTTCAGGCCTGTATGACTTTCTGTCTTGTGCGGAACACAAAAGAAGATATTTTGAAGAATGTTGGTAACCCAACAACACTGGCACCCGTTGACTTCCATTGTATGGATGCAAAACCACTGAGACTTTTTTCCCATATACGCTTTTGTGTTTCAAAGAAAGAGTCATATACAAATGATGACTGAATTGTTATTATGGGGGGAATTCTCCCTTAACTCACTGTAATTCTCCTTTAATTGTAGTTTAATTGCCGTTCAACACTGCAAGTAGCATCCAAATTTCGCTGTCGTATTGCTGTTCTTTGACCCGACAGTATACCTTTTCATCATAAGCCACGTACGAAAGAACAGCTCTTATTGATGTCTTCCCACGTCTCGATCTCTCCCAAGGAATGACAAGTCGTGCTATATCAACTCACATCTGTTTATCCACCTGTTAGCATCGTAATGAAATGTTTACACCGACTGAATTAATCATGTCAAATCCCATGCTGTTTTAGGTAATTGCCAGGCAAAATTTGCCAAAGAAAGTCTTTGTTTGTGCTCGTAAGCCAGGCGATGCTTGGCTGGAGAGACAGTTGTCACACTCAACAGTCTCTGCACCGCTGCAGGCATGCTTAATGATACAGTGGGGAATTGCAGGGACTGCCAGTACCGGCGGTCCCCTTTAGAAGACACATGTTGAGTGGATGAAGAGGAACAACAACACGGAGGGGATGGCAAAAAGCACGCACGCAAAAAGAAGGGAATAGGTTAAAGAGAGAGGATTTATTCACAGATGGTTGCCATAGCGACACATATTGAAAAAAGGCAGTTTACTGAAAACAGCATCTGGCTGCGCTTGTTTTATATCTGGTGGACGTGGTATCGGCATTCGGCTGGAGTTACAAAATTAAGCTGTCGTTGTTATGTTTGACGTTTCCGAAAGCGTCATTGAGCGTCTTTATTTGCAGCCGGTGTTATAAATACCTGAGATGCCTTAAATTAAACCCAAGGGGATTATAGTCCAGTGGTATGTTTTACTTGTCTCAGAAATATCTATCAAACTTCCAGTCTGTATTTTGTGCTAATTTAAAGGGATAGTTCATCCAATTTTTTTTTTATAATAATACAATTTGAAGTGTCACAGTTGGTTGTGAGACGCATCACATGTGAGACACATCCTTGAGGTGTCTTGAATTGCCATATTTGAATATGCGTGAACATGAATTACAACATTGTGCCAACCTTCTGCAAAAATCCACATGGGTTTTAGAACAAATTGAATGACTACAGTTTTAATGTATCATGAAAGAAGAAAAACTCAAATTAACATCGGTTCAGCTTTTACACAACGTAGATATCTCCGGCAGGCAAAGGGTCTGAAAGACAATACCATGTTTGCTCTCTTTCTTTTGGACAGATTTGTACATGCTTAGAGAAGAATTTAATGGATTTAGTTTGTATCTCGTTACGTGGATTTACGAAATACATTCAAGTCCTTGGTGGATGTTTGGCTTTGGACGGCGAAACGCGTAGATGGTGGGATTATAAATTTAGTGCTGGCGGGCTAAAGTTAGCACCTTTCCAAATCAACCACTAGGCTATGTGTTTAGGTAAAATTATACTTTTTGTTTCATTCTGTGAACTACTAAAAATATATATTTGCAGAAAATGAAAACTGGAGAAACATGTGAACAGACTTCAAGGAAAACAAGTTCATATTCACTTTTAAGCAATACAAAATTGACATTTGTACATTTACATTTAGTCATTTAGCAGACGCTTTTATCCAAAGCGACTTACATTTGGGGTAGGCAATGGAAGCAATTGGGTACATGTATTTAGAAAGAAAAAAAAGTGATAAACTTGATTTTTATAACATATTTCATGTGCTTTGTCATGCTGTCAGTCTTTCACATTGCTGTTGGATTAATTGTCACTCCTGAGGTTTGATTTTGTTGAAATTAAACAGAAACTGGACTCAAAATAAACACAATACATCTAGAAATGCTGATTAAATTAAGAGTTTGAATGGTCATTGTTTTTAGGTCACATGTTTTAATCAGTTTCTTGTGAAATTCTGGGTCCTTGTGAAGATGTTGTCTCTACCAGTGCAACAAACAATTGCCTCTGAACAGGCTCTTTATTTGACTCTGGTCGTCTGTTTTCAAACTGAAAGCCTCAGGGTACGATCTGGGTTAAAGTGATCTTCCACTAGTTTGATAGAGCGTCAGGCTGCAGTCATTTTGAGGGTAATGAAACTGTTACATAAGAGGGGTAAATCATCCCCTCGCAGCTTGGAAAGCACCTACAGTGACTAACAGCTCCACGGTAGTTGAAAGATTTAAAGAATTACAGGTATAAGACATAAACTTGGGGTAGTAAACATTAAAGAGACACTCAAATCCCATTGAGTTGCAAAATGACCAAAACAGCAAGTAACGTGTTATAAAAGTAGACAGATTTAGGTCTCGTGAACGCATATTTTTGAATTCAGGTTGACAGAATATCAGCTTTTCACTACATGGTTATTGTGGCTAAAATAAACCACAATCGTGATATCAATTAAATTTAAGGTAAATAAACAATGCCTTCAGTCGAATTTATTTTTTTATTTTGTGTAGTTTAATGTTTATTTTATGTAGTTTTGGCTGATGAATCACATTCAAAATGTTAGTGTAAAGGCAAGGAGTTTGTGGCGTTTCTGGCTTTTAAAGGGACGGTTCACCCAAAAATGAAAATTCTTTCTTCATGTATTCACAATCATGTTCTTTCATCTGCAGAACACAAAAGAAGATTTTTTGAAGAATGCTGGTTACCAAACAACACTGACCCCATTGACTTTCATTGGGTGCTGAAAAAAAAAAAAGAGACATTTCTCAAAATATCTTCTTTTGTGTTCCACATAAGAAAGAGTCCTATAAAGTTTTTGAATGACATCAAGGTGAAAAAGTGATGACAGAATTGTCGGGGAACTGTCTCTTTGAGGCAAAATGTCAACAAACTTGAAATTCACCCATTCCTATCTTTCTCTTGTACTGACAATTGAGAATGTTAGATACTGAAACTTAAGATTTGTTTGAGTCCGGAATTTTTTCAATGAATTGATAGATGAGGGCTTACAAAACTGATCGATATGACTCATTCCTGAATCAATCTATTTCACTCTCTTACGTCAAAGGGCATTTTATGATGCTTTAAGAGATTTTTTTGTGTAACTTTGAAGCTTGACAGCCTCATTTATCATCATTATATGAGCAATCCTGGCATTTCTATATAAAACCTCTCGTCTTGTGTTTCTAAAAAGAAAGTCAAGAATGAACCCAATGAGGGTACGTAAACTACAAAGTGCTGTTTATTTTGGGATGTGCTGTTCCTTTAAAGACCAAACATGGTAAAGGCCACTGTTATGGTGCATCAAAAAGCTGAGTCAAAATTAGCGTGAGAGAGCGTCTAGCGAAAAGATAAGCATCTGATTGCCTGGGGGCGTAATTACACATCCCTGCTGAACTCCCTTTGAAACGATAGCCAGTTTTGGAAGAAAAGATGCACAAAAGATACTGCCAGAGGGTCCGTCTTTGCTTTTCTGTGGTTTACATACACACATCATGGCAAACAATGGATTACTTCTGCGAATAAAGTGCACACATACCAAAAAGGAGGGGGGTCATGTCCTCCTGGTTGACTCCAATGTAGCCATCAAGTGTTTGAAATTATAATGAAGTCGAGCTGCAGGGAGAGCGCCGACTTCAAAGGGGTCCGATGTCAATAATGTAGTTACTTTCTTAGTGGGGGGCCGCGCACGTTTGAACGTCTTGATACTTAAAAGCGTAACTGCAGGCAAACCTACCGCAGGGACATGAAAAACTGCCTTTTTATGATTTTAGGGTGCTTCGAATCGAAACAAAGCCAAATGGACAGGAACCAAAGAAGCCATAGCCTTCGACTTCACTTTTTTTAAAGATTCTGTGTCTGAGCTGTCTGGACCACACTTGAACTCAGATGTCAGGTTATTAATCAGCACCTGAAATCCAGAGGAGATCTCTCTTAGATAAGCTTGAAAATCAACAAAGACACACACTCCAGCGGAACACACCACCGGGCCAGACTTCAAAAGACCTGGTTCCTCTTACACGCCGTGCTTTTTAGCCCAGTTTACAGCGGGTCTTAAAAATAAATCCCCACTCTTCTCAAGGTTCCGACCCCAGCCAATCGAACCGTTCTCTCAAACTCTTTCATCTGAATTCAGTTTGAAAAGTTTTCAGCCAGCCAATTTAATAGAGTTATTTAGGCGTTCTTTCCAGGCGAAAGCCATTTTTTGACTCCTAGGGTACATTTACCGCAATCTGTGGCACACAATGTAAGCTGCTCTGACATAGCGGGCCTGTTGAAAAGCGGGAGTGTGGCGGCGGGGAGTTTCTGAATAATATCATAATTACTGCAACAATCATTCAGGAACACTAGCTCTGTTCGCTGGAGTGTACCTGGTGTCCATATGACACGCGTGCCGTCTACGTGTTGGACACGAGCCACTTTTCAAAGTGCTAGATAGATGTGACTTTGACTTCTTTAGTGCGTTCATAAATATCTTGATTTGAAAAGAATCAAAGTTTTTATCATGTGATGGCCTACAGAGTCCAAAGCTATTGGTTGTACTGTACATTCCATGGTACTTATGCTTCTATGATTTTTTTGGAATAGGGTTGAAAAATTGCAACTCTGGGCTTTCAAGGTTGCACAATGTCACGACTTTTATAATTAGATATACATTTATATATGCTTTGACCTTTAAGAAGCAACCTCCCTGCACACAGGAGGCTCAGATTGTTTTTGTTTTTCTCTCAGATGAGCCTTCTGATCTCTTTGAAGTTTCATGAAGTTAACATCCTGCAGTGTTTCTCTAACATTTAATTTAAACGGAATATGTCTTTAAATAGGTCATGTGACACAACTAAAACAAACATTTTTGTTCATTTAAGATGCAATGCAATGTGTATACACGATTTAAAGTTAAAAAACGCTGTATTTTCCACATACGCACCGTATGTTTGTATCTCCTCTTTGCCCCGCCTCTCTGAAATGCACAATTTTTTTCTAAGCTCATCGCTCTTTAAAGCGAGGTGTGCTTTGATCGGCCAGTATTGCGAAGTGATTGGTCGAATACGGCAAGCTTGTGATGGAAATGTAACGCCTCTTACCATATTTGGAACATCAGGTTCCAGAGCAATTGTACTGACAGGTGCGCCCACCTCACTTGTGTAAACATTTGGGCAATCTCAGTCGAGTCATACCACGATCTGACGTAGATTTGTGGGGGTGTGGTTACACGAGGCTTTTCTGGCAGGTCTGGGTGAGCATTCGCTTTTAGATAGAATGCATCTTTTTTTTTAGCAATTTTACTTGTCTATTACAAAAGCATGGGCAACTTATAACACCAAAGCATTGAACCCAATTACTCAAATCAATGTATTGTACATAATATGCTACTAATGCTTACGTTTTCATTCCTTAACATATTTACTCTAAAATATGGCAGCAAAACACAGCAAAGGCTGGATGCCATCTCTGAAAGCTGAAGATGCGCTCTTGTCCGGGATGTTAAGCATATATTTTGCCAGCTTACTCAAGACTTATAAGCGTTACATCAGCATATTATATCCCGCCGTAAACACATTGTATTCCCACCGCTACAGTCTTTAATTTAGAGCCATGTCGCGATCATCAATAGCCAAACATTAGAGATCAACCAGAGAATGTTTGACAGTATGTTTAATCATTCACCAGCTGGAAAAAAACGATGTTCTGAAAGTGATCCCAACAATATCGTTCTCTATATCTATCTGTAGTTGTGATGTGAACCCAGCTATTCTACTCAATTAAGAACGATTTTAAAACTTTTTTGTTCACTGTACACACATTTCCCCAATTTTTCGTGTCAGTCAGCACGACTTTATCTTTCATATGTATAAATTAGTTCTGTCAATCGATAAAAAAATCTGATAAATCACATAATGTACAATAATGTTTTTTAATATACTTTTACATTCCAATTATTTCACATTTAATCTCCATGTAAATGTAGAAACAACAAATTTCTTTGACAACATCATTTTATGAATGAAAGCCAATATTCTGATATTAGTACTGTAACCAATGTCTCCATTAATTGATCATTTTTTCTTTATTTTAATTCAATGATAGCCATTCAACAATGTAGTACAGTGTAATTGAGAGCTATCAGGTCTAACAGGTAGGGAAAATATAGAAATTGAATTAAGTTCTCAAACACTTTACAGTCTTTAATGCAAAATTCTAAATTAAATATAGAATTAAAGCTACAAAACGCATTGAATTCATCATTTCTTTTGTTCTTTGATTAATATTAATAGCAAGAGTCACAGCCGCAGGTTTAAGAATGCGGACCCTTTAAGAGCTGCCGATCTATGCAGATCTGACGACCCTTCCCAATTTGATTTACAAGGTGGCTCATTCGTGTGAGGTTTAGGGGCGGGGTTAGGGGAGCTATTTATCCAACTCGTGAAACTCGCGTTTTTAGCTAACTTAGCCTTTGTGGCTTTTATTTTAGGGTTTGGGTTGAGGAAAGGTGTTGGTTAGCTACCTCCTAAAGTATGTACAACTTGGTTGGATGGAAATACCACACGGCTCTCAGGAATACTCATGTCACGAACGAGGTGAGACAAGGACAGAGGACCCAGGCGCAGACCGCGGGTATGGGGTTTGCACTAGACTTTTAATTAACAGACAAAGCAAAAACCCACGAGGGGGTAAAACACAAATAACAAGGGTTTAAAACATGACGGGTAAACAGGAATGTGGACTAACTACACTAGACAAAACTTTACAAGTAACTATATATATTACAAGTAACTTGACTAGACTAGACTATACTAGACTGAACAAGACACAGGAACTACACAACACGAATCAAAATGAACCAGCACCAGACAAAATACACAAGTGCATTATATAAGGGATCCAATCAAGTGGGGAACAGGTGTTGGGCATGAAATAATTAACAAGCAATAGTAAGGAAACAAGGGGGCTGGGGCGGGGACAAAGACGAGACCAGAGAGAGTGCATGACATGTCAAAACAAACAATGCCATGTCTCTCTACACTAAACATGAGGCTCTGCCATGATCCTGCCACAAGACCAAGAAAGACATGAAATGATAAGGCAGAATCATGACAACTCATGATGGCATTCAGCAGTCAAGCACTGTTATGTTACACATAAGGATATGATCACCCGGTTTATTTTACATTAACATTTAGTCACTTAGCAGACGCTTTTGTCCAAAGCGACATACAGATAAGGGAAACAATGGAAGCAATTGGAACAACATAAGGACAACAAAAAGCATAGGTGCAATAAAATGTGGTCTCACATAGCCTACCACAGTATACAGAGCTAAGTATTTTCTTTTTGAAAGAATAGAAAAGAGATAGAACTCAGAACTGATCACTCAGGTGTTGACGGAAGAGATGTGTTTTCAGACATTTCTTAAAGTTGGCAACAGAATCTGCTGATCTTGAAGCAGCGGGCAGATCATTCCGTAAATGTGGAACCAATCCCGAGAAGGTACGTTAGAGAGTGAGACTTTTTGGGATGACACCACAAGACATCCTTCTTTTGCCCTAATGACAGTCTGAATTATTCCACTATAGTTTTTTTTACGGGTTTAGTTCATAATTGTTAATTTTTCAGTTCAAAACCCAATAAACACCACAGTAAAGATTTTTATGTGTACTTTAACTTCAGTCATATCTCATAATCCATTCCGCTCCACTTTCACCAATGTGAATTAGAACCATAAAGTTCTTTTATCCTCACATTATTTTGGCAACTGCATATTTTAATAGTCCTCAAGTCTACATACGGAGATATGCCAGAGGGAAATTAGTTGCCATAGCCACGAGGAACAACCAGGGCTTATTACAATTACAAGTCTTTTTAATATGTCCATTACATTAGGCGGCATTATCAGACCTCTTGACGAGAATGTTTACCGAAACACAACAGTGAACTTTACTTTTCCTCCAGATAAGATTATTCTCTGAAAACAAATTTTAAATGTCACCTACGTGAAGACACGGCTTAATCAATTTTCTGTCCCTTAAAACACAATTCACAACCCAATTCACAACCCCTTTACCGAAACGCACATCATCATTCCGTCTTGATGCCGCATCATCGATGCTCCGACAAATTGCATTAGCCAGGAACTCCATCACGTTGCAATAACAGCTGCCCAAGATGATGATATGTAATCAGAGGGCAGGGTAATTAAAACGCGTCCACTGTATCTTTTCTGTGAGCTTTATTAAATGAGGAAGGTCAATACTGAAGCTCATTTTCCATTTACAGTGCCTGTCTGCTGAATGCGGGACGCAATCTGATGAACGAGGGGGACGATCGAGCTACCCGGCTCTGTAAGGACGCGTTAAACGCTTTGCCGCAGGCAGCTTGTTTTTAATTATGTGGTCAGAAGTTGGGAAGATGAGGAGCATGAATAAACATAGGAGAATGCTTGCGTCGGCAGGGCGTAATTGTCTCAAACACATTTGCATTGAACACATTTGGTTGTTCACCACCTTTAATTAGAGGGGTCTCGTGGGATCCGCTGTCCCGGTTTGATCGATCCTTTGTCTTTTGCTGAGTTCCCACAGTGGCTTTGCAAACCTCATCACAGCCATGGTGTCAATGTTGCACGTTTACTTAACCCTCTGGGGTTTCAGGGGGTTTTGAGGCCCTGGAGAAGTTTTGACATAAAGTCTTGTATCACTGCATTTAGCACAAACGGTGCTACAATAACAGGCAAGCAACATCTACATACATGCCTGTATTTTTGAGAAAATACGGTGTATGCCTGGTTAGGTAAAAATATATATTTTTAAGTTACTGAAATAAGGCCCAAAAAACACATACTTAACTTATGTTCCCAATGCTTTTGAGTACTAGTCTGTAGAGTTTGGTACAAATTTTTTTGGAAACCCTTCTGCTCACTTATTCAGATAAAACAATAGGGGTTTAACTTTTGCAAGACAGCTCTTCCTCTGGAAAGGCCATATGCGAGGGAGTGGCAATGGCCATGAATATTGAATTGTTTTACACCTGAGGATATAAAGACCCGACCCTAAGGGACTATCAAGATGGAATTTTATGAAGCAGCTAAAACAAAGAATGCGAGAAGACTTAAATAATACATGTTTTATTGGTACTTTTCAAACAGTGCACACTATAATCAACATAAGCAAACATCTTTGTGTCAATTGTTCTGTGCAACTGAAGACACAAATGAACATCATATGCCTGGCATTTGTCCTGCCTTTGTGTAGTGCAAAGCTCACAGATTCAGTTATGCACCTACATCAGTAAAAGAAAAATGTAAATAATTGTTAGTTATTATATAACCCTAAACATAAATAACATTGCCCATGCATAGCAATATCACCACGTTTTGTTAATTTGTAATACATTTACATTTACACATTTGGCAGACACTTTTATACAGAACGACTTACATTGCATTAACCTATACATTTATACTTAGGTATGTGCAATCCCCTGGGAGTGAACCCACAACCTTGTGTTGTTAACACAATGCTCTTACCACTGAGCTACAGGAAAGCTGTATCAAGTAATATCATAGTAACCACAATGTACTGTGGTGTTGTAGTTTGTGGGAGTTTGTGGGAGTTTGGCGGTGTTGTAGTTTGTAGGAGTTTGATGCCGATTGTTGGAGTTTGTTGGTATTGGAGTTTGTTGGAGTGTGTGGGAGTTTGATGGCGATTCTTGGAGTTTGTTGGAGTTTGTTGGTGTTGGAGTTTGTTGGAGTGTGTGGGAGTTTGATGGCGATTCTTGGAGTTTGTTGGTGTTGGAGTTTGTTGGAGTGTGTGGGAGTTTGGTGGTGTTGTACATTGTGGGAGTTTGATGGAGTTTGTTGGAGTTTGTTGGTGTTGGAGTTTTTGGATGTTATTTTTTATTTTTTTTGTGTGTTTGTTGAATCAGTGTAAATCAGCCTTTGAAGTGTAAAAACTCTAGACGAAAAAAATGGTTAACTGTTAAACAGTTACCCTAAAAATTTAAATATTGTCTTTATTAACTGACCCTTAAGATGTTCCAAAATTCTGTAAACTTCTTTGTTCTGATGAACACAGATAAAGATATTTGGAAGAATACTTGTAACCAAACAATTCTTGGCCACTATTGACTACCATAGTAGGAAATATTTCTTTGCAATTTATTTTGTTCTTTGAACTCCAGAAGGTCTTTTAAGAATGGAAAGCTAAAAATTCTGGGACACTTGACTACCATTGTCATTTTTCATAACGTTCTTACCACTTTCGCTGTGTTCATCAGTTCAAAGAAATTTATGTAGAATTGAACATCTCGAGGGTAAGTAATTAATGACAGAATTAATTTTTTTGGTGAACTATCCCTTTAAAGAGAATTGTGATCTCGCTGTGTGAAATGGCTTTTAGCTGAGATCATGTTCATATACTGTAGTTTGACAAGAAACAACTATAAAGGACTATTTAAGATCACACATTGTGCTCTTAAATTGTATGGCTTCAGTCTAAAAACAGAATCTATATGGTCTTTATGATAGATGTTTGTAAGAGGAGGGACAGTTAGACCCGATTTTAGAGAGGTTGCCTTACATGGTACAGGTAAAACTGTGAATTGTCATGTTTGTTGATACAGGGGAATGTAATATATATCTTAAATCCATTTCGTTACACTGTACTTGCATATGTGTAATGACAATAAATTGAATCCAATCCAATCCAATCCAATATTTCCTGTGAAGGAAAAAAAATCAATCGGTAATTGTCGCATTCCAGAATGTCTCTCATAAATTTCTATGTCTTTTTGTACTTCTTTCTGAATATGGACAGAGGTGTTACCTAGCAACTGTTAAAGAGGCTGCATTTTATGGCTCTTTGAATGGCTTTAATTGTTAGTATAGAAAAAGTACAACCAATCAGTAAAAGTAGCACAAGGATAGCTTTTGGTACCAAGCCACTTTAGAGATAAAAGACGTACACTCAGAGATGTTGAAATTCAAGATTTAGGCTTTGCGAAGGAGGATGTAGGACCATTGATAGTTCCAAAAACAAAGTTCACTTTTATAATGAATAACAGTATTACTCAAGACGTAAAATAAAAGCGGCAATGAATATTTGAATCTCTTAACTATGTTGAATATTTTAGTGAATGGGGTGGATGGGATCATTCATCCAGCCACCAGAGGGAGCTCTCCCCCAAAGACTGATCATGTACAGTTTGTTCTCTCTCAACTTCCTATTTGCCGTCTATATAAATTGCCATGTCCATTCATGTTTAGAGGGTATGCATTGCGGTCACTTTCCCAGACACACTCAACAAAATGTCGTCTTACAATAGGAGAAACAAAGAAACCGGGACTAAATTAAAAGCAGTTGGATATTTATTTTGTACGTGATTTCAAAGCCGGGTTGGATACACAATGCAAAAAAAATTCTACTCAAGCGAAACACGTTAAAAGATTTACATTACTCTTCTAAATGTTTACAGTTTTGACAATACTTTAACCTCTAAATTTGTATGTATTTTACGCAACACATAAAGGTGTAGTAAGTAGGTAGGTAACACTATTATAGTATGGTATAACGTAAACAACTTATCTTAGTTGATTCTGATATGAAATGTCTAGGAAACATCCATGTTTCAGTATTCCATTTGTTTAGCTAATTGCATCGATTCATTTGCTTTGTTATGTCTTTCGGCAGATTTGAAAAATAAATCTCAGATTCCCTGCTCAATCTGTTTGCACAATCAATCGCACAACAACTTTATCCCGTTCTATATTAGAACAGAATAAACACTGCTCCATTTAGTCTTAGTAGGCGACTTGCCTAACTTCATGTGACATCACGTGTGCAGTGACGTCACGCGCATACCCTCTATTGTCAGAAGTAATGTGGGTTATTGGTTATTGCTCTTTTATGTGGTCTTGTACGCTCGGTTGAGCTGATTTTACATTGCTGGATTATTGTCTGGTTTGGTAATTCTCACGAAACCGCTGAAACATCATGGCAGTAAAGATTTGAAACATACCGTTCGATACAGATTATTGTGTTCTCTACCTTGGACAAAAATAACTTTGACAAAGGAATAGATTATTTATTTATTTTATTGCTCTTTCTGCGGATATTTTCATAACCGGATGAAAGTGTAAGAAAACAGGATGTGGAAGAACCCAATTGCAAGGCAGCGTAGGTTTTAACAAAAATACACTTTAATAAATGAAGAAAAACCCACAATGGGGCAAAACACGAATAACAAAACAAGAAAGCAAACCAACAACTTCACACTAGGGGGACACAACAAACAATGTTTACAACCAAATAAAAAGTCCAAACATGACTTGGGAATGGCAAACAGGAACAGGTTAACCCATACACGACATAACGCAGGGACATGAGAAATGTTTACAATGAACCGACACAGGACAATGAACAATATAGGATAACTTACAAGGAATATTGGACATGGACAGTGACGGGCAGATGACAAGGATTAAACACTGATGGGAATTTGCTGGACAGGTGAACGGAATAAAACACTAATGGGGGGCTAAAGGATAACGATGGGCGGTTCTAGAGGACACGACACCAGATAGAGAGCATGACATTACAAAAACAAAACAATGCCATAGCCTTTTTCCACATTAAACACATGGGTATGTCATGATCCTGCCACAAGACCTGAAAATCATGACAAGGAGAGGCAGGATTATGACAGAAAGTGCATTATATGTTGCAAATTTATGTTTCCCGATACAGGTAGTATGCTACGGAGCCCTTTTCGCGACATGGTGTTAGAAAAAAATGAAAGGGTAAGAGATAAAATATTTTTTAAAGCTTTGCCGTTATCTCGCAAAACTTTTGCATTCTTTTTCTCACAAACATGTTTGCATTATCTCGCAAAACTTATGTGCTCTCTCGCAAATATGTTTTCGTCTTCTTCAGGTTCAATGTCCCTCAAGCAGAATTTGAGATTGGCTCCTTACATAAACATTGGTCCATAATTGCAGATTCCCGGACCAATATCGACTAGGTTGTAGATCCTTGTCTAAGGAATTATGTGTCATTTGTGTTATAACAACATTTATCTTAAGAGTTGTTGGTCTGGGAATCTATTGTGAACCGCTCCTTTGACGTATGGAGCGGGACAACAGGACGTTTGAATGTTTTGCATATATCTTTGTGAGGGAACGCAATGTTTCTCGTTAACGCAAAAGTTTTGCGTGATAACCTTTAAAAAACATTGTTCTCTTCCATCTCATATTTTTCCCACCACCATGTCCCTTAAAGGGCTCCGTAATTTTCAACATTTAAAGAAATTTTTCGTGTGTAATATTCTATTAAAATATAATTAAGTAATTTCTTATTATCATGTTTGTCTTGTTTTCTTGTATAAATATAAAACAATCTTAATTCAAGATAAATTATGTTGCCTTGAAAATGGAATTATAAGCTTTTGTCAAATTTGAGTTATTCACACCTTCTTATTCTGTGACTTATGTACATTGTCTGAAGTTTCTTCTTTACGTTGAGTACATTTGGGGATTTTTTTAGAAAAGAGAAAGGTTTTTTTGAGATTTTAAGTCTTGTTTAATGAAAGAAAACATAAGAATTAAATAAGTTTGTTTAGGTGCTCATGTGAATTCTCATACCAATGTCAGATTTTTTTGCTTGTTTTAAACAAGAAATCTAAATATTTCTAATGTTTTCTTTCATAACAAGACAAAGAATTTTCCTTGTCAAGTAAATACATGATTTTTGATAGTTGTATTCAAAATCATTTGTTATCAGTTTTAACACCCGTCCCCCTCTGAGGCAAAACAATAATTCTTGTCCGCACCTCTGATTAAGGGGTTCATATGGTGCGAATATGTGTTTTTCTGTGTCTTTTGTGTTTTATAAGTTTATAAGTATAAATCTGTGCATTTCTGAGAGTGGCGGGGAAAATAGAAGATACAAACATGCACGGTATGTGGAAAACACAGCGTTTTTTAACCTTAAAGGCGGTGTCTGATTTTCGAATTACACTTGTTTAGAAAAAGTCGGGCCATGTACCAAAACAACCTTGTAGCCAATCAGCAGAAAGATTCACAGCACGGACATTAGCGCGGAATATGGGGGTAGGGGTATTTATGTTTTGGTGATTTGAAGCGAAATCCGGCACCTCGCCTTTAAATCCTGTGTACACATTGCATAACATCTAAAACAAACTATAATATTAGTTTGAGCCGTGTCATATGACAACTTTAAGACAAACATGCTTAAATCTTAAAGTTTTTTCAAAATACATTGCAGCCCACATTTGAAAACACTTCACAGATGCAATAAAACATGACCTGTTAAATCGCATAACCTTTTCCTCTCCTGTCCTCGGTGTTAATGTCATGCTTAATTGATATTTTAATAACGTTAGAAGGTGACTGCATTCACCACCATTAGTTCCAGTCTTATTGATGCAGTGTTGCTAAAACACATGCTTGATGGGATTTTTGACATTGTATTTAATCAGTTTGTTCTTTGGGCAGCACAGAGTTTTTACAGTTTGATCATGGATGCCATATTCCCAAATTATGGTTGTGCAGGCTATTAAAATCACAAAGGAATTTTGTAGTTACAACCAGAGCACCAATTTTGATCATTGTAGTGTTGTGCAATGCAGCAGTGTAATGTCTCTAACTGTTGGCCTTGTTTGTGTAAGTATTCCCCTGATTAGAGATTCAACTTAGGTTAATTAAAAATGTAAGCTGTTTATGCCGTAGTGTGCATGATTGAATTCAAGTGGGGTGCCATAATGATTTTTGCCTGCTTGCAAGTGTGTATTCCTGCCATGATAGAGATAAGCGCCAAGAGAGAGATAATTATTAGATCGCCGCTATTGCTGTGCATCAAGGTTCCCTTGTTTCGTAAAAAGTTCCTTGCATTCATCTGAAATGGTGTCGATAAATTTTGCAGTACAGATAAACATTCATTTAATGCTTGTTAAAGAAGTCCTGCGGTGGTCGTTGAGTTGCACGACGGTGTGTTGGTCAATATGTGTACGTGTGTATGCATATGTGCTTGTAAGCTATCCAGATGAGATTTTTTTCCTTGCATTTGGCAGACACTTTTATCCAAAGCGACTTGCATTGCATTGTACTATACATTTGTTTCGGAGAATATACAATACCCTGGGATCGAACCCATGACCTTGGCGTTTCTAGCACCATGCTCTAACCACTAATCCGCAGTATATCCTTTATATTTTCTAATGAAGATATATTTACACAGAGGTGAAACTTAAACTAGTCCATTAAAACAAACACAAGTCACCGTTTTATGTTCCGTATGTGTTCGTGTGCGTTGGAGCCAAGCGCATCTTTTCCTTGTCACTTATCCGCCTGCAGGGAGGCTTGGAAAAGGCTCCTTTCCCAGAATTTGTTTTTACCTCGTCTTCACACACCTCTTTGAATTATTCGTCTCACCGTGTTGCTTTATCAGCAACAAGTAACACAGCAGACCAGGGATGAAGCTTATTTCAGATGTCACAGTCAAAACGCAGCCCTGAGAGTAAACAACATCAGCCAGAGCTGACAAACAGAAGATACGGAAGGGGGATCCAGTCTAACCGAAATGTGTTTCTTATGTGTCAAAATGAGATTTCAGAAGTTCCATCAGCTCATCGTCGGGTTTTTTTGATCATTGATTGTTAGCAGAGGAATCGCCGTCGGAGGCTGCACATGAAAGAAAATGTTCCTGCTTTTCCCCGCAGCCGAGAAACTGGCAAAATGTTTACGCTCTCGCTGCTGTGATGTGTCGTACTGTGTTGCAGACGGGCTCAGGCAAACCAAAAGATCAAAAACAGCTTGCGCACTGACGTTGTTTCAACATTAAAACCTTGCTATTGAATCCTTGTTGTAACCCTTGTGGATAAGAACAGATTATTTTTCAAAGGCAAATTGTTACTTAATGCCTTAAATTAAACCTAATGATCTATATTATGTACCTGTTCTAATCTAATTAGGTATAAATTATATCATTAACTCAATGAATGAAATCTTTGAGAATGAGACAAATTAACTAATAACACAACATGCCAGGATTTATTATTGCTAATATGTGTGCTATTGTCGTTTCACTATAATGATCTCACTTCCTGAAGGATGACTTTATGGGAGATTGTCTTTTAAAAGGGCTTTGATATTACAGACCATTTCATGAGGGACCATTAGGCAAAAAAGCATAAAGGCTAATGCTAACACCCTGGCTTCAACCAAACACAAAGGAGACCGGATGCTAGTTTTTGAATGGAGGTAAATGGGTTTTGTTAGCCATTTTGGGTTCCCCAATTGGAAATATTAGTAACGTTTTCCATTAACCCCATTGACAGTATAGTAAATGTTTCCTTTGATATCCATTAGCGGCATCTGGTCTCCTTTCCTGCGTTCCACTGAAGCCGCAGTGTTAGCATTAGCTGTTTTTTGGCTAAAGGTTACAGGCTTCCAATCTATTGGCTTTGATTTCACTAAGAAACTGGATTTGGTCAGTTTATTTCATCAACAGGATGAAAAGTATTGCTTGGAAATACCTAAAAACATTGTACCAATTAAAACCAAGGTTATTATAGTTTACTTAAAGGAGTCATGAATTAAGACATCAATTGTTACCCAAGCTTTTGTTATATAAGAGGGAGTCAAGCAAACATCCTGTAAGTGTCAGAACAGAAAACGCCCTTGTTACTGAATTACAACTGTTATTGACACGAGGCCCAGTGGACACCAGGTCCTGGAATGCATCTATCTATGATAAATAGGTTGAACACTGCATCCACAGAAGAATATCAACGACTACTTCTCTAGTCCACCGAAAAATGTCATTATGCATTGAAATTTACTTAAGAACAAACTAATGTAATGAAGATATTAAAAAGGAACCTGTTTGCTTCCTTCCAAAAAAGAAATTGAAATAGTTTGACTCATTTAAAAATTGTGAATTTAATACGATGTCCAGTTTATCAAAACACATCTTGTTGTTCCAAAATTGGTTTAAAATTATCGGTTCTGTTGAACACAAATGAAGACATTTTCAAGAATTTGGGAAACTAAACAGTTGTTGGGCACTTTTGACTAAAGTACTTTTTTTCTGTACTGTGGGAGTCAATAGTACCCCAACACTGTTTGGTGTTTAGGAGAGCAACAAAATTTACACATGTTTGGGAAAACTTGAGAGTAAATTATGACCGATGTCATTTATTCAATATGTACATTGAATGTTTCTGCTTTGCAAACCTCAAATTGAGCTTTAAATGAATCCATAATTCTTTCTTTACTGCAAATCCCTCATTATAATTCCTCCTTTTATGAATCTCATCTTGGACCACCATGCTTCCAGCGGTACCTTTGCATCATTTTGAATATAAGTGTTGCTTCACAGCAGAAGTCACCACAGAGACGAAGCTTCAAAGAGTGCAGATAATTACTCATGTTATCAGAGTTGAAACAGACAAATCAATCTCCGCCTGAAAGCTTGGACAATTAGCTCCGTTATTCAATTCATGTAGATGAGGCCTCTCAAAAAAAACTATGCTGTTGTAGATGTCAAGTGCCAGCTTAATTGAGGACTTGACAAAACATTATTGGATGAAACCAGTGGGTACATGCAGAGTGAAGGGATTTTTGAATGAAACGCAAGCATTAAAAAACATTTATATTTTTCTGTTATGTTCCTTGCAACAAAATAGTGTTTTTGATGTAGTTCAGTATGTTGTGTGATCTTCAAGAGAATGGGTTATGAAAGTGAAGTGCTCTTTAAAACCTGTGTCATATTTGTGTCTCCAACGTTCAGGAACTCGCCAAAGAGCTTTTTCATGCTTGTGTGCGCAGAAGATATTAATCTCAAGAGACAGCGTCACAGTCATTGTGAACTGTTGAAACAATTTCTCACTCTGCAATTCATGGATGATAAAAATAGACATCACCTATTCAAACACATCTTTCATTCAGTTTTTTGGGGGGCATAAATAAGGAACAAACCATTAATTAACAAGCACATTTGGTTGGATAATACACGTTTAATGGCCATTTATGAATATTTAAATGGATCTTACAGTTCTTGGTTTTGATGGTACGAAATATTACATTGACTTGCATATGTTCAGTAGCAGGAGAACAAACTGTCTTTGAAACTTTTGTGGCTTGCGGATCAAGATTGGTTGACATGTTTCATGGAGCAGCTTGCAGGAACTTCCCAAATGTTAACCAAATAAAATGCAGTTGTGCCATCCGTGCTCTATATTAACTCTTATTGAAGAGATGGGCAGTCGAGTTAGTGACTCGGTCTCGAGTCCCATTTTCAAAGACTTCAGACTAGACTTCAGACTCGACCTGAAATGACTTCAGACTTGACTCGACTCGACAAAAAGGATTGAAAAAAATGAGTATTTTATGCTTGTCGGACTCTAGCTAGAAAGACTCCAGACTTGATTCGGACTCTAGCTAGAAAGACTCCAAAATTGACTCGGACTCTAGCTAGAAAGACTCCAGACTTGACTCGGACTCTAGCTAGAAAGACTCCAGACTTGACTCGGACTCTAGCTAGAAAGACTCCAGACTTGACTCGGACTCTAGCTGAAAGATTCCAGTCTTGACTCGGACTCTAGCAGAAAGACTCCAGACGTGACTCAGCCTGCAGCGATAAATACTCCAGACTTGACTCAGACTTCAGCGATAAAGACTCCAGACTTGACTCTGACTCTAGTTAAAAGACTCAAGGTTTGACTTGGACTCTAGTTGAAAGACTTCAGACTTGACTCGGACTCTAGCTGAAAGACTTCAGACTTGACTCGGACTCTAGCAGAAAGACTCCAGACGTGACTCAGCCTGCAGCGATAAATACTCCAGACTTGACTCAGACTTCAGCGATAAAGACTCCAGACTTGACTCTGACTCTAGTTAAAAGACTCAAGGTTTGACTTGGACTCTAGTTGAAAGACTTCAGACTTGACTCGGACTCTAGCTGAAAGACTCCATACTTGACTAGGACTCTAGCTGAAAGACTTGTGAACATTTCTATCTTATTGTATGGAAAAGAGCAGTTACACTTTATTGGAAATTTTACGTTTAAAGGACTAAATCAGAATGTCGTGCAAGGGTGGAATGAAAGGAGGGTGAGTAGAGTGAATGATATTTTTGCTGTACTGTTTATTTAAGATGAGAATAAAGTGTGATGATGTAAAAAGATTTTCATTCTATTATTTTTTTTGTTTTGTGTTTTAATAAAGACTCCAGACTTGACTCAGACTTCAGCGATAAAGACGCCAGACTTGACTCTGACTCTAGTTGAAAGACTCAAGATTTGACTTGGACTCTAGTTGAAAGACTTCAGACTTGACTCAGACTCTAGCTGAAAGACTCCAGACTTGACCTGGACTCTAGCTGAAAGACTCCAGACTTGACCTGGACTCTAGCTGAAAGACTCCAGACTTGACTCGGACTCTACTTGAAAGACTCCAGACTTGACTCAGACTGCAGCGATAAAGACTCCAGACTTGACTCAGACTGCAGCGAAAAAGACTCCAGACTTGACCTGGACTCTAGCTGAAAGACTACAGACTTGACTCGGACTCTAGCTGAAAGACGCCAGACTTGACTTGGACTCTAGCTGAAAGACGCCAGACTTGACTCGGACTCTAGCTGAAAGACCCCAGACTTGACTCGGACTCTAGCTGAAAGACGCCAGACTTGACTCGGACTCTAGCTGAAAGACTACAGACTTGACTCGGACTCTAGCTGAAAGACGCCAGACTTGACTCGGACTCTAGTTGAAAGACTTCAGACTTGACTCGGACTCTAGCTGAAAGACTTCAGACTTGACTCGGACTCTAGCTGAAAGACTCCAGACTTGACCTGGACTCTAGCTGAAAGACTCCAGACTTGACCTGGACTCTAGCTGAAAGACTCCAGACTTGACTCGGACTCTACTTGAAAGACTCCAGACTTGACTCAGACTGCAGCGATAAAGACTCCAGACTTGACTCAGACTGCAGCGAAAAAGACTCCAGACTTGACCTGGACTCTAGCTGAAAGACTACAGACTTGACTCGGACTCTAGCTGAAAGACGCCAGACTTGACTTGGACTCTAGCTGAAAGACGCCAGACTTGACTCGGACTCTAGCTGAAAGACGCCAGACTTGACTCGGACTCTAGCTGAAAGACGCCAGACTTGACTCGGACTCTAGCTGAAAGACTACAGACTTGACTCGGACTCTAGCTGAAAGACGCCAGACTTGACTCGGACTCTAGCTGAAAGACTACAGACTTGACTCGGACTCTAGCTGAAAGACGCTAGACTTGACTCGGACTCTAGTTGAAAGACTTCAGACTTGACTCGGACTCTAGCTGAAAGACTTCAGACTTGACTCGGACTCTAGCTGAAAGACTTGTGAACATTTCTATCTTATTGTATGGAAAAGAGCAGTTACACTTTATTGGAAATTTTAATTTTGCGTTTAAAGGACAAAATCAGAATGTCATGCAAGGGTGGAATGAAAGGAGGGTGAGTAGAGAGAATTACATTTTTGCTGTACTGTTTATTTAAGATGAGAATAAAGTGTGATGATGTAAAATAATTTTCATTCTATTATTTTTTATATTATTTTTTTCTGAGATGTTTTTATTTTTACTGAGCTTTATTTATTTGTTCTGAGTTTTATTTATTTTTTCTGCGATTTATTTGGTGTATTTATTTATTTTTGAAAAGGGGGTCAAAGGCTAAAAAAAATTCTGAAAAGACAGAAATCAGTTTTGGAGAGGCAATTGGCATCCTTGGAATTTAAAATGTTTTTAGATCAATATAAACTGTCCATTAGTTTTGTTATATGCTATTTCATCCTGACAGGCCTGTTTTGTCCAGGTTTGCTTGGTCACTCTATCTATTGGCACTCACACGCAAGGTATTTTACTGTCATTCCTTGGTTCTTTGAAAAAATCGTTAAGCCTTCAAAACTGTGTCGCTTTGTGAGCCAACTTTGCTCCGCTGCGTTCCCTAGAGGAAGATTATAGTAATTCATACTAATCTGCCCACCAAATCAGACTCATTCTGAACTAAACGGGAGAAATCCTATCTTAAATTGACACGTCCCCTAGGAAATTTCTTCAGTCAGTTTTACAATTCCCTACTGTTCTGTTTTTTCTTTTCCCTCTTCATTCAATTGTGATTTTGGACTTTTTTGAGGGCTGATAAGTATGATGAATATTTTAACCAATAAAGTATCACTCATTCCTTTTTAAAATCTGTGACTTTTTAATTTTCTCAGCTCAAGTTCAAAGTCATTGTCATGTTTCTGTAACGTGAAGCAGTAGATCTGTAAATCTAACCTATTAAAATTTATTTACAAACCAGCGTCAATTAAATCATAATAAATCATAAGAATGCATATCTTTTCATTTAAAATATCCTGGTGTTTTCATTCAAATTAGGCAATATTGTATGATAAACTATGTTTTATGAAACTTTATCTTTTGATAGATTATAACTAATTAGACTCTATCTTGGCTTACTCATAAAAGATTTATTTAAAAGTTGGTTTGAACAACTTCAATTCCCCACATTTCTCTTTCTAACTTTGTAAATCCTCCCAACAATACATGGAAGATAATGCAGTGTTTGGACATTTAGGCAATGCTTTACATATCACTCCAATCCTCAGGTCCTTACACAGGTTACCAGTTACTTTTGAAACAACTTCAAAGTATTCTTACTTGTCTAAAAATATCTTAATGGTCTGGGACCTAAATACATTTCAGATATGCTTATTGAATATAAAACAAACAGACTTCTCAGATCATCAGGATCAAGTCAATAAGAGATAAAAAGGTTCATTCAAAACAGGGCAAGTCAGCGTCTAGCCCTTACGCCACCCGTTGCTGGAATCTTCTTCCAGAAGACATCATACGTTCACCAACAGTAGCTACCTTTAAATCCAGATTAAAAACACACTTGTTTAGCTGTGCATTCACAACCTGAGCACTGTGCTTGTTTACATCAACTGCATTTCTATTTCTAATTTCTTTAATTTTTTCTATTTCTATAATTTCTTATTCTTTTTATATATATGCACTCACATTTTTAATACATTTTATTGCTGTTTTATTTTTTCTTAAAATCTAAAGTTGTATTTGTGATCATTTGTATTTTAAAGATACGTTTCTTTGAATTGCCCTTGTGTATGAAATGTGCTATATAAATACACTTGCCTTGCCTTGCCTTTCATATGTTTTGTTTGAATTAAACATATTTATTTTATTATCTAAAGTACATGTCTTGACTAACCTTATGTCACAGTGTCATAACTTCAAAAACTATTTAAAAAAGATGTCTTCTTCTTGACTTTTTAGTTAATATATGCATATTGCTTTCTATGTGGACAGGGTTTTCAATTGTTCAATATGATGCTGATGTTTTGTAGAGTCAAAGGACTCGTTGGTTTGGCTAAAAAAAATCTGAAGGATGGACAGAGATTTTTGTCATTTCTTTTATTTGTTCAGGTTTCTTTCTGGTTTCTTTCAGAATTGCACATCTCATAGCTTAAGTTTATTTCTAACTAGCACATCCCATAGCTTAAATTTTGGCTGGAAAAGAAAAAAGCAATCACTACACAACACACATTGACCTTTTATAACAATATACACTTGTCTTTAAACTTTATGAGGTAAATTGGCATAACGAAAACTAGACAGCCTGTTTTTTTCTGAACATTAAACAATTATGGAACACAGTTCATGAAACAGCAAAAAGAGAGAACACAACGTGCAAAAATAAAATAAAATACAAAAAGACAGGAACATCCAGTAAAGCCTATCAGATTCCCAAACCCCATGACAGGAATTTGCTGAACAAACAAAAAATAATGGCCCCTGGTCAGATAATTGCAATGCTTTGTAATGGCCATTGATTTTCGACTCCCCCTCCAAATGAATGGGATGGCAATAGGTCTGATTTGGTGTGGGAGTGATACGGCGGACATATGATATGGTTCTTACACACTCCTGCATCTCACACCCCCAGCCAATCGATGCTTTTACCAAGAATGTCAAAGTAAAGACTGATCGCTTCCCACCCCCGGCTGTAACTGCAAAAAATGTCTTTCTTGTCAAATCAGTGGCGAATCAGAAGCGAATCACGCCTTACCTACCACCTATTCTTATCCATTTCTGTCAAGTGTGATTCTGAATAATGACTAAAAGGCTTGACTTTTAATTTAAGGACTGAGAATTGTGCGTGAATTGCAGCGTGTGGATGAATCTGTCAAGCGCTTGGAGGGTCATACTGGAAGTGGTTCACGTTTAACAGCTTAATGTTCAGACAACTGTAAGTGACGCGTTTATGGGCTAATTTACTAAGTGTGAAAGCTGATCGATGGTGCTTTTAAAACTATTACTCTGTTTAAGGATGAAATCTAGAACTTTCTTGGTAAAAAATTAACTGTTATTAAACAAGTACATAACAATTTTTTGAGCACCCTGGCATTGCGACATTGCCTCAACCAAAACGTTTGGCTTTGCGACGCGACTGTCTGTTTGGCTGACCGATCAAAGACAGGGAAGGTTTTTTTAATGATTTAATAATCAATTAAAAATCAAACGTTTAAACTCAAAGTCAAAAGTCTTAGGGTTAGATGGTGCTCAATAAAGTGTCCTATTCCACAGATATATGGTCACATGGTATTGAACATGCAACTCATATATTGTCAGATTTGTCTTGTATTGTAACATGTTTATACAAATCAATGGCTATTGACACAAATGCAATGTAATTTTCTCAAAATATAATTCCTCATGCCTTAAAGCGACAACATGGATTTAAACAAACACAGATCAATTCTAGTGAGTTCATATTTTATATTTTTAGGTTATATATCTTGAGGCTTCTGTCAGTGAGAATGAAGTGTTTTTTTTTCGAACGAAGGCTATGAAATCAATTTTTAATTATCAAGGAATTTTCTGTTATTCACTGTTATACAGCACAGCGCTAACAGGGAGTGAGCTGTTGGTTGCAATTTGCAACCTCACTGCTAAATACCGCCAAATTTCATACACTGGACCTTTACATTACTTAAAAAATAATTTCAGTTAACTGATTTGTGAGTAGACGGATAAAGCAGATGAAATACAATTGAAGAAACGGCTTTGAAATCTTAAACTTCTCTTCAAATCTTTCCTTCTACTGTTTCATTTTAATGGCACATTATTTCAATGGATGAGTTGTTATCAGAGAACAACTTGTGTTATGGGTACAGTAGTACATTATATTGTCATAATTTTGATGAAATAAAAAAGAAGAACGTTTTAGTGATCACATCTGAAGCTGACTGAAATGTTATTTATGTAAAAGTATTAGCAGGTAAATATCCTATGAATTACAAAATATTACAGTCTCTTATATCTTTCACAAGAATTACCTCTGAAATCTTAAAACTTTGTTTTAATCTTTCAGATTTTTTTATACAAAATTGTGAAGTTTTATAGATTTTCTTAAATGTCAACTCATCCCATCTCTCTCTCTCTCTCTCTCTCTCTCTCTCTCTTTCTCTCAGAGTGCCTGAAATGACCCACAACAAAATATAAAAATCGGAGAGTGATGAAAACAACGAGATAAAGCTACAAGGAGTTCAGCGAATGTCTCCCTCCTGCATCTTATCTGTAAGCACATTCATTGGAAAATTCTTCGACACATTCCCATCAACGTCTGAGGATATTTCACGCTGACCTTTTCATCTTTCACATCTACACTTCATATATCACGTTTTTAATTTCATTGAACAATACTTCAAAGATAACACACATGTATGTTGATGTCAGACTAGTAACACCACCCTGTCGCAATAATCGCTCATCCAGCATTCAGTCGCATTCAGGGAAGCCGTATTGTTGAAAAGGTTGTTCGGAGGTATTTTGAATCTTTTCACAGTTGTTGGTCCTATCTCACATGCTAATCCCGCGGTGGCCCAGATACAGCATGTGAATCCCCACTGAGCGTTCTTCTCTCAAGGTGAGGTCTCCTGGTCAAAGCTGCCAGGCACTGACACACCATAATCTCCCGTGAAGGCCTTGGAGTGTTTGGGTTATCTTTGCCAAGGCAGCGCAAGCCCAGATTTCCTAGGCTGTCTTTTGAGCGCAGACACAATTCAGGAAAAACCTGCTTGGTTTTTTCCAGAAGGCACATCGATGTACCGGATGTGACAGATTCAGCAGGATTAAACAGCTTTTAAAATGCATCACAGTTACAGTTGCGGCTGATACGTGTGTGCAAGTTATGAAGTATTAAACTCTAAATGTGGCTCGCGGGATATGGATGTCGTGGATGTGGATTGAATCCAGTTACGCAGGATTTCAAATATCCAGCAGTCTTAAGTTTACATCACCTGATTTGCTATAAAATACAAATACCTGCTTCACAGGTGGTATTAGGGGATGACATTTTTTATTTTAGAGAGCATTTTTTGGACAGTAGAATGGGACAGGTATGTGAGTGCAAAATGAGTCTTCAGTGTCTTTAATCCTTAAAAGAGTAGTTCACAAAAATATGAGATCTCTTACTGGTCCTACTATGCATTATTTAAACTAATGGATGAACTTTTTGGAGCATCAAAATCATAGACCCCATGAAATATACACCTGGGATGGCATGAGGATGAGCAAATTGAGAGAATGTTTTGTTCTTGTGGTGAATTATTCATTTAAGTCTAATGGTTGCAGAGAACTGGCTTGGTGATCAGGTTGTTCCTGAGGCAAAGCAGGTTACTACATTATGATAAAAGATTACATAAGTGATTTTTTTTGAAAACAAAATCATTTTTTGTTTGCTGCCCTGTAGCAAAATATCATGATGTTTTATGCACAATGCATTTTGAAGTGTCCTTGCAACAGTTATAAGAAGCCCTACAAAAATCATATTCATATTCTCATCTAAAACCACAACATTTTTCTATTCAGCCTGGAGGCGTAAAAAACAAAAACACAATCTGCCTCTTCGGTGTACTGTATAGGCATTAATCAAATCGCAAAGTTTAAGAATAGGAAATGTTTTAACTTTCAAAATGTGTATAAATAGAGAGGTTATTAACAGTAGATCCATGCGTAACCATCTATAGTTTAGAACTTATGTATGGCTCTACAGTAATCTCTGTCATCATTTATGTCCTCTTGTCATTTCAGATATGTATGACTTTCTTTCGGCTGCAGAACACAAAAGAAGATATTTTGAAGAATGTCGGTAACCAAACAACGGCTGCACCCAGTCACTTCTATTATAGAGACACGAAACCAATGTAAGTCAATGGGTACCACTGTTGTTCAGTTCTTGATATTGTAACTGTTTATACAGTACATGTCAAGACAACAGAATGTTGAGAAATGACTTTATCCTTCCTTGTTGACATCAGTTTAGACAGCTTGGGAGGAACATCATGTAACTCTATAAGATACTTCCTCCATTTGCATCATTCGTTGTTCCATTTCACTCGGAAATATGTCCGAATACTGAAGTACGACAATAGCCACTTCCAGGGACTGTAAATGTACATACTGTATGTGGGATACATTTGGCTACCACTAATGTCAATCCGGGTCACTTCACTGACGTCACCAAATTCATTGTGCTGTTCTCACTTCTCCTGCAGCAGAACAGACAAATCGTAGCACCTAAGGCAAGATCACACTCAAGCGCGGAGGTTAAAATATTATGTCAAAACCTTCTTCGGTTGCCTTTCCATTGATAGCCCTCAGAGCACATTTTGTACTGTGGCGTGTTTTACTCAGTCTGGAGAACATGCATAGCCTCAGTCCCCCGTTACATAATAACAGAGAAATCTCTCTTTGTTGGGAGGACATTGCGGTTGCATGCTAAATCATCTAATTGTGGGTGTTATTTCAACATGAATTGACTGCAGTAAATAGGCGAACATGACATCTATTTATGTGTAATACCAAACATTCATAAATAAGATGCAGAGAAGTGTATTTCAGATCAGGGATCAGGAATTCATTTGGGATTAAATGTATTATTTTGAATTTGTTTTTTATTTTTCCACACCCTGAAAAAGTCTGGCTGTATCTGCTTGTTATTGTGCAAACAGAACAAATTGTTATCTTCTTATCTTACCCGATGGTATTTTATAGTAATCGTAATAGTATAAATTGAACTGTCAAATACCACTGTAAAAAATACTGTAAAAAATAGTAATTTTCCAGCAGCTGGGGCGCCAGTAAAAGAATAAACTTAAAATAACAGGTTTTTCGTGTAAAATTACATGTTTTTCATGTTCTTCGTGTTCCCCTGTAATTTAATGGTTCTGTATATTTCAAAAACGTGAAAAATCTGTAAAAAGAACATTAAAATTCTGTAAAATTACAGTTTTTTATTTTACATTGAAAATTACAGGTTTTTTAATACAAACGTCATTAACGTTGCGTGTTGTTGTAAAACATGCAATTTTATGTTCAGATATGCCAGTATAGATTATGTAGCATCTTGTTTTGGACATGAATTATACATGCTCTCTTTGTCTTTATCTTAAATCCTATAAAACTTGACAGTTTAGTTCCATTCAAATGGTTAAAAGGTTACAAAGCACAATTTGCATTAGAAGCATCACTCAAAAAGAAAGTTGTTGAACAAACTTAATTAAATTAAGGATAACTTGAAATTTAATTACATTTCTCCATCAAAATATAATTTGTTTGAAACACTTCATTATAATCTTGTTATATAAACTTTTTTAGTAGTCTTGATTAAATTAATTTGTGTCTTACCTACACTTAAATAAAATGATGTGTTCAATATTTTTTAATATTTTTAACATTTTTTAGACATTATTACATTTAACTTTAATAAGAAGATATTGAGTCAATATAACTCCACAGAATTGCAAATAATGGACTGTAACCACCCACAACATAACCAAAGGCAATGCTTTTCTGAACAATGGTAACCACAAAACGAAAAAACAAACTAAAAAACGCATAAAATAACACTTATTTAAGAAAATAACTCTCAAAATGCAGTTATACGCAAAGCATGCTGGGAAATATAAGTCCTCTGTCCAATTACAACAATTTTTTGTTAGGACAACACAACTCTTTATGTTTTCCCAACATGAATGGATTCAGTTATATGACTTAACATAACATGCTGTGACCACATTTTTCAAAAGTTGTGTTGATTTAACTTAAGCAAGTTAAGTAAATTGAACAGCAGCAAAAAAAATTTTTTTTGAGTGAAACAACTGTCCTAATAGTTTTGATTTTTTTTTTTTTGCCAAAAAAAAATGTTGATAGTGTTGTAAAGCACTTTGTGATTCCTTGTCTGTCAAAGGAATTATATAAATCCATTTTACTTACTTACTTTCATCCACAAAGCATACTAAAAAACAAAATGAACACATATAGACAGAAACTGCAGATGTCCATTAAAATGACCTCTTTTCTTAAGCCCTGCTGTAAGGCTTTGTGTGCTCCATTCAGCTGCACATAATACATTTATCTAAAAGAGTTTAATTTATGAATGCTTTGATTCATTGTTCCAGAAACAAATGGAAACGTGCAGGCGAAGGCTCGGAGGATAATTTCATCAATTTTGTTTTTTTATGTTTTCTCTTTTAAATGCTGAGATCAATAATGTTTTACACTCGGGCATGCCTGAGGTTATGTGCAGTCGAGCGTGATGAGATAATTACTTCAAAGCTCAGTGGGTCTTCAGAGGTATGCTGATTAGACTGATTGCTTTTGTTTGTGCATGACTCTGAGTGTCCTCTTATGACTTGTTTATCACAATTTTAGACATTAATTAAAATAATGTTACATTTTAATAAATTCAAATGAAGGATTTGGAAATTTCTGAGTGAGTGGGTTGCATTTTTACCCCTTGTGTGTTGTTTGTGTCGGGACACTTTTTTAATGAAAAGTCTGTTTTTTTCAACCTCATACATTCATATTTATTAGAGAAAAACACGTTTTTCACTCATTTAATATTTTATTTAAAAAAAAAACTGGTATGGTCTCTTCATTTTTTATATAACACACAAACACATACTGTATAACAAACACCAAACAGTGATGCACTTCACTGGATTGAACTCTCTAAATCTGTTCAGAGCCATTAAAGTCACTTGAGGACATGAAAAAACAACCCATTACCGCTCTTGTAGACATCCCTGTGTAAATTTCATGTGATAATTTATCATTTAAGACACTATATTCTATGCAGTCTCTGATCTATTTGTGTAAATGCTTTCGCTTGCAAAAATTTCAGATTCTGCATGCTAATGTTTCACATGGCTCCGTATTTTATAGTCACCATTAACACCATCACAGCAGTTTAGAACTGTTGAATTAGCTGGTGAATTGCTTTAATATTACGGACTCGATGGGCACATTTACTGCGGATATGCTCGAGTAACTCGACACATCAGCGGGCCGGCGAGGGTGTCATTTGCCATTTAGATGTCAGATTTTACCCATAAATTTCATCTGAAATAACAGACACAGAAACGGCCGAGCTAATATTCTTTTGAACAACCCTGATTGTACGGCCTAAGCGTTTTCTCTTGAAATCCCACCCCTGATAAGATTTTGTGATGGCTTTGCCTTGGACCCTTTGTGTGGATTGTATTTAGCTCTCGGAAGGCCATTACTGCACTAAACGAGAGTTAGATAAAGGTTTTCTCGATTTCTAAGAAAGGTTAGCAGGCATCCCCCAGCCATCTGTTATTGCTGATAGCAACACTCAAGACTGACCGTCAACCCAACAGCATCAAAAGCAATTCATATGTATTGGAGTCTGGAGATAGGCGAGGCGTTTGGGTGACTAAAGCAATGTGTCGTTTCCAGTAGCTTTCCTCATAGTGGCTCTTGACACCCCACAGACAAACATTAGCTGATACTCTTATGGCAAAACACTCGCATGTAGCAGGATACTCTCGTGTGCTCCCTGATGTTATGTCCTGTTGTGCACTATCTGGATCAAGGCTTTACCGCTGCAGGGAATGTGAGCCCCGAAATTGCGCTGAAATGTTGATTGCATAGCTAATGTGTTTTATCTTCTCTTTAAAGCTTCTCTAAAAAATGTTGTGTTTTCTCCTTTCGCATTCCCCCCTGGTTTATTATGCCGTTTGATGGTTGGCAAACTTCTTTTATGGCTTGTTGAAGGCTGTCATCCACCGCAGATGGCTAAACGTGCCGTAGTGCGTGATTAATGATCATTTCCCGGCGTCGTTGATGACTGACGACGGAAAGCAAAACAAATGCTAGATTAATGCGTTGACCTCATGACTGCGACGATATGCTGAGTGTTAAGGCATATGATTGTTATTGCATATTTATGTACACAGCACATCTGCTCGGGTGTCCTTATATGCCATTGTGATAGAGGTCCATTAAAATATCAAAGCAGCTGGCATCTTACAGATGAACGATGCTAGACGTTTTCTCAGGTCTTATGTTGGGTTGTCAAGGCAAAATAAACGTTTCTTATGATACTACACCAGCTGAAATCACGATACCAAACAGTGTCACAACGCTGTGCCGTGTTCATAATTGAAATCTATACATAATTAACCAAATTTCATTAAAGATCCATTGTATGAAATGTAGAGAGGTCATCTAGTGGTGAGGTTGTAAATTGCAACCAACGGCTCACTTCACCCCACTCTTTCGGACACTATGGCAGCTGACAATGGGGTGAGATGTTGTCACGTTTCCGCTTATTTTCCGAAGGAAGACATAGTTATGTATATTATATTAGATTTCTGTCAATAGATCCTCCAAAAGTTTGATGCTGCTAAATTTCATTCACTGTATCTTTAAGAGTCACAATGGCTCTTAAAAGAACTCTCTCTCTTTCTAATTGTCATTGTAATATCATGACTCAAAACACAAAATGAAAGATGAATTTGACTAAATATATATATTTTTTTTAAACCAATCATTTAGATGTTAGTTATTAGTTATTAGTTATTAGATATTAGTTATTAGTTAATAGTGGTGTAATGAAAATCTGATAATGCGACAGCCCTTATCTCTTGTTTTTCTTGTTATAAATATGTGTACGATATATTTATATTTAGTTGTACTTTTAAATATATTTTGGGGCACACTGAAACTTTGACATCTGGACAGTAATTTTTGAATATTTTTTAAGTGATTCAATTAAATAGCATGTCAATAACTGAAAGTATACTTTTTAACATGTTGTAATAGTTTTATCAAAAATAAAAACATACTCGTTGAATCCTTTAGATAAAATGTTAAATGCTTTAGAAATGTTAAGTCGCCTTGGATTTGCATATGCTTAATGAATAAATGTAAATGTAATCTAAATGAATCACATTAAGATCAACTATTTCTCTGCTTCCGGATGCTTAAAGATGTGTGAGAAGGAACAGCTTACTGTATATAAATGTAAAGGTTAAATCCATAAGCTTGTAGCCATCCTGCACTATTGCTGTTGTAGAGACCAGCTGGCTGACAGATAAACCAGCTGAGCACTGGCTTGGTCAGACTGAAGGATCATCTATAGACCATATTAAACTTTGTAAACAACATCATACTTGTTTTTCAGGTATTTCTTTTTTATTATATCTAATATTATTTCATCTTGGTACAACATACACCCTCGTCCTGCACTGTATTTGTTTGCATGTAAGTGTTAGCTTGCAACTCAATGTATTTAAATTCATTATTATTAATGAATGTAGCTTCATACATTTAAAAAACTGCTGCGGCAGCTTCGGGCTTGTTTTCCTCGACACTTTTCAGCAGCTGAAAAGGTCAAAAGGAATCCATCACAAACTTTTCTGTTTGCAGAATGGGCAGCATGAGCCAAAAAACACAAACACACACTTGAATCTGTCATATCTGTACTGTTTTAATACACCATGTTTTTAATCTTGGATAGTTTCTAATATTCAGTAGTTTGCCAATGTAAAATGATCTATGTAGCATTTTGTGTCATAATCACAGATTTTTTTATTTATTGATTCATGTTTATGTTCACGATTTTCCCTAATTGTTCGTGTCACCCGGCGCAACTTTTAATCAAATTTTTTTCGAATTGACTTAAAATACACCTCATGCAAATATCAGCATCTTTACACATTCACCTAAACTACACACAGTCTCAGTCAACCAAGACTCCAACCAACCACCATCTGACAGATCATAAACAATTATAACAATTTAATTAAACGTAGTCAGGCAGCAAAACACTACAGCACGTTTCTATTCCAAGACGTCATGCGCACTCCTCACTAATGCGATCTGGGGTTAAGCCGTCTGTTTCAAGCATCTGTGGATACCTCAGAACAGAACAGGATTGTTTGAGGTTAAGTTTGTCAACTTGTTCATTATCCGCCAAAGCCCAACATCTGCCCACTCCACTCCCACTAAGCCCAGCTGCTGACTGGCCTTTCCTTTCTATGCGCCGCTCTGCCCGAAATAACCAGATTTCAGTTTTCTCTCATCTATTATTCTTCTGACAGTCTGATGGTCCCCAATACAATGCTTTAAAATTGTAATTATGCGGCAGATGATTGTAATTACGGAGAGCATAAAGTGAGAGGATTATTGTAGTGGAAATTAGTGAAGACATGTACATATTCAGCCCAATCACGCAACTGAAGAGAAGGGTGCAGGTAATTTGCATAATACACGGTCATAATAGAAAGTTATTTTCGTTCTCTCGCCCATACCCATTTGCACTTTCCCACGTATTGTAAAAGATTGACGGTAAGCGGCTAAACGCCACACCCGCATAAAAGCTGTTATCTTTATAGCGCTACATCCTGTAAGGGAAAAACAAAAACCAGGTGGTGCACAAATTATTGCCGGCGATTATGAGATAGTTTCGCTGCTCGGTTAAGAAGAGTAAATAGGCTGCTTGTTTTAGGTTGGGTTTTCTTAGGAGCACAAATCAACATTTTCTCATAAAGAACGGAGGCAAAATGTGGAACCGGGACATTCGTCTTCATTTTCCAGATGGGCATGAATATCAGGGAGATCTGAGCTCATTTCCCTTTTGCCATAGATCAGACGAAAAACCCGTGGCACCACATCACTCCCTTTTCCTTTTCGCTTGAGCTGAGAATTCATGTTTGGATCAACTTCAGTTGACTTCAACCAGAGAGCCCGAAGTCAAACGGCTTTCAGCGTCAGGGTGGCCTAAGACACTCTTGCTTTTATTAATTCACCAGATTAGAAAAAAAATCCAGAGAATTCGGTATTCAAGGAGGATTTTTGACAAGCGCTGCATGGTTAAGTTACATGCGCACCTTTCAGCCAAACTCCTGGCCTTGAAAATGACAGATTTGTTGAATATTTTACTAGGCGGGATTTTCTTGAATGTGATGTTTGGTGTGAGGAGCACCTCTTGGTGAAATATCTGCACTAGAAGCAAAGAATCGGATCCTCAAAAGATTTTTTCCCAATGCAACACCCACAGCCCATTCCTCATGCTTTAATTCCAGAAACACCTTGGTTTGGGTTTCATTTCAACAAGCGTTGAGCTTTCCGCCCCTGTCCTCCTCATGCCCAGGAAAGGTTTGAGTAAGACTCGAGATGATGGAAAAAATTAATTGCGTTGTTACCGCCTGCAGGTTAATGAAACTGTACGGGGCCGTTTATTGATGGCAAGAGCTTCAACTGATGTGTGCAGCTGCACGGGGATGATATAAAGGTATTGGTCAAGATAAGAGATAAGCCATTGGAGGATCAAGGCAACACACACACACACTTACACACATTTTCCTCCTTTATACTTCTGATAAACACACTGTATACTGAATTGCTTTTTCCTGGCCAGGCGAGTAGTAACAACACACATGAACGCTTGTATCATTTCTTTTAAAGATTTGGGATGTTCAGGTTGTTATTGTTTTACTGTTACACAGATGAAACGCCCACAATAAGAGCTCGCCTGTAGGTCAAACCCAACATTTGATTTAAAACCTACAGTACAGTACATTTATACATTAAGTAGACAGGGTGAGTGATGCTTATCCATGCATGGTGTTCATGATACTAGGTTGTTTTGGAATGGTTTTCAGAGTGTTACTAGCAGTTGGTATGGTTAAAAAATATATATATGTATGATGTATAAAGTCTATATAATATAATATATAAATATCTATATAATCTAGTCATTCTCAGAATTATTGACTTCAAGCCCCCGATTGTTTATAACATATCGAAAGCCCCCCACTCACAATTTCTCCCTGATAAAATATTCTTGAGCATAAAAAACCAGTCAGTGAAATTTAGCGACATCTAGCGTTGATGTTGCGAATTGCAACCAACGGCTCACATCACTGCTCGCTCCTCCCTTTCGTAAGTACTACGGTGGCTGACACAGCACATTTTCGCTTCTTTGCCCGAGGAGATAACATATTTACAAATCGCAATCTGTAGAGGAGTATGTCCATTTAGGGCTACTGTAGAAACAACATGACGAATTCCCTGAAAGGGGACCCGCGGTGTATGTAGATATGAAATAGCTCGACCTAAGGTGATAAAAACATAACGCAATATTATGTTAGGTCTTTATACACCTCTTAGGGCATTATAGGTATGTATATTATATTCAACCTGGTCGCACCCAATTGCGTATAAATAACACGCTGTTGCATTATCGTCTAATACGTACACCAAATTGCGATTTTGCGTGCATATTATACGCCAATGTTTGCTTGTACCTGGGTGGAGAGAGAGCAGCCATTTTAAAACGTACATGAAGAGGAAACACTGAAATAATTAAAATAATAATGTTAGGTTTGGGTTAGGGTAGAGGTCATAATATGCACGGACGCTAACATCAGGTTTGGGTTAGGGGACAGGGTAATGAGTCAAATTGCTGTTTAATATGCAAACACGCTAATTGGCGTTTCATATGCACACAAATAAAAGGCGTATTTATGCACGCAAAATCGCAATTTGGCATCCGTATTATACGATAATGCACAGCGCGTGTTATTTATACGCAATTGGTGCGAATGGGCTGTTATATTGCATTTCTGTCAATAGATCATCCAAAATAATACACACAGCACAATATACTGTTTATGGTAGTTTCAAACTTTGTTTCGGTTACGAAGTGCACGAACCTTAAATGACATAAAGAAGGTTCTGGCTATATTTGCAGCCCTTTATAATTGAATAAGTTTTTAATGATTATTCCAAACTGTTACAACAACAGAATCCACAATACATGGAAATAACCTTTTCTGGCCCTGTTTGCCATTAATGTCATGTCTTTCTGCAATTGGACAGAGGGTTTTTCGTGTCCCCGTATTGTTACATTCAAGAATGATTGGCTGAATGCGTTTGACCCTCCTGCCCTCGCCTAACTAATAGCACTGCCACTCCAATGAGCACATCGCAACCACAATAAGCTCTTAAATGCCGAGCAGAACTCAGTATTGATTGAATCAAATTATGTCTGCTATTAAAACCGGCTCATGTGGCCATAGATAAGAACATACAATTCTCTCAAATTGCCATTATCAGCTGTTGAAACATGAGGCTGGTTTGCATTAGTCCACCGGGGCAGAAATAAAACGCAAGCACACTCCCATCATTTCAACTGCCGAATTGCTTTTCCGTCCTGATAATTCAGAGTCTGCGTTTGGTAACAAGGGGTCTTATTCATGCATGTGCACCTATCTGCATGTGAAACATCTGTGAGAATGATTTTACATAGGTGTCATGATTTAAATAGAAGATAAATCTTAAATAAAATGTCATGCATATTAAAGTTTATAAGTGCCATTATACAGTGTATCTATTTAATGTCCAGCTTAGATACAAGTAAGTATATACACTACAATCTTACATTTATTGCAATAGAAATACTACACAACCAACAAGCCTGCCTTAAACCTAACAGATATTTTTGGAGCTCTTTATGCTGTGATTTTCCCTTCCGGCATGTGGTTACAGTATTCTTCTTCTTAGCTTCTTAGAGAAGTGTGCTTTCTGTCAACCCTGTTATGCAGACCCCCTTCCAGGACAACTCTAGCTGACAGAATATTGTAGAACAACCGGAGGGCTGCTCGTCGCAGCAGTCAAGCAGAGAAGACGTCGAGAGAGCTAATGATGATGTGTGTTTCCCTCTTCACATCTATGGTGTGTTCTCGCTGGGGCACCGTCGGTTGCTTGTGTGCAGAGGGAGATTTGCACTAGCTGAGTGAATATACTTTAAGCGTTATAGAGATATCCCGCTGACGGCAACTACCTTCATGCAAGGGCCATCGTCTCTTTTCATGCCTATTTAGTCAGCGAGTGCAGGAGTAGAGACGTCTGCAACCGGAGGAGACACAGACAAACTAAACATTTCTTTTACCATGCATGGGCCGCTGCTTCTTTGATTTAGATGCTACCAGCTTCTTTTAGGGTTCTGGATCAGTGAGAAAGAAGAATAAGAAGGATGGTGAAAAGGAGATGTCTTGTAAAAACTGCAGGAAATAATATCATTGCATTGGATGGTGGATTCCAAAATGCCATGGTGTATTAAGAGGTGTTAAATGTAATGAAACATTGACCTTACACTTGTAAAGATACATATTTTAAATATATTTGACAAGTTAATTTTTTACAGTTTTTTTGTTAAACTGTAAACATAGATTTTTACTGTTAAAATAGTGGAATATTTGAAATAGTCATATTGCTTGTTCATTTATATATAAACTTAAAATCTAAATAAAAAATTGGTAAATTAAATGGTCAGTTAGATGTAAAATAAAACTTTTACAAGATTATTCTGTATTATTACAGATTTGTTTATTGTAAAAGTGTTTATATATTATTTTACTGTTAACATTAAAATAGTGGAATATTTTATATGATGTTAACTTGCCTACTTATTTATATATAAAATAAATAATATAAAAATAAAATAAATTTAATATATTTGTTATGACAACAACATGACTTCCTCCAGTATTTTTCCATTTTCTGGACTGTTACACCGCAAGATATTTTTACTATAATCTCCACATAAAATAGGGATTAAACCTCAAAAACATGAAACAAAACATGTTTTCAAGTCAGTTACTTTATGAATTTGAAACAACAAAAAAAAAACGATTGATTCAAATGTACTGAATAAAAATATCATTAATTTAGATTCTCTCTGATAGGAAGCACTCAGGTCTACATCTCATTATTCTACGAAGACATTTCAGGTTTTGTAACTGTGTTGTAAATTATTTGGATCGCCTCTTCACATGGTAGTCACTGAAATGACATCGTTTTCCAGTGTGTGCAGTTTAATTTAGAGCGCGGGCCATGATTATGAGTAAATAATTTCTTTCTCCAGCTGAAAATTGGAAAATAACAAGCATGGCACAATGAGTTTGGATGATGGATGTGCAGCATGAATAGCTTCTGAAAAGGACACTGGCAGACCCTCACGGTGGCAGTACGACAATCATAACAGGATAAAAGGAGAGAGAAAAAATGCTGTTGCCACCCCAGCAATACAGGATATGGATTAAGATGTCAGTGTATGTGGCTGCATAATAACAGACATTTAATTTAACAGTTTTTAAAGAATGAAGAATGAAACGGTAGCTGAACTTCGGCCAATATTTAAAGCTCTGTTCTGTTACCTTGTAAAGCATCACCATAATAAAACCACTTTACTATCTTAATGTTTGGAGGTCATTAAAGAAATATAAATTCTGTCATCATTTTCTCAACCGCAATTGTTACAAACCTGTTTACACTTCTTTGAAAGTTTGTAACTAAGCCATTTTGGGTCACCATTGACTCCCATGGTAGGACAAAAGACTGCTTTGGGAGTAAATGGTGACCCAAAACAGCTACTGATTTACATAGGTGTGACAATATTAATCTGTCTTCTATTGTGTTCATCTGACACAGGAGTAGTTTAATAGTGTGCATTATCTATGTAGTGAAGAAACTGCATTAATATGCTTTATAGTTGAATTTTTTGAGACCTCAAATAGAAGTCATGCTAATTATATTACGAATGATGATATGAATTAAATTCAGTTTGTAATCATTACTCATAAGCCTCATATAAGGAATATCAACTAGGCAGTTCAATGTTAAAGGGAAAGTTCACTAAAAAATCTGTCATCATTTATTTGCCTTTAAAGGCCTTTATAAGACTCTTTCGTAGAATACAAAAGAAGATATTTTGAGAAATGTGTAATTGTCATTGGTTTTGAGTCCATACATTGGAAGTCAATGGCGGCCAAAGTTGTTTGGTTACCATACAACAATCCTCAAAATGTTTCCTTTTGTCCTCTGCAGAAGAAAGAAAGTCATACAGGTTTAAAATAGCATGAGGGTGAGTAAATAATCCATTTGATTTTTGAGTAAACAGTCCTATATCATACTATCATATATCAATTTTAGTTAGTAACATGCTATGCTAAGGACTTCTTTAAAGGGGATTTTCTCAATATTTAGTTTTTTTCCACCCTCAGATTCCAGAGTTTTAAATATCTCAGCCAAATGTTGTCTGATCCTAACAAACCATACATCAATAGAAAGCTTATTTATTCACCTTATTTAAATCTCAATTATGAAAAGTTGACCCAAAAGACAATTTTTGTTATCCAGGGTCACATATGCTTTCATAAATTCTGTTTAATTTTCATGCTCACCTTCCATTGTACCAAAGCTGTATTGTGTCAGTTTGTTGATGTAGAGTCTGTCGAGAAATACGAATTTTAATTATGCCCGAGACGTAAAGCCCAAAGTCTGCTGCTTTGTCCCAGCAGGGCAAATGTTCATACTTACCTCGAAGGAATTTAATATCAGGAAAACATTGTTATCTTTAACCTTGAGAGTCGCAGCTTCTTCACGATACATAAAAGAGCCCGTGCAGCATCACGCGTGGGGTGAGAGAGAATGAGATCATTGTTTGAAGAAGGTACCTGCTGGGTCCAAATCAATTATAACCCTTGTGGTTTCGCTTTCAGTTGGTAATTATAGGAATAATCGTTTGCGAGCCGACCATGCAGTCAGATGTAATGTGATACACAGACACACATGACTTTTAACACTGTCTCTCTTGTAAGTGGTTTCTCGTATCGGTGCCAATGGAGATGTTGCAGTGTTTATGGAGGGCTGGATAAGTATCGAGCATTTTTAGGCAGTTTGAGTTGAACCAATTAAATGTCATGTGACTGATCACTCTGAACTTACAGGAAAATGATGTCATGACGATGCTGATTGGCTGATGGAACAATAAGACCTCACACAGTTCAGAGCTGTGATGTTAAAGGCAGGAATAATATGAATATTTAGATTAACGTTTATAAAAATATATAGAAACAGAATCTTTGATAATAAATATAAAATAAATGTAATGCTTTAATAAGACCCCCAACTGAATCGTGCACAGTTAATATGTCTATTGATCTATGAATAAACTTTAGATATAATATAAAATAAAATATGTACTATTCATGTTACGGATCACCTATTCATTCCTTATAAATATTTTTCTATAGAGAGTGTAGAATAGTATAAAACTAATCTAAATTATTATGTAATGATGAGAATGTTGTTGTGACTGAAACAAACTAAAACAAATCAAAGCTAGACTATATTTTAGTTTCTTTTATAGCTACCATTGTGCCTTGAATTTGCTGAATTGTCATTTTATCAGCCAGTTTCACGGGTCACACCCTGAGATGCCACAAGCAGTGGGCACTTGCTCTGGTCTTGCTCGGTTAACCCGCATCAGCCAACACAAGTTTCTCCTTCGTCATTGCAGTCTCAGGACGTTCCAAGCAACACAAGTTACGTCACCACATCAGAAGGTCCGCCTCTCCTTTCATGCAATTGGACAATAGGAAAAAGGTGCATGACGTCATTGACGAAGTTGAGTTTTTTTCAACTTCAGGTGCTCAGAGCAAAAATTCGAGGCGGCAAAAACACAAGGCGCCCGTGCGCATAAGCAGTGTGCAAAACGCTCCCTGCCAACTGAAAACCATTCAAAAGTGGCACGTCTTACTGCAAAAAAGGCATTCTGTCTGATCGACCCATTATGCTGTTTTAAATTATAAATATTAATATAAAATTATGTATTATTGAAAGTTTTTTTATTATCAACATTTTGCTATCACACGATAGGACACATGTACAGTTTATTTTTCCACTACCCAAATATAGTTTGTATCTTATAAATCACTACGTTAATGACATTCCCAACAATGTATAAAAACAAATGTGTGTGTTTAAAATAAGCAATTTAGTTGGAACACATGATTGTTTTGTATGGCCATCAAAACAAGGAAGAATGCTATAGTCCAGCTTTTACCAACAGTGTCTGACAGAACCGTGCTAAGCAGATATGCCTTTACCCCCACAGGTACATGTTTGTAATCCATACTTACCAACTTTTGTGTATTCCTCGCCTCTGTTACTGTGTTTGTTTGGGGCCTGCAGAGTGAAGCACCAGCCAGGCAGCAGTGCACCGCAATCACACATTCAATCATGACCCCGTGAGGCATGACATCAGGCATCAGCTGTTTTTGTCGCTGCCGGTGGGGCGGGGCGGGTGATCCGGCTGCAGGAATGAAAAAACGAAGGCCAAACATGGGGCCGGCGTTACCGGCAGGTCCCGCCTGTGAGTGAAAGGCAATTACAAAAGGGCCCGTACCCCAGCTGATAACAGTTTGTTATCTGCCAAAGCTGACGTCTTAAAAAGAAGTGAAACCACGGTGAGGGAAAAACTAAAGGGAAGCAGGTTTTTCGGAGATGGGAAAGTATTATTGCTCACATGACTAGAATCTTTTATGGGATGTTGGTTTTAAAATTCACTTTGATGGCATTTTGCTAGTATAGTTGGGAAGGATGATAGTGGAATCCATGGGACGTGATGGGAGCATTGAAGATGAGGTAACACACACAGGTTCTGACAATCTCATGTTAATCTTAAATACATATAGAGAAGTATTGCATACTTCGAAGAGTCTTTAGTTTGATCAAATTTATAAAAGACAGATACAGCCGGACAATTATTTCAGGAAAAAGATGAGCTCCTGGAGACGTGCAGGGGGGGTGAACTTTAGCACGAGCATGCAATACATCATCGCATTGATTTTGGGTGAACTATCACTTTAAGTCAGGATATGACGTCATGTCAAATGTGGAATGTGTGTATTGTCAAAGGGGTATATGCACACGGGATGATGACGTACTTATCGCAAAAAAAGGGGATTTTTGACCTTGTGATAAAGATGTGTTTAGTAAGAAAACGTTCAAATTTCAGCGAAGCGACAGCACTAAGGGTTAAAAAACATTGTTAAGTGCGTCTGTGATCAAGCCTCTAGTAAGTGCAAAAGTTCACTTTGCTATTTTTATATTATGTGCTGTTGAAAGGGATAGCCTGAACTTCTCCTTTTTGGTTGTCGACGTCTGGCGAAGTGTTTGAATAATTAGTTATTGTTCCCTATGACGCCGGATGTTACAGATTTTAGCATAAGCAAGTCATCGACCCATATGCATATAATCCATTCGGCCATATTTATGACATGTCTGCATTGGTTATCTGTAATATTGTCATTTTGGAATTACAATCTGACATTTATGTCCAAACTGAGTAGGGCTGTCAATCAATTAATCGCAATTAACCACATCCAAAAGTTTGTGTTTGCTAAATATATGTCTGTGTACTGTGCATATTAAGTTTGTGTTTATAAACACAAAACCACATACATGTATACATATTGAGGAAATATTCAACTGTATTTATTTATATTTACCAATCATTTAAATGAAACATAATTGTTTATTAATTTGTAGATTTTATATCTCCTTAAATATATGCATGTATGTGTATTTGTTTATAAATACAAAATGAATATGCACAGTATATATTATGTAAACACAAACTTTTATTCTGGATGCGATCAATCACGATAAATCGTTTGACAGCCCTAAAATTGACACATATTCTTATTCCACCACAACTTATTTACATTATGTGATCTTTTTTCTTGACGTTGTGTGCATTGTAAGTCAAGTGGAATGCAAAACCTTTGAAGCTCAATATCTCAAAACTGCTGAGAATGCAGATAGAACCTTATAATTCTTAGATATAGGACAAGCCAAGAGGAGCATCGTGTGCCGCACTGGGTCTCATTAAAGCTCCGGAGATGCTAACATTGGTCCTCATACACGCTTGCCTCTTGCCGTAGTTGGCATCTCATTTCTGTTCTCTAGCATGCATGCATAATCGTTGTTTGGGATGAGGTGTTTGAAAAATTCAGACTCTGATTCCTGCGCCATTCAACATTCAAGACTATAGTTTTGTTTGCATTTGGAAGGAAATGTTTTTAACCCCTCGATGGGTGGCAGGAGTTGGTCGGTCAATTAGATGTGACTCTACTTTGATTTAAAAGGTCTCATTAAGGGCTTAATAGCTTTGTAGGCTGAGGGCGGCCATCTGGCGGTGCGGTGTTCTCACTGCATAGTTGGCTTCAAGGCAGGGCTGAGTGGCTGGCAATAAGGGAATGTGAATCAATAGAGCCCTCCCATACGACCTCATTACTTTGCAGTGCGCTGTAACTCAGGGCGATAGACCTATGAAATTTTAAACAACTTTACGAGATCCAGATGCCGTTCTCCTGCCAAATAAATTCCCCCAGCAGTAAAACCGCCGGCACAACCTTTGCTTGGTATAAACTGAAGATGCTCTCTTATAGACAGACCTGCGGCACCTCAAGCAAGCCTTTTTGATTTCCACTATCTCAAGAAACGATAGGAGGAAATTCTTCTGAGGAGAGCTTGGCCGCAGAACGCGAGGAGCGGGAAGCGCTTGAGGCTCTGAGCCAGGTTTGCTTTAATTGACTCGCATTCAACCCGTAAACAAACAATGCAGCTCTCTGCCCGCTGTACTGTTCTCCAAATGCTCTGGTAACTTTGTTCTTAATCTAAACACTCCCTTGCTGATAAAAGCTGTTAAGACCAGATTGTTAGCTAGTCTCCAAGCCTGGCCAAGCTGCTATGTTGCTGGTTTAGCTGGTCTGTTAGATTCATTTGAGCTGAGGGGGTATAATGTAAACACAGCTGGTTAATTCTAAAGAAAACATTTACATGTATGCATTTATGCAGATGCATTTATTCCACAATGACTTTTCAGCTAGTACATTTTTACCAGTGTTGCCATGGGATCGGACCCATGGGATCGAGCCCATCCCTGCGTTGATAACGCAATGCTCTTCCATTTGGACTACAGGAATACAGGAATTGTAAAAAATCACAGTTATCAATATCACGATTATTCCATAATGACTTCTCAGCTTGTACATTTTTTACCAGTGTTGTCTAGGGATCGAACCCGTGGGATCGAGCCCATCCCTGCGTTGGTAACGCAATGCTCTACCATTTGGACTACAGGAATACAGGAAATTGTAAAAAATCACAGTTATCAATATCACGGTTATTGAAAATGTTGTGAGATCCCAACATCTGAAAGCACACTCACTTTTGCGAGCTTAAACGTCGGTCTAATTGCCGAAACGTCTGTCTAATAAAAGCTTGCCCAAGTGATTGTGCGGTCGGTTTTCTTGTACATAGATATTTATTGTCTTTGACCGGCACCTTCAAAGCTGTTCTTTACGCTTTCAAGCTTTCATCCCTACATCTAAAACATCTCTAAAATCAGCATCTAAAATAATATAAATACACATTCAGTAGATATGTGATTCAAGCCTGACACAATTTTTTATTTCTCACAAAACGTCTCCTTGGCTTGAGTCTGTTGCTATTTAGTCTATTGCCAGTCAACTTCGGTCTCTCCCAGTACAACTGACAGTTACTGCCTGTATGGGCCGTAGCTATTAGCCGAATGTGTGGTTTAGACGAAACGGGGAGTCTTCCTCAGTTCTCTCAAAAGATTGCAGTAAAAAGATATCTATCTGTCACCCAGTTCCTGGAGCGGCAATTTCTGCTGAATCTGGAGACAACCAGCAATCTAGTGCAGAGAGAAGCCTCATGCCCTGCTGGAGCGCTCGGATAAAGGCTTGTGTAGACTCTGAGCCAGTGTAATTACCTGAGGATCAGTGAGCGGATTCACATTCAGTCTTCCCGCTCATTTGAATTGTTCATTTGTGTCTCTAGACACTCAGAAGCAGACTACAATCATACTGATGCTTCTGATGGACCATGATTAAGAGTGAAAGAAATTGGAAATGTTTTAGACTCAATTGTTTGAGGCTCAGATATATGAGTCGAAAGCAAACATCATTTTCTACAGGAAGGAGACCGTCGCAGAACAGCTGAATTATTTCATAATGTGTAGAGTCAAAATATACAGTAGATGGCTTTGGTGATTTCATATGAGTCTCGCAGTCTTGTGCAACTGAGATCTTTAGTTTGAGCTTGGCGTTGTTTTTTAAGACAAAGTCATCTAACAGGTGTAGATTTATGTCCCATCGTTACCGGATTTGTTTGTGATGATAATTGAAGAAGATGCTCAAGGAGGACATATCTCGTGAATTCTGTGAATACTCTGGATTGGCATCTATGATCTAAATAGACTGGTTGCAGAATATATTTGTGAAAACCATGCAGCCCAAAGTCTCATCAAGTTTGATTTCAATCATCAATTTCACCATATTTCAATCTCTGGCATGATTTTCTGCATCATTATTAAATATAACAAGGTTTAATTTATATAGAATGCTCTTTAAATTGCTGGATGTTTTATGTAGAGAACAGTAAATCACAAAAATTACTCTAGCTGGATTTTCATATTCACTAAATATTTTTTAAATTCTGTAAATTGCAAATACTGACATATTTGATATTTGCTGTGAAAATCTCCCTTCCAAATATTTTATTTATTTACATGTCATTATAAACAATTCCTCAATTTACTTAAAGCTGCAATGCTGTCCTTCTGAAACTTGTATCTCCATATTTCGGGATTTTTATTTTGTGCCATAAATCATTATTATTAGTCACTCTTTATGTTTGTCACTGGGCTTTGCAAATATCTAACCAATTAAAATTATTAAAAAGTGTTTGTCAACGTTGCAGCACCACAGCTGCAATAACCGAAGCTACGCCTTCTTCTTTGCATGTACGTTTGGGTGCCGTCATGCAAACATTACCATATAATTACATAGAATTGTGGGTGTGGGAGGCGTTTTAGGCAGATCTGGATCAGACTTCTCTTTTATTTACTGTACTGTACTGTAAATCCTTTTTTTTCAAAATGTTTTTGCATAAACAGTTATACCGTATAACACACTACATCAAAAGCAAAACATCAAATCCAATCATATTACCCTTTTAAAAAGTACAGTGACTTTTCAAATTGGACATCCAATGTTTCTTAAAGACAGCCACGATATTTGTTACTTTTTAGGGTAAACTTAAACAATTACAAGAGCAATCAGTTTTCAAAACTCGAATTGCAGAGGTAAGCTTATAATAATAATTTACAACTTAAATCAAGCTGTCAGTTCTGGTTTCACAAAATGTATGACTTGTTACAACGTTCATACTTCTTAAAAAGACTTTCATGAAATTCATGCTTTTTCATTTTTAAATGGCCATATAAATGCATAGTTTCAAAAATGCGTAGTTCAAAACAAACTTTTCAATCTTGTCCTATTGTTCTGTTGATATAACTCCATTTTTATGAAATGTCACAGAGAAAACATTGCTTTCATTTATGTTTCCAATGAAATCTGCTTGGATTATTTAGATTTGAATCTCATCAGTAATGCTGTTTTATAGTCAGTTCCTAATGGACTGAGAGCTTGAATGGTGCAGCTGATAAAGTGTCGCTGTGGAACTTCAGGCTGATAAAACTTCACACATCTCATCGGCTCGATTATTATAGCTATCTTGAGTGGCGAGAAAGGGCACACAGAAAATGGCTTTCGATCTGCTTTAAAACAGTAGCTATGAAAAGAATATTGTAATTTAATGGATTTTCATGCTCTTTTGGGCAAAAACAAACAAACAATGAGCACCGAAACTTCCTGATTTTTTTTCCAAAATTTGTTATTTTGGTGATGCTTTACAAATAATGTGACAAATACCTTGCATGATCAGCATTCATACACAAAATAATTAAAATTCAATTAAAACATTTGTGTAAAGTTAAAAACACACTGTATTTGTTTCATTTAGTGTAAACTTCAGAAATAATGAATGCAGAAACACTGAAATGCAAGGAGTTGTATTTTAATGTGTGCGATTGTTAACAATCATGTGCATCAATGTGCATCAACAACACTTTGATTATGTGTTAGTATGTTACACATTCAAATCTATGTTCTTTCCCATCATAAAATAGTATATATATTTAGTGCATACTATCATAAGGAGGCACATTGAGACACAACAATACACCTGGACCTGATGTCTCCCAAATCCCATAAAGCCAGTCTGCAAAAACCAGAAGTCTTGTAGCCAGACTCTCAATTATTACATCACGACAGTGAAAATCCTTCTAAATGGCTTATTTATTTATTAACCAAATCCACTTGAGACTAAAAAATTAAGAAAATAAATGTAATTTTCAGCCATTGTGTAGTGGAACTTAATTGTGATCAGAGCTGCATGGAATTATCAGCTTCTTTCACTGTTTGTGAAAATGAAATTCCTACTGTAAATATATCAAAACATTATTTTTGTGGATGCAGCAAAATCACGATCAAAAATGGCCTGAAACACGCATAAAAACCTCACTCGCTGCTGCCTGGTATTTGAGAATTATCCACACAAGTTTATCATAAAGTGCAGAATTTCTAATTTCGGGTTCATCTACTCTCCAAAAATTTTGACATTGAAATGTTCAAATGTATTCTTTTGTGTTCTGCAGACGAAAGAAAGTCTTACATGAGGGTGAGTAATTGATGAAATCATTTTCAGTTTTGGATGAACCATCTCTTTAGGAGCTTCTTAGCCTTAAGATGTTTTGTATGGCACAGGAGTTAAACAGCCCTGTTAACTCACTCTGAAGGAAAGTTCTTTAATCTAATGATAATGATAATACTGGGTTTGATCAATTTGTTAGGACTACCATTGAGTCGTTTTGAATAGGAATGATCCTCCCTCATCCAATTGCGCAATATTGACACAGTTCTGTGCAGCAGTTGTGCCATTAAAGTAGTTTAGTCAATTAAAGTAGAAAACATTACACAGTTATGGAAGACTCGTAATTACATCACATTTTTTATTGGAGAAATCAACAGGGTTTTACAGTAATTGCTGCTTCTTCTATTCGATTATGGATTATGCTTTATGCCAAAGGAATGCACTCATATTTATTAGTGTCATATCTGCCAGCGAGAGATGACTTCCCCAAGTCTATTACAACATTCACCCAGTAGTCTTTATATTCATCTACACGTGTTATTATTTGCTTTTGTATAGATGCCAAATGGAATATATAATTATCTATATCTATATTCGATGTGCAGAACCATTTTCTAGGGATTTTGGTATGTATCTGTCAACCCTTACACATGTTGGGTGAGAAGAATAACTCCAATTCCAATAACAGCACAGCAAACAAACACACCAATAAAAACATCTCAGTCAGCAAAGGATTTACAAGCCTGTAAGGATGAAGTATTTATCTACCACAGGAAACAATGTTTATCCCTCTGTTGGTATTCAGGACGGAGGTAACCACAGCAGTCTCAGCAGTATTACTTGCTTGTATCTGGTGTGTGTCGTGTGAACGGTGTCTTTGTGTATAGTAAAGAGAATTTTGGCATTGCCCCGAAGTCCAGGGTTATCATGGAGCCTCAGGCACAGGTAGTTGTCTGTCCTTTGTCAATGAGCTTGATGCACACAACGATATCCCTGATACTGATATTCAGCTCTAGTGTTCATGTATTTCACTGTGTCCTAAAGCCTTCAGATTCTAGACTGTAAGAAGCTTTTCACTACTGATAAACCACAAGCACTTCATGAGCTAGTGGCTTCAGTGTGTGTCCAGGCTCTCAATTTATTACAGAACACATACAGTTTATACACTATATCAGTGGTTCTCAACTCTGGAACACCTGAACAAGCTAATCAGCGTCTTTAGGAATAGATGCTTAATGCAGCGCTGCGCAAATCTATCAGCGTATGAGATTTAAGTACCGCGATAGCGATTCAAGTGCAGATTGCTCGGTACACATTTGAATCACTCTCGCGGTACTTTCATGCGATATGCCAAACAATCTGCACAGCCAAACATTAAATTGAACCAATCTGTACCTGAAGTCAATGATTAGCCTCATCAGGTCTTTCATTAGAGTTGGGGCTAAACTCGGTAGGAAAGTGGATCTCGCGGGCCAGAGTTGAGAACCAATGCACTATATAGACAAATGTATTGGGACGCCCCCTTCTAATAAACATGTTTGTCTATTGCAGTAATTTGAATAAGTCATTGATGGGTTTGAGCGATGAGTGTTTGACTCGAAGGTGTTCCGCTAGGTTCAGTTCTGGGACCAATCAAGTTCTTCCACACTAGACTAAATCAGTCATTTCTTTTTCAATCTTGCTTTTTGTACTTGCTTTGTCATGTTGGAATAGAAAAGAGCCCTGACCAAACTGTTGCTAAATCCCAAGCAAAGAATATCATTGTATGTTGTAGCATTAAGATCTGTACATACGGAAATTACTAAAGTAGTCAAACCTGGTCATTAAAAGGGGGCGTCCCAATACTTTTGTCCATATAGTGTATATTTACTTACTTATTCGGTTACTTATTTATGTTTTCCTAGATGTTGATTATACAGTACTATTTTCTCTTGCTATTATTTGCTGCTTGTTGTTCATTATTTTGTCCAGGTCAGTTTCGATTTTACATAAACACTATAAATAGTAACTCAAGAAAAACTGAAAATGGTCTTTGAAATAGTCCCTGAAGTTTTTCCATGCCATATTGATTTTGCTCTTTTTTTAAGGAAGAAGATGAGGGCCACAAGATAAGGAAAATTGTATGATTCAATTATTATCAAGCATACATATCTACTGCACTTGAGTCTTTTCTGTTTAACTGGATTTTTAATAGCATTTTCAATATGCAGACAGAGAGAAATGTTTCCAGGGATGAATACATCCCTTCCTTTCTTTTTCAGGGTAGCCAGCAGATCGCAGAATGGATCAGGATAATTCTGTTTTACAGATTCATTGTGCTATCTCTTAATCTGATTATCGCTGTGCGGCTCATTCAGTGCCGACATGCATGATTTATGATTAAAAATATGCTCATTTAAATACAAATAAGAACGAAATACAACATCGAGCCCTGTTACCATAGAAATGAAGACTAGAAATAACATCTTGGATGTTTTTTATCTTGCTAAGACAACACAGTAAATTGTGTAAATCGGTTGAATTTAAATATTTTAACGTAAGCTCTTCATTTAAAAGCTGTTTCGCTAAACATGCAGTAGAGTTAATAATCGTTAACAGTCGATGCGCATCTTTTTCATAGACACGTCAACCGCCACTTGTTACTCATCCTTCGACGACATTCCTCTCTGTTAACCTCTAAAATCTTTGATTTGTTTTGCAGTCATTTGTTTCGAGGTCCTGACATTTTTGAAGACGTCTTGTTTTAAAGAGGGACAGAATTATATTAAAGCCGTCATGTTTAGCCCCCGTGCCCTGCTCCACAAGTCACTGTCAGGAACGATTCGACGCCTCATCAGTTACGGGTAGGCCGCTGTCATGTGGCCAGCGATGAAGTCGTCATTTCGCTTTACTGTCAGCTCTCTTCTGGCCTGGCCACATGTGATAAAGCCTCTGTGGATCCCGGTCCCCACCAGTTGATACAGAGCAAAGTTGACATACCGTTCAGAGGAAAAGCACATTAAAGAGTTCACACACTTTTCATCACCCGTTTTTTTCACTACGGGGGACAGATCATGGCCAGTCAAAATCCAAAATTGACTCATAATAGTAATATTATACAAATATGTGTAATTGGGTAGTGATGATCAGGCTTTTTTATGTATTCATGGAGTGATCCAGATGGTATATTAAAGTAACAGTTTCAATTATTTTTCTCAATCAATTATACTGGACATCAAATGTTTCTTTGCAATTGATTCTCAAGCGTCCATACATCAAAGAATCCAATGAAAAAGTTTCTCTACATGCATCAAAAGTCCCTTGAAATGCTTTATTCCTGCACACATTAAAGGATCCTATGGAATTCTTTCCACAATTTTTCATTCCCTTGCTGGAATGCCAGTCATCGCTGGACTTCGTGCCAGCATATGCCATCGAGCAGCAAGTGTGGGCAAAGGGTCTCCTCTTTCACGGGCCACCTGCTTTACTCAGCATCCATTGTCTCCAATGACCTCTCCTACATCACGTGGTTTAAGTCCTGCGTCCTCCCTCACTTACTGAAGGTTGAACTGGCAACAGTCCTGGTGTAAAGCTGAGAGAGATAGGAAAGAGTGTAGACAAGTGACGAGCTCAAATTGCACAGTAACAACGTTTTCACAGACAGATCTTAGAGAGATTGTTTTGCCAAAACACCATCGAAGACATTTAATGCCGCCCTTGAGGATGTCATGATATGTACACTTCTGGATTCCCTGCAAATGTTTCTCTGCGAGTGCATGCAAACAAAAGCCGATTTTTTTCTTCCTCAGACATACTTGAGATGAACACATAGTAAACAATGTCATCGATTTGGAAATCCAGGTGTGGCATCAATACAATCATCATTATACTGTATGTCTAACCTGCAGTGAAAATCAATGTGTGTGAGAAGAGAATAACTTGTTTGCTTTATCTTCCATTTTTACACTTCCAAATATATTTCACATGCTAATTTGTAAACGGCCTTTGAGGAAATTGAAGTCGAACTACATGTTAGCAAGAAGAGGGAAGATAGTGTACAGTAGTGGTCAAAAGTGATGTACTGCACTCTTTAAAAAAAAAGTGCTTAAAGCGATGCCACAGATGAACCATTTTTGGTTCCACAAAGAACTTTTCAGTAAGAAATTCCTTAAAGATCCATCTCCTTCTTAACTTTTTTATAATCTGAAGAACCTTTCCGTTTCACCACAAATAATCTTTTGTGAAATGGTAAGGTTCTTTGGATATTTAAGGTTCTTTATGGAACCATTTTGACAAAACATTTTTTTTATTTTTTTAACACCGTAGCGGTTTGTTTGTAGAAAAATGGCTTTTAATTCCCTCTCAGGTTTATATAAACCATTAGAATATAAGATATATGATACAAATGGACAAACGCTATACTTTTAAGGTATTTATTGGAAACAAACAAACATCAAACATAGAAATATGCATCATATCGGGAATTATGGATTTAATCAAACAAAATAGAAATATATATTATATCGGGAATTAATGATTAAATGAATTAATGATTCTGCTGGAAACAAATCTTTATTGATCCATTTGTGTAGTGATATTTTGTAGTCATTCTCGTGAGGTGTCTTTATAAACTTGTGTTGTGTTTGAGATTCAGCAACATGAATACATAGTTTTTAAAACATCTTTAATAAAATACAGCCAACGGGGTAAAAATGAAAAGACACCATTTAAAATTAATTTCCAGCTTTTCTAAATTCACTCTTTATAGGTGTCTAGGTTATATTATAGTTTCGTTCTGTGAACTACTAACTATATGTCTCACATATTTCAAATAAAAATGCTGACTCTATTTGGTTTTATTTGCAGAAAATGAAAAAGGTGATAATAACAGAGAAGATGCTCTCTGCAAAGAAAACAGGTTCATATTCACTTTTAAGCAATACAACAGTTGTATTTCTACATTTGTTCAAGTTGTACAAGTTCAAACATAATTTTTTATAACCTCTATTTATCCGTTTTTGAGTGTGTTGTCTGTTTTTCACGCTGCTTTTGAATGACTTTATGTCACTCCTGAGGTTTGATTTATGTTGAAATTCAGCAGACACTGGACTGGAATGGCCACAATACATCTAGAAAAGCTGATTAAAGGAGAATTTGAATTTATCTCTAAATTTTAGTTTGTATTTTGTATGTTGACTGTATGTCAAGTGAAGGTTAGATCTGTTGTTTAGAGTTGTTTTAATAGTTGATATTAGAAGGAGCTCATTTAAGATAACGTCTCTTTTAGAAATTCTCTAATATGAGCGGAGCTAAAAAAGCACCTAACACAATCTCATCATATTTTCCGTGGTTGCTCATTTGTATGCATTTGTACTCTGTATTACTGTGATTAGGTTTAGGGGCCAGGCTTCATTCTTTTTTCTAATAAATGTACATTTTCGCACGATTCACATTGTACTATGAAATCGTTACCTAATAAACAGTTACGTTATCCCGTCAGATCAGGCTGGAACACCTCTCTGTTCACCTTTCTGTGCATTGTGGGTGGACGGGGTTGTGGATTTTTGCCACATAATGGACTGCTAATTGCTATCACTGTCTGCATTATCCATCAAGGGAAATCTGAGATTAAGACATGATTATACAACTTGTACTCATTTGCATATCTATGTATGCAATCCAGCAATACAAAATTAGCACGCACCGTGTATACATTATCATCCTCTTTCCAATGAAACGTGTAAAAAACATCCATCACCTCTCATCTCCCCCCCGGTGTAAGTGTAGGTTGGGGGTGAACAAACGGGCTAATCAGATTACCTACCACCCACAGACCACAGCAGCCTCTGAACACTTCCCAGATGCCTTTGCACTTCACCAAGAAAACTTGGGAAAGGGAGGGTTACGCCGAGGGGGGGGTTTGCTTTTAGTAAGTGCTATAAAAGATGTATGGAGACTCGGTGTGACAGCGACAACTGGGGATCGACAGAAAAGGCTCATTAAACTTCCAGCTGGTTTAACCAGTGAGATCCCTCTGAAGCAGTCGGATGACAGAGGTGGCGGAGCTCCCGCCGATCTGATTTCTAATTACGGCCACAGTCGAAGCGGGGTCTGAGACATTTCGGGAAACTTTTAACTGCAGACAGCTGTGAGAGTACACAGCGAATTGTACTGACAGACCCTGAGGCCACCATAGACTACCACAGTAGTAGAATCGCTTTACAAATTTCTTCATTCAATGAACGCAAAAGAAGATATTTTGAAAAATGTAGAACAGCAAATAGTTCTGGGGCACTTTTTGACTACCATTGTCATTTTTCCTACTATGGTCGTCAATGGCCTGAAGTTAACTTCCAGTCCGTGTTTGGTCCTAATTTAACAATTTATCTTATTATCTTATTTAAACATGATATATTAATATTTCATTGTATATTAATTATGTTAAATGAAATTAAAACTACACAACAGTTATTGATTCTTTGCAGAGGTCTACTAGAATTAAAGTTTGGTCACATAATGTTTGTTTATGTTGTTGCTGCTGAAACCGTCTATAATGTGGCCTTGCAAGGCTTTGATGATGTTAAAGATTGAATTGAAAGCTGAAGTTTTTTTCTCAGGAGTCGAGGCTTGGAAACCGTACACAGCAGATCTCCGTTTGCTCTCCGTTTAAAATTGCTTCAGGTAAAACTATTGAAAAATGTATAAGATATTGCCCTTGTCCAGCTCACAACTTAGCAAAGGAGTGCAAAACTTAATATTAGGGCAGTTTTGAAATCTTCACCCTGTATTCTGGTTAAGGTGACAAGGTTATTATTTAAAATATTAAAGAATTAGTTCATAGCTCGAAATACTAATCCTTTTCTCTCACGAATGTAGCCTATGATTTCATGACAGAAGACATTTATTAACTCAGCGGAGTTAATGAATTTACAGGGTGACACATTAACATGTTTACACTGTCTTACACTGTTTTTTATTAGAAGATCTTGATTTTCTAATGCTGAATGAAGCTTTGATGTTATGTCATGGTCATGTTTTGTAATGTACCCACTGGTTGTAACTGCATGTAGTTTTCCTGTGGGATGTTTTGCTCTCATTTTCAGTACACTTGTAGAGTGTCACACGAGACAATATGTTTATTCATCTTCACTTTGAATTTCAATCAATGTGCACACAAGTTAAGCATGACCTCGACCTGATTTTGCCAAGTGGTTGATGTCCCGAGGACAACATATTTTGTTGACCTAAAGACAACATTTTCGTAAATAAATCCTAAACTGCTATGTTTTAAATAATAACTAATGTAATTTCAGTTTGTGTGTACCCTTCATATCACAAAATAACCAAAATATTGTCTTTTCACACATACACAACTGTGTTTTTGCCTGACCCAATCCTCTCAGGAGAACACACAGCATCACACTTCAAGTTGACTAGTTTTCATTGCAATCTTTCAATGAGAAATCAAATCAGAGCGATGGATATCACTGGTTCCTCTGGAGACTCATGTTAAATTGATCATTTCACGTTTTATATCTGAAAAACAGTATTCTGAATTATCCTTGTCATTTTAGGCAGAGAGAGGGAGATTGCCCCCTGGTGTCAGTCAGTTATTATATAACAAAGTGGAGCAAAAAATGTATAAAATGTTACAAAAATGCAGACCTGTGAAATTCTGATCAAATGTGTGATGTCTTGTGACACTACAATGTGAAATGGATCTTTCTCACTGAACCAATTCTAAAGCATCTCACTTAGTAACTTAGCAAGTTGTGAAGTTATGAAATCACAAAATTGATAAACAATTTCGAGGTAATTATTATTGATTGAGTTAATCACAGTTTATGCTACGTTTGTTTTGATCAAACAAAGTCTATTTGAAATATTGATTCATATATCTTACCAGTAATATAGTCAAAATTGTACAGTGAGGAAAATAAGTATTTGAACACCCTGCTATTTTGCATGTTCTCCCACTTAGAAATCATGGAGGGGTCTGAAATTGTCATCGTAGGTGCATGTCCACTCTGAGAGACATAATCTAAAAAAAATCCAGAAATCACAATGTATGATTTTTGTAACTATTTATTTGTATAATACAGCTGCAAATAAGTATTTGAACACCTGAGAAAATCAATGTTAATATTTGGTACAGTAGCCTTTGTTTGCAATTACAGAGGTCAAACTGATGCTACCACGCCCATGCTTCACAGTAGGGATGGTGTTCTTGGGATGGTACTCATCATTCTTCTTCCTCCAAACACGTTTAGTGGAATTATGACCAACAAGTTCTATTTTGGTCTCATCTGACCACATAACTTTCTCCAAAATGGTCATTGGCAAACTTAAGACGAGCCTGGACATGTGCTGGTTTAAGCAGGGGAACCTTCCGTGCCATGCATGATTTAAAACCATGACGTCTTTGTGTATTACCAACAGTAACCTTGGAAACGGTGGTCCCACCTCTTTTCAGGTCATTGACCAGCTCCTCCCGTGTAGTTCTGGGCTGATTTCTCACCTTTCTTAGGATCATTGAGACCCCACGAGGTGAGATCTTGCATGGAGCCCCAGTCCGAGGGAGATTGACAGTCATGTTTAGCTTCTTCCATTTTCTAATGATTGCTCCAACAGTGGACGTTTTTTCACCAAGCTGCTTGGCAATTTCCCCGTAGCCCTTTCCAGCCTTGTGGAGGTGTACAATTTTGTCTCTAGTGTCTTTGGACAGCTCTTTGGTCTTGGCCATGTTAGTAGTTGGATTCTTACTGATTGTATGGGGTGGACAGGTGTCTTTTTATGCAGCTAACGACCTCAAACAGATGCATCTAATTTAGGAAAATAAATGGAGTGGAGGTGGACATTTTAAAGGCAGGTCTATGAGGGTCAAAATTCTAGCTGATAGACAGGTGTTCAAATACGTATTTGCAGCTGTATCATACAAATAAATAGTTAAAAAATCATGCATTGTGATTTCTGGATTTTTTTTTTAGATTATGTCTCTTACAGTGGACATGCACCTATGATGACAATTTCAGACCCCTCCATGATTTATAAGTGGGAGAACATGCAAAATAGCAGGGTGTTCAAATACTTATTTTCCTCACTGTATATCCAACTGTGTTGTCATTTTCAATGACATCATATGCAAATTAGCATATTCATGACACCATTTGCATTCTGTTTACAGTGTGCGCTTTGCATCTGTTGTTTTTCTTTCGTAATCATGAGCTCGTGTGTGTTCTAATACATTCAGCCCAATTTACATAAGCTCTTACGTTACGCATTTTCTTTTTTTGTTGTCAAACATCAAAAACTATGTAATTACGTAGGAAATAGTGAATGAATATGACCCATTAAACTGTGCAGATAGAATCTCAGAATTGATAGATTTGTCGCTATATGTGCAAAAGATTTGACATTTTAACAGAATTAAAATGAATTTATGAATGAAATCTGAACTTCTGTTGATGCCTCCTTTATATTAGACCCATATCGCAAACATAATTGTTGAATAAATGTTGAGAATAACCAATTTAACTAGGGCTGTCAAACGATTAATTGTGATTAATCTCATCCAGAATAAAAGTTTGTGTTTAGATAATATATGTCTGTGTACTGATCAAATTAATGTTGTATTCATTAACACAAAAACATACACATATTTAGGAAATATTTAGATGTATTCATTTATATTTACCAATAATTGAAGTTATTTATAAATGTTTATATTTGATTATTTTCCAATGCATGTATGTGTGTTTTTTAAATACAAAATGAATATGTGCAGTACACAGACATACATTATGTAAACACATACTTTGGTCACAATTAACGTTAAGGTCCAATTTTTCCTATTAACAAACCATTAACTACGACTTTTACCTCAATAAACTCCTAATTTGGTGCTTATTAATAGTTAGTGATGTAGTTGTTAGGTATTGGGTAGGAGTAGTGATGTAGAATATGGTCATGCAGAATATGTGCTTTGCAAGTACTAATAAACAGCCAATATTCTTCTAATATGAATGCTAATAAGCAACTTGTTTATAGTGAGAATTGGTCCCTATATTAAAATGTTACCCAAACTTTTATTCTGGATGCGATTATTGATTGAACGTTACATCAATTATATTACTACATGGGGCACATTCATGCCACAAACTTTCATTTTATAAAGTTAAAAGAACAAGTTGGGTATCGGCAAAAAGCATCCCCCCACCATAACATTTTACATTTAGTCATTTAGCATAAATGACTATACCATAAATGATGCATGTGGAAGAATCTTATTTTATTTTAACCACATCATTTACAATTATCTTTATTAATCATCATCAGATTAAGCAACACACATTTTTAGTAGAGTAAAAACTACATTAAGTCCCCACACAATTCACCATCATTTTGTCTGCAACAGCAGGCGTCCATCTCTGCAGACAGAGTGACAGACAGCAGATGAATGGGCTGCTGTGACATCTTCATTCTCAGGCAGGTCGGGATCCCAATCAAGTTTCAAGCCGCGGGTCCCCCGGCACTGTTAATTAAATCAGTCTACACAGGAAAGAGCCCCTCCAGTTCATTCCACTGCCAATGCATCTACCACCGATAGTAATTATTACCCTTCCATTACAGGCGAGCAGATTTCTTCAACATTTCTCTTGCTAGCAATCAAAGAGTTCCTGGAAGAGGCATTGAAGTAAAAGCCATAAAAGATGAGTTCGGGAGTGCTTCTTTTGGGGTTTTTTCTTTCCGAAGAAAATATGGCACATGGGTGAATTCCCTAAACAGTGCCACTTTCGGGGACACAATTTTTCAGCGTCTTATTCCCCAGCCGCATGTGTGTACGTTGTGCATTTATTGGGTTAGATGGGTTATAGCTTGAAACTTATTAACAAAACTCTTTTTTTTGGTGATCATGACTGCAGTAGTTCTTAAAAGGAATAGTTCACCCAAATATGTCTTTTTTTTAAATTACTGCCTTTTCAGATGTCGGTTTCTTCAGCTTAATACAATTGAATACATCTTTATCAACATGTCATCACATTGCTCTGGGGTGCGTTTCCCAAAACCATCGTTAGACAAGTATGGTCGCAAGTTCCCTCGTTCCAGCATATTTCAATGATTCAAGTGTTTCCCGAAACAATCGTTCCAACGATCAATAGCAAGCAGCATTGCGTGGTTGGAACTACGAGTCTAGAGCTGTGGTTTGAAGCATAGTTCCTTTTTATTATGCCATGTACACTTCCATGCATCATAGTTTGAGCAAACTAACAAGCGACATGCTGTGCATTCGATATCCTTCCTTTGAGAGCGGTCATATCGAGGCCTGCATTTACTCTCGATTCATAGTAATACTGTATCAGTGGCGCATCTAGTTTATATTAAAAAAATTTGCGTACATCTTGGATGACATGACCGTTTTTATAATTTGGTGAACTATTCCTTCAAATGATAATTGATTCATATGCATGCTGTAATGCATAAATACCATGCAGTGTGCTGTGTTTTAACTTTTCTGTTTTTCCTGTTTGCCCCTGTAAAGCTGCTTTGAAACAATACACATTGTGAAAAGCGCTTTATAAATAAACTTGAATTGAAACTTGAATTGAATTGTAACCAAGCGCACTTCCACAGTGTACCCTATGCTACTTGGAGAGACTGCTTGGTGAATTGCACTTTGCAAACTGCATTTTTGTGTCATGACTGGATTTGTTTACTTTGATTCTTTGAGTTTAACATCTTGTGCAAGAAAACTATATTATCGATGCCGGCACAATTCATTCTTAGTGAATGTCGCCCATGTTTTTATGATTTCAAAGATAAAATTGTTTTGTTTTACATTCGCCTTCCCTTTAACAGCAAATTGTCATATTCTGAGGATATGTCATCTAAAGTTTGGCAAGGGCTGGATCGGGCAGCCATGACGTGTGTCGAGACAGTGTCAGGGATAGAGAAGAAATCACACTCGGCTGTGCGTTCCGCCCCATCTTGAGCGCTTTGATTACTCTTTATGACCTCCTCTGGATTATCGTAAACAGCATCGACGTTGTTCTCAGTTATGGGCTCGAGGTCCTGTGGATCTTCGTAAATTGCTTCTGCGCCGATGTTCTTTAATGCATCATTAATTGCTAATTGGTGTATAGAATCACTCAGCAAGTCAGTGGAATCTTGTCCGGTCACCGTTTCATCATTTTCTTCATCTTCCCGGGGAGCCACGAAAGCAGACTGCAAAAAATCAGAGTCGGACGTACAAGAGTCTTGAGTAGGTTCAAACTGATGGACAGCTTTTCTCAGGTTTTGCCAGTGCGTGTGAGGGTCTGTGGCTTTTGACTGAGCTTTTGACACTATGGCGTATACCGGCTCCTCCTTCTCGCTGTTGGTTTTGATACTTGTCACTTGACACAAAGATTGTATCGCATTCAAAGACATGCTCCTTGTGGAAGCGCTAAGCATTTTCGATGGATGCTGAACCGGTCGCTGTGAAGCACAAAAACGATCTGATGGATTGATGTCATCACTGATTTCCCTGCTTTGAACCTCATGGGTGCTACCGCTCTGTTTTGCTGCTGGGGTTTTGGGGAGATGCTGGATGGCTTCACTGACAATGCAAAATATCTGTTCACCCTGATGGGTCGCAAACTCAAAATTCCCCTCACCGGACTCGCATCTGCGGCCCGCCTCAAAATTGAAAGACAGCTGAGAAGAAAAAGGAGAAGAGAAACTTATGAGATCTTTTTTGAGACCAGAGATGTTTTTCCACAATTACTCAAGCGGTGATGAAGACAGGATGCTTATTTCCCATGAGGAAAGCATGCAAATTAAATTCAATACAGCTACATTAAGAGACGTTTACAGATAATGTACACCTGCACATGGTCTATACTGTGACTCTCACAAACATGATTTATCTCAAAATATTTTTAAGACGCTTACCGTGTCTCGACCAAACTTTCTGACGTAGCAGTACGGCCATTTAAGGAGCACTTTCCTAGTGTTGGAGTCCTTCAGAAGTAAACAGAGAGGCTGGGCTGTCAGAATATATTCTCCATAAAGATTGCAACGTACAGCAGCCTCTGTACTCACTGCTATGACCACAAACTCTCGAACTGCAGAACAAAAGATCAATCAGGAGTGTTAGAGACACAAAATTATAAAAACTAGTCAAAATCTCCAAGCAGATAATTTCTTAATACTTTAAAGAGATAGGTCACCCAGAAATGAAAATCATGTCATCATTTACTCACCCTCTTGTCATTTCAAACCTGTATTGCTTTCTCTCTTCTTCAAAACACCAAAGAAGATATTTTGAAAAATGTTGGTTACTGGCCCCCCTTCACTTGGATTGATTTTGTGTCCATACATTAGAAGTGAATGGGTGCCAGCGCTTTTGCCAGCTTTCTTCAAAATATCGCTTTTGTGTTCGGCATAAGAAAGTCATACAGGTTAGAAATGACAAGAGGGTAATTAATGACAAAATTCTTATTTTGGGTGAAATATCCGTTTAACCTTTAAATAAAAAGCATTGATAAAAGTGCAATACATAAAAACCTAAGTGAAAAAGGGTGATTAATGAAATATCAGCCTGAAATGTAACATGTCATCGCTGTCCTTTCAAAACCTTGACAGATATAAGCACAGGTAAAACTACCTGCTAGGCATTTCTGCCAGACGCACTTCCACATCTCTAGGTGTTGGAGCAGCAGGAGTCTCCCTGCCGCCCCCTGCAGATACCCTAGAATCGGTCTTTCCCCCAAACCTTATCTTTCTGCGTTTCTGGAATGGTATATGCTCTCCTCCCAGCTTGCTTGCATGCAGATGCAAGCTCTGCATACTTCTCCCTTTTCCTCTAAAACGCTGCCTCCATCCCATCTTCCCATGGCACAGTTCATTCAGCCATGATCACAGTCTTCGTGATGGTGGACCAGATTACAATGTCGAAGAGATGTTATGACAATCTGCTTTGGGAACTTCAGTTGGCACCAAGATCGGCTCTCATGTTCAACGCCTTCCAGTAACAACAGGGACCTCTACCATACGAAGCCGCTCAGTGCCTTCAATGACCTGTGCTAGCTTCGCAGGATACGGTCGTGACACCACCTGTACCAGCCCTGGGTCAAAGCCGGAGAAGATGTGTTGTAGGCTGGGACTCTGGTGGCCACACAGCTGGCAAATTTCAGTTTACACAGATCGGCCCATGTTATGGTCCTGTTGATAACTGCCTACCAGGTTGTCCTTTTCCCTTGCTGGGATTGGCTCACTGCTCTCACCCTGTAGCTTTCCTCCTCCTCCTTTGTGACCTCAATTACCCTTTTCCTCTCAGTCTTTGTGGCTTTGGACCACATGGTGGTTGCTGTTGTCCATCCGAAGCCTGCCCTGCCATGCTAGATTAGTCCCATAACCTCTTGGTGTTTCAGACAAATTATGGCCTGATGCACCAATTGTGGTGCTTCACATTTTCTACCGGAACAAACACAGGCATTAGCAATTTGTATCACCAGATCGGAAGAGTCTTTCAGATCGAGCAGCAGCCTCACCTTTTCCAGTTTGTAGCCCGAGCTGATGGTTTTCATCGAAAGCCTCAGGGTGTTCGTCCCAAACAGAACTGAGGTGGACAGGCATCGGGGAAGGCCAAGCCACTTCTGGATATAGTTATTTGCCTATGTGTCCATCTTCAGGACTGTCGATGAGGCGATAATACATAACTTCAGGGGGCGCAACGGAAGATGGAATAGGGTGAACTGGTAACCCCAGACCTTGAATTTGCCTAGAAGCAGACTTTCATCTATTTTTTATGAATTTTCCATCAGTAAGTTGTGTGATTACAGAGAAAGCCATGCGTTTTTCTGAAAAGTCAGTGGTTTAAGAGTCTTTCCTAGCATTTCACTGGTTGGTCTTTCAAGCATGGAATCTTCTCACCACTCACTGAGAACGAGATAATGTCCCTCCTGGCTCCTTTTCTGATCGAGAGACTGCTTGACTTGGATGATTTTATCTTCATCCTAGCCCATGTGAATAGATCTTCAAGCCTTTTCAGAAGCCTGTTGGTGCATGCCGCTGTCTGAAGGAGTGTGGTGACATCATCCATAAAGCTCTGCAGAGCAGGAAGCTGCTGACATGACGACCCGGTCCCCTCTAACTGTCTGTCTTCCTCCAATAAGTATGACCTCAAACGCCGTTGTAAAGAATATGGGAGAGATGGAGCATCTCATGCCTATTTCTTTCTCCACTTGATACTACCCAGTTGTAACTTCAGAGGTTGTGTAGCAGACTTGAAGGCTGTCAAAATTGTTGGTTATGAGGGTCTGAATACATGGTTGCGAGGTCTAGCCAATGATATGGAGATCTGATTTGTGAAGCTTTGCTATCTAAATCTGAACCCAAATCATCAAAGAATGCTCCACGCAGCCTGGAAAATCCTGTTACGCCTTCTGACAACTGGTGTCAATAACGTATTTGGTTGCTAAGTGGCAATTTTGCCATCACAGAAAAAAATATCTACCCTTCCACATTCAGAAGAGAAATGCCTCTAAAATTGTTGATGTTACAGGAGTCTTTCTCTTTTGGGATAAATACAGTGACTACCCTACACCATGCTGAAGGTATGGATTTGGTTTTCCAGGCAACACACATACAGTAAGCATCAACAGCAGCTTCAGGACTGTGGGGCAGTTCTTGTAGACTTTGTACGGAACACCATTTGGTCCGGCTGTCTATCAAGCTGTGAGGATGGCTATGGTGGCTGAGGGATGTAACCTTGTGAACTGAGAGGTATTTCTCGGAGGCTGTTGCTGGTCTGGGTTTTGATAAAAAGTTTCAGCTCCTGCTTGGTTGTATGCAGTGTCCCGGTTTTCTTCTATACTAGCATACTTGAACTGTCCCGGAGAAAGCTTGCCCTTGCTTTTTTTTTCAGCTTCTCCATTTCTTGATTCTCTCTGCTCTCGTCATATGAGAAATCATATCTCTAATCTGTTTCCTCAGGTTTATCAGGCTCTTCTTTTCTTGGTCTTTAGCTTTCCTCCACAGATTACAGAGGCAGTGGCGTTACTTTATTAGCTGGCGTCCCGGCTTGGCATCTCAGTTGAGGGTCTTGTGGGTTACCTGCTCGCTGTTGCTCTGGAAAGAACAAGCTGCAGGGTTAGGAAAAGATGTGACTCCACTTTTGGTGCTGCTCTTGCTCCTTTCCCCTGGGTGCAATGGAGGGCTCCGTAGCACTGTGGTGGTCATACTGGCTACAGTTTCTCCTTGTCTGACCTGCTGTTGCAGTGCAAGCTCCCACCTGGGTGTTGTTGCAGCATTTTGCTTTCCCCTGGTGAATTCACATACCCTGGTACGTTGTAACTTTCATGTTGTCTGTCCTGTTTGGTCCATCTTCCATCCCGCCTCTCGGTGGACCGCCGGGCTGTTTTTTCTTTAATCCGCTTGTAGTTACGTAGGGAGTCTGTGTGGGTTCCTACTTCGCAGACATGTGGATAGGGTAACAAGCCTCTCCACCCTCGGTTCAGGCGAAACATAAAAGCAGGAAATATGGAGATAAAAGGCTTCAAAGGACAGGAGGGAAATAAGAGCACCCCATGTAGTTTTTATTCTTTGCTACAGTTGCTGTTATTTTGCTGAGTGATATTTTGCATTCATTTTTTATTTCATTAATCATGTACTCTGTAAAAGTGTTTTGCAACAGTGCACTTGGAAATTATTAAATAAGAAATAAAATAAGATCACAAATTTAAATAAAGTTTAGAAGTAGTAATTATAATGCAGTAAGCATAGATGTGATTTTGGTCTGAATAAAATAGACCTTGTGGGCAATTTAATAACTCTTTATTTAACTTCTTAACAAAGCCAGTAAGATTTTTAGTGCTGCCTTAACAAAATGCAAAATGCAAAATTTGCATTTGGGGTGTGCCAAAGTGAATTCTGGGAAATGTAGTCCTGTTGCACAAGCCTGTGACCTCACAAACTAGCTAATAAATTACCCAGCGTACCTTATCAACAGTACATCAAAAAAATTAAACTGAATTGCACTGTTAACATTTACTATTATTATTCAGAATTATAGAAATAATATTTTTCAAATTTTAATGTGTTTTTGATTCTCTTTCAATACTATATGACACACCCCAAATCGGAAAATTAGGGCTTGAAGGGATAGTTCACACGAAAAAGAAAATCCATTCATCATGTATTCACCCTGATGTTGTTCAAAACTTGCATTACTTTGTTTCTTCTGCAGAACACAAAATAAGATGGTTTGAAGTATTATGGTAACCGAACAACATTGACTCCATTGACATCCCTTGTATAGACCCAAAACCACTGAAAGATTCCTCAAAATAACTCCTTTTGTGTTCTACAGAAGAAAGAATCATATACAGGTTTTAAACGACACCAGGTTGAAAAATGCCAGAAATGTGTTGTTGGGTAAACTATCCTAGACTTAAGAAAGTAATAACTGGTATGACTTAATGCTGGCATTCATGTGCTCTCAACTCATAAATCTGATTATTCTGACTTGAATGCAGCACGAAGTCAATAGGGCTCTTGTAAATATTTGCATCTGCTTCCAATATCCCAACTTATGAACCTTCCATCAGCCAGAACAGAATCGGCAATACGTTTTATAATTTTTGTCACTGAAACATACAGTGGAGTTGCACTGAAAGTCAGCAGGGAACACGATCCACTGCTTTTTCTCTGTAGATAGCTTTGAAATTCAAAACTGGATGTCCACAGTAGCAGAGGAAAGTCAGAGAAGGCAGTCCTGTCTAACTTCAGCCTTTGTTCCTTGGCAAATTGTTCACAGCTGTCATTTTCCGAGCCTCTTCCTCCTCGCGCTACATCTTCCAGGATGAAACAAGCTCTCAGACTGCTGGCTTGCTGCCCTGGGAAGCCTCATCCGTGACCGCGGATGTCAGATTTATTTGTTTCTCCCGCTCATGCTCGTTTGCAGCTGCACGCAGCCGTGCACGCTTCTCCTGCTATCTGGAGATACCGGCAGTACGAGGCACGACTCGCTTAACCTGGATGACTCACTGGACGTTATTGTGCTATTGTGAGTGTCACGTGTGAAACTTTTAATTAAGAGAGAGAAACTTTATGATGATTATTATTGTAGTGTGCACTTTCGTCACAATTTCATTTATTCATGGATTTTTTATTTTTATTAGTATTTGCTTTTTGTTTCAATGTTATTGTAGAAGAAGTTGTGGGTGTCGAGTCCCAGGGAACCCACATTCTGCCAAATGCATCAATTTAAATGTAAAGCTATTTTCAAAAATGCTTTGAGCTGCCAACATAGGCAGCATTTTAATCATCTAGAACACTCTTGATTTTAATAACGCTGTTGTCAGTGTTTTTACTTTGGGAAAAAATAGCGTCTTGAACATGCCCCTTCTGTTTCATTTCCACATTTGATCCGTACACAGGAGGACGAAATAATTCCTTTTATGTGTTCATTTCTGGTAAACTGACTTTCAAGGGTGTCTGAAGAGATCTTGCGACTGTTAATCAGCAGTGGGTTACTGATTGTCGGGTCAATGGTAAAAAAAAGTCTTAAAGACCTCTGATTATCAAAACATCATGCAGATCAGAAACGATGATACAATAATTAGCTGCATTTTTTGTAGGGAAGCAAAATTGTGCATGTGCATGAGTCATGCAATGAAAACCATACTATTTGGGCTCGACAACTGATTAAGTGCACTACATGAAAAAATTGCTTTGGAGTGTTTTGCAGCTTAAGGATATTCGTTCAAAATGAATTCCTACGGTTATTTAATTAAAATAATGTTTGATTTGATGGTGTATTTTTTACACTATGTGTGCAACATGATATTCTAAAACATGCAGCAAAGAATGTGTTTGCAGGGGAATTAATAAAAATGATAATCCAACAACATGAAACACTGAACAGGAGCAACTCATAAAAAAAAAACACATTCCAATTTCCAACAATAACCAACACTTAACAACGGCTACATAGGGAAAGCCTATTTATACACATTTGGGAATCAGGAAAATAAGGAACATCGGAAACACTAGAGCAGGTCAACGATAATCAGAAATACAAAAGAACATGGATCGGACTATAACAGGAAATGACGTTATACCAAATACCAGTTACAAAATAAAAGACATGCAGGCACAAGACAATACATATGTTGATCCTTTTACATGTTTTTACCTTTTCACATGAAAAATTATGAAAAAGATTATGTATCAATATTTCTAAAACATATATTTCAGATTAATATTTCCTGTTGATATACAAAATAAAGGACATGACCACAATCCACAAACAGGTACATGACAACACATGTTTATGCACTTAAAATATATATGTCAATAAGATTATAAAAATGAGCTGTCAGTGTTTCTAAAAATATATTTTATGTTAGTTCTATTGATATTTCCTATTAATCTTGATCAGTTGTATTCATCTCCTATTTCTAATTGTTTTATTTATGCGTGACAAGATTTATTAAGTTGACCATATTAAAGAGACTGTAAATGTACTATGTTAATTAATGTGTTATTTCTTATTATCTACAGAAAATCATATTGTTGATTCCAGACTATCCATACTGTTGAACACCCCTACACCCCCCAAACATACACACAAAACAAGTTATGAAAACACTTAAAAGAAGGAAACATATTTGTATTTATATAGCTTTATTTGGCACAATGCTGTTTATTCAATCTATTTATTTCCTTTTCAAAATAGAAATTTCCCGTGTATAATGGTCTTTACATTTCTGTCTTTATTCCGCACCAAACAATCAGTAAGCTAATTTCCAACAATGCACGGTTAAAAAAACTGCACTAATTAGTTTTCTGTTTGTGTTTCATGTTTTAAGCCCACAGCGCTATCAAAGAAGCGCTAGAAACCACAGCAGCACCAGTGGTTTTATTAGAGACCACCACAAGGCCAGTGTGAAGTTTACCTCGATGTGACAATACATGCATTAATAAGATGCTTTGAGATTCCAGGTGGGGACTGCACATTGAATTCTGCAGATGAGTCTGGAGCGTCTCGCTAAGGTAAGGCAAGATAAATGCATTCCTGCGAGCTGCTGATACTATCTCTACTCTCAAACTAGATCAGAGACAAAAAGCAACTACTTCCTTCCTATCTGGCGCATATGTTCACATAGCAAGCATCTCTAGGCTGGAAATAGACCAGAGGAACTACTAAACTTGTTTTGATACCCCAGAACAGCACGTTTTGTATCAAACCCTCCTCATCTGATGCATCTGTTTTAAATCTTTGTCTTTCACCTTTGTGTACACATACCAAGCATAAAATCTCTTCACAACCTTTTTTCTTTACTACCATTTTTACTGTGACAAAGATGGAAATATATTTCTCATTTGTAACATCATGTGACCTAAGTTGATTGGACTGGCAAGAGATATTGAATATTATGTGTTGTTTTCTATACTTGTTTCAATATAATAAGTCATGTCTAGTATACTGCACAGTATGCAGTATATCTCAACCTGATTTTGCCATGGGCAACATATTTTGTTGACCTAAGGACAACATTTTTATAAATAAAACCTAAACCCACACCAAACCCCAAAACTAACCATAACTTACCCCTAAAATCAGAGTGAAATGATAAGTGATTAAAATGGTCTAGAAGCACGTAATCCTGGTTGGAAGATTAAACTTAAAATAAACTGTAAACTTATTTCTGAAATTTGATTGGTTGATTTAAATGTTGTCCCAGGGTCCACATGATGTTGTCACAAGGATATCAACTACTTGGCAAAAACAGGAGATCCGTGCAGTATCATGCTAGTTATCTTTACCAAACGACAGCCACCTCATGCTTCGCATAAACTGGTAACCATGCACCATTCAAAAATGTTTACATAACCACTTCCAAACATTAAAAGTGGAAGACGAATAAATAATTAAGGTTATGTAGACCACGAACCATAAATACAGAAAAAACTGCCTGAAAGAAATTCGGTGGCTAATAGAAGGTGCTTTGTAAATGTTACAAAGATTTCACTTGCTCTCAGTTTATTTTCTGAAGTCAAGCTTTTTCCACGCACATCATACACCACCCAAAACCAAACCACTCAAAACATTCTTGCTCGACCAATCAAATCTGTCAGAGAGTGGTTCCAATCCAATTATCCCTAAACTGCTGCGAGCCTGACCTCTGGCTGGTATCTTTAAACTCACCATCACATTGGATTTAGGAGAGAGGCAGCTAGACTGAAATGCATTTCAAGTTTGTTGACAACTATATTGAGCTCCCCTTCCCAAAAAAAGAAACGAAAGAAAGAACTTGTATTGCCAAAGAAAAACAGACATTTTGTTGAGTGCACATGAAGAGAGGAGGATATATAATCACTTCACATTCAAAGCATGATGTGCAATTAATTCACAACTACAAGGACATTGCAACCTTTTTATTTTTTATAGTGTTGTGCAAAGTCATTAACATATTCTTGGATGAAGGATTGCATTGAATGGGTTACATGGTCCCACAGACTGCAACAGTGACCAGTTCGTTTTCATGAAGAAGTCTGGCACTATTTGCAAAATGAGGATGTGATTTGTCACCGCTCAAATATAGAGTTGCCATGAACTTTACAGTTCAAGAGCTGGTTTTCAGTTAAACAAAACTGCCACTCTGTCTGTATGTGAAGCTTTAAAATGCTTTAACACTCTGCTTGGGTATTTCACCCAAAAAGCAGAAGTTGAAGCTCCTATGCAGGCCACTGCACACAAACAATAGAGCTTTGCAAACCTGTCCTCAAGTTTTGTATGATATAGCCCCCAGTCCGTTCCACGTAAGCCTGTGGTTTTCCTTGTGCTTGTATTTGTATACATGCAAATGCCCGAAACTGTGAATGTAAGCTCATGGAAAGTTTGTATGTGTATAAAAAAAACCTGTGGATCTGCAACTTCATATAGCAGTAAAACTTTGACCATCAAAGATCCAAATTTCACACGTTGGCTTTCATCTTAAAAGTGCCTTTTTTTATTTGAGAGCCAAGTAGAAAGTTCAACCTGATCTAATGAGAATTCATAACTATTTTACGAGTTGTAATTTTCGTATGAATTTGTGCGTCGTGAATTGTAAAAAACTTATAATTGCTAGTAAAAAGTAATACTGAATCCCAACCTCTAACCCCGCCCCTAATCGTAAAGTCACTGGCGCGAAAAGCAAATCGTACTAAAATGTATGAATGAGAATGTACAAATTCATACTAATTAGACAAAATTTGCCACATCTTGAAATAGTTCCGTTTTTGCTATTAGATTGTGTTGAAAAGTTAGCAAAGTGATGCTGGATTAATTAAACAAAATAAAAAAAAGGAATGTGGGGAAAACTGAATATTACATTTTTTCATGTTTTCATGTTTAAATCATACGTAAGTTGTGTTTTTTTGCAAAGTTCTTCCGGAAGTTAAGTTTGGACCACATAATGTTTGTTTATGTTGTTGCCGCTGTCTATCCTTTTGAGGTATAAGTCACAAAGTGCACTTTCATTTCTCGTGTTGACATTTGTTTACTTGCCTAAGCAACCGTCACTAAAAACTTTCCAATCATCAAATAGAGGATGCATACCAGGGTCCTTACCACTCTAAAAACATCCCTTATAAAAAGTTGTGCCCCTTCAATGATACACATGGGCCAATAAAATGTCTTCAGTGAGATGAAAAGGAAAAAGCAGGAAGTCAATAGGAAATCGCCTTGGGTGAATCTGAGGACAGCTTGTATCCGTCTGCTTTATTTGATTTGTCGTCGCCCCTGAATGCACTCTCTCTATACATACACCTGAAAACAGTGTCCCCTCGTTTCTATCCTTTAATGGAATCAAGGTTGGCCACCTGTGGCCCAAATGGCAGTTTGACTCAGACCCGAGGTTTCGCTTGAAAAAGAGCCTGTTCGACCTTGCAATAGGACAAACTAAAATAGCATCTCTCTCTCTGTCCCTCCACTGTCACTAATATGGCTTGTGACCGTGAGAGGATTCAAAGTGATATTCAACAATATGAATAAACTAGGAGGAGAATTAATTTAAATTACATTACATGTAATGTATATATCCATACCATCCTCATCCTTGCTAAATACCACACACAATTTTTAATTTATTTATTTTGGAATAGCGCAACCAAAAATGAAAATGCTGTCATCATTTACACAACCTGAGTTGTTCCAAACCTGCTGAACACTAAGATTGTTATTTGGAAGAATGTTGGTTACCAAACAAAGGTTAAAAATTTTAAAACAATTCTAGATTTGATTGGTAACCAGTTTAATGAAATAAGGGTAGGCGAGATATGATCGAACCTCCGTCTGCCTGTCAGCAACCTAGCAGCAGCAATCTGGATCCCCTGTTAGCGCATTATAGAAGACTGATTTATGCCATAGTAAATTGAGTTGTAGTAATCGAAACGAGATAAAACTAGGAAGTGAATAATCTGTTCAAACTGATTGTTAGAAAGTAGAGATTTGATTTTTGATAGACGCTGCAAGTGAAAGAAGCTTGATTGAGAACACCAAGATTTTTAGCACAATATGTAAAATAAGAGAAGAGATGGCCAAATGGAGGGGCATAGTCTTCATTTGACTTCACACCAAACAAATTGATTTCAGTTTTATTTTCATGAAGCCCTTAGAAATTCAGCTTTAACCATGTTTGTAGTTAGTTCAAACAATGCAGCAGATGTCCTAAGGATTACTTGCTTTTATGTTGCAAGGTAATATAAAGCTGAGTATCATCCACGTACAGGTGGAAAGAAACTCTGTATTTCTCGAAGATAGCACCCATCGGAAGCATAAATATACAAACAAAACGGGGGTTATGATTGAACCCTGAGGCACCCCACAAGCCAGTGGGTCTGAGGATGAACTGCATTGGCCAATACAGACACAAAAACTCCAATTTGTTAAAAAAAGAAACCATTTTAGAAGAAACCACAGGAAACCAGCTTTCCTGTAGCTCAGTGGTAAGAGCATTGCCTTAACAACGCAAGGTTGTGGGTTGGAGCCCAGGGGGTTGCAAATACCTATGTAAAATATGTAGGATAAAGCAATGTAAGTCGCTTTGGATAAAAGCGTCTGCCAAATGCGTAAATGTAAATGTAAATGTAAATGATTTTAACACAATGCCCCCTAGCCCCATACAACTCTCCAGCATAGAAATCATGATTTTGTCGTCAACCATTTTCAATGCAGAAATAAGGTCTAAAAGCGCTTAAATCACAGTATTCCCTTTATATGTTTCTAATAGAATATAATTTATAACTTTTAAAAGTGCAGTTTCCTTGCTGTGTTTAGACTTAAAACCTTATTGGAATTTTTCAAAAATATTATCTGATATCATATGTGATTGCAACTGAGTCAACACAATTTTCTCAAGAATCTTAGAGAGAAATGGCAGATTCGAAGTGATTCAGATTTGAAAAGTCAAGCTTGGACTTCTTTAAGGGAGTAACTGTAGCTGATTTTAAGCAGTCCGGAACAACCCTGTTAGTTCAAATAAGATTAAGGAGCGATAAAAGATCATATCGAACGGTATTAAAAATCCAAAATCTAGGTCGAATGATATCTCGTAAAGATGAAGTTGATTTCTATAATGTCTTTACAAGATTCAAAAGAAACAGGCTGAAAATCATTCCATAGCATCGGCTCAGTTGATGACCTAAATTAAACAAAATTCCCCAGGTACAGGTTTGATCTCAGTTGAACAATTTTATCATTAAAAAATGTACAAAGTTGCTCAGTCAACAACACCGAAGAATCAGGAAAAATGTTAAAAGAGGAGCTGAGCAAAGAATCGATAAAAGAGAAATGATTACCAAGGTAGGAAAAACTAATACAGTAGTCAGTGGTGCCCCAGAGCTGTTTGGTTTCCCACATTCTTCCAAATGTCTTCTTTTGTGTTCAACAGAACAAAGAAATGTATACAGGTTTGGAACAACTTGAGGGTGAGTAAATAATGACAGAAATGTCCTTTTTGGGTGTCTATTTTATCTTAATTTCAGGATATTTTATTTTTTTATTTATTTGTTAATCTTACTATTATATTCTATTTATGTCTATTTATGTTTTTATTTTACTACTTTTTTTTATTTATTTACTATATTATTTATTGACAGCTGTGCACTTGATTTTAGAGCTGTATTTATGATTCCTCTGCCACTCAAAACACAGAAACACAAATGGACCACTCCCCTGAACTGTCATTTGTCAGAAAAAGAAATGACCCCGCCACCAGGTTAAAGGAGCTCTGTGGAGATTTTAGCGGCATCTAACAGTGAGGGCAAGCTTTTGAAATTGGTTCCAAGAATCAAGGGATGGCAATTATTCATTTTTTACTACCTGGTTCAGAGTGAAAACATTGTAAAATAACAAAAGAATGTGATTTCCTTATGTTAGTATGACTGGCACCTTACCACTGTCTGCTGTGTCATAGAGGGAGTTTTCCTGCATTTCTACGCAACCCCTCACAGGTTCAGAGAGGTTTCCACTCTTTCTTTGTATTCCTAGCTCAATCTGTGTGTCCTGAAAAGCATACAGTGTTTTTTTTTTATATCAGCAAAACCCATCAATGATCATCACGTTCATTATGTCATGTAGTAACTGAATGTGACCTACGGGGAACGCCTGCTCGCAGAGGCACTTGATCCACTCCTCTGCTTCTGATTGCTGGGCTGCAAACACGTACAGTTTGTCTGTAGTTTCCAGAAAGAAAGTGGCACAGTCTTTGGGGCAGTCGTCCATCTCGTTTTCTGATATCCTGATACATTCTCTCAGCCTGATCACCTGTTTGTAGTCGGGTTTGCGTCTGCTGGATCCTTCTTTAACGGACATCTGTTTGTTCTCGTAGAGCTCAAGCCGCGCCACACTGCGCCTGCCCTCCGCCACCAACACGCACCACACCTTCCTCCACCTCTGAGAGATTGCATGCATGTTATAGTCTGTTATGTGTGTAACAAAGGCTACCGCAAAGGTATAACTCATATAATGTATGAAAGTATAACTTATATAATGTACATTTATGCATTTGGTAGATGTTTTTATCCAAAGCGACTTACATTGCATTGTGCTATACATTTTTTATTTTCGCGTATGTGCATCCCCTGGGCTTTAACCCATGACCTTGTCGTTGCTAGCGCCATGCTCTTACCACTGAGCCACAAGAAAGAAGCATGTATGAATGGCTTTGCTATTAAAAACAAGTAGCAAACCAAATGGGGTGTGCAGAAACAAAATAATTGAAAACATTCGTGTAATTGTTGTGGTTACTAAGTGGATCTAAGGTCCTTTTTTAGTGAATGTACAGTGTAGTATGAGGTCAATTCGCACACAGATGAAGTAACCACAAGTGTATGATATCACAGTAACTAGTGTATAGACTAACAGTTGACACATTTGCCTAAAAGTGTCCAAATGTGTTTGTTTTCATGTAGTTTATTGTATAATAAACCAAACCAACTTATTTTGTGACATCTTTTATGCTTGTACTGTGTTTCATTCAATTAAATGTCACTTGGGTTGATTTTTTGTACTCTAATGGCATGGCATTCACATTATAAAGTGGAACTTCAGTATTCAAATACTTCTTGAAAACTGTTTAAGATTTTAAAATAAATATCAATAGATAGATAGATATACGGTTCATTATACAACCATAGTGGAAAATGTCCCTAACTTAATTACTCTTCTAAGACATCTGTTTGAAGTTCACTTTGTACAGCAGCCATTGTAAATGACCTTCTCTCAGTTAAGTTATACTAAAAGTAAAATAAAATCTTAGAAATGGTCTAGCATGAGATAAAATTGATATAATAATACACATAAATATGCAGAGCATAAGCAATGCTTTACCTTGACATCTTGTATTCTTCTTCATCTTTAAAAACACTTTTGTAAAAAAAACATCACAGCTTCGATAAGACCCATATCCTAAATTTTTGTTTGAAAATTGTTTCGTATTATTTGTTGCATCAGCACACTTTAATTTCTTTTGCAAACCGTAACATAAGAGACTTGATTAATAAAGATAAATTGAAAACAGTTGCTTGACCCTCAATTACGTTTTACTTTTTCAACCAAGCCTTCATTGGACATCATTTTACGTATTTACTTTCTATTTAGTGTTGACTGTGGTCAGTAAACGCTACGACAGTTACAGCAACGGCAGCCTCGTACTTTGTGCCCTCAGTGCATCGTTGCGTGCCAAATTATCAACCAGTCAAGAAAATAAAGTGGAATTTTGACTAACTTTTAAAATATTTTTTATTACAAAACTGGTTACGATCCAAAATTGTTAATTGTGTAAAAACCTGTACATTCTGAAACTCAAAGGAGTCTCACCTTTCCGAAGCGCTTCTGGTGGAGGTAAAGCTTCCCATTTCTCCTGATGTCCTCCTCCATAGTTCGTCAGCTGGACTTTCTTTCGATATATCTCACTTTCTTGTCTTTGGTTTTTGCTTTTAAACTGTTTGCTTGCTAAGATGCATTGCTGCGGCACTTGTTTTGAATGGCCTATAAGCAACTTCTGTCAGTCTTACTTCCTGTCTCAAATGAAGTCTAAATCTGTCACTTGGAGAACTCAGATGAGTGGGTGTGTGTCTACATGGCTGTGGTAGGCTCGGTTTCCTATTTGTACGATTCTTCCTGTTTGACACTATTTACAGGTTTAGCCTGCATCTCATCTGTACAATGTGTGAATGTTTTAACATCCTACTATCTCCACAGAATCAATCACATCAGGAGGATATAGTCCTCGTGTCTTACAGTGGTGAATACTGAATATTGTGCAGAAGAAGATGCATCATTGCATAACATTGCATCAGCCTAAAATTAGTTTAACATGCAAATGACCTTTGAAACGTTAACCTTTTTCCAGGATGTTATGAATGCTTCAAGGAGCATGCAAAGTGTGCGTATGTCATATCTGATGATATTCTTTATTTAGTTTATTATACAGGAGAGATCCTGCAGACCTGTTTATCAAATGAACGTCTGTAGACACTAGTCGTGTTAAAGACAGTCAGGAAACTGTCTGATGTGAAGTGGATGTCAACTGCACACATTAGGAATAAGGTTTTGAGCATGCATCTAGTGCCCCTCTGTGACCATTAGGGGTTATTACAGCACTTACCAACGGGAAATTAGATTATAAATAAGTCTTTAAATATACATTTAGGCTAGATGTTAATATAACTCTTGTTAAGAAAATGTTGTGTTGTCAGAAAGCTTAATATATAGATTTTATTTAAAAGAAGGATCTTGTTTTGACAACCTGCCCCTATAGTGTAACAACATGTTATCGGCTATGTTGCAAAGGTGCAGTGTGTTAAATAAACTTGACCAATCTAACTAATCTGTCCTTCTATCAGAGGAGTTCAAGGCACATCTCTTTCTATTTTGAAAGGTATGACTTTGTATCCATGTATAAGAAGTTCCTCAATGGTAGTTTCAAAACTGATAAGTGTTTGAGTCAGTGTGATAAAACCATTACAATAATAAGGAACATAAACTCTGTAAGTAAAAAAGCACCTAATCCTGCCCAACTCTCTTTCACTTCAGTGAACATTTTAAATGAGCTGTTCATGGCTCAGCTCATTCAGAGTGAAACTTCCACAGTAAGCCGAGGATCTTTCAAGGTTTGGTGGAAAGTGTAAAACCTGTCAGTTTCAGCATCTTAAAACCTCTATAACTCACATTGTTCTTTGTTTAGATGCACATCAGATGTCACCAACCTCTCAGCATCACAAACGCTTCCCATAAGTACTTATTTCTGTATGTTTGTAATAATGCTATATATATTTACACACAGATCACACAGGTCTCTTATAATGCCTTTGGAAAAAATATACTACTGTGATCCTCTCTCATTTGTTCTTCATTTTGAATTATTTATGAATGATTCTCAAGTCAATAAATAACATTTTGAATTATTGATTTTAAAAACTTATTTAAATTTCTAAAATAAAGTTTTAGACTCATGTTTTCACAGACGGTGTGCATTTCCTAAATCTGTGCATTTTTCACCGTCTTAACGATTTTGTTATTTCATTCACATCTTATTGTTGTATTTTGGTATAATTCTTTTATGTCTTCATAAATACAGAAATCCTATGTATACTGCACATTTTAAATTTAATACAAAATAAATACGTTGTACAATATTCTCAAAATGTACATTCAAACTCTTGATGTTATTTAAACATATGTCACCATATTATTAGTAATTCAAGAGTTTGTATGCAGAAATACACCTTCAGGATTCTGACAAAAATAGCATGACCTTCACCTATGGTAGCAACGAGAATAACAATTAAAACAGAAGTAATACAACTCATAAAACCTTTCCGAAACTTTGACATCATTAATTCTTAACTTGCACCTAAGCACCGTCGAACAGGCTTGGCTATTATTAGAAACAATTCCACGTGACCTCTAATATTTGAATTTGCAGTTTCACTTTAAGAAGCATGTAAACAAAGGCTCTTTTCGGCGTTGGATTCGGCGCTGGATCTGTCGTAGAGCTATTCCCGAAGCATTCGGCGAACATCTGGCTTTATTACTACGTGCGCCAATTGCGTAAATGTTTCGGTGATTGTGGGCAGATGCGCGCATGCTCATTGTCAGGGGGAGTGAGAGGAGCATGAATGGAGCAAAATGGCGGATCATGTGCAGGTAAGTAAATGATTTTGTTTTGCTATTATTATATTGATCACTTCTGATCCACTGCAGTCAGCTGATGGATTCATAGGCTCATTTCGGCGATGCAGACGTGTTTGTTTTAAATGCATGCATCGCGTTGCGGGAGACGCTGACTAGCATGGTTTATTGGATGCGATTACCAAGTGTTGACTTGTGGCCTGTCATCATGTTGATTTTAACTCTGTGGTCCATGATAAGACAGAACTGTGCAGTGTGCGGCATTGATGAAAGTTGACTGAAAGCAAAATGCAAAGAGTTTTATTTGAAGCAACGCGGATCGGCGGCGCCAGAGAGATCATTTATATTATTCGCATGCAACTCCATAGCGACAGTAATGTTTTACACTGTAAACAAGGCATCATCTCTCATTCAGCCGCTTACAATGCATTGAATGCAATGGCCTCGTATATAAAGCCAACAGTAAATCGAGCTCAGCGATATTTAGTTGAAGAGTTCATCTTTTCGGTGAGCTCGAGTGCACATATGCGTTCAGTTATCTGTCATAGTGTTGCGGTAACCAAATGTGATCCGTTTTCTCGGCTCTGCAAGCTCCTCGCGATGTTAGCCTGTAGCTCACTTGCTAACTCATGAGATTCTCCCGCGCGCCGCCTCGCCAAAGCAAAAGCCCAGCGAGAATTCACTTTCTTTTAAAGCGTTAAATAATAAATCCTTTAAAAATGTTTATAGTCTGTAAATGACCACATCACGGTTAAAATAATAGTAATATACACAGTTTGTTTGTGATTTGTAACAGTTAACTTACTGGTTAGCAGGACAGTTAAAGGTATTACTTCGACGAAGTGATTAAATGTAAAGGGTTGTACCACAAGTGTTATTAAAAGCAGGTTGTGATATTTACGTCCAATATACTTTATTTTATCGTTTATAATTGTGCAAAAAGTCTCGTTATTTATCGCGATGTTTTATAACGTGCAAACGAAATACGCGCTGTACATTCAGCCCGGTTGCCTTTAGCGTTACATCCAGATCCACTCTTTTCTAACTCAATTATTTTGTTCACGTTCGTGTGGGGATTTGTGAGACAAACTTGGCAACCCCCTTTCACGCGCTCTCATGGAGAAATAGTTTCTCTAGTTCTGCACCTCATGTTTTGTGTTGTTATAATGTCAGCCATTGCTGCTCTTGACAGCCTGGGTATCATAGATGAACACTACACTAGCATTTCACAGTCACTTGTTGTAAACAACCTGTCTATGACAGCTGACAGGACAGGTCGTATTTGAGGTCAAAGTTTAAGGGGGTCTCCAACGCCGTGTTAAATAACTGTTTGTTCTCCTGAAGTGTGTGTTGTTTTTTTAGCCTGCTTCCCATCTGAGGGATCAACAGTAAACATGAGCTTTCCTGTTGTTGTCATGTGTCCTAGTAGGTGATAAAGAAGTCATTCTATTTGCAGTAATATATTATTTATTATCACATGATCGGGCTGCTTTGTTAAAGGACACACATTGTTGATCTTAGCAGTGTGCTTGTCTTGAACCCGAAATTAAACTTCTGCATGTTTTAGTCGACGTACATTTGTGTAAATGTCAACATATTTTTGGAGGGCAGTTAAAGTGACTAGGCATTTGAGGCTTAGTTTTTAAATGCTCAGCTTGAAAATATTGCTGTGGCCTTGTCGATGGTATATGCGTGTAAAATATCATTATTTAATACCCACGGCATGTTCATTTAGCTTTCAACCACTTACTAATAAACTTAAAGTAGGCATAACCATTTTTGCAGTTTCGTAATGACATTGGTTCTTCAAACCCACACCTTCAGTCTATCTTGAGTTGTCTTATCTCGACTGCGCAGCTCCTTCCAATTCAACTTGAAATTTATCTGTTCGGATGCAAAATGCATCATATCTCTGTTTCCAATAACTTTTTGGGTACTCCCTGTTCTTTTCGGGGCCCTTGATTCACGTCGCAATAAGTTGCGTAAGCATACGTGATCGTGCGGTGAATCGCCAACTTTACGTTACGTTGCTGCTCATTTAACCCAGGATTCACTCAATAGCGTCTTTGTAAACTAGACATGAACTTTGTAGAGGGAGCTCTGCATGTGTTGTCGTTGCTGTTTTTTCTGCTGATGTTGATTTTTGTGTGGTTCTGCTCCACTAGGGAACAAAGACCTGTTTAGAGTCAAATGCTCTGTTTTGCTGCATAACACGGGTTAGCTCTTTGCGTGTCATTATCAGTGACTTCTCAGTTACAGTCTAATTTTTCATTTGTGCATAAACCAGATACTATCCTAGTGACCCGGAACAAAAACGTCAAAATATAGCGGATGCCAAGCATGAGATGTTTATACGATCTGGTGTTTTATAAACATGTATTTGCTCAACATCTTATCTACGTTGAACCTGGATATCAGAGATGTGTGAGATGGGCTCTGTTATCTTTTGGGCCAGCAATAACCACTTTAAACTATATAGCAGTGCTCTGGCAACCACCCGCCACAGCCTAGAAACTGCATAGCAACACCCTGGCAACCTCTCATGTCATGTCATGGATCCTATCATGGTGGTGATTTTTGCACAAGCAAGCACGACTCAAGTTTTTTTTTTCACATTTATTCTGCATGAAGCAATACTCGGCAGCCCGGAGGTTTGCTTAATGCAAGGTCTTAAAAATATGATGTGACATTAATGGAACAGTTGAGCTGGTGTTATAACGTCACTTGCCACTGCATGGGTGTGTTTTCTGGATCTTTAGTACTGGGTTGGTAGGTTTTACAGCCATGCGGTTGTCATAATGGATAATGACACTTAGTCGTATCTCCTAGTAGGTCATCTTACTTTCTGTGACCTTCAGGACAAACACATTTACATGGTGGAGTTTGTAATGCTTTAGAAAGACATGTTCTTAAGGTGTTCTTCGTAACAGTTTAAGATAAACTGGGATTTTTACACTAATATCTGTATGTTTTTTTTGCCCGTCTCTTTCAGAGCCTAGCCCAGCTAGAGATCCTGTGCAAGCAGCTATATGAGACCACAGACACCACCACACGTGTGCAGGCAGAGAAAGCGCTGGTGGAGTTCACCAACAATCCCGACTGCCTGAGTAAATGCCAGCTGTTGCTGGAGAGAGGAAGTGTAAGAATTCAACTTTTTCAAAGCTGTAGAACAGGATGACCGAAGTGATCTGACATCATTGTTAAAGATACCAATTCTTTCTACTAAGTACTAGGTCAAGCAACAACTGGAAATAGCATCATGTTTTCCTTCTGATCGGTATTGCTGAGGGTCACCTGATATCGTGTTTTTATGTCATTTTTCACAGTCGTCATACTCACAGTTGCTGGCTGCGACGAGTCTCTCCAAGTTGGTATCCCGTACGAGCAACCCGCTTCCCCTAGAACAACGCATTGACATTCGTAAGTTTAAAACATGCTTTCACATTGTTCCTCCGTTGTCATAGTTGTGGTGTTGTTGACGGCGCTAATCTATTAAGTTCTTGTTATTGTCTGTTTTGTGGATGGGCTTCTTCTGTCCTTACTAAAAAAAACAAGTCGTATAGAACAACACATGATGACCGAATTGTTATTTTGGATTAACAAATCCTATAAGGTCATCATCTAACAGCATTAAACCTTACTGAAATTATCTATATACCTATTATTCCTTAGGAAATTATGTTCTTAATTATCTGGCAACCCGGCCAAAGCTTGCTGCCTTTGTGACACAAGCCCTGATCCAGCTGTACGCCAGAATCACCAAGCTTGGCTGGTTCGACTGCCAAAAGGAAGATTACGTCTTCAGGAATGTCATAGTCGATGTGACAAGATTCTTGCAGGTAAGATCTTTGTCACTGTTATTATGGCTCATAACTAAGATAAAGAGTTCACAATAATACTATTTTTAAGAAGAAAAAAACAATGTCTTGGTCAGCCTTTTGTTAAATGTAAACACATTTGCGAATCAAATGTTCAGTCAAGTTTTGGATTTCAACCTAGTGTCTCATTTTAGTTATTTCGCTTTAGCCAACCATACTCTTTTTTTTTTTCAGACATACACTTGTATTCTGAATGATGGCTTAAATTATGATTCTGATGCGTGTTAGAAAATTCAAATGTGTTTTTTAATCGCTAAACTGGTCTGATTTTTCCAGAAAAGGTTTTATAGCTTTAATTTACTTTGAGGATTAAATCATGTGTGGAATGTGATGCGGTTTAATGCAAATTAATTTCAAGTTTTTCAAATGTTCCACAAATGGTTAAATTATTTTAGGATTCATTAAGTTGAAGTATTTAAATGTCTCTTTTTTTATTTCAGGATAGTGTGGAACACTGCATCATAGGAGTCACAATACTTTCTCAGTTAACCAATGAGATTAACCAAGTAAGTTTCTCTGCTCTCTATCGTGTCTGTTATGATGTTTTCTCCTGTATGTGAGCTTGTATTTTTGCTGTACGTTTATTGACATTAAATCGATCCCACTATAATTCCTTCACGGCATTAATTTAACACTTGAATATCAGTTCATAATTTAGGAGACAGCTAAACATTTTCATAATATATATATATATATATATCTGGCATGTTTATAGGAAGTTCAGGAAGTTCACACTAAAGATTTATAAAGCCTAGTTTTTGCTTCTCCAGGCAGATTCATCGCATCCGCTCACAAAACACAGGAAGATCGCGTCATCGTTTCGAGATTCCTCTTTGTTTGACATCTTCACACTTTCCTGCAACCTTCTCAAGCAGGTAAGGGATAAACTCATCAGTCTGTTCATCGTTCTCATAGAAAAGCTGTAGTATGTTGAGCACACTTAAATGTCATATATGAGGCTCAGTGGCTTGTTCTGTATGTGTTCAGGCATCTGGGAAGAACTTGAATCTAAACGATGAGAGCCAGCACGGGCTGCTCATGCAGCTGCTCAAACTGGCCCACAACTGCCTCAACTTTGATTTCATCGGTACATCAACCGATGAGTCCTCAGATGATCTGTGCACCGTCCAGATCCCCACCAGCTGGAGATCAGGTGAGCTTCCATATTCTCTATGATGGCAGTCTTAATGTGTTGTACGCCTGTGTTTTCAAGACTTATTATTTCTCCATTGGGTATTAAATGTTTAAAAAAATGAATTGCTCATTTGAGTTTTTTCTCATTCGTAGCCTTTTTGGATTCCTCAACCTTGCAGCTGTTTTTTGATCTGTATCATTCCATCCCTCCCTCGCTTTCCCCCCTGGTAAGTGTGAGATTAACAGCTAGAGACGCACATGGAGATAGACAAACTATTCCTCTAAATCTTGTGTTAAATGTGCTTTTTAAACTTTCTTTCAGGTCTTGTCTTGTCTAGTTCAGATAGCATCTGTCCGGAGGTCTCTCTTCAACAACGCCGAAAGAGCAAAGTTCCTTTCACATTTAGTGGATGGTGTGAAGAGAATATTGGAGAACCCACAAGTATGACACCAATCTTTCTACTTGTTAATAAGCATCTTTATATGCGTTTGTCATTTTAGAAGGAAAGGTACCTAAATGAGAAATATTGTTCAAAATATACTTAGTATCAAATAGTATAATCTGAAATAGTATAAAAATCAGTGGTAGAAATGTAATGAAACTTGAAAATAGATGAAGTGTTTGGTTCCAAAATTTTATTTTTTAATTTCAATTAATATAAAACTGCAGTTGGTTGGTTTTGATTCAAGCTATGATAACTAAAATAATACAGCTAGCTAACACAATAAAAGATGATAAAAATTGAAAATCTGTTTCATGAGTTATCTCGTTTCGGATCCAAACTCTTCATATTCAGATTAATGTAAACCACTTGTAAATACATTTTTGTCATTATTTTCTGTTATACATATACTTTATATAGAGCATAAAAAACCTTATGGCCTTAAGTTTTTTTCGCTTTCAGACAATTGCTTTTGTTAAATGTGCAAATATTTGTTTGAAATCATTTTTTATAGAGTTTGTCAGATCCAAACAACTACCATGAGTTCTGCCGTCTGCTGGCTCGACTCAAGAGCAACTATCAGTTAGGAGAGCTGGTAAAAGTCGAGAACTACCCCGAGGTCATCAGACTGATCGCTAACTTCACCGTAACTAGTCTACAGGTGAGTCAAAGCCTCTGCATTCTTAACCCACAGCTAAATTCGACATTAACTTTAGATTTGTTTTATGTGCTGTTGAGTTAAAGTCAACCAGAAGCCAAATAATGACCAGGTTGCTGCTGAAATGAAAATCGCATTAAGATGGGTATTTTTTTGATAAAAATATGTATAAAATGTTCAATGTCTCACAGCACTGGGAGTTTGCACCCAACAGTGTGCACTATCTGCTGAGTCTATGGCAGCGTTTGGCCGCCTCTGTCCCATACGTGAAGGCCACAGAACCCCACATGTTGGAGACCTACACCCCCGAGGTGACCAAAGCCTACATCACATCTCGCCTGGAGTCCGTACACGTCATTTTGAGGTGAGATAATGATGAAAATATACTGCTCTACGTACCTGTGAATGTAGTCAATGGAATGGTGTGCACTTCACATGAATAGTCAGAATTAAATTGAAGGCTATGTAGAACGTTATCTTATAATAAATATATTAAAATGATCAAACATGTCAAATGAGTTGTCACAGCATGGTATTTCTGGTTTGCAAAGGGATGGTCTTGAAGACCCCTTGGATGATGCCGGTTTGGTGCAGCAACAGTTGGACCAGCTGTCGACCATCGGGCGATGCGAATATGAGAAGACCTGTGCCCTGCTGGTCCAGCTCTTCGACCAGTCGGCCCAGTCCTACCAAGAGCTTCTGCAGTCCACCAACTCCAGCACGATGGATATAGCAGTACAGGAGGGTGAGATTAAACACGCTCTAGAGTCCAGACATGTACTAAAATGGTAAAAGACTATTCTTAGCTTACGGTATGATTCTGTTCAGGCCGTTTGACATGGCTGGTGTACATCATTGGCGCAGTGATCGGAGGAAGAGTTTCTTTCGCAAGCACAGATGAGCAGGACGCCATGGACGGGGAGCTTGTGTGTCGGTGAGGAATCGTCTGTACATAATAATGAAATGTCAATCGTGTGGATAGTTCCTGAATGTTTGCCTTTTGTCCTTTTCAGGGTTTTGCAGTTAATGAATCTCACAGACTCTCGACTGGCACAAGCTGGAAATGAAAAGCTCGAGTTGGCCATGCTCAGTTTCTTCGAACAGTTCCGCAAGATCTATATTGGTGACCAGGTGCAAAAATCATCAAAGGTAATCGTGTTTGGTCTGTTTGTGCGAGTCTGAACTGTACGAAAGGTTTCGAGAGACAAAATTTCTTAGCTTGTTTGTTTAAACAACAAAACAAACACAGGAAAATTTGCTTGCAGGGAGTTCATTACTGACCCCTCGTAGCATGCGCAGTTTACTTTTGAAACTCTCAGATTAGCCGACTTTTGTGACTGTGTTGCATCTGGGATTTGTAAAACCTCAGTTCTTTAGTATGCCGTGTTGTGCGGTTTTGTTTTATCTGTTTTTATTTAAGGTGGTTTTGTAAACGCACTTGTAGGGTTGCTAGTCTGATGTCACAAATGTACAATGTCACAAATTTCCATGAGACGGTGTTGCATAACCAACTATTAACATTACTTTAGATGTCAGGGTCTACATGTTTTAGTGGGAAAATACATTTTGCGTAAATATAATATAACAGAAAACATTTTGTTTGATCCCCAGTTGTATCGGAGACTATCAGAAGTTCTTGGGCTGAATGATGAGACCATGGTACTAAGTGTTTTCATTGGGAAAATGTGAGTATATGTCAACCATCAAATTATTGTTGTCATCATGTAAATGTTTATTTGTAAAAAAAGTTGCTAGTTAAGTTACTAAAACTTCTGTTTTGATGCAGAATCACCAACTTGAAGTACTGGGGACAGTGCGAACCAATCACATCAAAGACACTACAGCTTCTCAATGACCTCTCTATTGGATATCCTTAACAATATCAGCTTTGCTCATGACACTGCAGAGTCGTCATTTTTCTATCTGAAACGTTCTAGACGACAAATATGGTTTGCAATATTTCCTTAACCTCTGTTCTCACTTACAGCAGTGTTAGAAAACTAGTGAAGCTCAGCGCTGTCCAGTTCATGCTAAACAACCATACAGTAAGTCACCAACCTCAAATCAGTAATTTCTACAGTTACTTTGCACTGTAACAAACTGGCAATTCCTTTTGTGTGACAGAGTGAGCACTTTTCTTTCCTGGGCGTGAACAATCAGGCCAACCTCAGCGACATGAGGTGTCGGACAACTTTCTACACAGCCTTGGGGAGACTTCTTATGGTAGATTTGGGTAAGGGTACCTACTATAGAAATTGTACGTTAACATTTACGTAATTTGCATTTTACGTTAAAGGATCATTGCATTGTGTTCCATTCTGTTGTAGGCTGTCTTTTTAACAAGAGAACAGGAACAGTTAGTTAGCACTTCTAGACACCTGTAGTTATACGCTGTGTTTTGACAGGAGAGGATGAGGACCAGTTTGAGCAGTTCATGCTTCCCCTTACTGCTGCGTTTGAAGCCGTCGCTCAGATGTTCAGCACCAACACCTTCAATGAACAAGAAGCTAAAGTAAGATGTAATTTTTGTTTTAAACCTCTTAAAATCTTGTTTTTCGCATGGTGGACGAACAGATGTTTGTTTCTTACAGAGGACTTTAGTGGGACTGGTGAGAGATCTGAGAGGAATTGCCTTCGCCTTCAATGCCAAGACCAGCTTTATGATGCTTTTCGATTGGATGTATCCTTTAGACCAAATGTAACTGCAAAAATCAAACGGGTTGGCCCGCCCCGAACTTGTGCCATTGGTTGAGCCAGTTTTGCTATGGAGAGCCAAACAGATCAATGTTGAAAGTCATGACGAGTTTTCAACGGATTTCAATTGGGATAATCAATCTGGTTCTTGTTTGGAAATGCTTATACTATTTCTAACTTATAGCACAGGTTTAAACTTGCATCATACATTTTGAGCATGTGACATCTGTATTTAAACTAGGGCATGAGAGAGTCATTTAAAATAGAAAAGTTGCATTTAAACAGACTTTGAATGTTTTAGTATATGATTCAAACAAACATCTCCCTGCCGAAATAACCATTTCAGGTTGTGGCTGTATGCTATTATCAACGTTTTCCTTAACAGACCTTTTCTGCACAGTTACCCTACCTACATGCCCATTTTACAGCGGGCAATAGAGCTCTGGTATCATGTACCTGCCTGCACCACACCGGTCCTTAAACTCATGGCCGAGCTCGTCCACAACAGGTACGTAAACATGATCCTGTAGTAGTTCATGTTTTATAATGATTCTGTATGTAGTTCATGGTTTATAAAATTCATTTTCTGCCTTCTAGGTCACAAAGATTACAATTTGACGTGTCTTCACCAAATGGAATCCTGCTGTTCAGAGAGACAAGCAAGATGATAACAACATATGGTACATCCTCCTCTTCTGTGCTTGACTTCTTCATCTTTACAAAGCGATTCCTCCTACAGAATGTTTAATGCAATTCCACAGAAAAGTACACTGTAGTTTTTCATTTTTTCCTTGTGAGAACTAATAAATGTTGGAACACTTTACAATAGGTTGTATTTGATAACGTTTGTTCATGCATTAGCTAACATGAACTAGCAATTGTAATTTTTTTAATGTTTTTTTTAAAGGGAATCGGATCCTGACGCTGGGTGAGGTGCCAAAAGATCAGGTATACGCACTGAAACTAAAGGGAATCTCCATCTGTTTCTCTATGCTGAAAGCCGTACTAAGCGGCAACTACGTCAACTTCGGTGTCTTCCGGCTATACGGGGATGATGCCCTAGACAACGCCCTGCAGACCTTCATAAAGCTGCTCCTATCCATCCCTCACAGTGACCTGCTGGTGAGACCATTCTCCATACGTGATTTAAAGTTGCGTTGTTGTGTCCTTTACCATTTGCATTGGTTGATTTGTTCTCTTCTTCTCGCAGGACTATCCAAAGCTCAGTCAGTCCTACTACTCTCTTCTGGAGGTGCTAACTCAAGACCATATGAACTTCATCGCCAGCCTGGAACCTCATGTGGTCATGTACATCCTGTCCTCCATATCAGAGGGGCTTACAGCACTTGGTAAGGAGCTTTTTTTTGTGAACCGTGTGTTTGCAAACCTCTGGCTGGAGACGTTTGCCTCAGAGATGTGTAGCTGAAGTCATCATTTGATGGGTGGTGATGTTTTTCCCTTCCTTTACAGACACAATGGTGTGCACTGGTTGCTGCTCCAGCCTGGACCACATAGTTACTTATCTGTTCAAGCAGCTTTCACGCAGCACCAAGAAAAGAGCGGCGCCTATGGCCCAAGAGAGTGACCGCTTCCTTCATATAATGCAGCAGCACCCTGAGATGATCCAGCAGGTGAGATGCAGCTGAAGCTTTGAATGTCAGCTCTAGCTCTGGTGTTACATACTTTTTCATACTGTTCTGTAGACTATGGTTTCAAAATGCTCTTGAAGTACTTTTATGTTATACTATCGGCCTGGCGCAAGTCCAACACACTAACGCATCCAGAGAGTCCATGGAAAGAAACCAAATATACTGTAGATGAGTCAGTACTTTAAAACACGTAGTTTTATTTTTATTTAGGTTTATTTTCGTTTCAGTCGGGATCTGAACACTGTTTTGCCTGTGTAAATAACAAAATGAACCTCAACATTTTGGAATTGGATTCATCTGATATTCATTACAGCAACATTTTTGACAATATTCTGAAATCGCGAAATGGCCATACAAAATGTAATGGCTTGAAATATTAATAAGAATGGTTCAATTACTTCTCGTTTAAAAGTCATGTTTCAATAAAGGTTCTAATGAATATGTAAATGTAATTTTGCACTTTCCAAATACTGATATTCATGCTGACGACACTACAGCATATGGCCTATGTTCCTTCTTTTTTTGTTCATGGCCAATCGCATTCCTGTATATTTATGTAAATATTATCTTTATGTTGTTGTATTTATTATTATTAATAAAAACAGAGACATTTATTTTTAATTCAGTTTCAATTAAGTAATTATTTATTATATTTTATATAGTGTAGTTTGTATTTTATGATAATTTCTTAGTTGCCGCAATTTTAGATTTTCTCTCCATACTTTTACACAGAATTTTTCACTTTTTTTATTTCTTACTGCTCAATAGTTTTTTGGTTGATACAGGTTTTGTTTTTTTCATTTAATAATTTTAGTGCCTTAAAAATGTTTATTTCTGAGGCAACATTTGCAATTTTTTTGCATAAGACTGATATATTATTTTATTTAACTTAAACCATAATTACCGGAGTAATCAGTTCAATTTAAATTATTTTATAACTCTTTTCACAACATTGCGTTGTTAGTAAGTTAATAGTAATACAAAGTGCAGAGACGTAAGAGTAAAGAAATTATGAAATATGTCAATTACAGGATATTATTGCTTTTATTTTCATCAAAATGGACATTGACAAAACTAACTGATAATAATTGTTTGTTTAATTGTTAATGATTGTGTAACTGTTATTGTCCAGATGCTGTCCACAGTGTTGAATATCATCATTTTCGAAGATTGTAGGAATCAGTGGTCTATGTCACGGCCACTTCTTGGTTTGATTCTACTCAATGAGAAGGTAAGTGATGTTTGGGTATATGTTGTTGGTATAAATGTCCATTAGTTATTGGGTTTTGCCCATTATTTTATTCCTAGGGGTTGTCTGATCAGAGCTTTATGTTTGTGTGTGAAGTATTTTGCAGATCTAAGGAACAGCATTGTGAACAGTCAACCACCAGAAAAGCAGCAAGCCATGCACTTATGCTTTGAAAATCTCATGGAGGGCATAGAGAGAAACTTGCTTACAAAAAACAGAGACAGGTAATTTCAATACAGTTTTGTTTTTGTGTTTTTTCACTGAATTCCTTGTATTTTTTATTTATTCCAGTTCCATCAATTTTAGATTTTCCCTCTGTACTTCCAGGTTTACACAGAATCTTTCAGTATTTAGAAGAGAAGTCAATGACTCCATGAAGAATTCCACATACGGGGTAAACAGCAACGATATGATGAGCTGACATTCCATAGAGAACCAGGCCCCGCCCACGTGGCCCACCCCCGCCCTGTACTCCCACCCGCCCCTGGCCCGGATGCCGGGGGACCACCGCTGCGCAAGCCTGCACCTCCCGCTCCCCAATCCCTAAATCCCTCACACCTCCCCACCGTCCCTTTTTATATATATACACATATAAATATATACATATTTTAAAGCCAGTTTCTAGAGGTCATTCACTTTGGCCATTCTCTTGTCATTTGGGGCTCAAAGTCCAAAGAGAGAGGAGGGGAATGGTAGGGAATGGGTTTGGGGTGTGGGACAGCACCTGTGTGGAATCTAGAGCGGCCGGGAGAAGTCCAAAAGCTCTTAGGGATGATGGAAAAACGGGCGTTGAGTGTCTGTGTGTTTGCGTGAGTGTGTTGGAGCGCGTGTTTGTGGAAAGCAAGGGTTAAGATGAGCTGTAATACATAGCACTCTGCTTTTGCCTGCCTTGTATAGAAACACATAAGGAAAAAAGTGTACATTTTTTTCATAACATTTTCAACAATGTTTATAATGATTACGATTTAAGAAAAATAATGAGTGTGATTGAATCTTTTTACAGTCTAGTAAGTTAGTGCAGCTGTGCTGAAGTGTGGGTTTGTCTGTATGGAGAGAGAGAGAGATTTGTTTATATCCGGGTGGCGTGAGTGTTGGGATTGACACCCGTCTGTGGAGGGGGGCGGGACATGGGCGGGGTAAAAGGTTCAATTTGTTTTTTTTTCTTCAGATTAAATCTATGGAACAAACATTGCTGCACAGAGGAGTTTGTAAATACACTTTATTGCAGTTACGTCTTCAAAAGGTTTAACATTTCTCTCATTCATAACGTTTATGGGCATGGTGTCAAGTCAATCTTGGGTCAACCCTTCCCACATGAGAGCTGTCGTGACATCCCACCGGCGTCACCATCAGGGTTGTTCCGAGATCTGCTCGTCGCTGACCTGGGAACAGCCCTTAAACGACCCATTGATCTTTTTTACAATCTTTCTGAGAACAGGACTGTTCCCCTCCCTTTTGTCTCTAAAGGATTTGATCATGTCTTTTGTGGATTTGATTAGATAAAGTGACTTATGGTTGTGGTGAAGTTGCTCTCAGAGCTTTCGTCAACCGTTTCCCTGCTTTTTAAACTCACAGGCTTCCAGTCTTTCGTGGCTTTATTGACGATCTGGCGTTCTTCGGTAGTGAAGCCTTTTGAATGTAGCCGTGTCCTTAACAAAAGAGCCCGATAGGTCTCACGGGCACCAGCAGCGGATCACTCTGGACAGTTGTCTTTAGCTTTAACCCCTCACGTTTTTTCACTCCCCCTCAGAAGGATTCCCGTTTTATTTTTAATAACTGAGAAGCGTTAACAGAACGTGGTAGATTTAAAAACAGAACCCGGACAGAATGTATTTGCAACTTGTGCTACTCGACGGATGTTGCTGCTAACTGTTTGTGAAGAATTAGCTCATCTCTTAACCATTTCCAACACTTATGGATGTTTATTAAGTTCTCTTTATTTTTCTCTTGGTTCCCTGACGTGAATGTGTGTTTTGGCGACTGTGTGTTGGGTCCATCGAGTGATAAGGTAGCTGGTTGAATTGTTTGTTTGGATGTCTGCTACATATAGTGTAAGCATTGTGACTGCAAAATAAACATCATTGGTTTGTACTACCATGTGCATATTTTGTGACTGGCAGCCCTGTGGCGCAAAATAATGAAGGTCTGTCCGACTTCCGTTGACCTTTATTTTCTCAATGCTCATTCTTGGTTTTGTATGAGTTCTCTTGAAGAAAAGTTTCGTTTTAAAACTGTTTAGTAGCATTGATATGCTTTTTGGTTAAGGTCCCAAGACGTGTGTCTGTTGATATTTCCATCTTTTGTACATTTGAGATCAGCAAACTATTTAAAATTTCCCAAGCTTTAAGATCCGACTAAATCTTTTGAGGTTCTTTACAGGTAGCACATATTCACATTTGAGGTTACACAAGGCACCTAACCTTCAGATAATACGTCATCAATGGACACCAAACACTATTTTCTGAACTTTGTTTTATTTGTGTTCATACACAAAAAATCCAAGACTTGACTAATAAAGCAAAACAAAAATCCATCATGCAGCAAAAGTGATGGAGTACAGATGAGAAATACAATATTTATTACATACATTTACATAGAGGAACAGTTAACTTTCAATGTTCCAAATGTCATCATCTGAAGACCTAAAGGTGATTTATGTTGACACAATGTCTAAGAGAAGTCTTTTTAACACTAAGAAGGCCTCTTGAAACGACACGTTGACTTGATTAACTCTGATCTTCTTTCTGTTGTTTGGCTTTTGAACCGGCGTTGTGGACAAACTCATTATAGCCCTCCCTGTTTCTTGCAATCTCAATGGCGTAAAACTGGATTCTGGTGGCTGAAATAAAAAATATTAGTTTATATTTAGACCTTCAATCTAACCATAGCCTTAAATGTGTGATCATTAAAAACAGGAGTAAGATTGTCATTGTTGCCTTCTAAGAAGTTCACGTCTGACATAACATACCAAATATTGTGTTTATTTCTGTGTAGTCCTTCTGACAGTCTATGCGTAATAATGTGCCATAGTTGAAGTCCTCTACGATGCCATCGAACTGGTTACAAAAAGGCCTCCATGCCTGTAAAACAAACGAGCAAAAACTTGAATTATTGTGTGTGGGCAGTATCTTCTAACGTACGTGGGGACTTTACGCACCTCTTTAGCCTCGGCCGACTTCAGCAGCTCAGGGTCCAGAACCTGAATACTAAAGTCAGGAAACGCTTCCCGGAATTTAGTGTAGATCTGGTCGTCCGATTTAGTTAGCTTTAGAAATTTTGGATCAACCGCAGAAATGAGCTGGAGAAGGAAGAAATAAATGGTTGGTAAAGCTGCACATGCAAGGGGTTCTGGTAACGTGATCCTGATCATTCCAGCACTTACATTAAAGTAAACTTCAGCATGATTGTAGGCTTTCATAGCCCACATTACCTCCAATTGGGTCTGTTGGGACATGTTTTATAAGTAAGGTTAGTCTGTTGAGGATTTGATGCTAGTAATTTTGCAAATATTAAGACGTCATCACTCACATCATTTCCATAAGCCTCTGCTGGGAGAGAGAGCGCATGCGCAGCAGCGGTGGCTCCCTCGACCCCCTATTTCAATTTGAAGGAAAAATAATATTCAATCTGATTGAACACAAAATTAAACACTACAGAGAAATAATGGAACACAACATTAAACACTACTGATAAATAATAAATCAAATGTGGCATTTATACCATTGGAAAACAATTAAAGACTGCATTGTTTGCATCGCGGTGTAATTTTGACCTGAAACGACTAGACTACTAAATCACAATCGTCACGTTATAGCATTGAACATAGTACAAACAAATACTTGTATTCATTATTTTATCGTGTTTGTTTTTCCAGTATTTGGCCATATGAACATAGCATGCTTGTTAGCATGCATGCTAACTGAGACATGTAGGTTTACTAATCAGGCCTCTTAACAGAAATCAAATCCTTATTTGTGAACATGCCTCTACACAATGATAGTTTTGCCTATCACATTATTCAATAGTGGTGTTTTAATCCATAAACATAATAACTAACTCCCTACCAGAGATGCAAGAACATCCCCCGTGTCCATGCTGACGCCGTTTGACCCGGATGTGCACGAGCACGTCATGATAAGCAATCATGTGATTTAAGTGCGGCATGTTGTTGTCCGTTATTTCCTCTTTTCCTTACAGGTGATGACATTCATTTTCTCAAGAATAGGAACATTCTAGAAATCTCGAATAATCTGCGAACAATACATTAATTTAATATTATAAAGATACCTTTAAATAAAGAGCCCCAATATTAAGTAGACTATTTGTTTTACTGCGCTCTCTAGTGGTCAAGACCTGTTAATACTCAGTTTAATATGCGTTGTATACAGATGTTTAGTATAGTTTCCTTAAATTTGCTATATGTTAAGAAACATAAACTGAACATTTAAATTTAGGGTCTTTTTATAACATATTATAACTCATTTTTTTTAATTGATATCTATTAAAGGCGTATACAAGATGGGAAAAATAGGGAGGGAGGGAAGAATATTTGCCCTTCATTTACCTTTAATTTCGCTCATTTGATACACATCTAACATTACAGCAAAATATGCTACAGATTCCCCCATAATGTCTGTGTCTCCATACCCGGACAGCATTTTGGGGCATTTTACGCTTTCTAAATCAGGTGACTCAGACAGCGCCGGTGACGCATATAGTGTTGTCTAGATAGGGAGCCTTTAAGGGAGGTTTTAAGACGCAACCATTGTGGCAAGCGCTAATCTACGCGCACTACACGCGATATTTATGAGTGAGTGTTTAGGGTAGTCTACGTTTAACATTCTGCATCTTAGGACGCAAAGGACGGATATAAATCACTGTTAAAGGATCTAAGAGGTAAGATAATGCTAAACGTTTATTTATGGGGATGCATTGGATGGATGTTGCGATCTATAAATGCTCAGATTTGGACTCCGTGCCGTTATGGTTTAAAGGGAATTGTGTTTGGTTTGGTGTGCTGAGAGGGTGTTTTTGTTACCATTCAAATGAGTCAAACATTGTATGACATTCATCGCTCTCAGTATGGATGCGAATGGTTGGATGCAAACGCATTATCACAAGCTGCCATCAATGTACACATAAGAGCATCACTAGAATCAAACTTTACATTTAGGATTTTGGGGGAAATAATGGAAATACGTATTTCAGTAGTATAGTATAAGAGGTATAATATAAAATCAAATGTCCGGGACCTTATGGTTAGGCCATGCGTACGGCAATAACCTTCAACGTTTATGGAGCTTATGAAGAATTTGCTCTGTGCAGGCCTTTCAGTTGTCTCTTCTGTATTTATTATTACCTGATTTTAAATGTATAAGTTATTTTTGTACTCGTGCTTTATAGCAGTGTCACGAAATAACAAGCAAATAAATAAATAAATACGACATTTTAAAGCACTTAAAAGACCCGACCAGCTGCGCGTTACCCGCTGGTTCACTTTCCTGTCAAAAGCAACAGGAAACTGCTGCTTCCTTTCAGCAATTTTTCATTGATGGATTTCTTTTGCTTGATGTTTATTTTTTACAACATTTTATTTTTAATATTCGTTTATGCATTACACTTTTTGAAAGGTTGGGATTACCTGCTTAAATGCACAAAAGTTTGAAGGTTTTTGAAAATGTGATATTGCTCTGATTCACATTTGCAAAATTATACAAGGAATAAATAACTAAAAAAACAGTTCCACAGTTCAAATGACACAAGCAGATACTATATTGCATATTGATAGTTGCAGTGATTTTCATTTTAACAACGACGTAACCCTTTGCACGCTTGTCATTCGTCGATCTCTGACGTCATCACGCAACTGTGTTTTTTGGCAAGTTTAACAATCATAGGTGTTTAGATGGTTGGATTGTGGGTTACGGTAAAGGTTTCGTAAGACTTTAAACACCAAGGATTTAGTCAAAACAAACAAGTAACGCCCACGGATCTGACTCGAAACATGGATTTAGTGAGAGCCGGCTGAAATATGCTATGCATTATATTTTCATATTATCCATTATATTGAAGACCAGTTAAAGGCACAGTTCACCCTAAAATAAACATTCTGTCATCATGTACTCACCCGCAAGTTGTTCCAAATCTGTGTAATTTTTTGTTGTTGTGATCATCACAGAGAAAGATATTTAAAAGAATGCTTTTTACCAAACAGTTCATTGGCCAACATTAGTAGGAAAAATGAAAGTAGTCAAAAGTTCCCCAGAACTGTTTGCTTTCCTACATTCTTTAAAATATCGAATTAAAAGTATTTTTTCCTGCAATGGTAGTCAATGGTGGCCAAGAACTGTTTGGGAACGAATGTTCTTCCAGACATCTTTCTCTGTGTTCATCAGAACAAAGTAATTGATAAAGATTTGGAACAACTTGAGGGTGAGGAAATGATGACAGATTTTTCAGTTTTTGGGTGAATTGTCCCTTCAATGTAACGGTGAAGATATGTAGTGATGGATCGTAATGAAACATTAAAGCAGATGGAACGCACATGCACTTTATTGGCTGAACAACTGTTTGTCTTAAATTCAATAAGACAGCAGGTGACCTGTTTGATATAGACTAGATTGGCATAGAAGATTAGAGCCGAAATGAAATAACAAATCAGTGCTTAATTTAAATAATCTGTTTTGTGAAACACATAAGCAGAGTGCATTACACATTCTGTTTACCTGCAATAAACAGTAGCAGACAGTCTAAGTCCAGTCATTCAGAAAGGAAATATAGTCACACTTTACACATGCATTGACATTAAATAAATAATAAAGAATATGGTTTTACAGCATTTGTTGCCAGATTGGCAACCAGATTGTATTCTTTAAAGGGGTCAAATGACACGGCTAAAACGAATAATTATCATTTGTTTTAGATGTAATGCAATGTGTAAACAAGATTTAAGGTTCAAAAACGCTCTATTTTCCACATACCGATAATGTTTGAATCTCCTCTTTGCAGATTTTTTTACAAAGCTCATCGCTCTGAAAAGCGAGGTGTGCTATGCTTGGCCTGATAACCGGTGCGTAGTGATTGGTCGTATACTGCAAACTTATGATGGAAATGTAACAGCCTCTTACCATATTTGGAACATCAGGTTCCAGAGCAATTGTACAGAAAGGAACGCCCACGGTCCACCTCACTTGCGTATACATTTGGGCGATCTCAGTCAAATCATACCATGAACTGACTTAGATTTGTGTGGGTGTGGTTACACGAGGTGTTTCAGACAGATCTGGGTGAGCATTCGCTTTTCGATAGACTGCATCTTATTTCCAACATTTATTTTTGCTATTTTACGTGTCTAATACACGCAGGGGCAACTTATAACACACCAGTGACACAATAAAAAACATATTCACTCCGTATGACCCCTTTAAGAAACTGAAATGCTGTCTTAAATTTTGCCTGGAGATCAATTCTTAATAGAGTTGTGATGTGATACTAGCCAGTTGCCACTTCCTCTCATGATCACAGTGAAGTGCTTCACTACAGGAGGAAACTGGGATTCATCACTGGTTTAATCAATAGAACAGTAATCTGCGAATCCAGCAGTCAGTCTCGCTGCTCTCTGGTGTGTCACGGCTAAACCAATACGCTAAATAAACTAAGCACACTGACAAGACCGTCTACATCCCTAAGTCCCAGCTGTGGCTTGTAGCCTAAACATGACATTCGTGAAGACACAAAGGCATCCTGGACCTGCTCAGAAGGGGTGGAGTTAGCTGTTTTATTGTGGTTTTATTGCTCTATATGAAAGTGACATTAAAGACGAGGGCTGTTAATGTCAAGATAGAAACACTAATAAGGTGGCACAGAAGCTCCCCAGCTCCTCATATGCTCTCCCAGTGGAGCTGAAAGGTCTTACCGTGGTAATGTATCCTGTATCCATCAGCACTGCTTGGAGACGTCTCTCCAGACGGAGCGGAGCGTTGCCCCGGTGACGCAACCGACGGGTCTGATTGGGCGTTGGCTCCTCTTGCTCTGCTGAGATAAGTGCATTTCAGTTTGGGTGGAGAGAGAAGTGGGTGGGGTCTTCTGAGCAGCGTGCTGAGAGCGAGAGAGACAGTGAGAACTGAGGAGAACAGGAGAAAGATGACAGGAAGTCTGGATCTGTCAGAATAGGATTTCCTCTTCGTCACAGAACTGGAGCCAAGCTGAAATCCTGGTGTGTATCATGGTTTGTTTCGTCTCCAGCGATGACCCTTTGCTCTTTCAATTATTCTGGTCGTTCTAAATCTATCCCTTTCTTAGAACCTTTTCAGTCCTCTAAGGGTTTGAGTTATTTTATACCATGAAATCAATTGTTTCTGTGCAGAATCAAACCGTTGCATTTAGGGCTGATCTAGATGTTTTTCAACGGAAAAGGTGATATTGTCTCTAGCTACAAAAATAAAATATGATTTAAAACTCAAATGATGCTTGAAACTTGAAACATTGGGGTATGCTTGGATGTATGTCAGTGATGAGGTTCTTAAATGGTGCTTTTACTCGATGAGTCTGTTAAACATATATCTTTTTACGTATTTAGTATTTTTATCTGTTTATTTGTGAAAGAAAATATAATAGACGGTTTAAAGAATTTGAGTGTTGAATTGAATAAATGATAATCTGATGTTTATGTTTTAAACAGAGTTAAGGAAAAATCTAACGTTCGCACCACAATATATTGATTCAGAAAATGATATTTGAAGTGAATCACAATCCTATTCCCTCATTGCTTACTCATGCACGCTAAGAGTCCCTCTCAGATGGAAGATAAGAGGCATGCTTTTCATCTCATGAGTGTCTGTCCTGCTTCCGTATTAACAAGCACTGTTTTCTCTAACGAAACAGGCCTATTAAATATCATCATGGAACAATACCGTGCTTTGGTGGGAAAATTTTGCTTTTCTAAATTTGATCCATCTGATATGTATTTAAATGTTTGTAGTTATATGTTTGAAGTTAGTTGAATCTTAAAATTCTGTCTAAAGCTCTGCCTTTATATTTGATTCAGATACAGACATTTAGATGACATTGTATTATTGCGACTGTATTAGTGTTCTATTTTTCTCATATTTTGTTTGTTCATGTTGCAGCTGGGACAGCAGGAAACTGTAATGGCTCAGTTTTGAGATTATCTGAAATGTGCACCAGCAGAATGTTCCAGTTTTTTGCAAACTACAGCATTAGAAAAGAAATCGTACTCAGGCATTTCCTCATAAATATATAAACACATTTTCCACACCAGAGGGTCTAAAAAAGTTCAATTTCATGCATTTTTATGGAATTTGATGTAACCGTTTACTTATTTGAATGTCAGGGGTCTCTCAATGTCTGTGAATTTCTAAAGAGACCATGTGGTAAGATGTAAACAACACTGATCCAGAAACACTTTTTTCTTTCTTTTATTTCACATGAAAAACAAGTCTTGAGGATAACATTGTTCAGTTTTAAATGTACTTTTTGTTGTATTTTATTCTAACACCTGTGTACACTAGTGATAAAAAACTGAAACAGGAAGTGCTTGTGGACCAGCGTTGTTTACGTCTTGCTAAATGTTCTTCAGTAAAATCCTGTCTGGTATTAAGAAACCTATCTTTCAAATGAAAATGTGGGCAGCCCATATACATTAAGCATTTTGTGAAGTATTAAATGGAATTCAATCATGTGAAATGACCACTAAATCAAACTTTATCTGCGCTTTGTGCTCAGGGACGCGTTTTTAAGCAGATTGAACTTGAATTAAAGACAGCTGGATGCAGATGGGTCCCTCTTCACAAATGAAAGACCCTTTGCATTGTGCCTCATGTGATAAATCATGTCAGTAAAGAGGTTTGAGGTTCTTCAGCACACATGGTCTCGGTACAATGTCCTTCACGCCAGAGTAGACCCGACCCGAGTTGATCACTAACCTTTCTAAACAGCACAGACAGCCCTGTGTGACTGATATCAGACAGAGGAGGAAAGTGATGTTAGGGGCTTAAATAGAAATCTGATCTGTTGCCTTTTGTCTCCAAGGTCTACCGGGGTTCCTGTTATCTTTGGTATAATACTCTTAAGAAAGTCAAGCTTCGGCTGGCTAGTTCTTGGCTAAACAATTGAGGGAATGTTTTATGTTGATTTGAGGCCAACATTATTTTGACCACTCAAATTCTGTCATCATTTCAAAGCTGTATGACTTTCTTTCTTCAGGTGAACACGAAAATATAATTTGAAGAACCTTAGTAACCAAACAACATTGACCCCATTTACCTCCACTTTATGGACACAAAGCCACCGAGAAATTTCTCAAAATATATTTTTTATGTTCCACAGAAGAACCAGCAGCCATATGGATAACCTCATTCATTCATGAATGAAAGAGAGTCAAATACAGGTTTTGAACAACATGAGGGTGAATAAACGATGACATTAATTTTTTCTGAATTGTCCCTAAACCTAATGAAAAAGATTTGCAGAGCGTGGCTGACACATTATGTGTGAGAGTCATGAGGGGTCAAAACAAGCCAGAACGAGAAAAGATCAAAGCCCAAAGACAAATCAAAAAGCTGTTTTTTTCAAAAAGAGCATATTTGTGCACAGTTTTAGTGGAAATGGATTCAAAATGCCTCGAGGCTTTCATAACGTACTCAGTTTCGTAGGATAGTCAGCGTGTCATGAAATATTCAAGGCTCATAATTAAATGCAATGGAAATTACTTTTCAAGCTAGTTAGCACAGTTTTGAACTACAACCCAAAACCATCTGATAACACGTGCTATACTTACCCCACTGTTTTCTGATGTTAGGTAGGGTCCGCCCAAAAATCTAAATTCTGTCATCATCTATTCACCCTCTTTCATTCAAACATGTTGATGATTTCATTCTGTGTAACATAAAAGAAGATATTTTGAGGAACGTCTCATTGGTTTTGTTTCCATGCAGTGGAAGTCAATGGGGGGCATTGATGTTGTTTGGTTACCATCGTTCTTCAAAATATCTTCTTTTGTGTTCTGCGGAAGAAATAAAATTATACAGGGCTGAAATTACAAGCGATGAAAAATTGTTGATTTTTGGATGAACTGTCCCTTGAATTTCTATTGAACTGAAAAGCTGTTTAAGGTAAAAGAAGGTGAGCGATCGTGATGTCCCTTCTCCTCCCCCACACTAACAGGATGTCAGGATTTCCCTGCATCCAATGAATTAAATGCTCGGTTAAGAAAGACATTATCCCCTTAGTGGAAGCAATTTTGCTGCACCTCATGCATTTTCCAGCAGACAGCAGCTGGAAAAAGGAATTATCTGGATATCTTATAATCTTTTTAAGGGTAAACAAAGAATATGCATTTCTGAATACGCTGTAATAACAGTGACTCCAGTGCAACACGCAACCTTGTTATTCACATAACAGATAGATGTGTTTGATATGAGCGGGGGTGTCAAACTTTTGATGTGTAATTAAATGGATTTCTGGTCCGGTGATACAGTCTCTTTATGTAATGTTGGGAGATGGGATGTTTTATGAGGAAACAGCTAGTTTTTGGTGAAATTAACGTTTTGAAGTGGACTGTGTTTTAAATTGTCATTTGTGGAATATAAGAGTGGCAGAGATGCTCTGGGTGGTTTGCTGGAAGGTTGCTTACCGTTTAAAAGAAATCACATTATTATATATAATATTGCATATTACAATATTAAATGCACATGCATATGTTCATATCTGTGGGCAATTTATACGCTCCCTGTGAAAAAATCCACTTAAAAACCCTCAGATTTGAAACAATGTGACTGCTTTTCTATGTTATGTTACGACACATCTTTTGTAAGTTTCTGTGATATGTGAAACTAACTATTAGTCGTATGATTTATGATGGGAGGTTGGTGTTTGACTGTTATTATGTTCTTAAGAATAAATATAACATTCATATGTCTAGTTTTGTGCTCCACAATTTATCGATTTGATGATGCAATATTGGACAATATCAGAGTGTCAGAGTTTAAGAGGTTAAATCAAATTGGCTTTACAAAGCACATAAATCTAAATTATACTAAATTGACTCACCAATTGCAATTCAAGTTGAAGTTGAAATTGTTAAGATTATTTTGACGAGTAAAGTATTGAAAAAACTTGTTAATATGACTTATTGAGCACAACACTTTTTAAAAGTTTAATATTTAATTCTTGATTATTGCTTTTACCCTGAACTTGTCATGAAACACCTAAAAGTCCTGGTTGCAATTAAATTACTGGTGCATCTTATGATCCATAACCCTATTTCCCCCCATTCTTTCACGGCCTTTTTGTGCTTTATTTCAGAACTGTATAGTTGGAATAACGAAAGCCTTGGTTTATAGTTTGCTCCAGCCATGCAGAAGGTAATTTATGCATTTGTAAAAAATTTGTCATCAATACCTTGACATTTTTTCAACATTTCCTGCGAAAATAAACCCATAAAGTGATGTTCGATCTGCATGAAAAGGAATTGAAAGGGGGCGTGGCTGAGTGACAGATATCATCAGCTTGATTGATGATATCGCATACAGATTTTATTTTTCATTAACAAGATGTCATAAAATCCAACCAGTTAGGTTATAACCTATGACCTCTTTGATTTGCAGACAGTGACGGCCCCGTCTTCCCGGGGTCCTAGTACACCTGGCTCTCCAGCCACCTCTATTGTGGTAAGTCTCCAGATATATTTGTATTTGTTTGTGAGCACTAAATTATGATCTCGCCTACATTTAAATGGTTAAAAGCTATTAGTTTCAACGAAAACAAGTTCCATTCTGTCATAAAGCACATGCCTAATATCCCAGTTCCCAGGAAGCCCATGAGGCAATAGAGGACAACTGTTTCTTTCTCCACAATCTGAACTTACTTTTTACACACTTTTTCTCACTCCCCAAGGCAAGAATGGACAATCAGGTCATTGGATATAAGGACTTGGCAGCCATTCCCAAAGACAAAGCTATACTTGAGGTGGAACGGCCTGATCTGATGGTGTACGAGCCACATTTCAATATCTCAGCCCTGGATCTGCTCTCGAGAAGCAGAGAGGTTAGAATGCCCAAAACATTGAGTCTGTCTTTAGATCGCTCTTTGTTTTTATTGTTCCATCAGGATACATTTAAAAAGCCTTATTGCATGTTTTACAGTAGCTCTTTTTGAATGAAATCACAATAGTATTATTCTTTCATACAGTCGAACTTTGTTATGCGTGATTGATAATCTGTTTCTGTGTGTGTGGGAAATGTGAGCCATTCAAATGACAGGCCATAAAGAAGATGCATTTATGTGTGTCTTCTGTTTTCTCTTTCCGTCTCCCCCAGAGATCAATGTCACCTCATTCAATCTCGCCTCCTCCTTCCCCTGAGGTGAGACATCAAGCCGTTGTCAATCATGGGACGATCATTATTAGTGATAGATAGTTCACCCAAAAATTGATATTCTGTCATGATTTATTCACCCGTATGTTGTTCATAAACAGTATGAGTTCCTTTCTTCTGTGGAACACAAAAGAAGATATTTTCAGAAATGTCTCAGTGGTCTAGACGTCAATGGGTTCCATTGATGTTTGGTTTTCAACGTTCTTCAAAAATATCTTATTTAGTGTTCTGCAGAAGAGAGAATGTCATACAGGTTTGGAATGACATGAGGATGAGTTAATATGTCAGAGTTTTTCATTTTTGGATGAACTTTGGATCTCTTTAACGTAATTTTTAGATAAACAGAACAATTAAGAGTTAAATTAATTAATCTAAGGAAAAAAAAAAGTGATTAATTGGTCATCAATGTCATTATATTTATATGGAATATGACAGGTTTTTAAAGCAGTTTTGCAAGAACTTTATCATAATTAATAGTGTTTGGATCGAAATGTACAAAACTTAACAAAACCTGATGTAGACCATAAATATCACATTATGTTCTTTGCTCCTGGCAGCTTTTAGCATAGTTTACAGTAAGGCATTGGTTTGCAGTGTCATATTATTGATGCAGGTGCTGAAATACGATGGTCTGGCTTCCATTACAGGCTGAAATGTGCTAAGTCGTCAGAACTCCCACTCTTTATAATCGGGGTCAAAGCATTAAGCTGCAGTGTTAAGCATTAGCGTTTCCTACTAATATTATATAGTACGTGACTTCTTACATCTTTCTTCAGATATTCGCTTCAAAAGAGTCCAAGGAACCGTCAGAGCAGGGGTCTCCAGGAGGGTCCAACATGGGCTCCACGGCCCAGCCTCGCAGGATAAGTCCCGCCTCCAAAGGCCCCATGCAGCATTTCCACAGGCCAGGTTATTATATAATTAACAATTAGTCTTTTCTATGACAAATAATATGCTTTTGAACATAATCGTTCACATGCTGTTTTTTTAGACATTGGCATGAACATCTATATGAAGCCTCCAAATTACAAACATGGTAATTATTTTCTTAGTTTCCTAAAGCCTTTATTTAGAGGCGTACATCAAAATTCAATTGATTTTAAAAGGAAGACAGAAAGATTATGAATTAACATTGTTTTGTTGGTTCTTGTCGATCCTCAGACGCACATACCGGAGCATTTCATAATAAACATGGCAGCATCATCGAGTCGTCCAAATTCCCAGCAGCCCAACCTCCTGATCCCAACCTGCCCTCAAAGATAGAAACTGAGTACTGGCCGTGTCCACCTTCTCTAGCTTCTATGGGTAAATGAACACTTACCAGCTTTTACAAGTCCAGTTTCTGTTTTTTATACCATGTCTGCATACCTGACACGGAGATGAATCTTCAAGCTCCCTTTGAAATCTTGTGACTTGCCTTAGAAACTGACAGCCTATGTACCATATTAGGTAGATGAGTGACCAACAATTTATTTGAACTGATACTTACATGTTATAAATGCAATGTAGTACTCATAACCATTAACTTACACAAATACACAGCATAAGCATACACATATTTTGGGTAAAACATTCAATAACGAATCTGTGTGAACAATTTTTAGTAACACGTTAAGGTTTTAATTGTTTATAGTTTATTTATAATCAACATTTGTATTGTGAGATTACCTTTTCTGCATCTCCCTTATGTGACGATTCTTAAAATATAACTAAATGCTAGAAACCTTTCGACTTTTAGAAAGTTTTAGACTGGCAATGACACCGTGTACAGCCGCAGAAAAATTATGAGACCATTTCAAAATCAGTTTTTCTGAATATTAAATGTACTTTTCATGTGTGTTGAGGTAAAATTATATATATATTTTTTTCATTCTGTGAACTACTAACAATATTTCTCTCTAATTTCAAATATAAATATTGTTTCTATTTGAATTTATTTGCGGAGAATAATAATTTTTCTGCGGCTGTATACGGTGTCATTTCCAGTCTAAAACTTGTTACTAAAAATTCTTCAAACAGATTCGTTATTGAATGTTTTACCCAAAATATGTGTTTGCTTATGCTGTGTATTTGTGTAAGTTGATGGTTATGATTACTACATTGCATTTATAACATGTAAGTATCAGTTCAAATAAATTGTTGGTCACTCAGCTACTTAATATGGTACATAGGCTGTCAGTTTCTAAGGCAAGTCACAAGATTGAAAGCTGGAGAAACAGGTCAACATAACAGAAAAGATACTTGTATTTTTGTAGACCTCAAATACTGCAAAGAAAACAGAGTTTAGAAACATTTTCAAGCAATACAACAATAATATTTGAATATTTGTACAGTATTTGGGAACATTTTTTAAATAATGTTTTATGTGATAACCTCGATTTTTACCACAGTTTTCGTGTGTCTTGTCATGCTGTTCGTTCGTAACTAACACCAGTTTATTCCACTCAGAAATCGAATGGAGAAAGAAAGCTGTCGAGCAGGGAAAATCAATCGAGGAAGAGGACTTTGAGGACCTGACAGAAGAAGCAAAGAAACTCCAGGAGCAGGAACTTCATAAGGTTGACACAATGGAGTATCGCAGAGATGATGCATTTTTGCATGCAATCCCTGGAAGCGAGTTAGCATTTTAAGACTTCCGGTTCCATCGTTCCAGTCAGTGTGATTTTTTTAAAAAAAAAATTGTAAATCGCCTGAAATAAGGTCTGCAGCTAACAAAACGTGTTATTATTTTCATGTTTTAATCTATGGCATAAAACACACCATAACTCGCTCATAATTTTTTAAGCTTTTTTTCGCCTTAAAAACAGCATTTGCCAACAAGTTGTTAAAAGAGACTACTTCCTTTGGCGGGGACGTTAGATGTCATCGCTCATTTAAATCTCACAAATAATGCAACATTGGCACCAATGTCTAAAATCATTGTCAAAAAAGCCTATATGGGAAAAATCTATAGGCTTTCGGTTGAGGGAACTTAATTCCGGGTTAGCCTACAAAAATAGGCCAATGATGAGCCACTCCATACCATAAACATCTTACGATGCTATACACGCGGAAGCATCAAGAAGCCAAGTAGTATCATGGTACTTTACAATGTTGTGATAGTTCATAATTAAGACCTACAAAATTAACCAAAAACGTCACAAAATACACAGATCGCAATAAAAACAGTCCCAATTTTGAATACTTTATTAATGAGAATATATAAGAATCTATATAAAAAACTCAAGACCAATCATACAAATGGGATGAAGCAATCCACATAAAAGAAATATACTGTAATATACTTTCACCTGACAGCAGCATCATAGTCCCACATCAATACACTCTGGTAAGATTAAAATCATTCACTGTCTGCAGTTTGTCTTGAATGAATCAGGAATATTTTTTATAATTAAGTGTTTCGTTTTATAGCCATTACATTTCAGTAAGTACTGGATGGATATGGAGGCGTGCAAGGCAAGGCCAATTGGAGCTTGATAATCATAACTGTGATGTTTGTTATACAGATACAGTCCAACATGGGCAAAATAATCCTGAAGGAGGAACTCGAGAAATCAGTGCTCATCCGCAGAAAAACACGTTCACTTCCAGATGGGACCAACATAAACTTGGGTATGTGATTCTTGAACATATGCGTGTGTATGCATGTTTCATTTTAAAAAATCTGTTGTTGATATTTGTTGAAATTTCGTACACTACAGAATAAGTGGTTAGAGAAAGCTGTAAGAAACATTTTTTTAAAATAGATATTATTAATAATTCACACCTTCAATAAGTCCTTTAGGTTGACTGGTATTGCATGATCAACATACTGTCATTATGTTTGCATTGCGTTATTACAGACAATATACTGTTTACCATCATCTTAGAAATTATATGCAATATATTATATATAATATTTATAATTATATTTAAATAGAAATTACTTGTAACCATAAAATGTATAAATCATACGTTAAATAACACATTTTAATTTATTATTTTTTACTGTATATGTGGAGGTTTTATACAGTTCACTGTAGCATTTTTACATTATTTTTCTTAAAACGTTACAAAATTTTTCACAGTGTCAGACACAATCTCCTTGCAATTCATAGCCATCCTTGTGTGTGTTGTGTAGCTTGTCCTTACGATTTTTGTGTAATTTTTGTCCATTGCAGGTTCATCAGCCAGTGCGACTAAATCAGCATCTTTACCTCCGTGCAGTCGAACAGGCCTCACAAGGGTAAGAGACAGCCTTGGTGTATATGTCTTTATAACAGCCCCTTTTGTGTCGCAGTACCATTCAGACTATTTGCACATGAGCTCTTATATGATTGGCTCACCTCTTTGCAATTGAAATGAGTAACAGGGTTTTGTTTTTGGGTTTAAAAACCGTTGCAGTGGTGTGGGTGGACATCTGTTAATATGTGTGCATGTGGGTGGCAATCTGTTCATGTGTTCATGACTCTGATAACACAAAAGCACAACCTGTCAAGACGTTTTCACAGTGAAACTTTGAAAGTCGTGAAAGTTTTCGTAATTCGAGGAACATGATGATCACCTGTTGTTTTCTGGCAGTATTGAGTGGCTATAATTCATTTGTATTTTGTTTTCACGCCTATAGCTGCAGTCAGCAGACTTCACCTTGACAGACAATGGAAAAGCAAAAACAGGTAAGATTATAATGTTCTCGTTTATAAAAGTCAAAGTCTTCCCTCATACAATTAAGAATATATGACCAAAATAATTTTCTACTTTAATACACATTACTATGTCTTTTTTTTGATGTTCTGCAGGCATACAGGTAAGATGCTTTTGCTTATTTCATTTAACAAGCATGGCTGTTTGATCCTGATATGACAACAGCTAGTGCTGTTATAAGCCTTTTATATAGAAACCACACCCTTTTCTGTTTGCCACGCCCTGCTACTAATGTATCTTTGCCCTGAGTGACAGATAATAGCTTACCCTCCCTTGTTTCATGGCTTCCGACTCATTTGATTTCCACACGCTGTTTGCATATGTATTCATAATGAGTGAAATTATTAATAATGAATCAAATGACTTTCATTATTATGGATGCAATGGAGGCCCCTCTCTTTAAATGTACTGTCTCCTTTGTCCCCGTGGGGATTTTTTGGGACTGGGGTGATGTCTGTTCATAGAACGGTGTATCAGAGAGTGGCCGAATGGACCGAGGAAACTCTCTTCCTAGTATTCTGGAGCAGAAGGTGAGGTAGATGTAGTGACGTGAATCTGTTACTCTCACAATTCAAGCTCCTCCAAAGTTTTCATGCTCTCAGCGTTCTAACCCCATGTCATACATGCCCTCATATTCCATATTGCTTCAAAGCCTTGCATCCATTGAATGTAGAATTAAGCAATGTCACTAAAATGTACATGGAAATGAAAACTTTGGAGGTAGAATTTGTAGTGTTTAGTGTCAAGTATTCTTGCGTAAGCATGGAATTGATGTGAACGCAGCTGGGCAATTCCAACGTTACGGATGTGACACTTTCAATCAAAACTGGAAATGTAAATGCTCAGAGAATATATTTATTATTAATATACCCAATCATCTGTATGTTTTTCTAAACCCCCGATGATAGAGTCCAGTCCAAAAAGGAGTTTTCTATTTTACAAGAGTGAAAACGCTTTATGTATGTGAAAAAAAATATGAGTTTGAGCGAAAACATACATTTGTAGGATTTCTGTCAATTAAACTGCACAAACCAGAAGCAATAATACCAAACAAATACCCAAGGGATGCCTCTTCAGAGAACACAAAACATGTATATATTTTTGATGTGCCCATTTATGAGGAATATGGACCGTTATGGATGTGACAATTTACTAACTTGACTATGGACAACCATGCTTTAAAAACGAAATGAAAGGTGCTTTACACATGGGTGTTTTAACTACCAAATATGGACCTATAAGTATGGTGAAAACCTTTGGTTAAAACTTTAAGGTTGACATTTGCACGGAATTGCCCAGCTTGCTTTTAGTGTCTAGTGTCCTGCACAACAAAACAATACATGATTTTGCATACGATGACCCTAAAACTTAACAAAATGTTGTCTCTGACTTCAGATATATCCTTATGAAATGCTGATAGTGACCCACAGAGGGCGCAGTAAGCTTCCACCGGGTGTTGACAGGACCAGATTAGAGGTAAACCCACTTAAATGCACAAAGTTTGTTGTGTTTGAGACGTTTTTTTTAAATTAAGAGATACTAGCTTTATCAAACTTCTTTATTGAAACCTCAACTGAAATTTACAGTTGACAAACAAAACTATGTATTGAATGCCACAGTGTTTACACTTTAATGTTATATAATGTACATTGTTTATAATAATAATGATTTTAAACTTTAACAAACTGTATACATAATCTTGTGTACATAAAAACCGATTGGTTGTTTTATTTGTCCTTCCCCCTTTTAAAGAGACATCTGTCTCCAGAGGAGTTCCAGAACTTATTCGGAATGTCCATCTCAGAATTCGATCGTCTGTCACTATGGAAACGGAACGACCTGAAGAAAAAAGTGTCCCTTTTCTAACATTTGGACTCGGACACTCGAACTCTCCCCACGGAGAGACCGATACTATCCATGCTAATCTAATACGGATGCTATGCAGACATGTAAAGATAAGCAAGCGAGATGATTCCACATACCAAATGTTATTCATATTCAGTCAATCATATTCACAACAGTAGCTGGCGTACATAAAAAGCAGGATGAGGATTCTTGCCATCCACTACAATCACAGCAAAAGTTGGATAGTTATGGAATTTTATATGAGTTCCGTGATGAACTACTCGAACCCGCTTTTAAGCCGTACATCACTATTCCAATTCTCAAAGTGCCCAGAGAAATTTATAATATAGGCCTCTATATTTATTAACACAAAGTTTTAATTCTAAACCATCTTTTTTTTTTTTTTTTTACGTGGTCACTGATTTCACACTTAAATGTGTTACTAATGTACGAAGGGCGATGTACATATATCATGTTTTTATTTATTGGTGTTTATATGTACAAAATTTGCTTCAGCAATCATTCCGATAACATTTCTAACAGTTACAAAATGTTCGGGGACAACTTTCCTGACCATTCATTAAAAAAAATGCATGGACACTGAGTCTAGACTCTATTATTTATTCAGTTATGATCTATGACACCTATTCGTGCACATAGCTACAGTGTTTATATTGTGAAATAGTATGAAATATCTAAGCTCAGGCTTGGTGCTAAACTCAGGCTTCGGGTCTTTGTACACTGTTGCCGCTTGACACTGTAGGATGTAACTAACTGGCATATTGAAAACAACATTAGAAGATCTTTGTTCCACACGCAGCAAATAGCAAATCTATTTACTTGGGTTATCAAATAATACATCACACGCTTACAACAGAGACTGTCCAGCCATCTGTATGTTCACGCCGTGTTTCTCACCACATTTTTCTGTAACATTATTCTGCAATGTTGACAATAAAACCTTCATGTTGCAGTTTGTGTCATACTATATGAATGCAAATATAAAAAAACCTTATAGGTAAAAGTGAGTAGGTGCCAGAACTTTATTGAGTGGTTGTATATTATATAACTCATTACTGTATATAATATCATATATGTCATGTAGGCACAAACATGAGATACCATATGTATTAAATGACAAAGTGTAAATGTAGGTTATTTTTCTGTGCATGTTTCTGGAAAAATATGTATTTAATGTAGGAGTATTTAAGGACAATTTGTAAAGTTATTTTAAAGAAGTGTAGACAGCCTATTTAGTAGATAGATGAACTTTAATGCAGATCTATTTATCTTTCACAAATTGCTTTATTAAGATAACAACAAGCACTGGCAGGTAGGTTTATGCTTTGTGATATAGTGCCTGTCTGATCTGTTTTTCCAAAAGTCCAACACAAGATGTCAGTAGTGCTTAATAATGCTGTCAGACCGTGTAGAAGATTTTAATCAGCGTATTTTTAAATTGTAGATACTGCAAAATATTAAATTACTGGAGGATGTCATGATATGGATCAAATCTAAAAGAAAAAATCATTGATATTTTGTAAAAAAAAATGCATTATTTTGTCTGCACAAATCTCTCTGTAATGTATTGACGTATACAAATATAGTGGGACTAAGGGGAAAAAAATACTTGAAATTTCAAAGTTATCAAAGCCAAACAAATATTAACAAGAAAACGGTCCAGAAAGCTGAGAGAAATGACCCTAGTGATCCCTTTCTTAAAGGGGAAGTTCACCCAAAAACTCTCGTCATTTACTCACCCCCAAAAAAATATTTTTCAGAAGCAAAGAGAACCAAAACCATCGTTTTGCTTCAGAGGTCATCAATTGACCGACTGGAGTTAGGGTAACTTATTATGTTTGTATTATTATTATGTATATGATAAAATGATACATATTATAATTATGTCTTACGAATTTAAATGTATTCGTCTGCGTTCAACTGAAAAAAAATCATTTTTGGGTGAACTGGGTGTATTGTGTACACCATCATGTTTCAAATGTGTGATTGGAGTTGCGATTTTAACATTCTTTTAATGTTCTCTTTAACGCGATGTTAAGTTATTTTTATGTGATTTTAACATTCAGTATTTGATTTGATCAGATTGTCAACTGATCAAACATTTTATACATATTTTTATGTCTATCATGATAACTGAAAATCACTTGTTGCAGTGTAATAATAATAACGACTTTATTGTTATGACAAGCCTATAGTTTAAAACATTAAGGCTGTTACTTACTTTCACATGACCACACAACAGTAGGCTATACTTCAGCATATTTATAAAAAAAATATTTTACGATACTGTACACTATCTAAACAGTTAATTGTGTTTTAACACCATTGTATTAGGTTTTATGTTCAAACACAATTGAATTGTGTTAAACGAACTTAAAACAGTAATGCTTTGCCTTACCTAAATGCTTACATTTTAAAATAACATGTTTCAGTCAAGTAGATCAAAATAGCATTTATTTGCTTGTTCAATTTACTCAAATAAATCAAGTTAACACAACACAACAATTTTGAACCACTTTACTTATCCATTTGAGTTAAGATACATAAATACTTTAGTTGCATTAAAGAAGCAGGATAGAAACTGAACTTGATTTCTGTTTCTCCTCATTTTCTCCTCAGTGGCAATGCAATTTTATTTTAGGTATCTTTTATCAAAACATTAAAAAGAAAATATTTGTTCATGTTTAATATTATTTTATGTTCATGTTTTTGTAAAAGAGTTTCTGGTCAAGTTTACTCAATTTAGTTTAGTTCATCATACATTACGTTTTTAAGTAGAGATAACATGTTAGTTAAAGGTATCATTTTTTTGAATGCACTTGCTTTTATGATAAAATTTTAATGGGTATTCTTGGTATAGGTAGCATTTGTTGTGGTATGAAGTTTGGTGATATTACAAATATAGCCTTCTATAATAATTAAAAAGTGAAGTCATCTTTAATACTATAGCACTGAACAACAGTTCAAATAGACAATAAAGAAAATACAAATATTTGTGAATTAAAAGCCTTGACAAATAAATAACTTGCAGTATCATAGGAGTCCCAGATTTCCACATACATAAAATATGTTCATTTCAACCACGCTTTTACTTCTACTTATTTCTTCCACACAAAGTGCCCACCTCATGAAACACCCTGTCCATAATGTCACACTGAATTGAATTTGCAGGAGTGCAACTGCTGATCTCCATTGTGTGATAAGAGTGGCAAACCCTCAGGTGGTCCATCAGGTCATTAGATTTTGCTCCCATGTCTTTCACTTTCTGGAGGTCTAAATGGGCTTCTGGTGGTTTTACTCCCACAATAGAATTACTGGAGAAGGGTCATGTGGCTGCCGATGACTCATCTCAAGACAAAAGATAATCGCAGGGAATGAAAGCGTGCGGCAACAGCAACACCTCGTCTATACACCTGGCAGTGAGCCTGTTTCATTTGTGCCGTGCGAGCCTTGTTTCACTCAGTAATCCATTTTGGTCACTGTACCTACAGAAACGCTTGAGATGTATGTTATTCATGATATATTTATACATTGTTTCAGAATCATTTTAAGGATTTGCTTTTAGAAGAGGCTGCATTGGTCCTTGTGGATGAATGCTGTAACCACACCATCCGGACCAAAAATGCATTTTTCTCCATTGATACCTGGCATAAGACATGTTTTCTTTTTTTCATCGCAAATATTTCTATAGGTCCACAGGTATAGCTTTGCCACATTTCTTTTTAGTTTGACTCATAAAAGGGCTCTACAGACTTTGTGGGCTCTTGTGCATTCATCATCCAGTCAGTTTTGTCATTGGTTTTTAACATTCCAGTGTACTTCCTGTGGAAGGAAATGATTTTCAGAAATGATTTTCAGGTATTGTGGACATCCTTGGTTGAACTTACATATAGCCTTATAGAAAAATAAGAGACCAGAACAAATTTTCTGATCAGCATTTCTAGATGTATTGTGGCCATTTCAGTATGTGTTGAAAAAACAAAGGTATCACACACAAATATTTGTTTATCAGAAATTCGGTAAAAAAAATTGTTAGTTCACAGAATGAAACAAAAATGATAATTTTACCTTAACACATATCTACAAATACATTTTAAAATCAGAAAAACAGTCTCTGAAATAAAGGGAGTAGTTTACATCAAAATTGGCCCCCATTGACTTTCCATAGTTGGAATAAAAATTTAAATGGAAAGTCAATGGGGACAAATTTTGCAGTGAACTACTCCTTATTTTTTTTTCTGTGACTGAATAAAATATACTGTTTATTCTAGATAAAGTACTATGAAAATACAATTATGTCATCATTAATTCATCCTCATCATTTTAAACCTGCATATGATTCTTTCTTCTGTGGAAAATATAACAGATTTATAAAGAAATGGTTTTGTGTTAATACAATGTAAGGCAATAGTGGTTGTTTGGTTCCCAACATTCTTCAAAATATCTTATTTTGTGTTCTGCAGAAGAAAGAATGTCATAAAGATTTTGAATGACATGAGAGTGAGTAAATGACAAATTAAAACAATTTATTCCTATTTATATTTATATATCAGTGAGGTTACATGTACAAATTGAATTCAGATCAATTAAACACTGAGCTTTTTTCAGTTTTGTGCAGGTCGGATATCTATCTTCAGTTATTTTGCTATAGGCCAACATATATTTATTTTTAGTACATGTAGAGTTACTCTGATGATGTATTAAGGCAGACAGAGATCTATAAATGGTTTACTGTAACAACTGTGAAATGTTAACGGACTAACTGCACTTCACATATCTTGCATTCAAATTAGTGGAGAACAAGGCTGTTGAGATGTGTTTCTTTTTCATAAACTACATTCAGCACATTCAAGAACGTGAAAACTGTGTTTTTGTTACCAGATATTCAACATTAGTTTCAGAAAAACTGAAAATTATTAATTGATTTAAGCAATTCATTTGATCAATCTTATTTCTATTAAGTATGCTCGGAAATTTTTGTATTTTAAAATTAGTTTGACAATCCTTCTGATGATCTGTTTGTCAATCCGTACATTTCCAATTCATGTTTTTGCAGGACCTAAACTATATTAGTTTTGAAAATGAATGACAATTAACAAAACTTCAGCTGCCCATATGAGCCCCTTTGATCCCAAGCAATGCAAATATATCAGAAGCAAGGACTAATGTACTTTTCCACCAAGCAGCATATACTCAAGCTATGCCACTTTGAAGTTTCATCCTCCTCTGCTTTGATCTCATTTCAATTAGTCTAATAGCTGGCTTCACTTGTGAGTGCATGTGTGCATGTAATGTTACTCTGAGTGTGACCCAACTCCCAGAAATCTGTCCGTTACATATTCAGTGTTTTTTTACACAAAACAAGTTAAAACTCTTTTTGTGGGGATGTCTCAATGCAAATCCCTTAACAAAGGAACAACTATACTACTATAGCTATAATAACTATACATAATTTTAAGAACGTAATTTTTCCTTTTACTGTAATGTGATCCGGGTGGCAGGTCTTGATTCGTTTTGAAATCTGAGGATACAAAAGTCTTAGAGATGATTTGAAGACTTTGGTTCCAAAATGAGATAACTCCATTATTTTTTTCAAAAATCATGTTTTTTATTGTTTGTCCAATTAATATCAATTAAACTGCAGTTTGTTTGTTTTAATGTAAGACATACAAACTAAAAATACAGCTAACTAAACCAATAAAACAATAAAGACATGTTAACATAATAAAAACTTTTTGAAACAGATTTTTTTTAAAAGCATTAAAACAGAGATATCTCATTTTGGAACCAAACTTAATTTGTAACCTATCATTTACACTGAAATTTTGATTCATAAATGACCCCGACTGAGTATTGCATCACCAGGCAAATGTTGATGATGTTTGGAAACCCAAAAAGTAGGAAGCCTTTCGCCTCTTCTGATAACTTCAGCTGGTGTTCGGGAGTATCTGAGTATTCACAGCTCGGAGGCGATGAGCAATGTGAACATATTTAGCGTGAAAGCTCGATAGCTCGGATGATTCAAGCAGAAAGCAGAAAACCCCTGTAAATCTCGACTTCCTGCTGTTAGATTGAGGTTAAGCAAAGTTAAGGGTGTCATCAGCGCCCAGGAGGGATATAGCAGAAGGTAAAAGCTGTCACTTTGATGGAGCAGTGTTGTAGAATACAGACAGAAGAGCAGATGGTAAACCCTTAAGTGAGAAACTTGAATTCATACGTCTAGTTTTGGAAGGCAACGTTCTGACCGGCTGAAGTGAGCGCAGAGGGCCTTGAGCAGCACTCAAAAAAGTAACTTGATTATTTGGGACGCTGTTCTTTCCTTATTGCTAAGCGTGTAAATTATACAGCGTCTATGGTGTGTTTCTTTACATTTAAGCCAGTGACTTGAATTTATATATTATCCAGATGCCATTTATCAATATGTGCGTTTTCTGGACCTCTGACCTTGCCCATCACTTGCTTGGTGGTGTAGCTGTTACGTCCACAGCTCCAGAGCTCCAGCTTGTTTACACTGAACGTGGTTGATGTTCTTCTGAACGCATTTCTCCATTGGGAAAACTGTGTTTGGGTGCGTGCACTTCTTAGTTTGTTTATCATCTAGCATGCATAATTTTTCCTAGAAATTGAAGAGTTTGGGCAATCTAGACATACTTAATTAGTGTGTGTTGATTTCCTTCATAATTATGCATGTTGTAATTATGCTGTGGTTTATAGGGTATAGCGGGGCTAGCTGTCACAAAGGGAAGCGGGACTATCTCGGTAAAAAGAGTTGTTGAACGACTGCTAGCCTCCTAATCAAAATATTAAGCATTTTAGCTTAAACTCTTGTTTAAACAAGAGAACATTTTGCGAATGTATTTACATATTTATTATTTACATATTTTATGTAATTTCATATAATGTATTAATGATAATAATAATGTAAATGGCTGAAAGTCAATGGCGGGACATATTTCTTATTCTTAGAGGTTTTGAAATCTTACATTTTGAGGGGGGCCCTATGCCCCCACCCCCTTTGATTTTTTTCTCCCTGTACCCCACATTCCCAGATTTCTAGCCCTGATTCTAATTTATATTAACCAATACAATGATGTGATATTTGTGCATGTTATCATTACCAATACTCATGTTTGTTTGAATAATTTTGACAACAATTCCAACCTTGCTCCTGGTCAATAATGGTGGAACCATTTACATAGCCAAGACTTTCAAGTATTGACTTCACAATCTAACAATGACAAATGAAGTTAACATCTGATGACAATCTACGGCCTCCCGTATAATTTCAACTTCATGCATAATGCAGATTAAATGTATAGTTCATCCGAAAATGATAAATCAGTCAAAATTTACTCACTCCTATAGGTTGATTCAAACTTACATACATTTGTTTGTTCCAATGAACACAGAGAAAGATATATTTGGAAGAATGTTAGCAATTTTCATTTCTGGGACATCATCCACTACCATAGTAAAAAAAATATTGTATTTATTTGTTCTGTTGAACACATGATGAGATATTTTAAAGAATTTAGGAAAAGAAAGAGTTTTCGGTCACTACCATTTAATTCTTCCTATTATGGTAGTCAATTATACCCCGGAACTGAAATTACTAACATTCTTCCAAAAATCTTTCTCTGCTTTCAACGGAATAAAGGTATGAAATTACAAAAGGGTGAGTAAATGACGACAGAATTTTAATTTTTGGGTGAACTATCCCTTTAATATTTTTTTCACATTTTTAAATATTTTATTTATGAGTCACATTCTTCCTACAATCTCAGTGTATGAAATGCCCATTTCATTGCTAGTCTGTTAGAAAAGTTGGCTGGTCAGCTGGTTTTAAGCTGGTCCTCCCAGCATGGCCAAGCTAGTGTTAAAATCCAGTCTAACCAGGAACAAATGTTGTCAAAACCAGGTTAAACCAGCCAGCATGCTCAGACACGTTTTAGCTTTCTTAAACACATTTCAGAAATAATGATGTAAAATGGTTGTTAAGATGTAAAATCCAAGCTGTCATGATCCTGTCATCTTTGTAGTTGTTTTTCTAGTTCAGGCTGACAGGATCATGACAGCCCAATGTCTTTTCTCTTAGCCCCGCCCCCTTATTTCCTTATTCATTATCCTGTTATCAGTTTACTCCCTTCACCTGTTGCCCTCGTTGTGCCTCTTTTGTTCCTCTCCTTTTTAATAACCTTGTGTTTGCTGTCCTGTGCTGGTTCATTTGTCTTCATCCCTGTCTTGTCTTGTTGCCCCTGGTCTCTAAGTTATTTTAAGTCAAGTTTTGTTATGTTAAAGTTTTTTGTTCTTGTTTTCCCCCTCGAGGGATTTTGTTACGTCCATGTTAAAGAAATGTCTTTTGTGGAAGAGCTGTCTGCACTTGGGTTCTGTTCCTGTCAGTTTCATGACACCAAGCAGTTGTCATGAGAAACTTCATTTTTTCCATAACTCATTAATTAATCAAATGTGGAAAAAAACATCTGAAAGGAAGTCACTTTGCATGTAAATTTATCTAGGTGTTAATTAAGAGCACAAACTCTGATTAATCATCATCTTAAATCTATTTATCTTCCGTTTCCCTCATTTCCAACTGAAAGACCCAGATCAGTCTAAATAAGCTGACTTCACCAATAAGGTGAAGTAAACATATTTGTGCTAATAATATTCAACACTTTCACCAAATGGTAAACAAGTGCTGCAGACACATGGGCTTTTAAGATTATGTAAATGAAAAACATTTGCAATATTCATGAGGGTAATATTTATTAAGAAAACATTGGTATTGATACGTTTAGGCATGTACACCAGAATTCATATTAACATTTTCCAAAACAAACACGGAGGGAACAGCACGTAGAATATTAACACAAGCTCTCCGTGTTCGCATGATGAGGGCCAATGTGTGGCCAATGAGTTTTAATTCATGAGCTGATATTTTGTTCAGTATTTAACACATCGAATCACAATGTCACACAACTGCTGTACAGTTCTTTTTTCGTTTCACATTATTTAGATTACACAAAACCCACTTAAACACAGACAACAGAAAATAAAAGGTTGTTTTACACCCCATGCAAAGTCAGGCCGTAGCTCTGTAGCCTTTACAAAATGAAAGCGCACGTTTGTGTGATACTTTTACACTCACTCTACACACTAAGTAAGATTTTGACTACACTGAGCGTTTTCTTGGATAGCGACCATTAATTATGTAATAGGTATCGGGAATAAACTCTTGAGAGGGGATGCTAACCCCATCATCAGGAAATCTATTTACACGAGCATGTGTGTCACATTCATATTTAAGTTAAGCAAAACCTCAAGTGTAACCGATTAACCCGCATAAATAATCTGGTGCTGTTTGTGTGCCATCACTGTGTCAAACTGGCATCAAACGGTGTTTTCAGACAGCAGAAGATTAGTATGTTTCTTCATTAAAGGGTAAATTGCAAATAATTGTGTTTATCAATTGTTTTAATGTGTTTTCGGCTGATCTTAGCACCATATTCACATATGCATCTTCTACGCCACTTATGCACATCATATGAATATGTACTTTGGCATGACATTTTTTTATAAATTAACAAAGCAATATACTGTCATACTAATTAGCTGAGTAAACACTGAAACGTAATCCACTGGCAAAACAGAGTGTTATGTTTCAATGTAGCAATCACTGAAAACAAGGGTAAACATCAGCAATGCTACTCATGCATCTTGTTTTTCGTCTATTTGTTTGTTCAGGGTATTTTGTTTGAACTCGTGACCGATGTATTCTTAGAGTAACAAAACAAATGGCTAATGAAAGGCCATTACCTTGTGTTCCTTATCAAAGAAATAAAGCCATTGTCATCTTTTGTTCAATTGATTTCAATTGCCGCGCCAGGCGAACGTTACGCACTGCTTTGACCTCGACATAAAAAGACTTGCACAAAGCATCACAGAAGGCCAGTTTTATAAGGTTGCTAGGTAGCAAGAAAATGAGAAGTGTCCACAGTTATTGTGAAAACGTACATTAGAACAAGTCTTGAAATACAAAGATGAGAACTTGTTACACAAAGTTTCACAGAACGTTACAATATTGGATTTAAGGACTGGCACACTATGGCAACACATTTTATTTACCTTTCCTTTTATACAAAAAGCCCACTGTCCTAAGAATGGCAATATTTTATGTAACTTTTACGGGCAATATTTCTCCACGGACCCCTGTATATACTTCATTGCGTGGTAACGCTATTATCAGTGTTTTCTCAATTGGATTTTATGAAAAAAGGTCACGTTCGTATCACTGTATTGGCGACGCGTCTTCAAGTGATTCAAATTCGCAGCTTAGAGTTCACCAAACTTGAATTTAGGCACACTGAAATTTTGCCCGAGCTTACATTTCTCACTTGCTGCATTAACATGAATGGAAGTCAATGGAATGTAACGTCTAGCATGACCACCTTATGCATCTAATTCACACGGCCTTAACAAGCAACTCACCATGACACCAAATTGGTTATTGGATTTTACAGAATAGGCGTTTTGCCGAGTTATGGATAGCATGAAGTTACAAGCATCATGCAAACTTTCCAGGAAATGATTATCGGTGGATCAAATTTTTCAAGAATCATGATTTCCACACTTGATCACTATGTAATCAACATCGCATCTGACGTTTTGCTTCATACAGTTAGATGTAATGAAAACCGGCATGAGCCATGAGAAAGGGCCTTTATGGATAAGACCCCAAGTGTTGTTTCTTTATTAAAGTGTGCCTGTGAGTAATTTAGAGTTTGAGAGCCTCATGCACTCCCATAGCCGAGAGACGACGGTTGATGTTCCGATAACGGCAGCGAAGCAGGTCTTTATAAGTTGAACGCAGGTCTCGGTTGAAGAAGGCGTAGATGAAAGGGTTCATGAGCGAGTTGGTGTAGCCCAACCACAGCAGTACCCGCTCCAGCCAGATGGGGGCGCAGTCGCAGAGCAGCCCACAGATAAACGGTCGTGCCGTTGTAAAGAGGAAAAACGGCAACCAGCAGAACGAAAAGACGCCCATGATCACCCCGAGAGTGGTGGCGGCTTTCTGCTCGCGTCTGAAAATGGAGGCGCTCCGGCGTTCGCGATTCAGCAGGCAGGACAGGGTGGAGAACTCCTCGGTTGCCGAGGCGTTCTTCAGTCCTTGCATGCAGAGTCCCTCGACAGTGTCCAACGTTGGCTCGGGACACGGCAGCTGGATTGGGGGAAGGGCGGTGAAGTTGTGTTTGGCCCCGCTTTTGCGGGCAGCTTTGAAAATCTTGTAATACATGAATAGCATGACCACCATTGGGATGTAGAAGGCCACAGCGGTGGAGTAGAGGGTGTAGCCCACGTCCTGACTGATCAGACACACTCCCGCCGTGTTGATGTTCTGAGCCCAGCCACAGAACGGGGGTAGAGTGATGGATGCAGACATTAACCAGACTCCCACTATCATCTTGGCCATCAGCTGTCCGTTCTGTCTTGCGGGGTAAGTCAAGGGTCGAGTGATTCCAAGGTATCTATGGAAACAGAGGATAGACGAGGTACCGTTAATAAAATAACTTCATATGACATGTTTGACGATTCAGGTAAGAACAGCATTCCTCAAAGCAACTGAGCTGAACCCAAAGATCTGCCCATAATATGCAACACAGGACTCAACATATCTCAAAAGCATCAGACCCAAGAAATTCCTGCTGACCTGAAGTTCATCAGCAACCAGAGTGGAAAGGATTTTGCGTTTACAGATGGTTCTCTGTCATGACAACCAGACATGTTTGCAAGAGGTGCAAGGCTTTCACAATGAACGTTTTTGTTATTTTAAAGCTGTTTGAACAAAGTTGTGAAATTATTATTAGCATTTCCTCCAATTGAAAAGGTCACATCGTTGCGTATCGATGTTCTATTGGTCACACCTTGTCATGTGACATGAATTCAAAGGTCGAGTCCGAGTTCTCTAAACTTGACCTTTGGAACGTAGCGTAATGCAACATATTTTCGCACGACCTTGCATTTCCGGTCTAACGCATTCGCATGCGTATGAATGGAAGTCAATGGAACGTGAAGTCTAGTTTGACAGCGGCATAAAACTTAGCTAAGTCTCACTCGGTCAGGAGTCCAAATGTAATCCCAAAGGTTTTTTGTTTGTTTTTTACTCATTTTGGGGTGGTTGGTTACAAAAACCCTGTCAAACCCAATTAATACGTTTTATAAGCATCCTGTCTCTCACTAGTTCAGTCATTCACTATTCGCTTTATAGCAAATGCTAAATAGTCCACTATATAAGGAAGAAGTGAATGAAAATGAGTGAAAGAATTCGGACACTGGCGTAATATATGATATGTACTCTGACTGTACAGTCGCTGACATTCATCAAAACGCCTATATTACACCTGTGTGTCTTAAGGAGTTTTGGTAAATGGTAAATTACATTTTCACCTTATTTGTCACATTTATTGTATAAGTTTATATTAAAGAGAACAAAACAACTGTTTGTCATGTTTAATTATTATTATATTTATATATTAAATTTGATAAAATTATTGAACATATTTAAAATAAAACAATACTGTCCAAAACATTCATTTAATCTGTTTAGTCTCAAAAATAAAATGACTGCGTATAAATGTTCATTCGTGGCATTAAGTGTCACTGTTCTGGTTTCTAATCAGGCTGTTGTATCAAAATAGCGTAAGTGAACAATACATCCAATGTACACTCAGAATAAGAGGGCATTTTGGGTTAAAAGTAGTGAACAAATGTAGGGAAAGAGTATTCACTCAGAATTCGGACAACAGTACAAAATGGCGGACACCCGAGTGCACTATATAGGTGATAGGGGGCAATTTACACAAAGCTAGTTCAACATTACGTTTAGCCTGGGACAACATTTCAATCAACCAGATTTCAGAGATAAGTTTACAGATCATTTGAAGTTTAAGCTTACAACCAGTTTTAGGTCCATATACACCTTTGTTATTCAACTATAATTTACCTCAGATTTTAGGAATAAATTATGGTTTGGGGTTGCAAATAGGCTTCTCTACAAACCTCTCAACACGGATCATTTGTTTTGTGCTGCTTGATTCTCGGATAAGTGAACTCGCAAAGCTAAGAGCAGATATTTTTCACCTGAAAGTGTTAATCCATAGTTCATATGGATGCATGCTTAAAAGTTTCTCTGTACATGTTAAATGTTTATTCATACGTTCATTTTGACGGCTTTCTCAGAAAGTATCCGTTTTCACTTTGGCACAAACTTCTGACGCTTTCAAAAGCTTTAAAAATAACACTTAAAGGAAAAATGCATTAGAATTCTTTCTTTCTTAGGCTCTCTCTGCTCTGTAGTGAAATATTGACTTTGAGCACAAAAGACACGGAATCAATGCATTGAAAGTGTTAAGATTCAAATGCAACACGGTTCTTTCACATGCTCCAACTCATTGAGTCTTGATGCTCAGGTGAATCATGCGAGTTCAAACCCGACCCGATTACTGAGCCTCAAACTCTCCAATCATTTCATTTTAAACCCACTATGAAATCAAACAGGAATGTGTTTTACTGTTGATAATTATAAACGATTTATCAAGTTAATTGCAACTTTCGTTTCATGGTGACTTTCATACACTTCAACAGATTTGTTTAAATTTTCATCCAAATCTTTTTCATTTCAATGGATCTTTCAGCAGGCCTGAATCTGTTATGGATCCATATTTAGGAGGTAGCAATATAATTTTTTCTTCACCTACTGAAATAGTAAGTGTGTATTCCCCCGACAAGCTTTTAAACTCATTTCACGCATGAGATTCCTCGTGATCAAGAACGGCTTAGAGACGCATATTGGACTGGTCATTTAAGTTATTTAAAACCTTTCGTACACAGACACAGAAACGGCAAATAAATCAACCGACCATGAAACCATTTCATATTAGTCCATACTGGGCTTTCTTACCTAATTACTTTTTTCTGCTGGAAATTAAACACTGGCATTTTACATTATATTAACTTGTAATATTAATTTTAAAAGTTACAAAGCAAAAGTATGTAAAAGTAACTATGTTTAATGTATCTATTAGTTATACCGATGTTTTCCCTATTACTAATGATATTTAGATGTTTGATAGCAAAATGATCAGCAGTGTTGCCATCTTTTGATGTTGAGTACGTTCTATACTCCACTTTGCTCTCTGCGCTCCCAATCCAAATGGATGAAATACAAATACAAGAAGCCACTCAAAAGACTGCAAATAAAAACTGAATTGGAAACATAAGTGGGATGAAAAGAGAATGTGGTAGATTGTAATGCACTTCTCAAGATTGCCGACATCGGCAGTTCAATCAAATGTATCTTGTTATACAGACAAACCTTTTACTGTGACTTTCATTGAGTCGGGAATTAATCGGGGAACGTATACTGCAAAAGAAATATCAAGTTATATTTCACGTCGGAGAACTTTTAAGAACATTGGATCTACTCCTAGAGACAGTACTACACAAGCTAACATCAATATTATCTGATTGCTTGATGTAGGCTACACAATTCAGTCCGAGCGGCACAATATTTTGATCTTGAAGTACAGTTGAGGGAAGAAATGTAATTGTCATTGTGTTACATCAATATTCAGAGCAGCAACAGCTACGTTATGTAATGTTCAACCATGATTCGACTGAAGCTGGCACAGACAGAAGGTTTCAGCGGAGCGGCGGACAGACGAAAGGGAAAATGTGGATCAAAGTGAAGTTGAAGGTCTGAATATAACAGGATCATTATGTGCCTGTAATTTGTCAATTACATGCATCTTAGTCAATTTGCACCTCAGTGTTCAATTATGTGTAATGAAAGCCTCTTGAACTGATGGATAATATCAAGACTTATTCATTTGAAAGAGCTCCAGTAGATACACAAAAAGATAAAACAAATGATCTGCAGAGGTCTGATTAGAGAACTGTGTCTTTTAATTCAACATCATCTGGATTTCAAGCCCCTTTTGTGAAATCCAAATGATTTCATCAAGAGGTTTTTTAATTTGAAATGATGAAATAGTATTTCAAGTATCTTAATTGTCCCTGTTTTATACATGAACAGTATGTCTAGTAAAATATATTACAGAGAATATTATATGATTTCGTTATTATGGATCACACTACATGTACATGTCCCATAACATTATAGCAAGAAATAATTAGAAATATTAAAATATTTGATTCATGTTTTAAACAAACATTTAATTTCTTTCTAGGCGATTATACCATTTTTGTGTTGAAAGAAATGTATCTGGGATAAAAGGCCACATGACGTGTGTGTGAAAATGGCACCCAAACACACGGTTTTCTTGGCAGACAGAGAAAGTGCAGAATGCCTGTATTGTAATGAATTGTTTCTATGGGGGAATGAATTCGTTGTTATGGATGTGTAAAGGGGCCCACATTGCCTGGTTCAATCACAATGGAGATGCATTTGTGAATTCAACAATGCCTTGCTGTAAGCCAAAACATAGCTCCATGATGTGCACAGTGTTCACTGGAGCAGAACAATACAGAAGTTGTAATTCAGACACTACCCTGAAAGTGCTTGAAATGCAGGAAATGATACATCTTTCTCCAAAATAAGTATGTCAGTGATATTTGTGGAGGCTAAATGTTAAAAATTCTCCTAGATTACTCTTGTCCCATCTTGCCACTAATGGGGCTTCATGTTTATATTCAGAAAATAAATGAATGAAACTACATCTTTTATTGTTTATTTTCAATAAAAATAGTCTGTTTTTTATCATGCATATTGACTGAAATCAACATCTCTCCATCAAGTGCATGGGGTTGTCTTTGGGTACGTGTAGATTTACCTTTATAGACCTCAAGCTTGAGAGAAAACTTTGCACAAAGCTGAAAATCTCTTCAAAAGAGAATATTTCTACAGCCATCTATGATTCTTGAATTATTTAGCTCAGTACTTGCAAAACTCAGTGTAACTTTGAAGCTTGGTTAAGCAGTCTCATACTCATGGCTGCGAATTGAGGTTTGGGCCTGTTTAGCAGCATTAAAATCTTACTCAACAAAACAGTGTACAGACGGCCTACTCTTAAGAATTTTAAACTCTCACCACCACCAGGAAAACCCATGAAATCGTAAATATTAGGCTGAGAATGTAAAAAAATTAAACACAGATTTATTGTACTTTAAAATTGAAATGTGCTACTGAATGTACTTATACGATAAACCGCGTTGTACAGTAATACTGTAACCTATTTCTGACCTTTTTACAATCGCTCTCTGTTCCTTTACAATAAACAATACCGTCATGTAGTAGCCTACAGTAGTTTCTTATAACACATTTGTTACTAATACAGTTATTTATTTATTTGAAAACTATAATATAATGTTAAACTGAATGAATATAACTAAAACTGCACTCATTATTTACCAGTTTTTCATGGTTACTTCTAATATATTATAATGGCTAAATACAATATAGCTTACAAAAAGATAAAGCTCTAATTTCATGAGATGTACAGCCTCTCTGCAATATTCATTAATTGTGTACTAATTTATGGACAATAAAGATATTCAATATTCCCTATTAAGTAAACTCACCATTAATTATGCAGGACACACTACAATGTTATTTCACAGCCCTGCATTTGAATTGAAATTATGCATAATGTGTCTTAAATTAAATGCTTACAAGTTTTGATCAGACCATTGTTCATCACTGTTATTCTAGAAAGGGACTGACTATTTCATTGAATTACTACAGCTAAGCAGGCTAATGCAGCATGCAAAACTCACCTCATGCATGGAGCTCCAGCCATATCAAATGAGAGCTATCAAATTGCACACACACCAAGATACAGCTTCAAAGTCTAAGCAGGTTTCAAATGATATTTAAATCTCTGTTAGCCTATTTGATTTAGAGTAATGCATGTGTTTAAGGATTTTCTTTCATTTTATGATACAAACAAATAAATGGTGGTTGTCAGCTCAGTTTTGAATGGAGTGGGGGCTAGTTGTCACATATGAATTTGTGTCTGAAGAACATTTGTATAAACCTCGGTGGACTTGTGTACTGTTATAAAGACGACTTCTGCTCCAAATAAAAATAAAATGTAATCATATTTTACAATAAATGTTGGTATAACATTATTAGATTAAGCCCAGGGTTAATTAAGAAGTATATGCTACATCCTAAATATTACTCCAAAAGCTTGGATAAGATTTTCACTTTTCAAAAGTTTTCAATATCACTAATACTGAATACATAATCATTTTTATTCAATAACATCAGTTATATCAATTTTATCATATTTTAATACATTTTTTGCACCATAAACTACAATTAGCAATTGTATTGATCTTAACTAAATTTAACAAGGATTAATAAAAGCTGACAAACTCTGTTGTTCATTATAAATTCGAGATGCATGTAAACGAATGCAACCTTATTGTAAAGTGTTACCAAGTTTTCGCTATAAATGACGTTAAACATTTTCGTTTATTGCTCTGAAATTGCTGGACTATTCCAGCGCACTATACAATGATATATTAAGCCTCTTAAAACGTAATTATGCTTGATAACGTCATTAAAAATAGTTGTTTTAAAGTGTCACCGATATGTTGGTTGGTGTTCTTCTGTATGCACGTGCATGCAAACTCAGACCGATCTGTGATCCTACAGGCCCTTTAAAAAAATCTTTACACAACTTATTAACTTACCTATCCACACTGATCACGCACAGTGTCATTATTGAAGCCGTACAGCACATGACATCCATCCCAATAAAGATGTTGCAGAAAACCTCCCCAAACAACCAGACGCCTCCTGTCAAATCAGTCACTATGACAAAAGGCATGACTGCCACCGCCACGGACAGGTCCGCTATGGCAAGAGACACTAGTAGATAGTTTGACGGTTGTCTTAATTTTTTCACGACGCAAACCGCGATGACAACCAGTGTGTTACCCATCACCGTGATCGCGGTTATGGTGCTAAGCATTAACCCAATGATGATGGTCTTAGTCAATTCCAAGTCCAGGCTCTTCTGCTCTCCACAGGACTCATTACTTTCCTGCACCGATGTGGTTATCTCAGTTGGTAAAAACTCTGTTGTTCCGTTGAGAAATGCGATGTCGGTGTGTCTGGAACCCACAACCAGTTGGGCTCCATGTGTCGTGAACATCACGGTATCGATATTTTGAGAGTGAATAAAGCATCCGCGCGCATGAAATGACCATTGAGCGTCATTATGCCTTCGACCTTTCAGAGTCTGTCTTCACTGTTCCACTGTAACCAAATAAACCAAAGAATATATGCAGGTCCACACTAGACATGGACTGGTGTGTCGAGTGGGAAAGACCAAAACCACTGAGTGTGTGTAGCCTAGTTTTAAAAACATTCTCTGCGACATTGAGAAATTACCCTGCATGTAGATTTCATGCGCAACAGCCATATATCCTCTTATTTCTCTTTAAAGTATTGTATATTATATTTTACCTGGGACAATAATACTTTTTGAAAATTTTGGTAAAAAACATTATTGCTATTGAATTATGACACCTTATAATTGAATGTGCAATAATGTTGTTTGCTATTTTTATTAATGATTGTAATTAAATGTCAAAAATGAAATTCTCTCCGTTTTATAGAATAATGCAACTTTAAAAACAAATTAAAAGTAGCTTACTTTTTAACACTTTCTACGTGACCTATAGTGTTTGCAGAACAAAATCTCAAAATATTTGACATTTGTTCACATTTATTCTAACACTCCATATGCAAACAACAGTGAAGCTTTGACTCACAACGCTTAAATGCGCAGATGCTCACTTTATGTGCAGTAAAGGTCGCCCTCTGGTGATGATTCTTTGTCTTTAAGAAAGTTAGATTTTTACCAAGGAGGTAAATGAGCAGGACGGTTATTTAGTCATGTCGTACATTGTTTGAATATTATAGAATGTGAGAGTTGGGATGCTTTTTAACAGTTTACACTGTTAACACACGCACTACCATCATTTTAGACTAGCCCTATAGCCTATTCATTACAGTTCTTTAAATTGGTCATTTAGCTTTCAATGCTCTAGTATTGCTGTACTTTGCATAGTGACAATAATGATTCTCGAATCATTTCATTTTATTTTATTTTAAGTACATTTGATATAACATTTATAAATGTTCCGACTTTGTGAAATAGTAGTACTACCCTGTTTTATAGCCTACTGACAAAGTCACTCAATGCATGATTTCCCAAATTATATATACAGTATATACACACACACACACACACACACACACATATATATATATATATCTCAAAAATCAAATCCTTTCTTGTCACTCAACCATATACACGGGTGCAACAGGTGAACAACTTGGTGCTGTTCTGACCAACAAGGCAGTATGACAGACATTTCTTGTACGTATATATATATATATATACATACATACATACACACACACACACACACATATATATATATATATATATATATAAAACTTATATATATATGTATGGTAATTTTTTACTTTTTTTTTAACCATTAACATTTTATGTATTTGACCACTGGGTGACAATACTCAATTGGTGTACGAATTGTCTCACCTATAGTTTTAATCTTCTGCACTGTGTGATTTTGCAAGAATAAACTAAATGCTAATAAAATCAAATATTAAGATAATCGAATAATCCAAGGGGTTTGTTTCATAGCAATAGTTTGCTTTAATATATTTTAAGAACCTTTAACTACAGTACCCAAAATCCTGTGCGCGAAACATATGCCGCCATGTTATAGGAAATGCGTTTGCGGCTACTGTGGATTTGTCGAGTTTAATCCGCGAGTAGTGAGTAAAGAAGCTCCACACGATCAGGAAATAAAATGGCAAAAACGCAACAGAATCTGACCGTTAACGTAAAACAAACCAGGGTGAATGTTTAATAACAACAGGACAGCAGTCGTTTGGGTAAACTTTAAACCGCAGAATGCAGAGGTTCTCGCAGTGGGCTGTTCCTTTCGCGCGCCGCTGTGCTTCCAGCCTGGGGGATCGATTCTGAATCCGAATCCAGCCGTAGGAGTCGATAGAATCGATTCCATTATATTTAATTATGAAGTTATGAACCAAACCAGGACATACATGTGCGCCCTATGCAGCAGCATTTTTGTTATAACTGTGTACAACTTCTATAAAGTTAAGATTAGTTCCAAATATTAAGCAACATGCGCATACACGACGAAACCATACAGTTGTGAAGAGTTTTTTCGTCTTTTATGTCAGTGTCAAACAAAACGTTTTCTGTCCCTTACACAAAACAAACAATACTGTAAACGAGTGAGTAAATCACACAAGCTATACTGGGGGTTTGTGTTGTTCAGGTGTCCAGCCCCCAGGGTGACCCTATGGCGTGTGATTGGGTCTTTTAGTCTATATTCACTAGTCCGAGCCAATCAGCAACGTTCCGTCAAATAGATATCAAGAACAAGAGAATCGTTTTTAAGCAAAGTCGCCTCAGAAAGAATCTATTCGAACCACTTTCGATTCTTAACCATTGCTTTTATTGTTTTTTTATAATTGCTATTATTTATTTTCTTTTTAACGTTTCAAATAGCGTATATAATGTTACTGCTTTGGCAACGTTAACTTCTTTTAACCATGCCCATCCACTTTATTTTGCAATGCGGAAGTCATAGGCTTCACTTCCTTTATTTTGGGGAGGCATCGCCGCCACACAAATATAACTAAACAGAAAATACTACACTTTAGTGGCTCGTGGTTTGAATCTCACACCTGCCGGGGCTGTTCAGAGTCGTGGAATCGACTCGTTGGGAATCGACCCGTTGGGAATCGACCTCTCGCCAATACCCCCGCCTCCCCCTCCCTCTGAGAAATTGACAGCAGCTGGGTCGCCTGTGTGAGCAAAGCCGAAGGACAGACACTGCAGAAAATAAAACTCTGCCGCTACAGTGGGCTCCCCTTCCCCCTTCCCTTCACCGTTTGAGTGTATATACCAACAAAGGGACCCAGACGAGCTCTCTGACTCGGTTTACCCGCTTCTACAGCAAAGCTGTCGGGACTTTTTCCTCGCGAACTGAAACGTCGGTAGCTTAGCCGAGCTAGCGGGCTAACGCGACTAGCTGGCTTCAGCTACACAGAGGAATTACAATTATTCCGCCGACAGACATTTGAGGATGTCGGGGAAGGAGCAGAATAAACAATCCACCACCGAACGGCTGGTTAAAGGTACATTTTTATTTCTAAAACTCAACGTTTTCCTTCACTTCATCTGTTAGCTTTACCCGCTCTAGTAGCTGATGGGTAACATTCAGTTTACGTGTTGGTAAGCAGAGTGTATAGAAATACAGTCATCCGTGCACATGTGCTGTGTTGGTTGACTTTTTGGATAACTTTGTCGGTCTGGTTTTGTTATTGACACATGTTGAAGGTCCATTTGACAGGTGTTTTTTGTCAGGCTGCTTCACATATAAGTAGCATAAATGAGAAGATCATATCAAATCGAAGTTTGAGTCAAAATGTTGTGTCAAATGTTATGTAGCAAAAAAGTGGTTATTAAATTAGGCTATAATAGGGACATGATTGCTTTAGCATGGTGCTCTCTGTGGTCTGAATATGCAAAGCCCTCCAGATAAACGACAATGAACGCTCTGCCATAGAAAATAGTTTATATGCTAAAAACATATATATTATCTTAATGTTTCTAACGATCAAAATGAAGAAGCCAGATCATCTCATGTTTTTTTTTTAGGTAATTACGTATCGTCAATATCAATTAATCAACACATTACTGTAGCTTTGATCCTCCTTCTGTCGTTTTTAGTTCAAGGCAATAAGTGGACTCCCTCATTACAAGAGTGTGAAATTCAGTGAGTCTATGCAGAATGTCACAGTGTCCACAAAGATTTAGTTGGAGGTAGAACTAAACTAATTGAAGTTGTCCGTGTGATCCCAGTTAACCTTATACACATAATCTGACGTAGAGGTAAGCAAGGATTGACCTCTGATTAAGTGAGCATCAGCTCCCTATCAAGGGCTCCAGGGAATTTCGTACGCCAGAGGGAACAGAGACAGTAGAGTAATACTCTAATTGGATCATTAGGTCTTCATGGGTATTAAAGCACATGAGGATCTTTGACTTCTTTTATTAAAATCGCCCAACGACACAGGACTCTGTCCGTCTTTCTTAGGGGTCCCTTATGGGATACAGTCAGCTGGGTGTGTTTTCTGATCCATCTCAATTTGAAGGGTTGAGCAGATGTCACTGGAGTCTTTAGTAGTACATTTCTGGGTCCATAATAACTTGAAGGTTCCGTTTCAAGTCAGGCTATTTAATGCACAAGGTCAAAATATGAATCGCTATGAAAAATATATTTAAAGAGCACCGTAGAGACGGTTCTTTCTTAGATCTGTTATTCCCGTTTTGCGAGAACGGGAGCATTGCGGTCCATACACGGGCAAATTGGTTCCAGGTTTCACTGAATGCCTTCTTTCAGTTAAAGCACTCGAACACCTGGATTTTACTCCACGCGTATGTATAATTGCAGACTGTCTGAAAATGTTTTTGTGGGGACATGTTTGCTGTGGTTGCTAGGCAGACACGTCACCGTAGCTTTGACGTGTATTGGAGAATGAGGACGGCAGATAGGGAATAACGTCCATGCAAGTGTGATTTGTTAGCACCTTAAACCACTACTGCGTAATTATTGAATTCTTGCCAAGTAGACGCCAATATTTTACATTCACCATTAAGTTCGGGGTTGGACAAAGGGGTTTGTACGACATCATAAGACAAGCCATCCCTATGAAAGTACTATTGAATCAATCGAGCCAGTCGTTATCGTGATGGAACGTTTAAGGATTTTGCCTGGTTGGATCGACACGCACCAGTGTTGTTTTACCCATTACAAAAGCATGTTTGGAAGGTAAATGATTATAGCAGCTTGTGTTTGGAAGAACTATAGGCTCTGTGAGAATAAGCTTCAGCATGATTGAAGTGATGTGTGGGAGTTGAGGTTCTCGCAAGGCCACGTCTTGATGAGTCCTCCCACAGCTAAAGCACGGAGCGTTGGGAATCAAGGATTGCAATGTCGTTTTTCATCAGCGCAGCCGGGCTGGAAACAATGAGACAGAGGCGGAGGAAAGATGGGGTTAAGTGCCTTTAAAAAAGCTTTGATTAGTTGCTAGACGTTTCCACGCAACTCTTTCGCACTCTCTCCTGCTTAGCACAGGGAAGTGTTGTGTGCATTGAAACTAGTTGCAACTAGTCAGGGTTCACTTTTTTTTCTTGGGTGGGGAATGCGCTAGCATAGCTTCACATCACGGCAACACTTTACCCACCCTGAAATCATATCACTATCTGTATCTGATGCACGTCACCTAGAAATGAGTTCGAGTCCGACCGCCTATTGTTTTAGTCCCCTGTCAGGCTGGTGGTGAATTTGATGTTTTGACCTTTTGGCTTATTTACAGATAGAAACTGGAGCTGTCAGGGTCAACGTCACCCTGCTTGTGTAATTATTCTGTCCTCATGCATGATTAACGGACCCCGGGCCCCGTCTCTCTCTCTTTCTCTCCCTCTCCCTCTCTCTCTCTCTCTCTCTCTCTGTCTCTCTCTCCCTCCCTCTCTAGTTTTGCATGTGTAGCTCAAGATAGCACGCGTCAACTTGCAAGAAGCTCTGAATATTTGCAAAACCTGAATATTTAGTTAAAGTCAAAAGGCTGTTATTGTGATAAAACCACAGATGAGACACACACAGGAAGTAACACTTTGACTGACTTCCTTAATAATGTTGTGCGGTCCAATGAGAGAAATGTTTAATAGCCGTACGGGGGAGCTTTGATGAACGATAGCTACGTTTCCCGGGTGCTTTTATTCTTTATCATTAGGTGTGGCACACAAGTGCAACGCACTCGCTGTGTATTTCGACACTTAGTAAAATCTCTCCTATCCGTCCTGAAGGCTTCATTTTTAAATGCAAATGTGCCAGGCTGAGAGGTTACGTATTTTCACTGGTGTCGGCTCAGAAAGATGAACTCAACCCTCGAGCCGGGGAATAGCCCTGTGCTGCTTTAGTTGAAACAGGCAAATGAGCAGGTGTCCTTCCTTCACTCTGTCAGGCATGAAAGATTCAACCTTTCTCTTCCTCCTACTGGCAGACCGACGCCCCCTTAATTTGCTCCGCCTCTGATTTAAATCTGAAGAGGCTCCAAAAATCATTTATTTGTTATAACCCCTGATCCTTCGATTCCATTTCCACCACTGCAGGAAGGTTCAGTCACCTGAGCCTGAAGTTTTACTGTGGCAGATCATGCTTGTGGTCCCAGCGCTGAAAGCCGTGGTGGTCCGCCAGACCCACATTCTTGTGGAGCGCGAGCAGTGCCAAGCTGGCCTGTGACCCTGGCGGAGAGGATTCCACGACGCTGCCAACAGCTGGGCTTTACCACGCCCAGACCGTAAGGACGTAACATCCCGGCTCTTCTTGAACTGAATTGAATGTTGTGGAATTCCTACAACTGAAAATAGCTCAAAGACCGGGCGGGATGCAGAGTGATTTCAGCAGGCGTTTGTTTGCATGCCAGCCGCTGGAGGGATCTCTGGTGTGCTTGGTTATACAAACGATTCCTGAATGTGAAATCCCATGGCTTGTTGAGGGTTTATTTAGGCAGTCGTTTTCACAACAAATAGAGCTTCCTGTCTCTTAACAAGGCCTGCATGCACGTGTTGGTTGGGGGAAGGGATGGGACCAGCTGTGGCCATATGTGTTCTGATAACCCACATAGCTTTGTGGGAGAGTCCCAAATTCTGACCAATAACTGTAATGACAGTTTAGTGCATACGTTTCATTTCCAACTCCGCGTATTGGGAAGCGTAGCATTTTCAAATCTTTACTCTCTAAGCAAACACTTGAATGTTTTCAGGTTTAGTTGAGGGTTGAGTAATAACTTGCAAGCATGAATGTCATGCATTAGTTTATTTCTGCTGTATTTGGAGAAGCGTGCTAAAGTAGATAATGCCTTTTTTATATTTCTATTACTGTTACATGGTAAATATTAAACTCCAGCTTTCCACTTATCCGTTATGTATTGTGTTTCTGACATGAGTGATTCCTCAAATGATGTGGCTTTTAGAGAAGTGCGCTTTTATTTACACAGCTCCTTTTTTTAGATTTTTTTGTGGTCGTACAAGATGTTAAATAATCTCTAATACTCATTTTGAAGAAGGAACATAAAGACAGCGCACAGAATATTAAAGGTACTTCATGGGTGTGCTCCGTTTTGGTTGGTGAGAGTTTGGCTTTAGCTTAAATTACTCAAATCATTCATAACTATACATCCGATTAGTATTTCAAGTCTGTAGAATTTTGTAATATAAAATTGAGAGATTTACAAATGCAAAATTTCCAAAAGCCTATTATTCAAAATAGTTGCTGGATACAAAGAAAGGTAACCAAACCGATCTCATCCCCCATTTCAATACCCTAGAATGCAAAATAAATACCATGGGAGTCAATAGGGGAGGAGGTCTGTTTGGTTTTTATTCCAAATATCTTCCTTTGTGTTTAGCAGAACAAAGACATTGAACTGATTTGGATCAATCTGAGGGTGAATAAATTGACAGAATTTTCATTTTAGGTGAACTATCCCTTTAAAGTATGTTTTCTGAAAATCTTTATAAGTCATATTAAAAGTAACAACATGCAGTTTATTTTAGCTTTGCTTTTGGTTCTGCATTTTTAACATACACCATCTGGCTTTCATGGTGAATCTGTGGATTCTTTCACACACCTTGGTCAGCAGATGTTACGATAGACCCTGAGACTTGAACACACACGCCTCTCTTTATGGCTGTAAACATTTTTTTGCAGGTAGCTCTAAACACTGTGTGATTTCAACAGCCGGAGCGTAAAATTCCTCTGCCCTTGATTCTGTCATTCTTTGACACAGTCAAAAGAATTTAAAACTTTTGTTAAAAGTGTATATCATGTATCAAACTATGCCAAGATGTTTTCCCTGTAATTACAAGAATTACAAGACTCTTATTATCTTTCCTGCAGCGGTGCCGTACCCTCCCACAACAGGGCTCCCCTTGAAAGACCTGTATGAGGACGGCAAGCCCAAATTGGAGCTCTTGAAGAGCCACCTGGTAAAAGAGGGCCGTCTTGAGGAGGAAGCGGCCCTACGCATCATCAACGACGGTGCCAACATCCTCCGCAACGAGAAATGCATGCTGGAGGTAGAGGCCCCTATCACAGGTAGGTTCACGCGCCTGTGCTGTTTCATGCTTTTTCTGATGATTCATTCCTGCGGTGACGCTACAACATGTCGTGATTTGAAGACAAGCACAACGTTTACATCCAGGATGTGGTTTATACAGAGTTTTCACTGAACGTTTAGCACACTTTGTGCTCTGAGACGATCAAGAAGTTTATGTCCACTGCCAACGATAGTCGCCTACACACCTGATTCCTCCCAAGCTGGCTGTCAATCCCCAAAAACAAGCCAGATGATCAGAGCTAGAAGGTTAAAAATTATGTGGTAAATGTCCGGGGTACATTTTTTCAATGAAAGGCATAGTTCATAAAAAAAAAGATTATTTCATTATTTATTCGCCCTTATGTTGTTTAAAATCTGTATATGCGTGATGTCCGTTGCATCATCATTTGTCTCAAGTCAATAAAAATAGGAGCCTGCTCTGCATGAGCACCACACCGTTTCTGCAGAAAAGGGTATCGGACGCGCAAAAGTACCCTCAAGGCTCAGCGGTTACTCGATCGAGTGTCTCTGATATCATCCTTAATCTTCTAGATTATGCTCGACCCTGACATAATCCTCAAGCCAGCGACAAGAACGCGATTATTTTCATATGGAGCCAGTCATCCACAGCAACACATAATACGGTTGCTCTATAAAGGTCAGAGAAACTCGCGCACACACCCTCACACCTGCCCGCCTTTAATTCCCCGGCGGAGGCCACAGGAAACCCCCAACACTCTCCCTAGACTCAAACGAATACACAAACAGGTGTGTGGATATAAATGGGCATGGCTGCCCTGTCCGGCAACCCCCTCAAACGCTTAGGTTTTTCATAACACGCAACCCGCACCCTGGGGTATAATGATTGGACTCCATAATGACATGTTAAATTGCAGTGGTGGTGATTGGGAAGCTTTTTGTCTGGCCGTGCTTTCGTTCTGACGACTTTTCACCCTGTGAGCACTCGAAAGGAAATGGTGTTGGTTTGGCCACATCCTGTCTGTGTGTGTGGTGGCCACTATCGATGTTTCATTCTGTTGTTTTTAAGGGGCCTAGTATCTGTGCATTTCCTTTTAGTGGTTTAAGTATTTGTGCACCCTCAGTTGGCATAACATCTCCACTCCTATATGCTTTTGTTCGTTGATATGACAAAGTATTATTTTGATAACTCTTCAAATCTTGCGCAATGACGCTGTGCAATTTGCGTCGGCCACATCTTATGTTGATTCACTTTGTTAAAGTGATGGTTCACCCAAAAATGAAAAGGTCATAATTTAACCTCTTTTCATTACAGACCTGTATGACTTTTCTGCAGAACTCAAAATATAGTTTGAAGAATGTGGTAACAGGGCAATGGCGATACCCATTTACTTGCATTGGTTTTGTGTCCATACAATAGATTGGTATCGCCGTCGTTCACTTACCAATGTTCTTCAAAATATATTTTGTTTCACCGAAGAAAGTCATACAGCTTTGAAGTGACAAGAGGTTAAATGATGACCTTTTCATTTATGGGTGAACTATCACTTTTATGTTGTTTTGGTTTTCTTTTTGTTGTTGCTACGAGCTTAAATGTGTTTGTGCTGTCTCTGTATTCAGTGTGCGGAGATGTCCACGGGCAGTTCTTCGACCTGATGAAGCTCTTTGAGGTGGGCGGGTCCCCGCACAACACACGATATCTATTTCTGGGAGACTATGTGGATCGAGGATATTTTAGTATTGAGGTAAGTGTTGCTTTGTAATGTTTAACCGTCAGATGTAAAGTAAGGTTAACAGTCAGCAAATGAGTTTCTAGTGTTACGCAACTCTGTCAACCGCTTTTTTGGCAGGCTGTTCAGCACCTCGAGCGAGAAGTTGTAAAAAGAACAAGAATCATGATTAATGTGAAATGGTTATGGTGTTTTACGGGGCAAGAAAAAACATGATCTTAAAGTGTAGACACCAGATTTAAACAAAGCACATGTTAACATGGAACTAGTGTGATAAAATCACATACTAGCCATGTCTGTGTAAACATCAGACTCTTGTCATGACCATGTAAAGGCGGTGAACCCCACACGACACATGCAAGGATACGAGTGAGGGACTGTTTACATAGAGGCAAATCCACTCATCCTTGTAAAACTGTAGTTCTACTGATAAAAGGATCATGATGTCACATTTAACACCCTCTGTAATGTTGTGCTCAAACTTGTATTGTGCGTCACTAAACACGTATCATAATACTTACAAAAATCCACAATGTTTAGATGTACCCCTTAGAAGTTCTGTGTCATGCACCTCGTGTTTTGTCTCGTGATGATGAAATCAGAATGTCATATTTGTTGATTGTTTAGAGTTCAACAATCATTTACTCCTCATGTCATTCCAAACCTGTATGACTTTCTTCTGCAGAACACAAAGGTATTTCAAAAATGTTGGTAACCAAACAACACTGGCCCCCATTGATTTCATCTGAGACATTTCTTGAAATAACATCTTCAGAAAAGTCGTGTACAGGTTTTTAAACACAAGGGTGAATAAGTTACATTGACCTATGAACTACCTTTAAAAAGATGTATCCTGCAAAACAGGATTTGTCAGTTTTTATCACTAATGTTACGTGCAGAATGTATCTTGCTAGGAGCCGCTGGTCTGTCTTTTACCCTGCAGCTTTTATGACTTCGGCCTTGATGACTGATGTCACACTGTTGCCCCGGCTCTCAAAAAAGCCTCCACCTCTGCGTTGCGCGTTTGTTGCAAAGTTCAGGGTAGAAATGTCACGGTTAAAAGAGCCACCGTAAGAGAGGAGACACGCTGATGCTCAATACCATCAAACACTGCTGAGGGTCCGGAGCCCAGAGCCACCTGAGACACACAGAGAGAATGAGTTTGCGTGTGCACGTCTCGCGACAAAGGCCACGCTGAGTTCATGCTCCCTCCCTGGACATCACAGAGGACGAACTTCAGTCATCCTCCGCACCACCCGCTAATGCCCTCTGACTGGGACGCGGCAGTCATCAAAAGCTTTCGTAGGTTACCCCACCCAGAGCTGTGCGGAGAACTTTGTACTTTTAAGTATTCTTGTGAGCATATCGCTTCTGGCACATTTAGGCGTTGATAAAACAGGCCCGTTAAAAGATAACCGACCTAAACGCTGTACTTCCTTCCTGCGTGGACAGAACAGAGAAATGTGTATAAAGGCTGATTAAAAGTGCTGTTGTTCTTGCTGTTATGTAGCCGGAGAGCCTTGCAGGTGTTTCATGTTATAGATTAGCAAAGTTAAAAATGACTGACAGGAGTAGATTTGAAGGAGAGATAAAATTAAATATTTGAGTCTTGCGTAATTAGTTTCAGAACTGACAAGGGTTTGACTTGAGAGATGATATGGGAAGCGAATGTTAAAAGATTGTTATCATAGTTTTACCCTATCAGCTCTGATCTGCCTGCTCGAATGTGTAAGTGCTTCAGCGGTTTTGAAGTGTACGTGACCTTCGCTTTCTTAAAGAAAAATTAAAATGCGTTCTATCACACTAAATTAAATGAACTTTACATGTAGTTGCTTTTTGCATGACATGACTGATAGTCAATCATGGTATTTCTTCAAAAGCCACACAAGCACCTACGAGATTTGAAGTCATCAACATATTTGACTGCCAGTCTTGTACTGGTAGTTTAAGAATTTGCTTAATGAGAGCGGTGGGTTTGTAATAAGTCTGCAAAATGCACGTATAAATATGAAGTAATGTGCAAGTTTTAAATGAATGCGACGTCATGAAATGTATAGTCTTCTTTCTCTTTAAATTGAATGGGCAGCTTGGTTTTGTCTGTTGCCTTCTACACGCACTCAGAGTATGCATGTGGGAGGCTTATAATACTTCATATTCATCTGTTAAGATGCAATGAGTTTTGCTCGCTTAAGTGCGCTAAAGAAGTGCAAACATGTGAACGCAAAGCATTGCGGCTTCTCTTTGTTTTCACATTGCAGAAGAACATTTTTGCTGTTACAGATTTGAAAAATGTCTGTGGTTTAGTGTTCATTTGATGATGTTCTTCAAAATATCTTTATTGATTCATGGTAGTGACCTAAAAAAATTGTGATCACATTTTTTAGTAGCACGTGGGACATTTATCTCGTAGCACGAGGTTCTGTGTCCATATAATGTAGTTTCAAAATATAATCTTCAAAATATAATCTTCAAAATATATTTTTATTTTGGAGTGAACTACCTAATCACATGAAAGAATAGTATCAGATTTGCAATAAATGTATTTTTGGGCTTGTAAAATTTAACTAATTGAATATTCTTACATCTACATTATTATATTAATGCGGAAAGACGACTAGGAGCAACATAAGGTCGAGTAAACCGTGACATATTTGATTTTTGGGCGAACTTTTCCTATAATAGCAAAGCAGAGGGAATAAAGGTATAATCCTCTTATACCTAATACCTGTTGTCTTGTGGCCTTTCAGCATATCAGTTTGGTTTAATCCAGTATGCTATGATTATGGTTGCCAACATTGTGTTTATTCTTGATGGAACATGTTTTTAATTCTGTAATCACTTTGATCTCATTCATTATACTAAGTGTCCATATCAACAACATTTGAAAGCATTACATAGGGTGTGTGTCTTTTGAAGAGAGTTACAATGTGTGGCTCTGAAAGTTATGGTTCACCAAAAAATGAAAATTCTTTCATCATTTACTCACCCTCTTGTCATTTCGAACCTGCCTGACTTTTTCTTCTTCTGCAGAACACAAAAAGATATTTTGAAGAAAGTTGGTTACCGAAGAGTGCTGGCACCCATTCAATTCTATTGTACGGACAATAATCAATGCTAGTCAATGGGTGCCAGTTAACAACATTTTTTCAAAATCTCTTCTGCGGAAGAAGGAAAGTCATACAGGTTTGAAACGACGAGGATGAGTTAATGATGACAAGAAGAAGAAGAATCAAATGTATTGACGGAAGTTATCAACGTTGTGCGTTTTCATACTTGTGTTTTTTACTTTGCATTTGCAAGTGTGTGCTGTACCTGTGGGCCCTGAAGATCAACCACCCGACCACCCTCTTCCTCCTCAGAGGCAACCACGAGTGTCGGCATCTCACAGAGTACTTCACCTTTAAACAAGAATGTAAGCTCTATACACCCTCTCTCTCTTTCGGTGTGTGTGTGTGTGTGTGTGTGTGTGTGTGTGTGTGTGTGTAAGCGGCATCAAGAGAACGAAATAGGTTTTGCCACATCATTCTACTCCGTTATAGCAATATTTTCCCCATTTCATCTCGGCCTCCCCAGAGAGATCTTGTCTTTAGAGTATTGAATGAAAAGCTACGGGCGGAAAGCTCAATGTCGTTCTTCGCCACTCATCAATCCTCACTTAGATTTTAAATCATCCCAGTCATGACAAAATGCTGACAGCTAACCCAAACCCTCATTGTTCATCCCTCACCCTCGCTTTCCACCAGCAGCCGTTGATCTTTATGTCCACGATCAGAGATATGATAACCACTGGTCATTTTTAGATTTCGTACGTTGTGTTCACATTCGATTTTATGGCTTGATCCAGAGTCATACGGAAGCCACCTAACCCCCAAACCACAGTGAGGTCAAACCATAATCATAAATATCACAATGAGTATTAGCGGATGATATTTTTGGTCCCCGATGAAATTTTAAGTTGCGTCATGAGCACGGGCAGAAATTAGACATTCATTTGTCCACTTCTTCACAAACCCAGTGACCAGACACGTTTCCCGTTCGTATCGACATGGTCTTCACCCCCCCGATTGACCCACATTGAGTCTGTCTGTTTGGCTTCTCTCCACCCAGCTAATCAAAGAGCATTCGGTAATGTCACGCCATTCCGCCACGTTCGCTCATCACAAGGTAGCCTGTTTCTCATCTGTCAGCGGTGCTGTTTACGATACATCGCACAGCTGGTCTGTTCCGAAATGTCAGGATTTAACGGCGTTATGCGACCCCACTCTGCCTGCAACCTGTCTCTGGCCTCAGCTTGCTTTAATCAACCTCCCGCCATGCCGGTTTCCTCGGCTCATCTCAATTAGCGCGCAGTCCTCCACAACATCACCTAACAAGGCATGCTGCATCCTCCTCCTCCATCCACTCCAGCCTTGGAAAGTTGGCAAGGAGCAGTCTGCCCTCACTAACCACCCACCCAATATTACTGCGATATGTCAAACAGACAGTGCGGCTTGTCCCGTCCGCTCCTGTGTAGAGATGCAAAGAGGTTTTTATTGGAATGCTCTCGTCGCAGGCAAGATTAAGTACTCTGAGCGCGTGTACGACGCCTGCATGGAGGCTTTCGACTGCCTTCCCCTGGCCGCCCTGCTCAACCAGCAGTTCCTGTGCGTGCACGGAGGCCTGTCCCCAGAGATCACCTGCCTCGACGACATCAGGAAGGTAAGACACGTGCCTCGAGATGGTATAAGATCGCACTGTGATTGATTTACAAACGGGCTGATTTTTGGGTTTGCTCAACAGTTGGACAGGTTTAAAGAGCCGCCAGCTTTTGGGCCGATGTGCGACCTGTTGTGGTCCGACCCTGGCGAGGACTACGGCAGCGAGAAGAACTCCGAGCACTTCTGTCACAATAGCGTGAGAGGATGTTCATATTTCTACAGGTACTTCAGCCCACAGGCGTGCACGCTCAAGCGTACCGCGCGGCTGCCCACACGATGTAACCGACTTGACAATTGCATATTAATGGAACCTCTCTGCATTAGTCATCGAGGTTTTGATTGACGGACTATTGAAGCGACTAATTGCACCTTTCTCTCCATCTCTGTCAGTTACCCCGCAGTATGTGACTTTCTGATGCATAATAACTTGTTGTCAGTTATAAGAGCACATGAAGCCCAGGACGCAGGGTGAGTCCGTCACATAACACACTTAAACCAGGCTGCCAAGTTTACGGTCCGTCTGACTCATTGTTTTTTCTGTTCCCCCCTTCGCTGATCCCCCCCTTTGCAGGTATCGAATGTACAGAAAAAGTCAGACGACAGGCTTCCCGTCGTTAATCACAATCTTCTCTGCACCAAACTACTTAGATGTGTATAACAATAAAGGTAAGAGCGCTCCTGAGGGGTTGAGGGGGGTGTTGTGTTGGTACGTAGAGAGCTTATTGGCTGATAGATAAAATGACAGTTTAATAATATTGGAGATGACATTTACACAAAATTGGTTTGTGTATATGGTAAAAATTCTGTAAATTCTTCCGCAGAACACATAAGATGATATTTTTAAGGAATATTGTTGTTAACCGGCACCTATTTAATGCGCATACAATATAATGAATGGCTACCGGCGCTGTTCGGTTACCAACATTTGTGTTCTGCAGCAGAAAGAAAGTCACACAGGTTTGAAATGAAGAGATTGTGAAACGCGCAGATGTTTTACAAAGCTCATCGCGCTGAAAAGCAAGGTGTGCTATGATTGGCCAGTTAACCAGTGTGTAGTGATTGGTCGAATACTGCAAGCTAGTGACCAAAATGTTATATCAAGTTCTAAAGCAATTGTACTGTCAGTTACGCCCACCTTACTTGCGTAAACATTTGGGCGGTCTTTGTCAAATCATACCATGAACTGACGTAATTTTGTGGCGGTGTGGTTTCACGAGGCGTTTCAGGGTCTGGATGGGCATTCGCTTTTAGATGGAATGCATATTTTGTTTTCGACATTTTTTGCAATTTTACGTGTCTAATACATGCATGGGCAGCTTATAACACACCGAAAACACAGAAAAACACCTTTTCGCGCCCACATAATGACCCCTTTAAGTGGGTATCACTGTTGAGGGTGTGTGATGTACATCCACAGCCCAAAATTTTTCAGCTCACTTTGTACCTTTTTGCACCCTGAAGCTGCTGTGTTGAAATACGAGAACAATGTCATGAACATCCGGCAGTTCAACTGCTCTCCTCACCCGTATTGGCTGCCCAACTTCATGGACGTCTTCACGTGGTCATTGCCCTTCGTCGGCGAGAAAGGTAAAGAGAAAACAGTAGTTTTTTGTGACTTCTTGATTGAAATAATTTTCAGCATTATGGGATGAAGTCGAGGAGATTTTCACACTTATATACATAATTCTGGGTTTGCATAACATGGTCATTATAGATCATTTAGATCAGGCATGTCCTGTTGAAGTTCTCTCTTGTGTGCTTTCAGTAACAGAGATGCTGGTCAACGTGTTAAACATCTGCTCAGATGATGAGCTCATGTCAGAAGGAGACGACACCTGTGAAGGTAAGAACATGTGGACAGAGGTTCAACCTGTGGAAAGATCCATCAAGATCTGACCTGTTTTTGGGCCCGGAGATAAAGGACAGTAATGCCATAAACAAACCAGATGAACCCATTTGGAGGGCCCACCTCCCCCTTCTGAAGAGCTGTCATGAAGGGATACAGTGTCCCATTTACTGTTCTTCTATTTGTCCTTTTTTCAATGGTGCATAATTATATCTTGCCCTGACACACTTCTGTATGTCTGTGAGCCTTTTGAAATGGGTTTATTTGATTTCTTGAGGGAGTTGTGGATATTATGCCTCATTTGATCTTGAATACGTATGCAAAAGGAAAAGTTTCAAGGATAATTTTCTTTAAAACGCTCTCGTTTAACCAGTCATTTTTTTATTTACTTAAAGATATAAAATAAATCTGCATTTAAGCAATATTGAACAAATGCAAACACAATTTTATGATCTAAAGTTATCGTCTTTTCTCTGTCTCTGTATTTCGTGCTTGTTTGTGGCAGGTGGAACCCCGGCAGTCCGCAAGGAAGTTATCCGAAATAAGATACGTGCCATTGGCAAGATGGCCAGAGTTTTCTCTGTTCTTAGGTAAATTTACACATATCATAAGCCAAGCCCTTACTCGCGCACACACACACACACACACACACACACACACACACACACACACACACACACACACACACACACACACACACACACACACACACACACACACACACACACACACACACACACACACACACACACACACACACACACACAGGTTTGTTGTGCTTGATGATTAGGACATGTCATAGATTTATTTTGTTTTCATTACAGGCAATTGGTTTACCCAAAAATGAAATTTCATCATTTACTCTCAACATTATGTCATTTCAAACCTCTATGGCTTTCTTCTGCAGAACCAAAAAGATATTTTGAAGAATGTTGGAAACCTATTAACGGGTGCATATTCACCCATATTGTACGGACACAAAACCAATTCAAGTCAATAGGTAATGCTGTTGTTTGATTAACAACATTCTTCAAAATATCTTCTGTTATGTTCTGTAGAAGAAAGTCATATAGGTTTGAAATGGCAAGAGGGTGAGTAAATGATAAATCTTCTTTGTTTTTTTGTGCAAAATAAAACAAAGTATGAATAAATAAATTTGAGGAATAATTCACCCAAAGTTGGCTTCCTAAACTATCCTGAACAGGGTCAAATATATGTGGCTCTCCCTATAGCAAAATCTGTACACATACACTTTCTCTCAATTTGCTTCATCAGAGGTCAAATTCTTTAGGTTAAATATTAGCAGTATGGTTTGGATTTTGACAATAATTATATTTTTATTCATTATAAAAATGGCCAAATAATAATAAATATTTTGTTTTTAAAAAGAACCTTGGTAATGGAGAGATATATGGCTTGATAAATTAACAATGGCATTGACTTTATAAATGTGATATTATAAACAGTGTAACTGTCACAGTATTCATAAACTTGAAAACATACTTTTACTCTGAGGCTGCTGTTTTTTGGGGTCAAATGGTTGCAACCTTAACTCGTTCTCTTAACGCTACAGCGAAGCACACACGGTTTCCATATATAACAGTAAAATATGAGACGTCAAACATAAGAACAGATATATAAAGACACAGGGACAGTAGGTGGCAGTTTGTCCTCTTGACACAATAAGCATTCCTGCCATAAAAGCAGAATGTGTTCTGTAAACATCTGTTCAAGGTAAACATGCAATAGGTCATAGCTTTAAAATAACATCTTTAAGACTATTTAAGACATCATCATACACCATCATTGTATACTTTATCAGTGTTTTCTCATAATGTATAAACACAATAATAGATGCCTGCTGTTTGGTTATTTATTCTGTATTAGAGCACACGTGAATATTAGCCCCAGTCAGCTTATTACCGAGAGAGAGAAGACAGTAGGAGAACATTACTGATGTTTATTTATTTATATAAAAAACAAACAAATTCCGGATAAAATGCGTTTTATAATGGCAAAAAATATAGTGTATATATTCAATTCGCAATGATTTTGGTTATTAATATTTATGTTTGTATTGTTCCTACACCAAATAGCATCTTTATTTTCTTTATTATTTTAGCATTATTTTAATAATTTTTATCATACAGCACCTTATATTTACTAAAGAACTGATTAGTGTGTCTGTGTTCAGTTTGGCTGCCTGTGTGTGCGCAACCATTTTACCTCATCGAGAAAGAACATGGTGGCCTCCTTAGGTTAAAATGTATTACATTAGGTTTTTTAAAAGAATTTTAAATATTTGATGTTTCTAACAACAAATTTTAGTAGTGTAAGGCTATTACAACATATTAAGCCATACATCTCTCTATACCCTTAGTTTCCCTCATAGAAGTCAGCTGGGGCCTCGTGGCCCACCGTCCCCTTTAGTAACCACAGAACTAAATTATTATTTCATGATAATAGTAGTACAACTACATATGAAAAGAATGTTAAAGGCTTTATTTTTGTTATTGCAGAGAGGAGAATGAGAGCGTGTTGCAGTTAAAGGGCTTGACCCCCACTGGCACATTGCCTCTGGGTGTGTTATCAGGAGGTAGACAGACTCTGCAGAGCGGTAAGTCTCACGCCTGTCCTCTCTGCTCTGGCCGTGCAATGTTGTGTACAGCGATACCTGCTCTCCACCAACTTCCTGCTCACTCCATCACTCACTGTCTTTCTAAGTCTTTCTGTCTCTCTCTCGCTCTCTCGCTCTCTCGCTCTCTCTCTCTCTCTCTCTCTCTCTCTCTCTCTCTCTCTCTCTCTCTCTCTCTCTCTCTCTCTCTCTCTCTCTCTCTCTCTCTCTCTCTCTCTCTCTCTCTCTCTCTCTCTCTCTCTCTCTCTCTCTCTCTCTCTCCTCTATGCCGTCAGCTCCACCCCCTCCTGGTACAGCACACCCATCATCAGATTGCTTTCATTAACATTTCTAAAAAAATTCACCTCCAAATTACATTGCTTTTAATCAACCAGCATTCTTCAGATTTGCCTGGGACCTGCCAAACTTCCGATAAGATCACGGCGTGTGCCGAGGAGACGCTGCGTGTGATGCTGTCGCAGGGATGGGGGCTTTCGGCTGTGACGCAATATGACCCAATTTAGCCGGCGCATGTTGGCATGCCATGCTTTCTCTCCCAGCATTCACATAAAAAACTCACCAGCCTGCTGGTTGTTGCCTTCTTAACTGGCCTACTAACACCACTGTAACACGATGAGGTTTGCTTTGCTGAAACCATAGATGCGCCGTAACATTTGTATGATGGATACATTGCGTTCATTTATATACCTTTTGAAAGGATGCTTACACTTATAAGGATAATTGTCGTATCGCAATAAAATCATAATGTCTGTTGATCATTATTTGTTGTGGTTAAGTTTATAGAAAATAGAAATTAAATGACACATTGCTCAAAGCTGCCTCGCTTCTCGTCTTCCTGTGAAGACCACAAATAAACTGTCATCACGCGTATACAGTATGTCGCAAAGTTTTACACCGGAGGCCTCTCCTTGTTTGGCTATTGTATACCTTCAGCTTTAAAAATAGAACGGCGTTTGTGTCTGATGTCTGGCGACGCAGGTTCAAAAGCATGGTTTCTCAAAAGCAAACTTCACCAGAAATTTGTTCTGCACGATGCTTCTTAACTCAACTAACTCTTCAGGTTATGTTCCTGTGATCGTGTATCGGGGGATGCATTTGGGCTGATGTCAAATGAATAAGTGGAGGTGGGGGGATTTGAATGGACTTGTGATTGCATTGATAACTTGACTCACTCTCTTTCCCCGTTCGTTTTGGGCATGGCACTACTACTCACGCTTACACAGCCACCGTAGAAGCAGAGGAAGCACGAGGTACGCAAGACATCTGTGAAACCTTCTCAGTGTTGTCTGTATGTTAAACCCAAACCCCCTCCCCCTGTCATGAGCTGTCTGTCGTTCGTGTAATTTTTGTTTGTTTGTAGTTGCTGCTTTTGTTACTTGTGTGTGTTGGGTTTTTGTTTGTTTTGTGTCTTGTTTTGTGCCATTTTGCAAACCATGTAAAGTTAAATGAGTGTATTGTAGCAGTGAAAAAAAATAAGAGACCACTCCAGTTTTGTCTTAAATCTGTATTTCATGTGTTTTCAATTTCAGTCCGTTGCGTGTTGAATTTTTATAGAACCTCAGGAATGACATGACGCATGAAAACTGTGATAAAAATCGGACTCATTCCAGCATATATTCATTTTTGAATTGATCCTACAATACAAGTAAACCATTAGTATTGTGTTGTTTTTATAGATGTTCCGATACTCTTTTTCCTTCCCGATACCTGTGCTCGAGTTATCGGCCGATACCAAGTGCTGATCTGATATCTGGGTATTTGTATATACTAATAGTTCTGTTTGAATAGCTCTAATTATTTTATAGTTTGCTTCGGACTTAACCTTTAATAAAACTTACAAATACTAGTCAACGAGAGTATTTTTATTATCTAACAGACATATGCGGGCATCTTTTCATGCCTTCTTTGTTGCCGATTCCTGAATTTTTGGGTATCTGTGGCATTACGATACTATTATTGCAATCGGAAAAACAACTTGAGACGTATATATCAACTTATTTTCTTTGTAGAATTCTATTTTATTATTATTTTGACGAGTTTAGATTAAATTTTCTGCAAATAATTTATCTAGAATTTTGGACTGAAATTGACGCTAGTTCACAAAATGAAACAAAAATTTAAAAAAACTTTAAATAATTCTGGAGTGGTCTCTTATTTTTTTTTTTCAAGTGGTGTGTAGTGTCTGCATTTATAGTCCAGATGTTGTAGGCTCAAGTGAAGACTGTTAGGCAACTACTGGTTGAAACTTTAGCAGGTTTAGAAAAATAATCCTAAAAGTCTCATTTGGGGAAGAACAATTATTACAAATATCTTTTTAGTATGAAAATATAAACCATTACAAAGACATTTTCTTGGGAATGTGCACTGATACATCCACAGTAAGATTAGGAGTATGGGGTCATTTTTCCATGTTTCATGAACTCTAACATACGAGCTCGAAGCTCTTTTTATTGTGACTGTGGTGCTGTGATGTATTTTGTGGACCTGGTTGTTGACTTTTGTTTCTGTAATGCTCCTAATTGTAAATGCAGCGCTGCTGTTTTGGGTACAGGGATGCGAACAAACCACAGAGAGACTAAATCTGATCAGTTTCAATATCTGACCAAAGAAGGTAGTGGAGCTGTACATGCTTTTTCCTGTAATGTCAGATGTGTGACGTGGGTTTTACCAACTTTTCTGTTTTTTAGTTTAATCTTTGATGTGCACCCTTACCTGTGTTTTACTTGGCTTATTTGTTTTGGTATATTTAGCTTTGCGTTATCTTTGTTTTTACAGTGTTCTTTGGGGAAGAATGGCCTTGTAGTAGTAGATGCATACTAGATAGTTACCGGTGATGTTTAAAATGAATAAAATAGATTTGTGCAGGATTGTTTGGGGTATTCTTATAGACTAAATGTGCACAGGTGGAGTGTTTTGAAACCCAGTTCAAGGTTCTGTGTTAAATTCATGGAAATAATGTGGACTTTCATAGTTTGTGAACTGACAGTACTGCACTTTTAATAGACGTCTATGATGTTTTCAGTCTGACCAGAAGGCTTATTTTTAAAGTAACCTTGGGTACAGGGATGCGAATCCATGACCTGGAGTTAATCCATTAGAACTCTTCTAAGAACTTCAGAGAACAAATTATAAAACAAAATATGCAATATAAAAAGATTGCCAATTTAATATTCTGTTTATGAGATTTTGTTGTTATCGACAGAATGGCATTGATGTAAAATTGCATGTTTGCTTTGTTTTGTCTTGTATCATTTTCTATGTGATAGTGTGTACGTAGTAGTTAACAAGTGGTTTTATTTCCATATTTTTATGATTATTGTACTCATTTAGCTCTCATTTAAATACTTTCTTGTATTTTTAATCATGCTTTTAAAAGCAAAAATGGCGCAAAATAAAGGTTTTTATAGCTGTATCTCAGTCCATTACAGTACCGGTCATAATAGCTGTGACTAACTGACTTTTTCTCTACCTTCTGCTCCACTTTCAGCTATCCAAGGCTTCAACCCTCAACACAAGATCCAGAGTTTCGAGGAAGCACGTGGTCTGGACCGAATAAACGAGAGAATGCCTCCACGCAAGGACAGCATCCAGCCGGACGGCACTGCCAACTCCATCAACGCAGCCAACTCCCCCGACAAGAACGGCACCAACGCCCAGGCGTAGTAACATCCTACGGCTACCTACTGCTCTCCTTTACCCTCATCCTTACTTCCTGTCTCTCTCTCTCTCTTTATTTTTCTTATGTCTCTCGCCCTTTTTCTCTCATGTCATTCTCTTTTTGGTAGAGTTGATGCCCCCTACATGCAAAAATCTCCTGGACGGCTTCAGGGGAGAATCGCACAATACCATGAAAAGGGGGCGTAGCAAAAAAAAAACCATGGTTCTTATTTATTTATTGATATAGATAAGACATTTAAGATCTGTAACAGTGGGATAACTGAGATGAAGAAATACATGGGGATATTACATGTGTATATAAAATACAGAATATATATAAATATATATATATACAGTATATAGACTTAGCATTGGGGTGGTGTAAGGTCATATTAGATTCAGTAGTTTAAAAAAGACAAAAAATCCATTTTGTAAATTTCAGTTTATTAGATTTGTTTCAGAATTTTTTTAAACAAGCAAGATTTGCTCCGCATCATTTCTTTTTGTTGTTGTGTGCTTGGCGAGGGAAATTTTGACTCAACATTATAACATAGAGTGCTTATTTGTGAATACCCAATGCACGTATGATACGATTGCTTTGAGCAAAAAACAACAATTTAACAAAAACATAAAAGAAAATAAACAGCAACAGTGAAAATGTTTGTTTTGGAAACGACGTGTGTGGGGGGAAACCCCCTTCATTATGCCAATTATAACGAAGGGGAGTGCATTAATAACTCAAGTGTTGACACATTTATATGTAAATGTACATTTTCAAGTGTTTCCTAAACCAAATGTCATGTTTACTTTGTTGCTTTTGTTTTTTTCGTTGATTATAACTAAAACTACACCGATTTGTCACCAAATGTTAAGACGTCTCATCCTGCTGAGATGGATGGAGTAATGAATGTCTCTGCTTGTGTATTTCAGTTCTCTGTATTGTAGTGAAGCATGATAAAAATGTATCCGTCCCCGATGAAATTTCACGCTTGGACCACATTTGGTGAATACTCAGAGTTCTTTGCTATGGATTGTGGTAAATATAATTACAGGCCTCTAGTTGCACTTGGAAAGTATGTGGAAAGTGACTGAGATGTTTAATGTCCACCTCATCCAGGATGAGCACGCATGCCTTACGTCTTGCAACTTTACACACCTGAAGTAGCACTGTAGAAGCACACGCAATTGGTCGAAACGCAATGTTTTCAAAATTTGGACATTAAAAGCCCTTTTTTTCCTCTTATGCTATTACTTGTTTGTATAAGTAAACCTCTTGTAACTATCTTCAGTGCTAGTATTTCTGTATACGGCTGTATTTTCTAGAGTGGACCATATTCCACACATATACCATTGACTGAAGCCTTGTTTTTGCTTTTACCGAAAACTTAAATTGGTTGCTTTTCTGTACTTTTTTGAGAATGGCAGGATGTGAAGCCATTGTTTACCAAATCTTATTTTCAGAACTTTTTGCTTTCACTGTACTGTTTTTGTCAAGAAAAACCTTAGTTCCGGCATCAGGACGTTTGGCAAAGACTCATTACTGAATGTTACCCGATTGGTTATGTGCCATGCTTATAACTATACAGGTAGCATGACATTTGTGTGCTGGCATTGAGATAGAACCTCGTGTACTTTCCATTTCATTTAGTTCTGGATACACCTGGGCGCACACGAGTCTTGAAGCACGAGGTTAAATTTGCATGTTATCCACATTGTATTTAAAAGGAACTCATCCAAAGAAAAAAATCAGTGTTTTAATGTAATATATTGCTTCGTCACTGAAACGTAAAAGCCGGTTGCTAAAGGTTTCAGTCGGCCTTGTAGTTGTGTAACCATTTTGCAAAGAAAAAAATATCAAAGGATGAGGATAAAGCCTCTGAGATAATGCTTTAGATGCCTGAGAGAGGCTTACATCCTTAAACGGGTACCAAACATTCATCGAGTAGATTGTCATGACCCCTTAACCACCTCTTTTGTGACTTCTAAGTGTTTGTCTCTGTTTTATGTATAAAACTTTCGCAGACTTGTTTTGTTTAATTTAATGAGGGTTATCTGCTATGGTTTGCAAATGTTGGTCAGGGGTTCAAGGTGGGACGGGTGCTTGGGTTTGGATATTGTTCAATGTATCTGAAAAGATTTGGGGTGTTTGGACCACTGTCCCCGTTTTTAGGAGGGCTTCATTTCTGAATTCTGTTACAAATCCCAAACATATCTTGAAGAATCTACAGAAGATGTTTTAGAGTTTTCCTTGATAGCTAGAAAGAGGACTGTGGGGGAGTTTGTGTTGAATGCTTGTATTGCAAGGCCTCTAAGAATCTTTTGATGTATCGCTCCATTAAAGAAAAATGCAAGTAAAACGAAAGAATATGTTGGGGAAAGAACTTGGTCTTGTTTCGTTATTTGTTGTCTTCAATTTGTGTGTTTTAGGAATTTTACTTTTTCTCATTCCTTCCTTCACTAGATATGCTGAAGTTATTAAATTGACAACAGAAAGGTGTTTTGTGAGACCACCGTTGTCATATTCTTTTATCCTAGAAGCATAAGAATATATTTTATTTGAAATTTATTAAGGCTCTCAAATGATCAATCGCATCCAGAATAAGTTTGTTTTCACATAATTTGACTGTGTACTGTAGATATTTATTTTGTATTTATCAACACCCACATCAATTTAGGAAAAATATAAATTGATAAACATTTATATATAATTAAAAAAACTGGTAAATATAAATAAATGCATCTAAATATTTCCTAAATATTTATATATTTTTGTTTATAAATACAAAATTAGTATGACCAGAACACGGACATATACACTCACCTTAAGGATTATTAGGAACACCTGTTCAATTTCTTATTAATACAATTATGGTGGTGGTGTAATGGTGTGGGGGATGTTTTCTTCACACTTTAAGCCCCTTAGTGCCAATTGGGCATCGATTAAATGCCACGGCCTACCTGAGCATTGTTTCTGACCATGTCCATCCCTTTATGACCACCATGTACCCATCCTCTGATGGCTACTTCCAGCAGGATAATGCACCATGTCACAAAGCTCGAATCATTTCAAATTGATTTCTTGAACATGACAATGAGTTCACTGTACTAAAATGGCCCCCACAGTCACCAGATCTCAACCCAATAGAGCATCTTTGGGATGTGGTGGAACGGGAGCTTCGTGCATCCCACAAATCTCCATCAACTGCAAGATGCTCTCCTATCAATATGGGCCAACATTTCTAAAGAATGCTTTCAGCACCTTGTTGAATCAATGCCACGTAGAATTAAGGCAGTTCTGAAGGCGAAAGGGGGTCAAACACAGTATTAGTATGGTGTTCCTAATAATTCTTTAGGTGAGTGTATTTTGTTAAAACAAACTTATTCTGAATGAGATTCATTGTTTGACCTAAAATTTAACACACATTTATTGAATTATGTTTATAAATATGTTTATATACATGAAAACCACGACACATTTTAATCTGGATGCATTATATGTGTTAATGCACACATACACTAATGCATCATTAAAATTCTGATTTCCATATAGTTTTATGCCATAAACACAATATCAACATATGAAAAGCTGAGTACGAAGGTCATGTCGAATAATGTTTCAGTCTGTAGCCTTTTCAGCTTCATGAACACTCATGTGAAGGATCCAGCTCGTACATTGAATAGACATCCTGCTTTTATTGAGAGGCCTTGAATTAAAGTCTGCCCTTGAAAAACATTTTTGCACCACAGAATAAGTGCCTGACCAATGCTGTTCAGCAGCGTACACATACCCAACATATTAAAACACCAGTGACGCTAAAATTCACTTTCTGAGCACACATCGTATATATCATACATTGAATGTTCTTTGGAAGTCCTACTACATCGAACATGTTGTTATGTTAGATGTTTATATGAACCAGCTCAAAATGTACCTCCACATCTTTTTGTCATGACCCTCTGGTTTGGAAACAGTTCATGTGAGTATTGGTACTTGGTAGAATAGACAAACTAACATAAAGACGGCCGTGTTTGTAAGGTGAATATTGTGTACATCATTTATGAAAGACATGGTTAAATAAATTCTGACATAATTTGATAAAATGTTATTACCAGACCATTGGCCTGATAATAATGACGAATGATGGTGTTTTGTAAGTTTTTCAATGTGTTGCATATCTTTTACAGTAAATCAGTGTCTGTGGAGGTTCAGGTAAGAGCAGAATGTTGGATTATTGTGGTTTATGATAATTGTGGTTATGTAGTCTGTCATGCTCTTTAGACTCGATCAATTGTACAGTCAAGAGCGCCCTCTTATGGAATAACTGGGTATTGTAGTCTCGTTTATGACAAACATTAGAGACTTTTGTTATTCTCTGGAAAATATTTTTTAAGCAGTTCAATTTAAAGAAAACTTTATGTTTCTGCCTGATGCCTTAAAAATATGTGTCTTGTTTTTATAAATCAAGGGACAGGTCTGTTTATATTTTTTTAAGGTTTTTACTTCAAGGAACAACCAGTGATGATCAGGTACTGAAAGATCCTTAAACCCATGATATTCAAATGCAGGGCATGTTAGTTCATGTTTCAGTCAACACTAGCTGTCTTCAGTTTTAGACATTTTATATCTGATCTGTACTGGTTTTATTTCTCTGTTCACTCTTAAACACTAAATGATCAACTAAAGTTATCAGTACTATGTGCGCGTTCTTCTTTTGAGCCGCTAGAGTGCGCTGTTCTCAAAACACGTCACAAGTCCATTGACTTTAATAAACAGTTTCACCCAAGAATAATAAAAAAAAACATTTACTCACACTCATGTCATTCCAAACCTAAATGCAGTGTTGGAATTGAAGGGGGGCTGGGGGGATCCGGGACCCCCCATAAGGCATTATGGATCTCCATAAGAAGTAAAAAAATAGACTTTCAGATATTTGTATTTGAGTAAAAATTATAATGACAAATGTGATTAAATTCATGCAATGGATATGGTAAATTTTGTGAATGAATTATTTACAATAATTGATGTTAAGTTTGTTTATGGGTTAGTTGTCATGTCTCTTTTAATTTGAAATGCCCCGCCCCACATCTAAAGACTGCTAAGTGTAGGACAGTGAAAGAAGCATGTTCTTTTATGTAAGCCTGTTTTTAATAAATAGTATATAGTTATGCATATAATTATCAAATATATTGTGTATTTTGTATAAATTGTATATTGCGAGACTAACCCCCACCAAAAAAAGGCTTATGAGGGGGACCCCCATAAGACTTTGTTGAATTCGAGCACTGCCTAAATGGTTTTATTGCTTTTGCTGGACACAAAAGACGATCTTTTGAATAATGTTGGTAAGCAAACAACATTGATTCCAATTGACTTCCATGAACACAAAACAACAGAGACAATTCTCAAAATATCTTCTTTTGTGACCAACAGACGAAAAAGTCAATAAAATTTGAACAACATGAAGGTGAATAAATGATAAGAGAATTGTATCTTTGGGTGAACTATCCCTTCAAGATCTCACAAATATCTTCTTTAACCGGAAGTCTTTTTTTCAGAACTGCTGACTGCTGTGACTGTGTTGAAGTTCATGTTCAGGAAGAATCAAACGATTAGTGGTAAAGTAGGTCAATATGATCAACCTTTAACTGAAAGCCTAAAATGATGAGTAATAAGAATAAATAGCCGCTGATTTTTACTTTTGTGTTGCAAACAAATATCACCAGAAAGATAAGGAAATCATGCAAGGGTTAACAGGCTAACAGCAGAGTTTTCATCTATGGGTGAACATCTTCACTTTTGCATTAAACATTTATAAGGGATATTTTTATTGGTTGTGCATTAATGACTAGGAAACATGCACTTCTTTCTGTGGGTCACCACACCCTTTACAGTTAGATCATGCGATGGAAATAGAGAAGTCACTGCTAGTTACTGTTGTCATGCCTTAATAACAGTGTCCTCCTTGTTTGCTGCACAATATAAACTTTGAGTAACTCTGACCTATTAAAAGCATCCTGTGCTAGAACAAAATAAGGCGATACAAGGTTAATGTAAAACAAATACAAAATTCGAATTAAAACGTTTGTTTAGTTTACTATACACATGATTCCCTGTGACCCCCGCTCTTCTGAGCTGGGAAAATGCTCTCAGGGTCGCGCCTGATGACGACCCTGCACTACTGTAATAAAAATAGTACCACGTGTTCGGATTCCTCAGAAGGGTTCCTCAGAAACTCTTTCGGTTCCCATCATAGAGAAATTATAAGAACAGCCAGTGGGTACAAAATATAAACAATGTTTACAGGATTTGTTTACGTTAGCCGGCAATAGGACAATCTATCAGTTGCGAAATTTCTTGTTTAGAATGACCAGGATGTTTTTACCAAACATAAAAAAACAACATAACATATTTTATGTTGACCAATGAGTCACTTTGAGGGTTAGACACTTTCACTTATCCCAAACTAATGCTGACCGCATGAGGTTGTTATCCCGGGTAAAAAAAAGGGCACTTAGTAGTACACGGTCTTCCATAATTTACTTAAAGTGCTTTATTGTCATAGATTCATTTTGTACTTAATATACAACAAATATATATTTTTTGTATATAAGCTTAAGAACCCAATTTTGTGACAAAAGCACAAAGTATATTTAAGTGTATTATAGTGCACTTTTCATACCTTAGATTTCCCTTAAGGCATGGACAAGATTTTTCAATCTTTCAATCAAAGATTTTTTGTTAAGATCAAAGAGCTGTGTCGAGCAGTTCTTTGATCCATGGATGCGCTTTTTGGAGTTTTTAAAAAGTGAACACCCGTTCACTCCCATTTTATCTCTTGGAAGTAAAATTCTTCAAGAAGAAAACCATGTTCAGTTAGGATACCTTAAGGGTGAGTAAAATTTTGATTTGGTAATAAAGTATCCCTTTAAATGTTAAGTTAATTCAACTTATAAATATTAGTCAAGGTAACAATTTTAAACTAAATTAATTTAACAACTACTATTTTTAAGTTTTTAGTATCTCATATAATAAAACACATCCATGCTATTTTTTATTCTCAAACCATGTAGCATGTCTGAGGAGACCCACCTGTCTCCAAATAGTCCACCAAAAACTCATTAGTTGTAAGGAAGACAAATAGTGAAACATTTAAAACTGAATCAAATTGTGTCACGCAGGTGCTTCCCAGGTGACAAAACATTAAAATATGCAGAGATCAATTTGTACAAACTTGGTGTTCTCATCTCATCATGACATCATTTTCTGGGGACATCCAGTACCTTGATGATGACTGGACAAAGTACATAATTTATCAGAAATTATACTAATTTTTCTAAGTATTGAAAATGAAGTACTACATAGGTTTGTAACAATATCAAAATCTCACTGTATGATAATACCACGGTAAAACGCCCAAAACACGGTATTCATTTCTATATTTCTAATTGTGACTTGGAAACGTAAGCATCCTCTTTTCTGTATCCTCTAATCATAATGATTGCTTAAAGGTATGAGTTATGAGATTGGTCAAATATGTTAGGCCCGGAAGACCTATCGTTTCATAGCCTACAGTAATGTGACCACCATAATATTGAGACAATGTTGTTATCGCGATATCACGTTGTCGATCATATATATAATAATCTAATACTACAGTAGGCTATATAATGTAGAATATACAGTCCAAGCCAGTGCTCGAATTGAAGCAAGTCTTATCTCATAAGACTTTTTTGGGGTGGGGGTTAGACTCGCAATATACAATTTATACAAAATACACAATATATTTGATAATTATATGACAACTGTCCTATAAAAAAACTTAACATAAATCATTGTAAATAATTAATTCACAAAACATATATCCATTGCATGAATTTAATCGCATTTGTTATTATAATTTTTACTCAAATACAAATATCTGAGGGACCCCCCAAAGTCTATTTTTTACTTCTTATGGGGGTCCCTAATGCCTTACGGGGATCCCGGATCCCCCGAGCCCCCCTTCAATTCGAGCACTGGTTTTATCTTAATCCAGTACCACGCCTCAGAAAGTTATTTTCAGTTACAACAGCTCAAACATTCATGTTTAGTCTGGAAGCCTGGTCTGTGAAACCGGCAATAAACGTTTAGAGCTACTTCACTAATGCTGGGTTCACACCAAACGCAAACAATCGCGTTCCACGGTCGTGAGTGACGCGAGCTGACAAATATTTTCAATTTGCACGGAAGGGGAGATTCACGCGCGTTAGCATATTCGTGTCTTTGCATTGACGCTGTATATAATTAATTAGCATGGCACTTTTTGTTAATTTAACCAGTTTGTCCTATTTCACAAACAGCAAACAATTCTCGGTACCTCAGACCTCGGGAAACACCTCCCACACTCCAACCATCGAACTCTCCTCTTTCATCCTGCTTACGGACACTGAAGTCACCAGGCTTCTCTCCAGCCACCCCACCACCTGTCCCCTTGACCCTATCCCCTCCGATCTCCTTCAGGCCATATCCAGCACGCTCACACCTGCACTCACACACATTACAACACCTCCCTGCTCACCGGCACTTTTCCATCCACATTCCAACAGGCCCAGGTCACGCCCCTACTGAAGAAACCAACATTGGACCCTTCTACTCCCGACAGATACAGACCTGTCTCTCTCCTCACATTTTGTAGCAAAAACACTTGAAAGAGGCAGCTTTCAACCAGGTGTCTTCCTACCTATAATAAACTACTATAGAATAAACTACTGGATGACAAGCAGTCTGGCTTTAAAACAAACCACTCCACTGAGACGCCACTGCTATCGGTCACAGAAGCACTGCGGCTAGCCAAGGCGGAATCTAAATCCTCGGTCCTGATTCTAGACCTATCTGCAGCGTTTGACACTGTTATGCCGACACACCCAGATCTACATCTCGTTTCACCCAGACGATACCACTGTAGCAGCTCGCATTACAGCCTGCCTCGAGGACATCTCAGCTTGGATGAACGGGAGTCACCTCCAGCTGAACCCTGCCAAGACAGAACTACTCGTGTTTCCGGCACACCCTGCAGTCCAACACGATCTCAACATCCATCTTGGCAATACCACAATCACCCATTCCAAAACAGCCAGGAACCTCGGAGTCATATTTGATGAACAGCTGTCCTTCAATGATCACATTGCAAAGACAACACGGTCATGCCGATATGCCTTATTCAACATTAGAAAGGTCAGAAGCTATCTCACTGAGCATGCGGCACAACTCCTTGTACAGGCCGTGGTAATCTCAAGGTTGGACTACTGCAATGCTCTACTTGCTGGGCTTCCTGCAAAGGCTATCAAACCACTTCAGCTGGTTCAGAACGCAGCAGCACACCTCGCCTTCCAACAGCCCAAAAGTGCTCACGTGACTCCCCTTTTCATCTCTCTTTACTGGCTACCGGTTGCAGCCGGTATCAGATTCAAGTCACTAATGCTTGCCTAAAGGACTATCACTGGATCTGCACCGGCTTACTTCCACACTCTCCTGCAATCCTACCCCCATAAAGATCCCTGCGTTCAGCAAACCAGCGGCGTCTTGTATTGCCTTCCCATAAGGGCAGTAAATCGCTCTCCCGCTCGTTCTCAACTCCTTCCTGGTGGAACATTCTTCCTAACTCTGTCCGTTCAACCACATCTCTCACAACAACTTAAAACCCATCTATTCTGTGAATACTTGACAGACAAAAAAAAACCTAACCCTTTATCTGAACAGGTAGTGGTCTACCTTTTGTTGAAACCAGTAACTTTGTATTGGCATTTAATGTATTAAGGCTCCTGTATGACATATCGCGTATTGCTCCTAAACTCTTTGTAAGTCGCTTTGGATAAAAACGTCTGCTAAATGTTTAAATGTAAATTTCTGAAAATAAATTCAAATAAAATAAAATGAAATTGAATTAAGAATGTCGCAAAACTGTCAGTAGTTCACGGAATTAAAAATGATAATTTAGCTTAAAACACGCACCCATAAACAGTACATTTATAAGAAAATGACACCTGTATGTGTGTAAACAATTCTTATGAATATAAGTTTTATTTAATTTGGATTTTGGTTTAGTCACAACACAATTCCCATTTCATTTGTGTCCAACATATAATGTAGTATGTAATATTTCATGTGGTGTGTAATTTTTTTGTAATGTAGTGTAGACTACCTAAAATTTTTGTCTTCAGTAATTTTATCATTTTTACAGTAAAAGATGTGGGAAAATTAAGATGTTAAATGAGTTTAACTTCTGAACAGTATTGCAAAAGACTGTTTACTAGTAAGTCTATTATATATAAATATATTTACATCAGAAGAAGAGCTCCCTCGAAGTTCTCTCAAACTTGAACATGGGCGGTCACTAACCGGTCTGTGATGTCATTTCATGTGGGAGTTCTCTGTCAGACGGCCCTTTATAAAACTGTCTGTTAGTCAGTCAGTGCTACACTCTTAACACACACAGTAGATCTCTAAAAGTCAAATGTCTTTCTACTCACCATCAGGCTCGCGCTGCGTCAGTCCCACCGTGAATGCCGTCCGGTTCGACACTGCGCACCGCAAGAAAGCGTCGCCAAACATCTTCGAGAACATCAACTGGGGCGTGCTCGTTGAACTCTTTGAGAAAGCGGGAGACACGAAGGCGATCGAGAGAGCAAAGGTCATTCTCACACATAACCAGGACCCCGAGTGCATCTCCAAAGCGCTCTTGACTCTTCAAACGGATAAAAGAGACAGATTCATGCTCATTACAGGACTGACGCGCCAGTCCTTTACACTTCGCTTAGGTGTGCAGATGCGCAGGTGCGCGCACTGAGAAAGAGGCCGTGCTCGTACATCCAGGCACTGGAGGTTGATGTTCTGATGCTGAACTTGTGGTGGCTTTATTCACCTAAACCCTGCTGTACTGTGTGAACATACAGAGAGAAGTGAAAGAACTGTGGGTGGAGAAATGCCAAGTGGAGTGTTGATGCTTTTTGAAACCTGGAGAACATTTGAAACAGACTGAAGCAGTGCATGCGATTGTCAAGAGATGTAGAAATAGCCTACCAATGATGCAATCATGAAATTGTTTTGGGAAGCAATTCTGTAGATTATTTGATTTTTCAGACAGTGTTATGATAACACACATTTTGTAACAATATTAAAATTATATTTTTCTTTCAATGTTTGCGTGCAAATGGTAATTTCTTACTTGTATTATTTTTCAAACATATACGAATTCTTCAATCTGGGAAGACCTACGTTTACTTGAAAATAAGCAAAAAAATGTATTTAAATTTAGTTTTTTTGCTTGATTTAAACATAAACTTACTTAATTCACATTTTCTTTCATAAGACAAGACTAAACATCTTAGGTCGCTTTTCTTGTCAAGTAACTCATGATGTGAGAGACCTTTAAATATTTACAAAAAAAGAGATGCATTATTTTGTGGTGTTCCCTTGTTCAATGTTTGTGGGGACATTTGGTAACTTTCACATTTTACATTAGTTTATTATTTACTGTACAGAAGTAATTCATGTAGACCTTTTCAAACTCAACCCTATGATCGTTTTATGCTAAAAGCAAATAGAAATCCGTCAACATCAGCAGTCACAGTAGATGTCATGGAAATAAAAGTGTCTGTTAACTAAGATAAGAGCATGTTTTAATGTTGACACTGAGTTAGCCGTTATTGCCCCAGTGAGAATCAGTTACATCTAGTTTGAACCAGTTTGCACACAAGGTGTATATTATCATAAAAATATGATTGTGTTTACCTAATGCCTGTTACCATTCTTCTTGGGTTCAAGTAGACTTTTTTAGTTTCTGTGGTGCCCCTTTTTACATCTTAATCATGGATTACTAAACTTCTTTTGCAGAATTAAAATGACTGTGTAAACCTGTTATGAAAATAGTAAAATAGGGAGATGTTCAGCCGAGATCTGTGTCATGCGGTTTTATTAATCTGAGTCAGAGTCACACCAGACAGTGACCTTTTACAGTAAGAACATAAGTGCATTTAACAACTTCTGTCGGATTATTCAGTTCAGTCTGTTGACATATTATTATCAAGATTAGAGAAGATGTCTTTTGTAGGTTTTCTTAGTTTTCATAGGTTTCTTGCCTTTTTAAGATCTTGAGTTTTCTGATAGTTTTGTTCTACATGTAAATAATGCTTTTAAAGACCAAAAATCCATCTAAGCTGATTTATTTCTAAATGTTTCAAATGATCCTCTTGTGGGATGTCGGCCTGTCCCAAATGGCCATTAGTCTGGATTCTAACGTCAGACCAGCTTTTCAGTCTGTAAGATGGAACTGCACCAAAGATTGAAAGTCAACACATCTGTTCTGCTGTACTTCTCTCTGTACATGAGGTCACACGAGGTCATGATAAACAGAGAAAACTGACTCATGCATTCTGCCGATTAAGTCCGGCTTTCAATATCTCTCTGAAGACATTCCCAGAGAGCTCATTTCATTGGTGCACTACGGGGAACATTGCCTGATCTAGATCTGTTTTTGATGGTCAGTGTGTCGGAAATTTGGTACTTTTGTATCTGAACAAGTTGTGCTCACCACACTGTACAATCGTATTGAAAGTCCATATTGAATAAACATTTAGAAGCCAAACAAAACGGTTTATCAGCAAATGATCAATCAGCACCTGAAAATAAAGCAAATTCATAATACTTTTCTTTAATTACAATTACAAAAACTTGGCAGGCAATTTATGTTGTATAAATTATAAGTCTGAAAGTGTTCATTTAAAAGTGCAGCATTTGGTTTATTTTAAGTTGTTATTGAACAAGGAAAAATCTAGCTCTGTTTTCCGAAGATGTTCCATTAAAGAGGAAAACAGTTTGTAAAGTGAAAATAAATTGATTTAATCTTGCTGACTGACGGGGAGGGTTAAGTCAAGATCTGTTGGTCATTAAGGGCACTCTGACAAGAAAAAAACTGTTTACGATTCTGCATAAAATGCGCAATGTCTCCAACTGCTGGCCGATGTAGGATTCGCATCTTTTGTGTTTTCAACCCAGGAATGTTTCTGTATCTATTGTGAAAACTTGATTACTATTGAGCTCTTTTATACTGTAATGGAGAAATTTTACCGTACAGGCTGTCAAATTATTAATTATATTCAACATTGATGAGTTCACCCAAAAATCATATTTCACTCACCCTCAACAAGAAAGATATTTGGAAGAATGTTTGCAGAACAGCTCTGGTGCACTGTTGACTATCATGATTCCAAAACGAGATAACTCTGTTTTAATTTAATTTTCAATAATCATGTGTTTTTGTGCATTCCAATTAATATCAATCAAACTGCAGTTTTTTTGTTTTGATTCAAGCCATAATAACTCAAACAATACAGCTAGCTCACAATAAAAACATTATTTTTGAACAATTTCATTTCTGAAACAAACTCTTCATGTAGTCCTCTTATTATAAGTCAATGGTGCCCCCAAACTGTTCGGTTACAAACATTCTTCTAAATATATTTTTTAGAATATGCCTTCAGTAGTTACATTTATGTTGGAGTGTATGTGCGTGCAAAGTAATATTAAATAGCAAACAAACTTGCAATTTGCCCTTTTTTAATTGAAATTAAATGACGGTCTGAATGGGGCTTTAGGGCAAAAACACTTAAAAATTCAACTTTTAAAAAAGGCAAGAATAAAATAAGTCTTTTCACCTTGGCTAGGATTCTTTGGCTTAGTTTTTGGAGCATTATGAACATCAACATTTTTTTGTGCATGTCTAGTGTCTTGTTCAGATGTTGATTCACAGGAAGTGGAAAATGGAAACATATGGATGAATTCATTTTAGCACTATAGACTATGGAAAGAAGTATAAATAAACAAGTTTACCAGATCTTTGTAATAAATGAAACTAGATAGTTGTTATCTTGTTTGTTTAAAAGAGGTTGGAGTTTAGCATTGGAAAACAGCAAGAAAACACAATGCTTTGTTTATTTATTTCTTAACAGTTGAGAATGTAAATTACTTTAACAAGCTTACATATGAGTGTTATCAGTGTTTGAAAGTGTAGTTTTTAACCCAGTAGACCTGATAATAAACTCATTACCACTCACACTAAACAAATAATTTCCATCACTGCCGCGGCAAAGAAGCTGAATTCAGCACTTTTGCATTATTGTACTTAATTGAGTTTACATCAACTGCTCTGGTACAGTGTTACAAATGCACCGGCTATTTCACATGACTGAACAATGCTGACGTTTTTTGCCTTTAAAACACACACAGCGTGTTTTAACACTTACCTTTAACACTTGCCTTTTAAACACTCACATATGATCGAATACCACAGAGATTTGGCCTTTCCATTATTTAGAGGTAAAAGTTATGAATATATTATCAGCGACCATTGCTGTGTTATTTACATTATTTGAAAAATCAATCATGATGGGACTGGCGATTAATGAACTGTGGCCACAGAAACACACACATGATAGTGTTTTATAATACAGCTGCAGGGGAAAAAATTAAGAGACCTTTCATTTTATATTTTATCAGCATTTTTGAGGTAATATCAGTGCAATGTTAGTTAAATTTGAACAAATGAAACATCAGGAGTGACATAAAGTCATCCAACAGCAATGTGAAAGACTGACAGCGTGACAAGACACATGAAAAGTTTCCTTTCGTCAGTTTTCCTTTTCCTCATTGTTATATAAATGGCACATTAAATCTACATTGGAAACTTTTACTATGCCATGCAACTGTTCTATTGCTTTTAGTTTCTCAACAAAATGTATCATAAAAATGTGAAAATGTTTGAACTATGCATTCCAATTTACTAACTTACTGTATGACAAACAATATTAACATTTTCAAAAATGTCACAGTTTACACCAATAGTTTTTTTAAAAGCATCTTAGCTTTTTTGCTAAAGGATGAGTCGACATGTGAAGAAAGCAATGAGGCCGAATACACTCCAAGCTGTAATTTTATCGCACTATAAGTGTTTATATAATGTTGGTCATAATTGTATATAAGATGCATGCAGTGCTAGTTAGAACGAAGCCATTTTATTTGAACAATGTTAAAAATGACTCATTCGCTATAATTACACCAAACAAAACTTCCTGTAGTTGCATGAATATCCATGTTGAACAGAGAAATTCAAATGTTGAAATGCCTTAGCTTGAGTCCTGAAAATGTATTAACTGATATTATATTATCAAATATTTTATTAACTAAAACTGTATTTGATGATTTGTGAACGTTCCTCTCTGCTGAAAAAACAATAACCCTGCCCCCCCTAATATTAATGGACTTTGTATTGTAATTTAATAGGAATTGTATTGGTTTTACTGGAAACTATAATGGTCTGCTGGTATGTAATGGATTCTATTAGTGGGATATATTTAATCCTACTGTAATAATACCAAAAACACATACTGGTTTTAATGGGAAAAGCTATTGGCTCCTATGTTTTTAATGGAAACCGATTTCAGTGATGGTTTCTAGCTTTTTCAGCAGGGCTGTTATAGATTTTAAAAGAACAGGTCTAAAAAGTGATTTGCACAGAGCATGTTTGCATAAGAGATGCTAAACGTTCTAAAACAGACTTTGTGTCATTTTAAGTGTATTTTCTGTCATTTTTAATCTTTCAATTCATGCAAGTGAGAGTTAGCAAATCCACAGTTTTATACAAAGTAAAACCCCTTCAGGCCCTGCAGAGATTCAGCCGCTGTCTGTTGGGAATCACTTCATTTTATCTCTTACTCTGCTCCTTTTATCATTTATGTCCCGTGGGCCCTTTTTCCACACACATCATTCCAGCAGAATATAAAACACTGTAAGAAAAAGGCCTTAGAGAGACACTAAGGCGGATTTATGTTGGTAGATTTATTTTTGTTGTTTGCCTCTCATTGCAGTACACAAAACAATGGTGCACTCGCTAAATGAGCGTGAATTAGAATTGGACCGTGTTGAATCATCAATTGATATTTCATTTGAAAGTCCAGTCCCATGATACTTCAACATAATGTTGAAAAACTGAATGCCACACTTGTATTTGTGTCAGAATGTCTTTATTCTCTAGGAAGCCATTCAAACAGAAAAAAACAATACATTGCAAATAAAAAAAGCTGGAGTGACAGCTTCATTTAAAACACTTCTAGTGGTCGTTGTGGGAATATTTCCCTTTTTTGGCTATATGACACATTGATGCACAAGAAAATCCGTCTTTAGTTCTTTGCGAAAGCAAAATGAACCCATCAAAGACACTCCCCAAAATAACCCGAGGACACTAATAACTTCATCTGAAGAATGCATGACTCACTATCTCAAGGTTTTTTTCCTTGAGACTACATAGGTCATTATAATACCATTTTGTATTACACATTTACTGCAAGCATTGAACAGAATAGTCTGAACATTTAGCAGGAACAACAATGCCTGAATGTCTTGATGAAGCTAAAGCAATGAAATTCATGTTTATGATTGGATTTTAAAGAAAAGTGTTTTAAAGTGGTTTTATAACAATTACTTTACTTTGGTCCATTCCCTCCGTGTATAACGCAGCCTTGAGATATCCAAACTTTTCTCAATTTTATTACCATCAGAGAGCAATACCTCCTGATAGTTATGTACAAAATTTCATAAAGAAGATGTGGTCATTTTCACTCCTAAACACAACCTTCAGATCTGATACATTCATTTAAAGTGAAACATATAAAGAAAATAAATAATTGTTTTTTTTTAAATGTAGCACCACATTATTAATAATATGAATGCCAGAACTGTGTCCATCCTACATGCTTTAAATAAATACTATATAATGTTCAGGTTTCACAATCTAATTTACAAATGTACTCAAATGCACTGTGGTTTCTCATAATCGATCTAAGTCTGAGTATCTTCTGCAATGGTAGAGTCCATACTACAAAGACATTTAAATTTGTCTTCTGTCTTGTTGTAACATACGTTTAAGTCAGAGGGGCAGACAGACCCTTAGATAGTTTCAAGAGTATCGCTGTTGTATTTAAGGAGACTCGATGTTCCATCAAAGTTCATTTGGTCTTCAAGCTAAGAGAGAAATTAAAACACATGGTTAGGTTTAGCAAAAAAGCACAGGAAGCAAAATCATTATTAACCCATTTTAGCATAAAAAATCTTAGAGGGCTGTTCCTTATTTGGACATTGTGAAGGGGTTTTTCTTTGCAGAGGGTAATGTCATCATTCACCACTTTTATCTTTTATAGACGTCCAGGAATTTGTTGGTTGCTGAGCTCACCAGTTTGTGTGTTTTTTTCTTTGAATGTACCAAATTGTTGATTTGGCGACTCTTTATGTTCCTGTGATCTTCCTGATGGATTTGTTGTGTTTTTGAATCTAACTATGGTCTGATTCACTTGCATGGAGATCTCCCTGAACCGCATGATGTGAGTTCACAGCAACAGCTTCCAAATGCAAACACCGCACATAGAATCAATTCCAGACCTTTAACATGTTTATTTATGAGGAAATGATTTAACGGAAAGCCCATACCTTTGAATAAAACAGCCATTGATACATTTGACCCATTACTTTTGGTCACTTGAAAAAGGGGGACCTACATATTAAGGAGTTTTAATTCCTAAAACAATCAGCCAGTTTGGATGTGAATACACTCTTAAGGGGCCATTAAGAATGAACGTGTTTTTCCTTGCAATGCGCTGCTTTCTCATTGTTTTTCTATATAAACACGCGTTTGACGGACGTGCAAGACCGCGGTGTCAAGTTAAGAAAATTCTACTTTTACATGCAGCGCTGGAGATCAATGTCACTTCCAAAAGCAGTGAACCAATCGGAAGCATTTGGAGGCGGGCAAGCGTGTGCATAGTAAAAACCATATGATAGTCATAACCAACACTTAGTTGTTGGCTGCTTGTGCAAAAAGTGACCCAAATAGAACTCCAGCAATGACACTCATTGCTCTCTCATCGATCAATCATTGAATTTCTAATTCCAGCTGCGTGGGCTCCCACAGACCGAATGCAGTGACGCTCAATGGAGCCGTGTCCACGAGCCAAATCTGACTCCTTGCACTCAAATGAGTCAAATTATTAACTCTATCAGGTCATTGAGGTTAATGGAGTGAGGTTTCAAAGATAAACAAATCAGAGCAATCCAGAGCATGAAAATGAGGTGGCTGATGACCAAATCACCAACACTTTTTGGCAGTGTTCAGAGTATAAGCAACCATGACTAAACAGGCTCAGTAAACATATTCATTAGCTCTTCTTTCTTGGCATGTTCCAGTTTCTGGTGTTGCTCAAACATATTTGTGACCCTGGACAACAAAACCAGTCTTAAGTAGCACGGGAACATTTTTAGTAATCTGTAAAAATACATGGTACAGGTCAAAATTTTTTTTTTCCTTTTGCCATAAATCATAAATTCCATCAAGATACCATAGATTAATATCAGCTTTCAGATGATGTAAAAATCTCAATTTCGAAAAATGGACCCTTAAGACTGGTTTTGTCGTCCAGGGTCACATTTGTACAGATTCACTATCAAAGTTAGTGATCAAAACTTCAGCTTTGTGATTGTCACGATACCAAAATGTCTGTTGTTACTTAGACCAGTTAAATCTCATGATTTTCCAAACTTAGTATAAAACAAGAGTATAAAATTTATTTTTGTGAAATTCATTTTAAGTAAATGTTTATAAATATTTATATGTTATAAGACCGCAGAAATTTTCTGGCAGCTGGGGTGCTAGAAATATACAGTGAATTTGACACTTTGACACTTAATTACAGAAAAGCGGTAAAACTTATGATTTTATACGTACAAAATCTGTAATAATGTAATAAATCAGTTTTTTACAGTGTGTATAATAATATAATTCAAGTAAAGTAATGGCATTTTAAGTATTTTTTCAAGGAACCGATTAGTAATAAATAATATGAAATGAAAGTAGGGAGTAGTTATCTTATTTTTTTTACAGTATAATTTCTAAAGATGCACTGATACAAAATTTGTCTACCGATAGCCGATTATAGAGTGATATCTGCTGATGCTGATTCTAAAGAATACATTAATATTGCTTAACTTTCTGAATGTTATTAATTAATATAATGACTATTAATATTGAACATCAAACTGGTGAGATTTCATAAACTTTTCTTTATACATTATATTTTCCTGTTCTCCTTTGTTAATCAGGATATATCAGTAACGATAAAGATTATTGGCCGATATATCGGTGCATACATATACAGTAACATGCAGTTTGAATAAGGGCATTTGACCAGTAGGCTAAACACAGTCACATATCGTTTCTTGATGGCACATTCACACTTACACGTTTTGAGCTAAGGAGTGCTTTTCCAACATAGTGCCGAATCGTTCTCGTTGCTTAATCGTTTCACTCTGTGCCGATTTTATTTTAGTATCGCCTTCTACCAACTTTGTTTTGAAAAGTGGTGGGGACAGATATGACAAAAACAATACTTTAATAAATTGTTTCTAAATGCTTAATGACTAAATGTTTCTGTAATAACTAATTGGAAATATTTATCATATATAGTGGGCGGTCCATCCATTGGCTACTCCCCTTATCAAGTTCAGCTCTCAAAGTGTGTGGTTCCCAAACTGTCATTTCACGAGTTTCCCTCGCTGATAATAAATATGGATGATAAGGGACGGACAATATGCGTATTTGGCATGCTGTCTAGGGGAGAGAGCTCCGAGCTTGATAGTTCCTCCGAACTTAGGGTGCCTGCCCCTTGTCCGGGGAGAGGGCCCCGGGCCCGGTTTGTGCCTAGACTCGGGTCGTTCGCCCCCCGTTACGTTAAAACGGGCTGATGGTGAGGAGTTGGGGTGGAGGAGGGATAATGTGAAAATGTAGAGAGAATGAAAGCCAGCCGGGTTAACTTTAAGGCATCCCTAAAAGCCGCACAGCCGCAAAGGCAAATTTTGCTAAAAACGCGATTTTCAGGAGGTGGTAAAACATTGATAAATGACTCCCCTAACCCCGTCCCTAAACCTTACGTCACAGGGGAAAATTCAAATCATAAGAAAACATACCAATGAGATCGTAGGAAATAGAAATTCACATGAGCTTCCTTGTAAAATAGGTATGAATTCCCATCAGATCGCATTGATATATATTTATACATATGAAAGAAACCGCCCATTAAAACGCATTACATTCAAAGTCGTGCTGGGTGACACGGAAAAAAGGGGGAAATTCGTGTCAGTAAACACAAATTAATAGATGTCACGAATTCCCGTGAGGCTGTTTTGAGATAGGAGACGGTAATACAATTGTACAACTGTAAGCTTATTATCTGTTTCAACATCAAAAGTGTACATAAATTCTTTAGACTGCACTGTAGATGTGACTGCTCTGCATTTACACAGTGTAGAACGGTCCCCCAGAACCTTGGTATTTTTGACACCCACCACTTATAATGCCAAACCCCTGCTCTGATCGTCGTCCTTGTGTCTGATGTAGAGTCATTTGCATGCCTATGAACACAACACACAGGGTGTGAGGGCAGAATAAAGCTACCACGCTCAACTCCGTGACAGCTCGGACACGCCTTGCGGTTCCAATCACGCGTTTTACTTTCTTTCTCATTCATCTACACTTCATTAACATTCCACCCAACCCTGAACGCCACGCTCTGACCTTGCCTGCTCGTTTTCAGCCTCCGCATGGACTGCGTTCAGTACGGTACCGTCAGGACACGGTCCAGTCAGGCAGAATATTGATTCAGGGCAGATATTGATCTCCTCTACAACACTCCATTAGCTTCTATCACATGAACACGCAACAACTTTTGCCTGCTGTTATGTGTATTGCTACTGCACGATTAAATACAGTAATATTATTTATATTAAAGTTAATATTAGACACATGTTTTGTTGAGGGTTTTGTTGGTGGTTGGTTATTATGTTTTAAAATGTTAGGAGTTAGATGCCCCTGTGTAGACATACAGTACAGATTCAAGCTACGTGTGGATTGTCAAATTATGTTGATTTATAGTTACTATAGTTGTCTTTGCTTTTCACCCTTTTCACTGCTTGTATTGTGTTGAGTGGGACAGAATGACTGATACTTACTTGTTCTGGTGTTTGGAGCCTTGCAGATGTGCATGGTATTGTGCTACAGAGTTGAGTGTGACATGGCAAACGTCACATGTGTGACTCCGCTTCAGGCCTAAGAACACACACATCGATCAGACTTTGTATGACAATAAATTATCAATAAATGATCTCATGCTATAAATAATGGCCTGTGTAGATACCTAGAAGTATAATTTATCTTTAATGTACCATATATTTTATGTATGAGGTAAATAAAGTATAATTGAAGCACTTTATAAAGTATATTTCAGAAATCTTAAAACAGTAATTTCTACTACAGATGAATTCATTCATTTATTAATTCATTGCAGTTCAGTTAGGAATTAATTAAATGATCATCATACAAAATAATGAGAAGTATAAAAAATGATTTCCTTTAGTAAATGTCAAAAATACTGTTTTACAAATAGCTTTCAGTTTCTTTAGGCAAAATATAATATAAAAAAAATATATTGCTGCTGTCCTTCTAAAACTCCATATATAATCTCCAAATTTCACGCTTTTCATTTTTGCCACAAATCATTATTATTATATCCGACCAATAAAAAAGTGCTTCTCAACTTGGACAACACAGTATTTAATCATTAAAAAAGAAAAGTATGTTTTCCTTTTCTTAAAAACAGCAAATTTGGACATCTGAGGTCTCAAAATAAAATAATATAATACAGTAAAAAATAAAGTAAAATAATATCGCTTTTGTATTATTGTATTATTGCTCATGTATGAAATATTGCTTTATTGCTCCCTGAACTCTCTGTAAGTCGCTTTGGATAAAAGCGTCTGCTAAATGACTAAAGGTAAACATTGTCCTTCTGAAATCTCCATATTTCGTGATTTTTATTTTTCCCACAAATCATTATTATTAGTCACCCTTTTTGCTTGTCACTGCAAATATCTAACCAATAAAAGTATTAAAAGTGCTTGTCAACTTTGATAACACAGCATTTAATAATTGAAAAAGTTTGTTCACTTTCTGAAAAAAAAACGATATCTATAATAGAATATATAATAATAATATGTTATATATTACATGTGTCTGAACATGAAACCATCAAGCGATGTGATGTGATTTGCTATAAGATGATGGTTGGTGCTAAACGACCTTTGTATACTGTATGCTACATGACCCTTACAAGCGCCACAAGCACCTCCTCTGTTTACTGAGAAAATCCTTTGTTATTCAAGTGAATACGCGGCACAAAAGTCCAGAGATCAAGCCAGATAAGGAACAGAGGCACATCCAGGTGCATCATCAATACCATTTACCGTGGATCTATATTTAATCAAAGCTCCAGATTACATTTGCCTAAACTCCGCAACGAAAGCACATCTCTCATGTCCTTGATATTGCCTGCTTTTGGGATGATTAAATGAAATAAATAACACAAGGAGCTGTGAAACATACAGATAAGTGGCTTCCTCCCACAGCTCCCTCTTCCCACACCGAATCTGTTTTCCACCTCCAACTAGGACAGGACAGTAAATAATAAGCGTGCGGGAAGCTTCGTAAAAAAGTAAAGTCACTTTGTTTTAGAAATGGAGGGGATAGTTGAAGAGAGCGGGTTTATCACAATCTTGCAACCATTGCGCTCATGAATTATTATTAGGTTTAAATTCTGTTTTGATATATTAATAGTCTTATTATGATGTCTTGACCTGAGGATCATATAGGAAAAATTACAATTTATTCTAATCTAATCTTATCTTGTTTTATCTTATCATTTTAATTTATCTTATTTTATTTTATTGCAACTGGCCCATCGTTTTTTGTCACCGGATAAATTGATGGCTAAGGAATGTTTTCACCTACCTATACATTAAACAGATTACGGCCTTCAGTTGAGTTTACTGTACATCACGGGATGTAAACTTGTAAAATCGTGTTTAAATTGCTTAACATTAATTAAATAACTGTGTCACCATTAAAATATATTTACAAGGACCTAGTAAATCTTTCTAATATATGATTACATGTGATACCCGTATTGTCATAACAAGCACATGACAGAATTCAATTCAGTGAGTGCTTGTATTGTTACTGTAAAGTGCAGTATAAGAAAAGCTTGATGAATACCGCAGCAGTGAGTCACATTTATGAGTCACAAGCGTGACGTGAGGGACGAGAGACATTTCAATCTAAATTCACTATTCGCCCCAAATGGCAGCTGGTACACCTCCTACTAAATAGATCTTCTCCTTCTGCACGTCAAAACTCAAACCAGGCGCTTTTGTTGTCTTAAACCTTCGCCGTTGTTGGTTTGCTTGGTGAGCAAACATCTTTCGTTCGGAGCAGTTCTTTGTTGCATTGTTAATTACCTATTGATAAGTGCCTCCAATGAAAGCTCTTTAGCTATCTGCTGAATAATGCAAATCTTTAATGAAATGTCTACTCGTGAAAAGACTCCAAAGACTATTAAAATGCCTCCACTGAGGCCTGTGAAACAGCCAATGGTCAATGCTAAAATGTTGTTTATGAGACATTACCGCAAATTGGTGTAAACAAAAGCCGTTCCGGTTGAACGTAGTTTTTGATAATGCTTACTTGTTTTGTTTGTTCAGCTCATTGCGAGTAAACACATACCGTTCAGTTCCTCTCCGTTTTCAAGATTCTTGCCCAACTGAGCGAGGAGGTTTGCTTGGGCTGCGTTTTTCTTGTGCTTCTTGCCGTCGTAGTGTTGTCTGGCCATGCCGGGGTTGTTGAACCAGGCTTTGCACATCTGGCAGTAGCGATGCGAGAGTCTACCCTGCCTGGAAGGACATCCTGAGGAGACTTCAGTCACCATATGCTCTGAACTAGATGTCACCTCTACAGGAAAGGATAACAGACTGAGTATGATATGTATGCAATGTACTGCACAAGCATAACATGTGATTAGATAAGAAAATAACGTAATCCTTCAATGCCATTTAAGGCCCTTTCACACCAAAAATAATACTGCGAGTGTAACCAGGGGTGTCGTTAGGGGTGGGCTAAGGGGGGCTGAAGCTCCAAATGTTTTCAGTCAAGTCCCGAATGTTTTATTACCATGCCCTGTACGAATTACCCAGGGACCATTTTGCGTCTTTTAAGTGTAAATTTAGTTTTTATAAACACAAAAACATACATGTATATAGGTAAGAAAAATATAAACTTAAATGTTTATGTATAATTTCAATGTTTGCTAAATATAAATAAATACACCTACATATTTCCTAAATATATGCGTATGTTTTTATAAATACAAAATGAATATGCACAGTACACAAATTATGTAAACAGAAACGTTTTTTCTATATGCGATTCATCTTGATTAATCGTTTGAAAGCCCTCCATTAAATATAAATAGTACATACAAAAAATATACTTAAAGTAGCAAAATGAATGAACTCTTGTTGTTACGACCTACTCTTACACGACATGAATGTATGGATTCAAGACCAACCATCACAACCTCACAGACATTTTACAAGGTGGGTAATTCATGTGAATCTGCATGCTATCTTATTCGTACGTTTAAGCTGGTTTGCAACATAGAAACCAACAATTCACTGTGAAATTGCCTGAGAAGAAACATGGATATTTGGAGAAATAGCTCATGCATTTTTTTACCCATATCCAGGCAACAGCAGCAGGTGTGTGACAGCATTAATAAAACACATCAGATTTTCGCAGACATGCGTATGTGATTAAACTGGCATATTTTGCCAGCGGTCTGTCTCCTCTGTCATAGCGTGGTATACAGCCTTGTGTCATTTTAAAGTTTTTCTCCGGTAAAGAGCGCAAATTTGGAACACAGAATGTCCCCCGCGGCTGGATCTTAATAAGATGCGTTCTGAATCTCATGACATTTATATGATGAATAAATGAATGCGAGGTAATCTGTCTTCCACTAGAAGATATAGGCACCTGGTTTTTTACTATTACTGAAAATTGCATGTTTTATCCATCAAATTCTAAAATGATTACGAAAGAGACTAGATTTGAACCATTACACTTTATAATAAATATACAAAAGGGATCATGAATGCACATACAGGGGCTTTTGGCTCTTACGGTTTCGGAGACTGAAAATATCAGGATAGATGACACTGGCAGCTCTACAAGTGTATTTATAGTAGGTATCAAAATAACCAGATAACATGAGGCAATCTTTTTTCTTCTTCCTAATGTTTCATGTTTCATCATATTCTCTGAGGTGTATCTACGGAAGGGCTGTTTTGATTATAACACATAATCAGACTGGGAAATATGAAATAATAATAGCGTGACAAATATATTCAACAAACAGGGTCGCTTGTAGTTGTGTTGCCCTCCTGACTGGTATCAAAGGCAAAGTTGTGTATTCAAGAATCATTGTCCTTATGTTTAACATGTACCTTATGCATTTGGCAAACACTTCTGTCTAAAGCACTTTACTGTTCCCTACATTTAATCTATATTTATATTATCATTTATATTTAAAAAAAATTAGCTTCAAGGTCCAGTGTGTAATATTTTGGTTGATCTATTGACAGAATTGCAGTGTTATATGCATGTCTTCAGAGGTGTATAAAAGACCTTACAAAATAAAGCCTTATGTTTCTTTTTACCTTAAGGTCTTTGCACATACAGTAAAAAAAAAGCATGTTGAAAAATAAATACAACCTCACATTGTATCAATCATTTACACACTGCCTCCGATAATTTTCGTATGACACAAAGTGAAAGAAACAAAGATGTAAAGAGAGAGTGCGGCAGATGAGCAGATGATATTGGAACAGCTTGATAACAGGATAGTATACAGTATACAGATTTTTTAACCCCAGCCCCAAACACGAGAATACCATCCCTCAACATTTGGGTAACGTTACCAAAATTGCGTTTGGGGATGACTTTATAAAACGGGAGACTCCTGGCTAAAACAGTAGTGTTGACAGGTATGCAAGAAAATGCTGGCAGAGAAAGAGAGGACAGCTTACCTATCGAGGTGCTGTCAATAGAGAGCAGCAAGGGATGAAAGGAGAGATAAGGAGAGAGGCAGATGGACAGCAGAGTCAGGATGTATTGTTTCGAAAGATTCGTTCATTCGCATCGATCTCAATGTGCAAGGTTTCTGTGCGTGACAAATTTTTTGGATGGCGAATACACAAAAAAGCATATGAAAATCTGACTATATTTGCTAAGACCTTTAGAATGAGTTATTTCTATCCACGCTGTTTTGAAAACAGGGAGTAAATTAGATTATGAATGATATTATTAATGATATATTGAAATTGCAGGACAAGATCGACATCTTTGATTGAGGTTTTTGTTATAGAAACAATAAACGATGAATAAATGTAAAAGTGACAGCTTAGAAAATTGTATTGCATTAAAAATGTGTAGGTTGTAGTAAAACTGTGAATTGAACAGGAATCTGTCATGATTCTGCATTTCATAGTCATGGTTTTCTCAGTCTGGTGGCAGAATCATGACAGAACCAAGTGTTTTGTGTGAGAAAGACATGGCATTGTTTGTATTAGACCTGCTCTGCGCTTTCTCGTGTCTCGTCAGTGTCCCCGCCCTCTCGTTTTCTAATCAGTATTGTTAATGATTTCATGCCCCGCACCTGTTCCCTCTTGATTTGGATCCCTTTATAATGCCCTCATGTCTATTGTCCTGTGCGCATTTGTTTGGATTGTTTGACCATTGGATAGTTTGAGTGTTTGGATGTTTGCCTTGCCTTGCCTTGCCTTGCCTTGCCTTGCCTTGCCTTGCCTTGCCTTGCCTTGCCTTGCCTTGCCTGCCTTGCTTGCCTTGCCTTGTGTTGTCATCATCACCCGTTGGATTACCTTGCCCCTTGGATGTTTATTGTTATCAAGTCGTGTCTTAGTTAGTAAGTAATTATATTTATCCTGTCTCTATTGTTTTTGCCCCCTTGTGGGAAGTCTTTGTTTTTGTAGTTTACTGTCTTAGTTTGTTTTAATTATAAAAGCCTTTGTGTTCCCCTTCACTAAAGCTACCTGCAAATGGGTTTCTCTTCCTTGACATTCACGACAGAAACCAGGAATTGGCATTGAATCCAAGAAATTCAAAATCGAACAGCCCTTGTGTCAGCCACCATAGTGTTTTGAAAGACAGGGGTGCGACTAGATGCCACTAAATTACATACACTATACCTTTAAATTATACTTTAGATGTATAAAGTATATATATAATATATATATATATATAATGTCTAAAAGTCTACTTTTTTTGTCAGTTGCTAAAGTAATGCTTTCCCAATTGAGTTGTAAAGTTGTCCTCCATCAGTCAGCTTCACATACTACAGAGACAACAGAAGCGCTTTAACTTCTGTTTCAGCTTGTTTCCCCGTTGCTGTCGTTCTGGATTGTCTGGATGTGCTTTCCCTTTTTTCCCTTTTTGGGTCATTTCACACCCTCAGGTGTTTTGGCCACGCCCGGTTGTGCACGCTAAGTGAGTTAGATGATGTGTTGTTCCACACAACAACCGCTGCTCTTATTGTTAACAAGCCAAGGGTGACGTTCTTGAGAACACCAGCCTCTAATACGTTTAATATACTCACGTCTTAATGCTGATATATTACAAATAAACAACAATTTGTCATTTTTCAACTAGATTTTTAGCCTTTCTGACAAAAATGTGAGGGATTGGTGATTGCCTGTGCGATACTCACTGTTGTGAGTGCCACAGAGTTGTTTTCTTGCTTTGAACTGCCACCAGCAAGGTCATGAGTTTAATTCCCAGGCAATCCACATACGAATATTATGTATGCACTGTGAGTCGCTTTGGATAAAAGCAACTGCAAAATATATAAATGTAAATGTTGGAGGCGGTTGCAAAGGTTTTTTGGGTTGTTTTTAGTATGCTACTACAGTGGTTGTGAGAGTGTTCTGAGTGGGTGCAATAGCTTTGCTATCATATGATCATATCATATATATTGCCAAAAGCACCCGGTATTGCAGTGGCTATAATACAGCTTATATTGTTAAACTTAAAGGGACAGTTCACCAAAAAATTTAAATTCTGTCATCATTTACTTACTCTTGTCTTGTTCCAAATCTGAATAAATAAATTTGTTCTGATGAACACAGAGAAAGATATTTGGAAAAATGATGATAATCAAACAGTTCCTAGTCACCATTGACTACCATGTTACAAAAAATGACAATGGTTGTCAAAAGTGCCACAGAACTGTTTGCTTTCCTACATTCAAAATATCTTATTTTGTATTCAACAGAACGAAATGTATAAAATCCTACTATGGGAGTCAATGGTGGCCAAGAACTGTTTGGTTGCGAGCATTCTTCTAAATATCTTTCTCTGTGTTTATCAGAACAAAGACATTTATACAGATTTGGAACAACTTGAGGATGAAAAAATGAAGACAGAATTTGCATTTTTGGGTGAACTGTTCCTTTAAACTGTACTTAATAATAAATAATTTCATGCTCAAATTGTTTAATAGCCTCAAGTATATACACGCCTAAACAGGTCGATTCCTTCCACATTGGCTGCTTTACATGTCATGTGAATGTAAAACTCATTTAAAAATGACTAGAGATCTAGGAACAGGTTTGACCCGTTTAAATTTGTTGATGTAGTCATCTTGAATCTGATTTCGGATCACCGCCTCCTACCTTTAGATATGATGACAGGTGGCTCCCCCAGCAGTAGTCTCAATCTCTTGGCGTGGATCTTGCCCTGGTAGTGCGACTGGGCCACGACAGCCGAAGTGAACGACATATTGCACAGCGTGCAGCATTTGTTCTTATCCACGTCTCCCTCTGAACTTCCCTGGACGACACAGAGGCAGACATACAGCGCTGATGTCCTATAACAAGGACCATTTGTCACATAATAGTCCAGATGAAGAATATGAGAAGGCAATTTGTTAAATTTTGTTTGTTAAAAGGAATGTATAAAATTTTAAGATCAAGTCAAGTTGTTGGACACAAATCTGTATTTTGTGTCCAAGAAGTTGCATACATATCAGAATACACTTCGGGGTCCTGATCAACCTGAATTTATTCTGCGATTACAACCGACAGTTGTATATGATCCCTTAAATAAATACTAATCCAGAAAAAAAACTCAAAAAAACAGAGAATGTTACCTTTAAAATGGCCGTAGATTAACAATTACCATAAAAATATGATTGAAGGTGCATCAGCCTTTCAGCTCAATAATGTTTCTCCACCGTATCTGGTTCAATTTCGCCAAATTCAAATGAATTCTTTGACATTGCAAATGACCTACAGTACATCAATAGTCAACACCCTAAGCATTAAGAACATGGCAAGGTCAATGTCATGAAATAAACATCCGGACCTCAAAGCCACCTAGTAGGGTTAGTTGTATTGTATCGCTGAGTCTAAACATCTAGAAAAAAGATCCTATCGCAGCCTGATTGAATTTCTGAGCGTTAATTGTTCTGTGACAGTTTGTTACAGCAAAAGAGCAATTGAGCCGCTACAGCTGTGCAAAGGTCTGCCTTCTGTCCGCATGAGAAATGCCCCGAGCCATTGATCTGTGTCCACTCATTCTGCTTCTTGTTATTTCTCTCCTGACTTGCCATAACGTCTTTATATACTCTCCCCGAGGGGAAAGACCTCACAGACATTCAGCTCAACTGTTCCTGATCGACATTGACCTTGGCAGGAAAAAATCATCACATGCAATCAATAGAGAATCAAGAATCAATGCTTCTACGGTCAGAATATTCAAGCTCAGATCACTGTGAATGCACATCTTTGATTAAATCAAGAGGTTCTTTGGCTAAAACAGATAACTCTGTTTTTTGTGTGTTTTATTGTATTGGCTAGCAGTGTTTTTTTAGCTATTATAACTTAATCAAAACCACCCAACTGCAGCTTGGTTGATATTAATTGGACGATAAAAAACATGATTTTTTTCTTGCTTTTTATAAACAGAGTTATCTGTTTTTAAGGGAACTCTTCAAATGTTGTAATATAATACAGTTTATGATAAATGCATTCAATTTTTCCTGCTGCAGCAGGTTGCTTTTGAAGACGGACAAAGATGGCTAGATTTTGTTGACCTGATTTCATTCTTAAGGTAAGATTATTTATTAAAACAAAGTGTGTTTATGAACAATACTACACTGATTTTCAAGAGGAAATTCTGTAGCCTATACCCCATAACAACAACAATAAATGTGTATTTTAGGTAGGGCTGTACAAAAATATCGATACATGTAACTATCGCAATATTCGTTTTTTCGATAGTATATCGATATTGATACCTCTTCTATCGATACATTTTTTAAAGAGGTCATATGGCGCGAACATGTGTTTTTCTTTGTCTTTGGTGTGTTATAAGTTGCCAATGCATGTATTAGACACGAAAATTGGCACAAAAATAAAAAAAAACTATGATTGATAGGTCCATGCATCATACATCATGGCCACTCTACATAGGTAAGGGATGTTATCCTAACAGAAAACCCCAGGTGGTGCACTGCATGTTGTATTTCTAACTCTACTTTACATTTTCTATTTAAAGTGTTGCAATATATCGCAAATGTGTATTGAATCGAAATGCATAGCAATACGTTGTATCGTGACCCATCTATCGTGATATGTATTGTATCGGGAGGTACTTGCCAATACACATCCCTAATGTTAGGTATAGGAGAGACATATTTCAGGTTTCTGGTATTGGTGCTGGGGTCAGTTTTGTGCAAGTTTTAATAGATTGTTGGACAGATCTGGCAACCCCGAGCAAGATCGAAAAAACAAAGTGATGTCTTATTTTCTTGTTTAAATTGTTTAAAAATCAGCCTTTTTCTGTTTGTTAAGGGTGTAAAATATTTGTTATATTCCAATAACATCCGTTGACTATAATTCAAACGAGCAGGGCATTGTACACAATGATAATTTCCAAACCAATTGACAAACATAGCTAAAGCGCTAGAGACAAAGCTCAGACAGACGTTAACCTGAGAGGACCACACACAGCGGATGCCAGCTCAAGCTAAATCAATCCACACATTTGGGATCTTGAATTGGGTAAAACCCAGGTGCAAACAAGGATTGCGATTAACTAGAAAAAAATACAAGACGCTGTCATGCCATCTGCAGCCCAAAAAGAGCCCCCCATCTCTGAGCTCCTGGCTTTCCCTCAGAATGCCTGTAATTAAATCACTGGATCAGGTCCAGAATGCTCTGAGTTCTGTGACTCATGATGGTGTCTCTGGCACATGACTCTCACAGACCACAGCATACTGTGGTCATGATTCAAGCAGCATTGGGAGGTCTGACATATAGAAACTAGGAGCTGAAGATTGGACAGCAATCGGATCAAAGATGTGGATAATAAGATGAAATTGCATAAACAAAGGCAGCTTTGCATGTGGTGAGTAACCTGGCTTATGTAAAAGAGATCTGTCATCATTTACTCACCCTCTTGTCACTTCAAAGCTGTACGACTTTCTTTCTTATGCAGAACACAGAAGAAGATATTTTGAAGAATGTTGGTAACTTAACAACGGCGGTACCCATCCACTTGCATTGGTACAATAGGAGTCAATGGGTACCGCCGTTGTTCGGTTACCAACATTCTTCAAAATATCTTCTTTTGTGTTCTTCACATGAAATCAAGTTTCTTTTCTTTGGGTTAACTTTAGATAAGTATGCCATGAGGATGAGTAAATAAGCAGCAAATTATAATTGTATGCATTAAAGGAACAAATCACTCTCAACTGAAATGATCCAATTTTTTGTGTCAGCTTTGGGGCAAAAAAAGTGACAAAACATCCATTCAACTGTAGTTGGAAAAAGTTCTATAGTTTATAACAGCATTATACAACCTCTTGACCTTCTGCAGTCCAGATCACAGACCTTCACAAGCCATGTGTGACACAAAGTGACAGCTTGTCAAGTGCAAGCCGTAACAAAATGGATTGGGTCATTCTTTATACTTGAAAAAGCCTGACTTCATCCCAACATCCCAATAACAGCCGAAATGTGAGTGACACAAGATCGGACAGGAGTGATCAGCCCAGATGAGCAGCCCATCCCTGTCAATCAATACGCTGTTGGCATAAGTCCGTTTTTCTCGGATAGTTACATCAGGACTCCTCAGTGCAGTAATGAAACTGTCTGCTTCAATTTTCAAGAAGGACAGGCGTTTGGAATTGGTGATGATTTTTTTCTGTAATCTAGTTCTGCGTCTTCTTTCAACATGTGAGACTTTCATACAGAACAGATGTATTTGTTTGAGTTTTAGGGAACTTACATTGTCTGTACGGAGCTTCTTTGCAGGACAGCCCCCATCCGCCGGGTGTAACATGTGATACAGCCGAACTTTGTTTGCATGCTTTCGACTCTGCAAGGGAAGAAATGTGGACAGATCTGTATGTGATGGTTTCCCAAGAAGCCTTTTTTATTCATTGTAGACAGAAAACAGAACTCGCCATTGATTATTAAACTAAGCGATGTCAGGCCCCGAACAATTTTCATCAGAGCTATGGGAACAAGATTATGGACCACTGCTCTCATTTCTCAAAGCTGGATATGCCCCAGCGTAGCCTGAATGATTGTTCTTCTGGGTGGATAAAGGTCCATATTGATTGTTGTGTAACAGACGAAAGCCCAGCCGTATGAAAAGCACAAAGGCACAAGAGAAGTAATTCTTACTGAAAGCTCCTTATTCCCTTTTCACCCAAAAGCCATGTGAATCAGCATAAAGTAAAATGCTTAGAGGATCATTCGCCCAAAGAAGAAAATTCTTGCATAATTTATTCACACTTACCTGTATGATAAAACCATTGAGACATTTCACAAAATATCTCCTATTGTGCTCTACACAAGTAAGAGACACGGGTCCTATCATACACTTGGTGCAATTCAGTGCCAGGTGCGACACAAGTGTTTTTTGCTAGTTTCAGCCAGACGCAGTTATCATTTTCACATCCTGAACAATGTTTAAACAGCAAATGCATTTGCACTCATTTGTGCGTCCATGGGTGTGCTGGCCTGAAAACGAGGTGTGTTCAGGCACATTGTTGACGTGTTGCTATTTTAAGACAACTGAAATAGACCAGGCTGAAACCTTGTCAATGGTCAATGTTTTTTGTTATTTAAAGAGCGTATCATGAACCTACAGGCATGTGCACAGCGGGACGCGCAGCATCACACAATAATGCCAAATATTAAAAATAAATGGATTGTAATGAAAAAGATTATTAGCATTTACATAAAGATAAAAAATACATTTTAGTCCTATAGATTGTCTGCTTACACTCTTTAACCCCTTGCACAACCAGATGCTTTTCCTCTCTGGAGAAGCTTCCAGTCTTTGCTCTTGCAAATTCCATTGTGTAAATAGTAAATCCGCCAGAGTGCAAGACGAACTGGGTCTTGTGAGATTAGACTCGGATTTGCCCAAAACTCACCCATGAGTCATTAAGAGAATAGGCACAACCCTTTCAGACCATGAACCGGGCGCGCTGACCTATCCCTATAATAAAGATTTATAATAGGATTTACTTCTTTTATTAATGAAATCATGAAACACTGTGCGCATTTTCTGCGTCTGCGGTTTATAAATATAAAAACTAGAGTCCCCAACTAGAGTCCTTCAAGTGAATCTTAGCCATGTCCAGCATTGATTATAAAATAATACTTGGGAATCTAAATTATAAGAGAACACAACAGAAAAACGACCAAAAAATTCTAAAATGATCACTAAAGTAGTTGAACGACAACTTGTGCGCTAATTTACATTTTCTAAAATCAAACGATATCTGTGTTCACAACAGAACAGCATTTAATGGTCCAGTGAGTCATGTTTTGGAGGATCTATTGACAGAAATGCAATATAATATACAATACTATGTCATTATGCTGTATAAAGAACTTATGTGATGAAGCGTTAAGTTTTTATTACATTAGAATGAGCTATTTCTGTCTACATACATCGCGGGTCCCCTTACATGAAATTCTCCATGTTGTTTCTACAGTAGCCCTCACGGTGTCAAATTAGTGCTTTACAGCTTTAACAAATTTAAACAGAAGTTCAGAAACATATGAGAATGCACTTTATTTGCACGCAACTCCTTTCATGCGTACTTTTAAGGGAGACAGAGAATGCACTTATTCTAACACTACCGGTTTTTATAACGCAGATGTAACGCTTCTTCCATTGGTTGCTTCATCTGCCTGAATGGATGTTTTTGCCCGCACGCAGGTTAAAAATGCAATACGCGGGTGCTTCAATAAATCCGCGCGGCCGTGCTAATGCGCAACTTGAAGATAACATTGGTTGTATTTCTGTACCCATGCTTTACATTTTTAACTAAAAGTTGCCTGTGAGTAAACAGTAATTAGCGGACCCATCGCAGTTCCATCGCGGACCCCCGGTTGAAGACCCCTGGTATAATATATGTCTATTTTATACATTCTATCTATTTATAATTTGCACTGTTTTTAAAACACATTCTTTACTTTAGCTATTGAATCTTTCACATCAGGTTAAAGGTTTTCAGAACCAACAACATTTATGTCCTGTATAAAAATCTACTATTTATGTGCCACAGAGGCAAGAAAATAATCAGGTTTGACGGGGACAAATGCCATGTACAATTATGTAAATTATGACCAAGTTCATATTTAAGGGTGAGCTTAAAGGGCTGGTCGTAAATATTTCAAGGGTAAAGCCTTCTATATTTAGTCAAGCAATTTTATATCATCTGCTCTGATCTATTGATATTCCTCTGCCAACTTTGTACTATTTTCACCTCTATGAGGTGCTTCAAATCAGAGCAGCAATGTGCAAATTGATCTGAGACTGTCTTGATACCTGCAAATTGTCACTCACAGACGTTTCAAAGAAACAACATCAACGTTATTGCGAATGCACGCTTTTGTGGACTTAACTTCTAGCACACATCCGCATATAATAGAGATCCTGCAGATTATTTCTGAAAACCAGCAAAAGAAATAATAAGTAAATTACATTAGCTATCAAGTTAAAAGTATGTCTAGCCATTATTATTTTGGGATACCAGTAGAAGAACCGGTACTAGAATGCGACAAAGTTAAACGACCCATTCAACAAATAGTTACTAAATAAAATGAACACACAAAACAATCCAACAAATTGTTTATTTATTAAAATTATTTTACAATAAAATATGAATTAATATTAATATAAATTAAAAAAAGTATAAATAGTCATATTATTAGCTTCTAGCCAGACGATAAACAAACACAGACCGGAAGTTAACTAAAGTAAAATGCTTAAGGGATCATTCGCCCAAAATGGAAAATTCTTGCATAATTTATTCACCCTTACCTGTATGATAAAACCATTGAGACATTTCACAAAATATCTCCTATTGTGCTCTACACAAGTAAGAGACACGGGTCCTATCATACACTTGGTGCAATTCGGTGCCAGGTGCGACACAAGTGTTTTTCGCCAGGTGCGTGCGTCCGATGAAAACTAAATTCGTATGATGCCGTAACAGAGCGTGTCATGATTTGATTTCAAAAATGAATAATTGAAGTAATTCATTTTAAATAAGATTTCAAGCGACTAGAACCATTGCAGACTATATGTGGGCGTGTCCAACAACACCTTATATTTCCATAAAGTTTGACCTTATAAAATGCTAAGCGGCTGCTTTTGGGAATGAAGACAGCTGAGCTCACGAGTGTAGGCGGGATGGAGAAACTAATCCTAGCCGTAAGCAATTTTCCCAATTTAAATGTTTATGGCCACATACACGGAACAAGTGAAAAATTACTCTCGGAAAATCATGTCCAAGCCATGGTCAGTCTCAATGTTCTCAAAAACAAAACAGGCCGCAACATCCCAGTTCGGCGGTTCTGGTAAATACTTTGCATTGGCTTTAATTGTCTGTTCTCTTTAATAAGTGATTCAGGCAAGGCCAACGTTGACTTTGTTCCGTCTTGTAAGCTGATTTTCCTCAGCAGGGTGGTGGTGCGGGGATGGGTCTCATTAAATGCATGACCACACAGCCTCATCGCTCTGCCTCCTGCAAACATCTACCGTCCTCATTACCGCACCAACCAGCTGACAATAACAACCCTCCACCTCAGGGCTTGTTTTCTAAATTCTGAGAGGAAGAGAATTCCACAGTTAAAGAGAAGAAAACCAAAAGCAACTCTGAGCAGATGTGTCACTCCAGTGACTTTATTGGAGTACATGTGGATTATGATTTTATAGTTAGAAACATCTATATATATATTAAAAATCTGTAAGACGACAGAGCGACGGCTGGGTTATTGAAAGTAAAAATCCCATTAATTTAATACAGAGAAGTTTATTGTTACCATTTATAATGTGTATAAATTAATGTGATCTCTGAGGTTGTTAACCCACAATTATATTCCTGTAATTTATATATCAATAATCTTCTATGACCACGAGAAAGTCAGATCAAATCTGATCCTCTCATGTGCAAGTGTCATCATTACAAGAGATATTGTGTTAAAGATCAGTCCGGGATAGGGTTAACAAGCTAACAGCTGGTTCTCAGACAGCCCAGGCGTCGACCGCATGGATTCGTTCCCTCAGGAGATGGAAGCTAGAGGCAGATTTAAGATGCAATAATCAAAACATCTACATTCAAGGCTGATGTAATGACACATAAGATTCGTCCCATATTTGCTTTCTTTTGTAGTATAAACAGTATGTGTTTACACTGAAAAGTCAAAAACATTTTAATGCACTGCATTAGAGTTTTTTAATGAAAAAACGAAATAGTGAATGATGGATACCGTTATGGCACTCAACAGTCATTATCTACAATATACAGAAGAAGGGGCGGTGCCAAACAAGGTAAAGAAAGTGGCAAAACCAACACAATCTCACAAGAATTTGTGACCATTTTGAAGGTGGCTATTTGTATAAATACGTACAATCTTATTCAAACCTTATAGTACGATTTTCTTTAGCACCATTTCCAGGTAGGTTAAGGGTTGGGGTGGGGTGAGGTGAGGGGCTTCAGTATTGCTTTTTCCTAATAATCGTACAGTTGGCCAAAACATCACATGCATCTGAAATGTAATTTCACTGAACTATAAAACAACAACAACATAGGTTGGTTGGTAAAATGGTTTATGGTGAATAAAATGAATGAGAGACAGTTTGATATTTCTGAGACCTCTGATAAATCCATTTACTTTTTTAACCAATGAGATTTTGAACTCCAAAAATCACAAACATCCAGTGCAAAGTAATCGTCTGACCTGGGTTACGGCATTGAAAATTGACAGGAATAATCTGGTTCCTGTCGAGCAGCAGGGAAAAATTGGAGAGTTTAAAATGACAAAATGCTGACGGCGTGCCACTAGCGATCCATACGTGTCCTGATAATGACTTCTCCTGCTGGGGTCTGTACATGAGTGAACCATTAACTGAAGCGAATAAATAAAAGCCATTAGCTCTTATAACATGTACTAAAACGCTCGCACAAAGATGGCAGTTTGTGTTACACTCATGCTCGGTCAGCATATTATTCAAGTTTGAAATGGTTGTAAAGATGCACGGTTAGTCATGTGACTATAACCGTTAAAAAGTTTGTTTGAAAGCAACGGCAATCGCTCTGCTGCATCAATACATAGCACAAATGCCCTTTTATTACAGTAGACACGTCTGACAGGATTTTAAGGTAGGTAGAATGTAGATTAACCTATTGTGAGAGACCCACTTTATAAAAAAATATGAATCTATATGTTTTATGTGTTTTATGTGTTAAGACACATTTAAACCTTGTTATATAAATTATAAATGTTATATTATAAAGACAACATATTGTTTTCAGACATAAATAATTGGGAATACTTGTTGGATGTATGTAACCTTGAAGAGACGTTTTCAATTCAAATGTATTTGTACTGAAGCACTTTGAGTATGAACAAAGTAGTATAGTGAGAAAAACTCAGTAGAAAGATACAAATATGCCCAATTCTGTAAACTATGCATGTTGGGAAAAATCTGATAAACACAAGGTCCAATGAGTATGCAATATACAGTGATGTACATAACTAACTATGTCTTCATAGGTGTATAAAGATCTTACATAATGAAGGGTTGTGTTTTTATTATCTATAAAATGAGCTATTTCGATCTACATACACCGCGAATCCCCTTACATGGAATTCACCATGTTGTTTCTACACTAGACATAAACGGACAAACTGCTCTGCAGAGCACATTTTGTAAATACGTTATCTCCTTCGGCAAAGAAATGAAAACGCAATGACATCTTTGTCCTGTGAGAGCCGATGTAGTGCTTCAAAAGGGAGGGCTGAAGTGAGCCGTTGGTTGCAATTCGAGACCTCACTGCTAGATGCCGCTAAAATCTACACATTGCTCCTTTAAAGAATGAAACAATAATAATGTTCAGTAGAATACTTCTTTATAATTAGTAGTCTACTTCACATAGACTTTACACTGCTTTTTCCTTTTCCCTGAAATTTTCTGGGGATACCTTGAAACCTTTTGGAGGCCCCCTGTTGGTCTCTTGTCCCCAGTTTGAAAACCTATGATCTAGAACGTCACGTGTAATACCATAATTGTCTCATAATTTGAAAAAAAAGGGCAATTACACCTAAGTTTACTTATTTCAACTACCAATCAGTTTTGTTTCTTCAATAAACCACAAATCACACCACATGCACAGATGTGGGATATGAAGGACGAATCAAGAATACATCTATACAAAATCCCTTGGAAGATGCCTTAATAAACTCCATCATATACTCCCTGTAATGTTTGCGAATTACAATTTCGTTGATTTTAAACACAACAGTGATTTTAAACACAACAGGCAGAATTTATATTTTCATAGCATTGACCTGTAAACTCCCGCACCCAGATTAATATTATCAGAATTACTTTTAATGCACGTAAATGGCGCGATTGATGATGGGTAAAAATTCACACCCCCTTTTTAATTGCATATGAATATTATCTGCCAAAATCGAATTAACCTACTTATCTGGCCTCATTTAAGAAAGTGCGCAGCAGACCGGAGAATATTATTGACAGCAGATCAAATGAACGTGTATCAGTGAATGTTTATGCATGGTTCGAGTGTTACTCACCTCATAGTGGGCGACTCTCTGTGACTCAGAGATAAGCTGAGCGCTGCACACTCTGCAGTAGCTGTCAGTGAAGAGCCCTGCATCCACCTCTGTAGACTTCATCTGAACAAGAACATTTTGAGCATTTATGTCATGAATTTAACAATTAGCCATTTTAAACAGTCATTCATTAAGGGCACTTGAACTTGATGATAGTAGAGAACATCATTCCAAAATTTAAACTTTGTATATTTTTTATAATTTATAATTACAAAACGTTTTATTGTCTCCTGATTCCACAGTTATAAAATAATCAAATCATAAACCAAGGATTCTCAATTTCATGTCATATCAGGGCCTGTATTCTTAAAGCTTCTAAGAATCCTCTAAGAAAGCTCTAGATTCAGCAATATAACTTTTACGTCGGAGTATTAAAAATGATTCAGGACCAATCTGAGAGAAACTCTGAGCAAGAAAAAGACAAAAACTTTTATATTAGTGAGGAGGCGGGGCTGACCCGTTGCTATGTATGACACACTCTTTTAAAGACTGTGATTGGTTGGTTGACCAAGAAGGTAAAAATAGAGCTTTTAAGTATAGGGGCTTTTTTCATGTTTTACCGTACTCGTACAAACACACACACACTATATATATAAATATCCTTTCTTTACTTTTTTATTTACCATGCTGTTAATGTCAACATATTTGATAGAAAATGAACGGTGACACAATAGGTTTCTCTAAGAGCTGTAATTGTTTTGGAGATGTTAGCGTATCTATAGGATCGGTCACAAACGTCTTATGTGTTTGTCTTATTAACTCACTGTCATTCAATTCAATGTTATTTTATTATATAGCGCTTTTACAAGTTGCATTGCATCAGAGCAGCAATGCAAGAAAACCAAAACCAAGGTTATAAAAAGTTGAACACACACAAGCAAAAAAAGAAAGAAATCTGATAAACCTTAAAAGTAATATGGAAATTGTCAGGCATTGCAACACACTCTTAAGTCTCTTAAAAGTCCTCCTTGCTACTCCTCAAATTTTGGACCTTAAGAGGTCTTTTAAGGGTTAAGATTCTTTATGAATTACTGTTTTCTTGACTAGGGTCTTTACTGTAATTCTAAGGGGAAACGACCATATTTCTACGCATTTTCTTAGAATTTTGTCACTAGGAGCAACTCTTTGCGCTAAGATTGTTCATGAATACGGGCCCTGATAATTAACGCTTTGTCTTTAGGGTAATTGAAAAATAATCTATGTCTACATCAGTCATGAAAGATTTCATCTGCGTGACATTTTGGGTATATCATACAGTGACATTCTGTCTGGAAGCTGATGAAATCTTTGACATTTGGATTTGGCTTAAGGAGAAGAATGTTTTGGGGGGGTAATGACACTGACAAGAGAATATAAATCTGGCACCGTTATGCGACTAAGAGGTACCACGCTGGAGGAGAAATAAATGTTGGAGTTCTTTTTTATGCTGATCTGGAAACAGCTGATGGCAACATATCCTGACATTTGATATAGCAGTGTGTAAAACTCATCTAAAGGAGCCATACTTTTGCTGTTTTTGAGGCTTTGATTATGCTTTTTGTGTGATTAACAATAGATGTTCATGTTTCTAATAAAAAAAACGCTTTATATTTCACATATTTCAAGTTTATTGTTCAACGCTGTCACTCTTCTAACAAAACGACTGGATTTCTTCCGGTCTATATAGTCCCTCCTTCCGAAATGCTCTGATTGGTAAAGGACTTCAAAGGATGTTTCATAGAAGTAGACAGAGGTATGCGCACACACAATATCAGTGTATTACACAGAACTCATGGAAGCTGTTATTTGACCGTTGCTTATCTTAGAATGTGTGTAGCTGAAATCTTATGACCACCTGTAGGACTGTGATGAAAGTGAAAGTTGTTTAGCGATTAGCTCAGTCAAATGTTTACAATCTCTGATAACCGAACACTACTCCAGCGGCTCTTCCTCTTCTCTAAGCAAGGCCTCGCCCCTTTTTTGGCGTATTCCTATGGGTGGAGGTTATTAAAAGCACTCGGAAAAGTGACATCCCGGGAAGTAGAAGGCTGTTGTCCGATTCCAGCAGATCTCTGTAGTTCGTGAAAAGCGGTAAAAGGGGTGCTACAACACTGTGTCATGCATTCTGACTTCTTTACAATGTTAAACGTGCTGTCTTCTCATGCTTAACATGGTCAACTTGTCAAAAAACGAGTTGGGTGTATTACGTAGTATTTCTGTGCTCAATACACTCCCCCGACGATCATGCAGGTTTCAGAAAGTTTTTTCGAACATCTAAAACAGTATTGAGATCAGGTGAAGGAGCATGCGCAGACGTCACTTTCACTTGTGAGAGAGAGAGAGAGCATATGTTTGCGAAGTTCAGGTGTTTGTTCACTGCATTTGGGTGATGAATGGTATATAAACTGTGGATATAACGCTGGATTTGGAGATCGTTTGAAACTGATATTTGGAGCAGTCCCAGCGCTAAAAGCTGCTGGACATGAACCACATGCGGTGAGTGAAACTGATGGTTTTTTTTTGTTGACAATGTGCTTTAGTTCAGCCTACCCCTCTCCCCTGCACGCGCCGTATGTTTTCGGAAACAATCGTAAAGCTGTATCTATCTTTCATAAATATGATCATGCTAAATACTCCTCGATGATACAACGTATGCAATACTACTCTATAGTTACTCAAGATTAAAATGAGATTGGCAGAAACCCTTTGTGTTAGGGCCGCGTTATAAACAATATCTTGCTTGGCACTGAACTTTGAGCTATATCATTTTGCAGGTTTTGTTTATGCTCTAACAACAACATTACACACTAACTAAAGGTTGAAAATGGGATTGTGGGGAATGGGATCTTTAAAAGTAAGGGAAGTTTGACAATGAAGAAGGAATAGTAATCCATAAACTTTGTCTTCTATCTAGAATTTTTTTTTCTTTTAAAATATTATTAATTCTGTAATTTTACTTCCTTTGTGTGGTATGACAGAGTTTTAGTCATTTCCAACATTCTGCGTCATGGAAGATATTGCTCAGGATTCTAGAGGGCCAGATCTGAGGAAGAAACTGTTGAGGGCTCATTTTTAATTCAAGTGCATTGCCAGCTAAATTTGAATTATGATAAAAGAGTTTTTCATCTCTGTACAAAACATGGGTTGTTTTCAAACACTTTCTTCTTACCCTAGGGGTCACTTCAAACCAACTGCAAATACAAAATGAGTTTTTTTCAGACAATTGTTTCAGAATACTTTTAAGTCACCATGTCTGTGACCCTCTGATACCCCCCCAAACTAAATTACACCCTCCTCCACCCTCTTACTTTGCTACGAAAGGTTATAAATAGAATACCCTTTTTAGTTCCCCAAAGTGCCATTAGTATTACTGTAACTCATGAATCAATTATACTTTTTAAAGGGGTGATATGACACGGCTAAAACGAATATTATCATTTGGTCTAGATGTAATGCAATGCATATACACGATTTAAGGTTAAAGAACGCTGTATTTTGCACATACCATGCATGTTTGAATCTCCTCTTTGCCCCGCCTCTCTGAAACGCACAGATTTTTACGAAGCTCCTTGCTCTGAAAAGCAAGGTGTGCTATGATTGGCCAGTTAACCAGTGTGTAGTGATTGGTCAAATACTGTTAGCGTGTGACGGAAATCGAACATCAGGTTCTAAAGCAATTTTACTGACTGGTACGACCACTTTACTTGCGTGTACATTTGGGCGGTCTTGATACCACGAACTGATGTAGATTTGTGGGGGTGTGTTTACACGAGGCGTTTCAGACAGATCTGGGTGAGCATTGGCTTTTAGATAGAATGCATCTTTTACCCCGACACTTTAATTTTTGCTATTTTACGTGTCTAATACATGCATGGGCAACTTATAACACACCAAAGAAACAGAAAAACATGTATTCACGCCATATAACCCCTTTAATATTTTTTCCAAAATAACTTAATTTTTGTAAAACAGAAAGGTTCTTCGGGTGTTAAACTAAATTCGTTACTTTTACATTAGAAAATATATGAAAAGCTGGCACACCAAAGCTCCAAAAATATCAAATTTTATATAAGTGTATTTTAAATCTATTTAATAATGTTTATTTTTGGAGCTCTGGAGTGGCAACTTTTCATCCATTTTCTGACATGATTTGTTACGGTAGAGCACCCGTTTCAACTCGATGTGGGTGGATTTGTTTTCTTTTCTTATTTTTACATAAAATAAGCCATATATCTTTTTAAAACCTGATAAATACATTCACACTTAACACATACAATTTTTTACTGTAAAATAAATCATCTGTCATCTATCAAAAAACCTTCTGTACCAAAACTCAGCTTCCGCAATAATAAATAACTACTGTAAATAATTAAATTATTGATTTATTTGAAGCAATTGCCACCACAAAAGGACTTCTAAATGAGAATCAATGGGTGAAATGTAGTTCAGAAACCTTTCATTCAGATACGCATGACTACAGCAGCTTGTAAAATCAAGTGGGAATTACACCATGATTGATCCAACAAGTGAAGGACTGGCTCAATATAGGTGTACAACAGATGTCACATGCTCTAAAGCTTTATCCTTTTATAAAATCTATTGTCCAAATCCTGTGTGGCACAGAATCTACAGCATGTCAGTCATGCCAGCGAAAACTTCATCTAATAAAGCAAATGAGTATAACATTCATCTTTCATGTTAGGAGAAGTGATTCCTTGTCTGGTGTATGCCCCACAACCAAATATTGATTTTTAATGTTGTGAGCTCAAGTTAGAAAAACACACAAAAAAAGCACAAGATAGCCCCTATCTCCTTTAAATTCTCCATAAGAAGCATTTTTTGGAATGTGGACAGGTCTACAAAACTTATGAAGAGTAAAGTTTTATAACCAGAAAAGTGCAGCCTTGCAAAAATATTGCTTATCAGAACTAAGTAAAGTGTTTTAACTTACCGAGAAGTGGAAGTATGTTGACTATGGAAAAACAGAACACAAACACACCAGATTAATTTCTCAAGATTTATAACTTGAAATGGCATGTGTTTGTAAATGACTCTCTGGTGGAATAAAAGAAAGAAAGAAGGAAAGAAAGAAAGAAAGAAAGAAAGAAAGAAAGAAAAAGAAAAAGAAAAAGAAAAAGAAAAAGGAAAGAAAGAACGTCAAGACAAAAAATGGAAATTGAATCTCGGATCTGTTCTTGTACGACACTTGCATTTTATCATTTAGCTCCTTTGAGTTCATGCTTTTTATAGAATGAGAAATGAAGGATGGTGAAAACAAACGCTTACTTGTAATTCCAGACTGTAGCCCTGGTGCGAGTGATGGGGATGCAGAGTGAGTTGAGGGGAGAGTGTAAAGTCCATTGAGAGTGATGTTAAATGATGCTGAGACGTGCCGCTTCTGCAGCCACATCCGCTATTCACGTGCACGTAAAACGAAGAGTCTCCGCCCCGCGACGCGCTCATTGGCTGCTGTATCCACAAACAAACAACACCAAATACACGCTTTGGTTGAATAAAAAAGAATAAAAGATGTAATTTGCTTGATCACTAATGAAGGATGTTAAAGCTTCTATGTATAGAGCAATTAAAGACTATATATGCACACAAAATTGATCACAGATTAGTTTTTTTCTGTTTTAAGTGTTAACAAACAATTTTCGTTGAAAGGATGAGGTGATCATTTCTGAATGAGCAACAACTTTTCATCTTGGTCAATACAAAAAAGACCATTTTATAAAACGTTGCAGACAATTATTTCAAAAGGAAATTGTTTTTATAAAACCACTATTAACCAATATACAGTATATGTTAATTTTAGATATAGCTATATAGTATTTAATAATTTTTTCACTGTCTTTAATCGACATGTTTAAAAAACTCACTAGCAGCTCATAAGATAAACTGGAATGCCCTCTATTGGGAACTTGTGTTAAGTGCATGGAGATTCAATTCAATTTAAATCAATGTATTTACAAAGTTGCATTGTCTCAAGTATAGGTTTTACAAGAAAATAAAGAAATCTCAAAACAACAAGAAATTAATAGATTATGGGACATTTAGTTAATTGATGTGAGTACTCAACTGTGCTATTTTGAGACACCTTGAATAGAAGTATACTAAACACCACAATAGCCTATTAAGTACAACCTAATTTGTGAAGACAAAGCACTTTAAGCATGCTTATTGAATAATTGAATTAATAAAGTGTATTTTAATCATCTTTTAAAAGGTATACGAGAAAGAATAGGGTTAGAGAATTTGCATAAACAAGACTGTCACATGTAAAATGTGCAGTATTAAGAAAAAGTAAACAAGCAAAGTCTTTAAGATTGTAGATAATTTTGATAAAAAATATAACAGAATGTTCATAACCTTAAGCTAAAATAATGTCAGCAGTCTCCGAGTTGAAAAAGTCAACACAAAACCTAAAGTCCCACGATGTAGAAACGGACAGAAAAACCTGGTGGGAAACCTGATCATCGAAACAGTCGTCAGCAAGAATGCCAAAAATAGGCCATGATATACGTCAGATAATGCATTTGTGACATTGATGTGTTGATAAGGCTTTCGTATAAAGGTCAAGCCCTAAATACTGATAAATGATAGACTGAGAACCTCTGCCGTTAATATTTTGGCATTGCTTAAAAAACAGAACATTCAATTCCAATCAAGCTGTTTTTATTTTACAATTTTTTCTCACGGTGAAAGAATTAAACCAGGCATTTACAGTCCTCCATCATCTGAGAGTCTGCCATTCCGAAACTACAGAAGGAACTGCTGGATTGAATTTGCTAAAAAAACAGGTTTCTTGTAACTTTAATATAAGAATAATAAGAAACACTCAAGAACAGATGAGGTAAAGACTGTACAACTCAAATATTTACTTATCTTGTTAGTGAGTAAATGTAACACAACCCCGCATCCCAACCCCATTTTCAGTTTGTCAATGTCATCAACGAGACACATGAGATAGATGTGTTTATATCTGAGAGGTTTGCGAGGCCATCAGCTGATTTATGAAATCCAAGCCACCTTCCAAAATCTGCTCTCACGTCACAGTTGGGGCCAGGTTTATATCTCAAAAACAGCAACTCGAGTTCAGTGTGTCCACAGCTCCTGTTTCTGCCAAAACCATGATCCACGACACCCAGGCCAGTTATCATCTATCCTGGTTATGAGTAAACGGACATGCATGCTGTTCAGCTTTCAATGTAACTGATTTAACATTGAATGTTTGCCCAGAAGAATGATGTGAGTGTTTCTTGGGTACCGGATTGCATCATATTCTTGAACATGTCTAAATAATTGTTTCTTGTGCCGATTGCTCATTTCTCAAACCAGAATCTGCAAAGTGTTTGCCAGCAAGTTTTTTTGTGTTAAAACTGTGAGACGTGCAACAGCTTCTAACTAAGAAGGAATTCCGGACCAAAGTAGACTTGGCCTAATTTTGGTAACCGTGCAAGCAGACCTCCGTCGGGATAATTTTCCAAGAATTTGCATCTGATATGATTAGAATAAACACATTGAAAAATCTCTCACATTCAGACAGCAAGAGCAAATCTCTTATCATCAAATTGAAAACAGTAATGGCACAATCTTTAGTGTTTACGCATCCCATCTGGCAAGAGTTGGTGGTTGGCATGTGTGAGGATTTAACTTCAAGCTCCATGTGAAAGTTATGTTTATGTACCTCAGATGCTGTCCGGTGAGATTATCATATTATTTATGGCTTTAAATGCACTTTTCTCCCTCCAGGCTGGAGGCGAAGAGCGAGGCTTTTTTATTCAATGAAACTGGGAAATATGCAGCAGCCAAGCCAACAGCTGCTTCTAATGATCATCCCATAGACGCTGGCAGTCAGTGTCATCCCAGAGCATAAAAAATAGATGTTTGCTTAACCTGGATAAATCATTACTAAACTAATGCCGTCGATCAACTTTACCTGGAGTTGACACGCCTCAGTTTTATGCCAGTTACATGAATGGATTTCTATTTTGAAGCGTGCTTCATAGCAGATGGCTTCATTAAGTCTTCAATCAGACCCCCCAAAGGAAGTCAAAACAAAAGATTGGGGGGCCTTCGAAAGCAACTAAACAGTTTTAGAGGAATGTTTCGGGTTCAATACAAGTTAAACTCTATCGACAACATCTGTGGCATGCTGTCAGTTACCAAAGAAAACAATGCATGCTCGTCTCTCGACGATGCTCTTTGTAAAGCCACACAAATGCACTTACAATAGACATCTAAGGCCTGGGCCACATGGTGTGTGTGTGTGTGTGTGTGTGTGCGTGTGTCTTATTTACCGTTTACTGTTTTAGTACAGTATAAGTCGGAATCTTCCTAATGAAATGTTTTCATTTGCTTATGGGCTACCATTTCAGAACAGTTGAATAACTTCCAGTTTAGTTTTTTTAACACGTGCATTAGAACATTGATAATAACATTCGTTTAACATGTTAGATTTTATAAGAGATTTTTGAAAAATGAAAAAAGAATCAGAAGTGCTGCCAGACTAGGGATTGCAAGTTTTGTGACGTTTATTAATGACGTTTGTAAAATGTTATTTTTAACGTTTTTGCAACGTTTCTGATATCTTAAGTCTTTGAGGGAACATTAGGCAAAGTTATGAGACCGTTCATTGATAGTTAGGTTAGCACTAGTTGGAAAAATATAGTGGAAAATATCATGCAATATTTAAATGGTGCATTTTCAAATGGAACCCAGTGCTAACATTTTCCAATATATAAAAAGTGGTTCTTTGTGTATTATTATTAAATATTGTAAAATTGCAATATAGCCTATTAACAGTGTGTTATTTACAGTAAATTTCCAAATACTCAATTATTGAATACGTAGCCTATTTTCTTAACGTAATTGGGTTAATAGGCCAACTATACCAACCTTTTGTACAGTAACATCATGCTGTCGCAAAAAAAGTACAACGATAAAGTTTTGTTGACTTTATCGCACTTCAAATTAGTTCCACACACAAACGCCCTTTATTTTTCCACATATAAACACGGCTACGCTGTGCTCTTCAAAAGCAGCACCTGTGCGTTGAGTCTAGCATGATTTCATGGCAAATTCATTCGCATAGCCTTGTTGTCAACATCCACACTGAATCTGAATCTGATGTTATCTCTACTGCACACTTTATGATGTCGGGAATGTAAACAGCTGTTGCGCCAAAGGCAACATGAGACATTCATTTTCGAGCACCACGCTATCGTTGCAGGTCGTGCATATACTTACACAAGAGTTATCTGGTCAACATCTTTCAACCATTCTGACGTTAAATTTCACCAGCTTCTGCTTGACTTCTTTCAAAGCCAGATAACACATGCAGAGCTTTACAAAAACTTGCATTGGTTCCGCGTAAATCAAGCGGATGAAAGCGGGGAATTAAACAACTGTTTTATACAGTTTAGGAGCTGTATGCATCATTGCTCCACAGGCCAGGCCTATTTTGGCATGATGGTAGATAACAGATCTCAATTCTCCACAGCTTATCAGCTGTAGATATGAACTTTTATACATGCATTTTTTACAAATTAGTTGACATTACTATGGTTTTCTTAGAAAAATGCCCTCAGTCAAACCCCCCCAAAACAAGCCGGAGACAAAAAGTTTATTCTTGTTCATCATTCATCAGTTCGATTTCAGCATCTTTTAAGTTAGCTCAAATGTTGTCAGCATCTAGGCTTGGTAAATATTTTTCTTCTTGTTGGCCTCGTGATTAAACATATCATTTACATCCCTCATCTTTCCACACATTGAAAAAGCTTCTTTTTTGCTTTTATCAGGTGAGCTAGGAGAGAAAACCTTCACATTCCTCGTCCAAAACAAACATCTGCTGATACAAGATTTGTTTAAACTTCTAGACGTCTGCTTACATTCAGCACACAAAGTGTCAAAATTGACAGAATGATATTTTAGCAGTGATTTCACAGCATGTGCCATGTGTTCTGCACTTACACTCTCTTTTCACATCTGCAACAAACTGTTATTCTGATTAAAAGTCCAATGCAGTCAAAGATAGTAAAAATATGTTCTGTTTTAATGTTCATTTTATGATTACAGTGTATTGCAAATAGTCAGGCATGCAGAAGACTTTCCACTTCAAGAGCAAATGAGATTTACATCTCATGCAAACCAAACAAACAAACTGTCAAACTGTGTTGTGAATATTATGAAATGTAAAATAACAGATTTTTTAAGAGGTTACTAATCCAACATGAAAGTGTCAAAATAAATCAACAAATGTTTGCAAATGCACAACTCACACAATAGACCTTGACCTGGAATGTATGATGATGAATAATAGTAAGTACTTGCAGTATAATGTAAAGATGTAAATGACTTTTATTGTTTATTTGAATTGGTTCAATTGTTCAAGAAAACAGTGAATTGAATGCATGACTGTGCATTTCTAGGTATGCCCAATACTTAAACTGATATGTTAAAATTTAGAAATGTTCATAAATTTGAATGTGGCTTCTAACATGTGTTGTATTGTATACTGTACAATACAAAAGATAATACATCGCTATATCGGATGGTTTAAAATGGCGAGTACAATTAAAATCAATACATTCATTTGTTGATCAAAAAAGGGTGAGTTACTTAAAAACTGTCTCATGTGTTCCACACTTATGGCTTTTAAGTTTCTTAAGGGTCTTTTTAAATTCTTTGCTAGATTTGTCCCACTTGTGAATGCCTGTCAGAATATACTGTTGCCCCACAAAGCGACCCATAATTAAGAAGTTTTCCCCCAAGTTATCAAGTTGTTGGCAAGGACAGTCTGCCCCATTTTTCAAATAAAGGACAAGCTTTTTCAGGTCCTGCTTTTTCAGGGTTACGAGTTTGAATGGCTTCTTCTTTTTCTGCAGGATGAGTTTTCGGTCCAAGTTCTCTATTTTGACCTCCTTAATCTTCGTCTTGATCGCTGCGAGAGAATAAGAGAAGATTTCAATGTTAGCTGTACGCACACACACTTTGTTAGGTGTTGGGTAACAACAGTTTATGTAAGTTCAAGTTTTATTAAGAAAAAAATGTTCAAACACTTGTATTCTGATGAAAATACAAATATTTTAAGTGTTTTTGCTTAAGGTCCTTGTTGTAAAACACTTGCTTGTTTTTGATCTTTTTTCACATATCAGCCAAGAACGTCTTCTAGTTTATGTGTTTCAGATGCTATTTCGTGTTAATTGAGCAAAGCTGAGTACTGCAATGTGTTGTATAGCAATACCATCAAGCGTGCGTGAGGATACGGTTCTTGGGTGTGCACCAAATTGAAATCGCGCAAAGATCAATAGAGAGATCATGCAATTCTTTCCAACACTATCAGTAATGTGAAAAACCGAGGGCCTAGTAGGGCCCCTGGAGGCATCCATATATCTTTGGCTACTCAAAGACTATGATTGTGAGTGTGTGTTATTGTTTGCTGTAATAAATGTCTAAGAATGTTTAAGAAAATGCCTGACCGCCTGACAGTTCTAAACTACCCTCATAGATTGACTACTCAAAGTTATGCTTTAAACTCATTTTAAAGTTTTACCTTCTAGCTCTTAAACTCCACGACATTATCTGAGTTCCAAAATGTTTCAATTCCAGGGAGCTTTTCTTTTTAGCCAGATGTCATCTAGTATAATATCTTCACAACCCTGATGTGTTATGATGTGAAAACCATACAATGTTGTAATAGATGGGAAATGGTCAAAGAAGAAAGCTTTGAAGCCAATTCATGAGCACGCAACTACAGATCGCAGATGATTATTAGAAATGACAGCAGTGAAAGTAGTTTTCTGTTCAGTTGTTTGCAAGTTGTCGTTCAAAAAACTACATTCAAGTTAATTACATGATATGCATATAAAACAGTCAAATGAATTTGATCTTTGTCTGAAAAAAATATTCATGTGCATCCAAATTTTCAAAACATGAGCATATGGTTCAGGAAGGTTTGTTGCTAGTAGCAGCTGTATAGGGCTGCTTCTGCCATATAGTGCCATATTTTTTTATTCACATAAAATTAATGCATGGTACTGACAGTCACATTTGTCCTCTGTGCTGATGTTATTCATGTGCTACATTACATTATAAAACAAACGATTATTGCAAATTTCAATTTACAAAGTATGTAGTGCCAAAAACTTTCACACAACCACAAGTTTTAAGTGTGGGGGACACATGCATAGCTTGAGACGTAGTCATCCTGTAATGTCTACAAAAAGCCTTTATTGGGTTGGTGCTTGATAGCTTGTCATAAAAATAAAAGGTCCAATGAAATTCTTGCCACCGGCAAGCTTCCTGCCTTGACAACATCTCAGACCTTGCAAAAAGAAACCTGCCAGATTCTGACCACATCAATGGCTCTTAGAAACATAACTGCAATGGAAAATGCTTTTTGTACATTCAAAATATCTTGATTTGCGGTTGAAATCCACTAATCCACTGTCATGGATATGTGGTTCTATAAAAAAACGAACCTAGACATGAAATCTGAATATAAGGAGGGACAGGTTTGACCTTATGAAACAACAGAAAAATTCAATTCAGTAGTAAACAATACTGGCCACACAATCTGGGGCGCAGTGTGCCTGTTATGTAAACAATGATTAATGAAAACAAGTATAAGTGACAATACAATCCCCCAAATGTTCAAATCAAATCTACGCCCCTTCACACAATACTCATTGTTTATCAGTTCTGTCTATGGATACACATACTGTTCTGTTTGAGCACCCCGGTCTGTTTCACGCACTGTTCTCAAGAGAGAAATATGGATTAATGTAGTACAAATCCAGACGTAATATTTGACATGTTCTGGAAAAAATATTATTGGAAACAAATGTGTGAACCATAAGCCTGGATAATGGCAGAATCACAGTAACTAATCGTCTGATCGGATTTTGTTCGCTTGAAATCATTAGGGTCTGGCCATTGCCCCAATCATTTTGAAATCACTCTAAAGCAGCATCTTGAATCTAGAATTTGGAGCAAGAAATGTTTTCCAGTGGTAATGTTTATAAAAGTTCTGCTCTGAAAGCCTTCACATCTGAACTGCATTGTAAACTTTGATTTATTTTTAATCTCTTTTGCTTTATTGCATTTCACTCAATTGCAGACAGACTTCTGTAATACTTAAAGCACTTGTTCTCATATTCATGAGTAAAAGGGAAAATATAATGTACCGACTCAAATGGTCTTTGACTTGAGGGACCTCGGAGATCAGCTAGTGTTTATAGAAAAAAGCAGTCTGTAAATGATTTTACAAGCATGGTGTCTTGATAGGAAACATTACATCTGAAATAAGACGTTTTTTTATTGTTTTTACTCTTAATCTTACATTTGTTTTAATAAATATCAAGAGTTTGAAAATCGTTACTTTTTTAACTAATTACTGGTAATTTTTCATTCATAAATACGCTGATAGAAATGATACGTTACCAAATTCACTGGCACACATGTGTTCCAGAATAACATCTGTATTCATTTCATTGTCACATGGTGGACACACAGGAGGGTGGTCTGAGAAAAGAAGGAAAAGATGAATGTCCCATAATAATGTATGTCTGTTAGCATGAAAAACGCTTCAAATGAATTAAAACAAAGGACTTCTTATATCAAACATTGCAGATTTTTGGGGGGGACTTGCATGATCTTTTAGAATGCATTTTAAAGAATAATCATATTTTCTATTTTCATCTAAATATAACAACATAAAAATGCACAAAAGTTTTTAAGAATATATCACAACATGCTTGGATTATGAACTCAAAAACAGTAATTGTTCATTTTAAAAAGGCCTTAACTTTAAACATCATAATCTTTTATATTTAAATTAAAATAGATGATTGACTTCCTGAGAAGAGTACATTAAACAACCTTGGAGTTCATCATATTAAAAAAGTCGAATCTGTCACACTTTTCAGTGTTAATGTTTCTGCATGCAGCTGTGTCTGTAAACATTTTTGAATTACTACAGTAATCTATTTATTCATATTGACACAATTTTATAAAAAAGTTTTTTTTTTAATTGCATCAAATAAGAATCTGAACAAAAGTTTGGACACAACTAATTCTTTATCAGTATCATCCTATTCCACATTTTATGGTGATATTCATGCCATACCTTAAATGGACTTGTGAAAAATATGTGTGACCAAAATAAAACAAAACTGACATTTTACAAATTAACTTTCCTGAAAACACTATTAAAAAGTTACCATGTGTGCCAACTTAATTCAAATGTATTTCTAAACTAACGTCAAGCATTATCACATGCTTTAATATCACAAGAAACATCAATTCTGTGAAGTCTGTCCGGACTTGCACCAATGGCGCACATCTTCGTTTAATTTATGTATACACACCTCCGGGTTTGGCCATACTATTGCTGGTGGTCTCGTTCATGGCAATGCATGGCAAAACGTCGTCCAGTGGGAACTTGTCGCACGTGAGCATTTCGGGCCAAGGGAACCCAAATGACTGCATTAGAGGGGCGCAACTGTCCCGGACAGCCTCGCAGAGCCATCGGCACGGATATAAGGGTTTCTCAAGGCATACGGGAGCGAAGAGCGAGCAGAGTAACACTTGCGTGCCAGGGTGACAGGCTTTGTGCACCAGAGGAACCCAGCTGCCCGCTTGCTGCTTCACCTCCGCAATGGATTCGTGCTCCAGTAAATTGGGAAGCATCATTTTGTCGTAGCCCACATTAAAACACAACCTCAGGTCCTCGGGAATGTCTATGCACCGCGGAGATTTGCCGTAACTTTGCACCCCTGCGTCCGCTCTCCAGGTCATGTATTCATACTCGGATGCGTAAAGCGGAGAAAGCAAAAGAGCCAAAGAGATGCAGATCCACAGGTTCTTCATGGCACGAGGAAAAAGATGTCGCAACGTTCTTCGTTGTACAAAACTTGAAATATACTTCTAAATATGGAATCAAGTTAACTTGGTTGCTTTAAAGTGCTCGTTTTCACAGAGCAGAACGACTGACTGCTGTTCGGTTGTGAGCGCGAGAGTAAATGAACGCACTTGAAGGAAACGAGCAATGAAACCACGCGCGCGTTTTGGCTCGGCATACTGTGAAGAGATTGCTCAATGTGCTTGAAAATGGACGAATGTTCGTTTCTTCGGCAAAAGGAAACACAGCTAATATGTTAACCCTTCATAGGCTATTCGTAGGGAATCTTAGATGCGCGCACTTGCTGTTCTCAGAGGACGTATATAGAAATAGACTATAGGCATCACAGAGATTATGATACTGTAATTGTGGAAATATATATTTTGAGGATTGTCTCAGTGGTTTTGTGTCCATACAATGGAAGTCAAGTGGGTCAATTTTCTTTTGTTTCCAACATTCCTAAAATGTTTTCTTTTGTGTTCTATAGTCAGGTTCCATAGGTTTAAAATGGCATGAGGTTGAGTAAATAATTAAAGATGTTTCATTTTTGTGTATAGTTTATGTGACTTATGCCACACCTTACTACTGGGCAGAAGTAAACGAAAGGATTGAGAGATGTAAAATACAGTAGGCCTATGCAGGAGAGAGAGAGAGAGAGAGAGAGAGAGAGAGAGAGAGAGAGAGAGAGAGAGAGAGAGAGAGAGAGAGAGAGAGAGAGATAGAGAGAGAGATTGCGTAAAGAACTTAGTCACACATTTACAGATTTACTGTTTAGCATTAAAGCATTAAAATTATAATTGATATTTCAGGCGCTTTTGGGTTATTCATTTAGTATTGTCAAACAGTCCCATCCAAGTTAACTGTACTGTTACGTTACCTTTTTATATTAAACACCTGACCTTTTTTAACATGCCAAACAAAAAATTACCCAAATACACTAGCAAAAACAATTCAAGTTTAGCCAAACCAAAACTGAACATTTTGTTGAAATAGTAAAAAATAGCATCAAAACAACTGCATTATTAAAAAAGCCTGAAATTCATTAAAAAAGACTTTGGATTCAAAAGCACTTATAACACGCTAATAAAATGTAAGTGAAAATGACTGTACATGCTCTGTGTCACTGGTGTAAAATGTCTGATCCAATTCAATAAAAGTTTAACAGCCTGATTTATAACAGTGTTTGTCATGTTGGTCGAACCAAGCCGAGAGGCTCGCCTGCCACAAAGACACATTATTTAGAATCTATAATGAAGCATCTGCGATTTTTGGCTTGGCTTTTGGAACAGGGATGCAGATGCTTGCGAGATGGCCTGCCATGTGCTTTTCACACTGATTTGAAAGCAGCTTCTCCTACCCAAACTCTCACCACAATCATTACAAGAAACCGTACAGATGATCCTTGGTCAGCGTGTGCATTACTTCCAGAGTTTTGTAGCTGTGAGCTGGCTTTCAAAAATCACAAAGAAAGATTGTTTAACAATGATAGAATTTCAATGAAGTGAGATTTGAGTAACATTGCATTATCAATATAGCAGTGTTTTATAATTTCATCCACATGCTGTTTGATATACACAACTGAAACATTGAGGGTAAATCTTTGGTGTAACACACCATGTATCCCTGTTATGAGACCACCTGTTTTAAGAATCTGAGAAGTGAAAGGGGGTCATTAAAAAATGTATGAATGTCTCCACTCCTGGATCGGTTGGAATCAGATTTTTCCCTCTTTATTGACAGCATTTTCAATGGTCCCATGACATTGCATTGGGGAAATATAAATAAAGATGGAGAACACATAAATAAACATTTGAAGTGTTCTTAGCATTGTTCTTGGATGTGTTCTTGTGGTATTTGGCTTGGGCTACTGTAAACACTATCGTGCAATGAAATGGTAAGTAATGACGTCTATATCTCACATAACGTAATCTTTGTGTAAGATTGATTTGGACAGAATGCTTTCTTTTGTGTCACTTCTAATTGTGTTCACATTCAATCTACAATCATATTTATACAGTATATGTATAAGTATATCAACACAATCTGACAGGAATTTGTAAATATTTTACGAGGTGCCTCATTCGTATGAATTCGTACAATCTAATGTGTACGGTTTAGTGAACTTTGACTGTGCCCCTGTGATGTTAGGGGCGGGGCTTTATTATAGAATGAAGTGAACTGAAAGCATAAAGCATAAAGAGCAGTCTGGTCTCTCGGTACATTGAAGTCATATGCTGATCATATGCAGAGCTGCAAAAAAGCGAACACGCCTACTATCTAACACAAAACAGGAAAGTTTTCATGTAGGCCTATGCTCCACCCAATATTTCGGAACAGTGGCACTGTTCACAGTTTCAGAACAGTGGATCACCTTCAAGGCATCCTGACTGAATATGACTTACATCTTGAAGATTAATGCAGTCGAAGTTATAATACCACGTATCATTTTACTCCCAACCGGTAGAATGGGAGTGTATGGACGTTGACTTTTTGAAGCTCCCAAAAGTGCATCCATCGAAAAAAGAACTGCTCGACTTGTATAATGTATACAGTATTGGAATTGACATTAAAATGCATGCATTCGTGTATCTTTGAACATTTGTAATTCTTTACTCTGTCAATATGTAGTTTTTATGTAACTTTATGTAATTTAATATTATTTGTTTGAATGAATTAAGAGTCGTTTCATGTCTATCCTTGAATCACTTAACTAATGAAGGTTGATATATGATATGGAAAGTAATAAGTAATAAGTAATTAGATACTTTCTGGAGAGAGTCATTTGTACAGTAATCTAATTACACAAATGTATTTTTTTCAGAGGAAATTACTCTACACTCTACTCTACTCTACTCTACTCTATAGGTTTAATTTATGATTGTCAGTGTCACAATGTGTCCGTGGCCAAAATCATATCTGAATATTTTGTGCTGATGTATGGTATTTCTTGAGTGTTAAAAGAGAAAATAACTAAGCTATGTACCAAATTACGTTACCACAGATCTGCAATACGAACCGTGGATTTTGCAAACCATTCTACCCCTAAAGGTACATATATTGAAAGTTGTGGTTAGTGACATGAATAAAGTTGTGCTAATCACGCTAAAAGGTTGTGCTAACTGAAAAAAAGATCTTAGTGGTATGATCTTAGTTACATTGACTATAGTTACAACATTACAAATTCAGATTTTTGATCATGTTGTTCTCTCTACATGAAGGTCAAACCTCATTTCAACACAATACATATATAAAAATATCCCTTCATTTAGCCATGCTATGAGCGGAAAAACAAATATGATTAACATAATTCCCTCTGAAGTGCAATCCAAACTGCATTTTTGAAGTTGCATTTCTGAAACACCATGAATTAGCACAAAATTTAAAACGATTCAAAGCAAAACGTTTTACTGACACAAATGGGTTGTTGGTTTCTGGTCTAAATCCCAGTGGTAAAGTTTCCTCATTTGAAACGTTTAGAAGTGCAAATGTTTGGCTGATCATAAAAGATGTGGATGGAACAAACATTGAATGAAAGCTCTTGCCTGATAAACTGCAGATGAAGTGCAATTACTGTAAACTCAACGCAGATTGATAAAGCTGCGTGTGGTACTCTCTACATAAAAAATAACACTAATGGAAGTGAAATTAAAACTTAAACATTACTATGACAAAAAAGACATGTTAATAGAACATCATTTGGCTAAATTCAGAAGTCTTTGAATGCTGTGTGGTTACATTGGCTACTAGTTGACATCCATTTCAAGGCCAAAAAGGTAAATCTGTTTGGCAAACTGGTTGAAGTGCTCATCTTCATACTACATTCTCATTTCTATGACTGTACGGTTAACTGTAGTCTGGCAAAGAGATCTCACGGGTTGTCAATGCATATGAAGATACACAGCAGGCTGCAACCATATTTTATGTGCTGCAATGTTCCAAAAATGTCTGACAGGACTTGAGTAATGGTGAAAAGTAAATGTTAGAGCCCGTTATATGTCATGAAATATGGACTAGGTGTCTCTTGAGAAAGAATAAATTATCCCAGTGATGGTTCATTCATCAAATATCCTAGCACCAGTCGAAGTTCAAGATAGGGTTACATAACGATGGATGAAGGAATGAGAAAGAACTGTTTTAGGCATTAACCTCAGTATAACTATAACTGTTTAAACCGTTTCCATGGATCACTATATTTGGTTTGCTTTTTAGTTCTTATTTATACCAGAGCAGGACCATTAGTGTCTTCTTTCCCAAATTAGGAACACACCATTCCATTTTCCGCTTTCTGAAATGTTGTGACAACATTGTCCTGACGCTAACAAACAAACACATCATTACTATGTAAAGTATGTGGTGAGATCATGTCTGTTTAAACTTCATTGCTTTCACATTTCAATTACATGCTGTGTTTTTCTGTCTGTGTATTTAAGGGGGAACAATCCAATTTTGCTAGATAACAACAGGATTACACAGTTCCTGTGCTTTTATTTTCTTTTTAAGAAGATAAAGGAAAAGAAAATGTATCTTCTCTCTGTTGCTTACATTTAATTTAATTCAATTACAGAGACATTACTTCTGAATTAGTACACAAGTTCTGTACACAAATTAATACAAGGTTCGATTGGGCACTTTTTGGACGACACCGTTTTTTCACCATTGGACCAAGGCTCACTCCATCTCCAGCAAGATCTTTTACACAACCCTTAACTTACTCCAACCACTAAAAAGCTATAGAAGTCAGATTGCTGCTCTACACCGCAGTTCACATACACCAAAGGTCCCCTTGAATGGAATTCACCATCTTGTTTCTACAGTAGACCTAAACGGACAAACGGCTCTACAGAGTGCGTTTCGTAAATGCCTTCGCCAAAGAAGTGAAAACGCGACGACATCTTACTTCTGTAACAATCCCAGTAGTGCTTTTAAAGGGTGGGAACATTTTTCTTTCTCGGACGGAATTCTGAATATGTGATGTCATGAAATTTCTAGATTTTTGAGAGGGCACACGTGCGTGACTGTCAGTTTTGAATGCCCATATCTTCTAAATGCAAATTTGGTTAGCGCTTTGGAGCATACTCAGTTTATTGATGTCCTTAAGGTTAACACATTTTAAATAAAAGAAAAAAACTTACGTTTTGATTTCACTGGGTCTTTAAGGCCCACTTTGGATCTTTACTTATTAAGGACTCACAATAGAATTGGACTTAATAGCAGCATTCTTTAAAAATACAAAAAAAACCCAACTTAGATGAATTTAAGTGCAAAATCAGTTAGATTTTTTTTCAACGGCTTAAAAATACAAAGAAAAATATGTTCGTATTTAAAATATATGTAAAATACTGCCCATGGTCATAAGATTACATTTTCATCGCATATTTTGGCTACCAGGTGTTGTTGTTTTGAATGAATATATGTTTAAATTAACTCTATTTACTATTAATTATAACTGCAATTATTATTGCATCGGAACTGATTAAACGGGGAAATGTTTCTGCCGGACTGTAATATGAGGAGTGCAGGACTCAGCAGGCGGAGCAACAGGAAGCGGAGCAACAGCCACTATGGCGGAGGTACGTGAATGAAAACAACATATTATATCTATTTTCTCTTGTTAATTAGCAATTTTAAAGCTGTAAATTAAGGTGTTTTATTAACAAATGTCCTTACATTATAAATGATGTCTTTATTTACATGTAATTCGGTTATTACGTTAGCGTGTCTTCAATAGCCGACCAAGATAGTTATCGTCGTCGAATTTTAACATCAGCTATGTTCGGTTCATCCATGAAACATTAGATCAGTATATTAAAAAAATATATACCCTCGGATCACATTTTTAAGTGAGCACCGTTTGTCAACATATTTCAGTGGTTTTACTGGGACACTATTGATAAAGATCTGTATAAAGACGTCTGTGTTTTTCATATTTGTTTTTAATGAGACCGATTATATTTGTTATGCAGACGCACAGCTTGCAGGACCTGCGGCAAGCAGCCGTCGCCTCCAAGGTTTTCGTCCAGAGGGATTACACCTCTGGCACCATCTGCAGGTTTCAGACCAAGTTTCCCGCAGAGCTGGAAAGCAGGGTGTGTAAATGCAGATCTAAATAGAAATGACCACTTCTTAATGCTTATAAATGTCAAATTTAGCCCCTGTGAGATATCTATTTTGGTAGTGGTGATGTCCTGATGCAGATGTGTAGAGAACAGGACTAATGATGGCCAGTGTATTGGATATTTTATAAATGTATTCACATTTGTCTTGGTTTGTGTCTAATTTAGTAATTTAGACTAGATCTAAATGTAGTTGACTGGATTTTAACTTGTGGTATGTGCTGTTTGATATGTTGTTTCAGATTGATAAACAGCAGTTTGAAGAGACCATGCAGACCCTGAATAATCTATTTGCTGAGGCAGAGAAACTGGGAGGAAGGTCCTATTTGGAGGGCTGTCTTGCTTGCCTCACTGCGTACACAATCTTCCTCTGCATGGAAACCCACTATGAGAAAGTAAAATTTCAAGAGATAAATGTTGTGGGGTTTTGTTTTGGACAACTGCATTTGATTGCCAGCTAAATTAACTGTGTTCATTTCATTCAGGTGCTGAAAAAGATCGCCAAGTACATTCAGGAGCAGAATGAGAAGATATACGCTCCTCTTGGGCTTCTCTTGACTGACCCCATAGAAAGAGGGCTGAGAGTTGTATCCTTTTCTACATGGAAAAGTATAGTTCATCCAAAAGTAAAAATTCGGTCAATAAAAAATGTCCACCCTCGTGTTACTCAACATGTATATGACAACAACTCCTGTGAATCTCAAGTGATATTTGGAGAAACGGCTCTGTTTCCTTATAGTGGAAGGCAATGTCCAGTGTTGTTGGTTACCATCTTTCCTCAACATATATTACTGTGTTCTGAAATCAGTTGTACAGTTTAGAATGAAGTAATGGTGAGTAAATGATGAAAGATTTTTAATTTTTAGGTGAACCATCCCTTTTAAAGAGTTTTGCAACCAAGAATGCATTTCTATATGTAATAGCTCTTTGCAGAGAAATATTATTCATCCAAATTTAACGGATAGGATTTAACCGTTTTAGTTTTGGAATTTACATATTTTGGGTCAAATACTCTTCAGAATATTTCCTTAATTCATCTTTTAAAGTTGGAAATTACTATATTTGAGGATAGAAGCATTGGTTCAAGATAAAATACACCAAAGGTAAATGTTTTTAAAGTCTCTCTTTTAACCAATTTTACCCAAGTTTCCATTTTTTAATCAAATTTAACTTTTATTGCTTTTTATGTAGAAGCAAACTGTTATAATACTTTATTTCTTATTCCAGGATCATGTGTGCAACATTGTTGGCCTGCTGGACTCAGAACCTGCTTTTCCATCTCATGATGTCCTTACCCTGTTGCTTCATATGTAGGAAGGGTACACCAACCTTATTTCAGTTAATTCTTCTGTTTTTTTTAAGAGGAAGAGAGTGATTGTATAATGTATCTTACAGAAACCCACCAAATCAGCTCTTGATCATTAAGCAGCCCTCTGATGTCTTATTTTGAATTTCTTGTACATTTGTGTTGTGCCATGTTATTTTTATATTTTATAAATCGTTTCTCCAGGACCTGTTCGCTTCTCTGGTTTTCTGTATATACTTGTCTTGATTGAGAAGTATAGATCAAATGCACAGTGTTCTGTCACCGTGTAGTTGATCTAACCTTGTTAGAATCTCTTGTGATTTTTGCCTTATTATTGTGAAATTTGTTCTCGAAATATGATCAATTGTTAATCAACTGTTTTTCTTACAATACTGAAGCTGCTTGGGTTTTGTGCACATCTGAAATGGATGATCAAGATTTGTTGCATTTAATCAAGAATTTGTTACGTAATCCGTTTAATTACATTATATCATCACTTCATTCTGTAATGTCCCTTAACAATATGTGTTTTTCCTTCATTATATATTTTTAACACTACAATTTGTGATATTGTTCAGTGGACATCTGTTCTCTTATTTTGATCTGCAATGTAATCCTTAAATACACACAAATGCCATAATTCCCTTAAATAGCATGGTCTAATATTGCATAACCTTGTATTTCATACTGCTTGTCAGTTTAACCTACTCTTTGTGTTAATCTTTTTATCCTGTATCAGTGTCTTTTTGAAACTCTTTTGACACTTATTTAAACTATGTGCCGTTCAATAAAATGTTTTGATGAACAAGTTGATTCTATTTTATCTTAAATATTTTGCTCCCAGTTGTTCAGAGTTAATTTTGGATTGCGTCATATTTTCACCATGGGTTGCTTTAACTAAAGATATGTTTTGACTCTAGTCCTGTTTTTGATTTAATCAAACTTAAACATTTTTAAGGATTGGGATAACTTGTTGACTGTTGACCTTTGATCTAATGCTGTGTTACAGACACCTCATATTCCCACCTCAAACCTGGACATGCTGTAACTCCTGGTACACATTAACATGCATTGCTTCTGTGTTTATACAATAGAAGTGAATGGGTGCTGCTGTTGTTTGGTTACCAACATTCTTCAAAATATCTTCTTTTGTGTTCTGCAGAAGTCATGCAGGTTTGGAATAACATGAGGGTGAGTATAATGGCAGAATTTTCATTATTTCGTGAACTAAACATTTTTAAACGTATTTAGTAACACACACTAGTGTTGATTGAGTAACATTTAAATATCAAAAGCGTTTATTAAAATAAAGCGGACCAGTCCATGCAGCCAGCAATTGTATACTCGGAAATTAATTCGCTATAAGCTTAACTCCCGATAGAATCAATAACTGTTGTTTTAATATAATATGATAAATATACTATAAAATAAATTAATCTAAATTACATATATCCAGACCCATGACCAAACAGGAAGTTAACTTCGGGCCAGGCGCGTTCGCCCGATGAAACTCAATTAATTAAAAGATCTGCTTTCATCAAACGTTTATGGTGAAACTTAAATTTTACGAATTCATAAAACATCCCGTGACCCAGTCCGTCCACAATCCAGTGTTTTCTGACCGAGATTAAGTTTGTTGTTATTCTACTCCTGGCCACTTGGGTGCGCTCTTCACCAAATATCTCCATCTCGTCCGCCGTGTCCGTTCAAATCATAGATATAATAAATATCGTGTTTGTTGCTGTAACTTCGTTAGGCCGATTAAAGCGTTTCCGGTGCTTGAAAGTTCAAACACCATTTACCACATCGTAAGTTTATTGTTTGTCTTAATCTGTTGCGTTTTTAATCTAAATGAAAAGCTATCCTCGTTGGTTAATGGTAAAATGAGTTTGATCGAAGAGTTTCATATGCATTTCTTTCACTGGAAGGTAGTTTTATTTCATTATAATTTGTTCTAAGTAATAATGCTTTAAAATACTGTAAATAACGTAAAAATGCCTTTTCGGGATCGTTTTTGGGTGATTTTGAGACGTTTTTAACGTTAACAGACGTGACACACAGACACAGTGAAGCCTGTTCTTTAAGTTACTTAACTTTTATTCACCGTATTTCTTAAATGAATGTTTTAAAACTAGGGCGAACCCCGATGTGGTCATCCTCCTGACACACTGGCTCTTCCTTGCGTTGATGGCTGTTACCTCCCCAAACAAGAGAATCAATTCGTTCACACGATCTTGGATGAAATCTTCACCTTTCAGGAGAAAAATGATCAGAAAAGGTAACATCACACGGGTTGAGTGTTGGGATCACTGTATAGTAAGTTTATTAAAGCATATATTATAACAAATTTGATAAATACATAATATTTTAATGCATAGGGTACAGTCATGTAAACTTTGGAAAAATGTTTTTTCTTCTCGTTTTTGCTATCACCATTTGTCTCTAATGCAAAGTTGAAGTTAACAGATTTCATGCAAGTCATTTTTCAATTCATCCCTTGTTATTTGACATTTTGACCCCCCTCTACTAAAAGTTGAATATGAACTTCATTACACAGTATGTATTAATCCATGGCTTTCTTCATTATTAAAATTTTAAAGAAAAAAATCTATGAAAACACTATTTTTAGCTTTGAAAGTTTCCAAAGTATGGTCATTTCATCACAGAACGACCCTATGATTCAGCGCTCAAACCTTTCTTTTGAAATGTAGTTGCCTGCTTAAACTGCCACATGACTCAATGGTATATGTAGCCCCCAGGACGTCCCGAAATGTTATCTCATCAAACTGTTTCTCTGTTCTAGCGTCCTACTATTCCCACCTCTTTCAAGTCGACTTCGCTTCCTTATTCACAAAACCACTTTGAACCACCCTGACCTCACCACCTTCTCCGTTGGTGATGGCTGGGCTCGCAGAACTGTTCTCTGCCATTCCAATCTCAGGTACCTGATCAGAAATCATGTTGATACCATTACACTTTTAAGAAACGGTGTTTCGTCATCTCATCAATATGATGGTTTTGGCAGGTTGCATACAGAGGAAGATTGCAGAGACACAGAGCGCAGTTCCTATGAGCGACCGCACTGTCGGGGCAGGGGAAGGGGGGGCAGAGGCAACAGCAGACCACCAGAAACCACATTCAACAACAGAAGAGGAGACAGACGGCCCGACAGGCCTGTTTATGTTCCGCGTGCTGTAAGACAGAATGTGTCTGAAAGCTTGGCAGACTTTGAACAACTGAACCTCAACCCTTGCGAGAACAGCTTGAGCACTTCAGAGGAATCCAGCTCTGATGACGTCATCAAGGGACCTCTTGTAACCAATCAGGAGCCCGACGTGGATAGCACTAACCAATCACTGAACGATGCCTGTGACCAGCCCGTGTCTTTCTTAAAATCCCTGACATTAGATGACCAAGATGATGAAAACTGTAGCAACACAGTCGTTCCCACAGATGAAACTATCCAGCTACTCGGCAGTGAGGAAATCGAACAGTTCTACACTGAGGTGAGCAACAAAATGCTCAGCTTTTACTATAATTATTCTATCGTATTAAAAATAACTGCTATCTCTTTTAACTGTTGTGTTTTCATTTTGTCTTTTTGTATTGTGCTTGTGTTAGATCAAAGCCAACCTTAAACACAAGGACGTTGTCATACAAAATACCTGCAATGATTATTCTGGTTTTGCAACTATCTGGCTCGACCAAAATGAGTTCTCCCATGTTGTTGAGATCTATGACTTCCCTAACATCTTTAAAACTGATGATCTCCTCGATGCTTTTGTGGACTACAGGTCATACATCACCCCTCTCTTTCTGTTCTGACAGGAATGTGTATTAAGCCCATAAATATGACACACTTGTTTGTTTACAGTGGGGGGGGCATGAAGATCAAGTGGGTAAATGACACCCATGCACTCGGTATATTCTCAAGTCAGGCAGCAGGTATTATTTCAACCCCACTACTGTTATTTTGTTCTTTTGATATGTGGATGTATCTGTGGATGTGCTTTTCTTATATGTCTGTTTCTCGTGTTAGCTGAACAGGCGCTGTCCCTTAAGCATCCATTACTGAAGATCCGTCCTCTGTCAGAGGGAAGTCAGAAAGCAAAGTGGAAAGCAATGAGACGAGCAGGTAGAAAAGATCAAGAACTACATTTAGCATACGTACAAGAGGAAACGTCAGAAATGGGAATTGAAAATTAACATTTGTTGTATTACAACACACATTATGAAGAATTATAATGCATCGCACCATTTAATAACCCTTTATTATGCGTTATACATAGAGGCTTTAAGTAGTTTTACTGGAAATTCTAATATCATTTAATCGCCATCATGTTGTAAATAAAGTGTACATGTGTTCTATGTTGTGACTGCAAAAAATAACATACTGTAAGTGGTATATTGTTTTAAATGGTTAATATTTATAATGTTAAATAGAATAAGAGATATTTTTCCTTTTTCTACATTTTTTTTGTCACACCATAGGACACATGTATGGTTCGTTTACTACTCTTTTACATATACTGAGAGAATACTGTGATCATAGGACAAAACAGCACCATGTATACAGTGGGTACGGAAAGTATTCAGACCCCCTTAAATTTTTCACTCTTTGTTATATTGCAGCCATTTGCTAAAATCATTTAAGTTCATTTAATGTTAAGTTTTTTCCTCATTAATGTACACACAGCACCTCATATTGACAGAAAAACACAGAATTGTTGACATTTTTGCAGATTTATTAAAAAAGAAAAACTGAAACATCACATGGTCCTAGTATTCACACCATAGGGCATGTTGTTTACTTGTATGATTTGAGTTGTAAAAAAACTGCTAAAATGACAATAGATACGATGTCTTTATGATATGTTTATTGACAAGTACTTGTTGTCGAACAGAATTTATTCAGCCGGTGAAGGAGAGGCCGCGTACAGACACTGAGGTCGCTCGGCGGATGGTGACCAGAGCGCTGGGTTTGAGAGGAGGATCAAAAGGAAAACAACTCTGACTCAAAAAAGACTGTCGTTTTTAAGGTATATCTCCAAACAACTACTAATCCGCCAACATTTACTCTCTCAATCTTTTTTAAATGTAAAGAACAGCCCACATTTTGCTGTGCTCATCACTGACAGGTGTGTATGGCTCTATAAACATTATAAAACCATGAATACTGTGCCGGATGCATAAATGTAAAGTAAAGTGTATATTTTTTTGTGGTTACACAGGAAGTGTTTGGCATCTCACAAGTGTTCCGGTTATTAATTTCCTGAGCTATGTTCTTTTATAGAAACCTGCCGATGGTTTATTGACCTTCTGATTGTGTGTTCTGGTAAGCATTTAAAGCACCTTTTTTTAAGCAGGAAATGTGGCTTGGGTAAACAGTCTTGTTTATTTCAGCCTGCTTGGTTACCTCTTACTAACACATCTGGCATCTCTTGACATCTGGTCCAACTATTACAAACACAACATTTCATTAACAGTAGGGACGAGAAATATTGGTAACACTTAGGTGTTATTTGTTAACGGTAGTAAATGCATTTGCTAACAATGAACAATTTAAATTTTTCAGCATTTATTAATCCTTGTTTATGTCAATAAAGTTATTCATGTTAGTTCATGGTGCATTAACTTATGTTAACAGACAAATGTGTTAATGCAAAAATAAACATGAACTAAGATTAATAAATGCTGTTGAAGAAATGATCATTGTTAGATGTTAGCTATTGCAGTAACTAATTGTTAACAAGAAGCACCTTATTTTAAAGTGTAACCGAAATTTTGAAGAACAAAGTAATGTTGCTTGGATATATAAAAAAATGATAAACCCTCGAAAGCAATTTCTTTCACTGTTTATTTAGGACTACATTCTTGAATTTATTGATTGAAGTCCGTTCCAGACATCTTATCAGGGCAGATTAAAACAAACAAGACCGGAACACTTTGTTTTGTTATGATTGGCATTGCTTCACAGGAATATGTTGTTTCTTTGTTAGTTTCTGTTGGTAGAGTTTGGATTTTAAGCACAATGTATATTTGGGATTTGAATGTTTTGGGGATCGAAAAGGAGACCCGGTGGCATTTGTGGCACATTAAATATATGTATTTTGTTTATACATATTACTTGCGGCTAAATGGAACTCATACTAGATTATATAGTTTAAAAGGTTTGATTTAAGGATTGATTTGTTTCCACATTTGATTTACATGTTTGTTTATTTATTGTCTGAATATGTTTTTGTGTACTTTGAGAGATGTTTCAGAGAAATTCTGCATATAACATTAAACTATACTATTCCTTTGTAAAGGTGTAACATTGTCTTATGTTAGTCTGATTTTTTGTCATTAAAACAGTTTTTTAACTAGTCTCTGTTGTTCTTAACAGTCTATACAATTCAGAAATAAAAACTCAAAATATCACTCATCAATTGCTCCATTCTTTTATTATAGAAAGCAATGTGAAGGTTTCATGATGTGTGTTGTTTTACTCAAACACACCGTTTATCTTAAAACCATGTAACTGGTTGTAGATACCCTCATAAAACGGAGGGAGCTTTTTTCATAAGACGCTTCACAAATACGCAAGAAAATCATAGTTTCACATTGCATACATATTAAACACAATCCCTGACTGAACGTAATAAATTACTCAACGTGCATGATGAATGGACTACAGAAGTTGGACAGAGCTGTGTTGACTGTACATTAGATAGTTACGGCAATAAACAGGTTTGTTTATGCAACATAATACAGAAAAAAGCCTAGGGGACAAAAATAGCCAATGATGATCCAAGTTTGTGTTACAGTTATATATGCCATGAGTTCATAATGACAAGCAAGAAATTCACTCTGTACAGTAAAATTACGAAAATTAAATGCTTTCGGTTCGGAAGCTTGCAAACTTGCAAACTAGCATCAGGAGGAGATAATCTACATTTCAACCTAAACATGTTCACTTGGAGGTCGGTCAACAGAGCAGATGCTCATGTCTGCTCTTGAAGTGCTGGAGTCTCTCTAGTGGTCAGTTATATTTCAACAGTCTTGAGTGACAGTTTGCAGCGTCCACCACTGAGAGCCTTTGGTTTATTTTCTCCGTCTCTTCTATCTATGGTACAACTGGTTGCTCATTCCAGGGTATTCATCCATGTCTGAACTCCGTGAGCCACCTAGCAAAAAAGAGGTAGAGGTTAAATTACTTGCATCTAACATCTAAATTGGATACAATGGAAAACAGCAAAAATGTTGAAAATATATGAATAATAATATTAAATATACAGTATTAAAGGGATACATCACCCAAAAATGAAATCTCTGTATATTGAAATTTTATATTTTGGGTACAAAATCACTAACAGGATTAAATGAAAAAGAATTCAATATAAATTCAAGAATTTCTCCAACATGCCTGTATGACAGTTATACGTCCATATTCTGTTTCCATCATAGCGACACTTGCACTTCAAAACATTGTTGGTGTAATCTGATTCTGCTACATCATAGTTAGGATTGATCACAACCTATGAAACAAGATAAGTTCTGTAAGAACGCAAAAATTATGTTAAATTTGTCTTCTGACTTCCAAGTTGTGTTTTGTACCTGGAAAATATAATCTCCCGGCTTCACATCTGTGATGTCGATCCACTGACAGTCAATGTCGTGTCTATAGGTGTCCCAGCAGCCAACCGTGATGCCCTGCTCCCCAAAGTTGGCACAAAGATATCGTTTCTGAATACCTGCATGAAAGAAAATAGCAATTGTTGAACATTAATAAAAAAACTCTGATAGCATCACACACGTTCAAACAAAAGCGTTTATGATTGTCAGTTTTGTTTAATGTCATTTAAAGGGATAGTTACTCAAAATCTAAATGATGTCATCTTTTAATCACCCTTCAAAACCTGTTTATGACTCTTTCTTCAGTGAAACTCAAAAGAGATATTTTGAGAAATGTCTCAATGGTTTGTGTCCATACAATATAATGGGAGACAATGTTATTTAGTTAACAACATCTTTAAAAATATATTTTTGTGCTCTCCAGA